>JAIOJX010000028.1:217778278-219003278 GCA_022376925.1 Tragulus kanchil
TTTTTAGAAATGTCATTTAGTGGCTATGATATTGATAACTGTTTCAGGTAAGATTCGTAATGGAGCCCAAGAGTCACTAGAAAAAAAAGGTGATAAGAATCAGGGTACAGTAGGTATTATATAGTGATATGGGCTTCTCAGGCAGTGCTAGTGGGAAAGTACCCAACTGCCAGCACAGAAGATCTAAGAGACAGGGGCTGAATCCCTGCATGGGGAAGATCCTCTGAAGGATGAAATGGCAACCCACTCCAGTATCCCATGGACAGAGGCGCCTAGTGGGCTACTGTCCATGGGGTTGCAAAAAGTCAGACAGGACTTAATCGACTTAGCACACATATACCTGTATATTACTCTTTCTATCTCTCTTAGCAGAGAGACAGAGTGACAGAGAGAAACCAAATATGACAGAAACTGCAAATTGGTAAATCTAAGTGCAAATTATAACGCATTTTTTTCAATACTCTTGCAATTTCATGAAAATAAACAGTTACCAAACTGTTGGTAAACTGACATGTCTGACTTGAATTTATTCCATACAAAATGGGATATAGAGTATGGGCTGGATTACAAAAATGATGTTGGTAACAATATACATATGAGTCATTAGAATATAGATTCATATAATTTTCTTGAAAGGCATCAATATAATTAAAAAGGTATTGACTCATGAGTGAACACATCATTTTATGCCTACAGAGTATGCTATTACAACACTAACACATAACATAATAATGCTTCTCTGCTTAAAAGTAGGGGCTAACAGAAGTACATTTATACAAAGACACAAGGGGAATGACACAAAATAAGAACTAGGTTTTGGAAGTAGATAGACATGAGTTCAGACTCCGACTCAGCTTCTTGGAGCTCCCTGATATTAGAAAAATGACTTAGCATCTCAAAAGTTTTCTTTCCTCATCAATGAATGTGAAAGTATCAGGCCCTCAGTTGTGTCTGACTCTTTGTGATCCCAGGGACTATGGCCTGCCAGGCTGCTCTGTCCATGGAATTCTCCAGGCAAGAATACTGAAGTGGGTACCAATTACCTTCTCCAGGGCAACTACCAGACCCAAGGATCAAACCTGGGTCTCATGCACTACAGAGTCTTCACTGTCTGAGTCATCAGGGAACCCTTTCCTCATCACAAGCATTAGGATAATTAGTAATAGCCCCTACATGGAGTTGTCATAAGGCCCAAAGGAGAAAAATTCAAGAATGTGTCTAATACAATGCTTACATCATACTTCATTTTTCATATATGATAGCTACAATTACTAAGGATTTCATGCAATGAATAGAGGTAGTTTGGTACTGTTTCTCAAATCCTACATAAGAAACAGGTCCATAGATTTGAAATCTTAACCAAATTGTCATATAAAATTAAGCTGGTGATTTATTTCACTCACATATCAAACGGAATGAATGAGCATGAGACTTCTTTTTCAGTTCCTTTCTTGTAGAAGAAAAAGAAAAACAAAAGGAAAATTCTATCTAAACTTAGTTCCTCAAAGTGACACTTCAAATGATTTCTGCTGCTTTCCGTTTCTACTTTCATTAGATATGCTCTGACAACATTTCACTGCCTCACCAACCAACTGCTTGAGAGTTCTAAAAGAGTGTGTGTGTGTGTGTTTTCTTATATGCATTAGTTGCAGGACAGAGACATATCACATGCAACTGAAAAATTCTTTTCAATTTCATTTCTTACTCTGCAGCTTTCTAAATGTCAATTTTAAAACGTTTTTATTCTTATTTATTTGGAATTTATTCTGGAAGCTCAAATGCTTTATTTTATTATTGTTTCACTTTGCTAAATAAACCCAGTAATGCTAGAAAAGCAGAGAAAATCAGTTTTCTTCTCAACTTTTCAGGTTTACATGATTGAACTGTTTCCCTGCCTCCAGACACTGCACACTTTGATGAATACTGACTTAAGGAGTTTTAGAACAAAAATAAGTTTAGACAAGTGTAAGACTGGAAAATAAACATTATTTTAGAAACACTGAAATTATACAAAGTGCAGAGATGATATATAGAGGTTTATTACTACGTTACTAGATATGAAACTAGCAAACATTAAGGTGCTTAGTTAATTTCTTGATTTAATTATTCAGCACTCAATTATAAGAAGAGGACATTGCTATTCCAAGTGATTTTAAAAATGAATGTACCATCTAATATGCTCCCATTTTTGATAATAAAAATAATGAATATCTTTATTGCTTTGTCATGATCACTGTTTACATTTTCTCCAGTTTTTGCCATGAAGTGATAACTGTTAACTTGTAATACACAATATTTGATAATACACAAATACAGCATTAAATGAAGTTAAAAGTTGCATTACAAAAGCTAAATTCATTTGTTTAATAAAACGTAAATTTCGTTGAGAAACTAAACGAATCATTTTACAGACTACCTTCCAAAGATCTATCACTTTCTTAAACACAGCTGTAATCACAGATTTATCATCATCAAGGTAATCTATGGGAAGGTATAATTACATTTAAGAAAACGTCCAGTGCTTCCCTGGTGGTCCAGTGGTTAAAGAGTCCACCTTGCAGTGCAAGGGGCACTGGTTCCATCCCTGGCCTGGGAGGATCCCACGAGCCGCAGAAGGGACCAGCGTGCCCAATTAAGAGACAGAGCTCTGGAGCACATGTGCGCAGAGCTGGTGCTCTGTGTGCGATGAAAGGCCCACATAGGCCAAAGAATAAAAAAGATGGATGAATATAAACGGATAAAAAGTCAATAAAAGAGGCCAAAATTTAAAAAAAAAAAAAAAGAGAACTTCCAGTATGCAGCTCCACAGATTTGCCTATGAAGCACAGCATGCACAACTGGTGGCAGTTTTCAGTCGGCAGTGTTCCACTTGTTTGACTTTTATGGATCGGTATCGAAGTCTTTATCCTAGAAAATTAGCCCCTGAATTCATTTGGGCCAGCATGTGCCCTGAGAAATGTATCTTTAGGCCTGCGCATATCAATAATTTAAAATAAAAGGGTGAAGTAGTATGAACAATTAAGCTCTAAAAACGTGGCTTTTAATTAGAAAAGGATGTTAAAATAGGGCAACACTTTCAAGCAGTAAAATGAAACCCATTTGTAACATATTGGCAATTAAACTTATCCCTTTTTTTATTATTCCTTAGAAACTCTGTGCTGCACTTACAAGGCCATCTTAATTCTTTCGTGCTAGTTTTGAGTCACAAGTTTAAGCTGACAGTTCCTAGGTTTCTTATTTCCCTTTTTTAGGTTTCCTTATGTTGTTTTAAAAAACTGAAAAGCCATTTCTTACTTTAGGTCTTATGCATTTCTGGAGAAAGTGTTTCTCTTTTTTTTCTAGATTTTTAACACTCAATTTTCTATATATTGTACTGAAGATGCTTAAAATACAATAAAGTATGACGTAAACTTTATATACAAAAACCGATCCTCTCATTAAGGGTTTGAAGACTTTTACACATTACATTTAGTACATTTAACTGAATGAGAATTTTTTCTAACAGCAGAATATATAACCTAAATGTTGTTGACAGATGATGATTTTAACTAGTTTCCTGAGATTACATTTCATATACATAACTACAATTTAATGAGTGCCTACTATTTGGTATCAGTAAGAACAGAAGTAAAGTTATAATAAAATATTCTTTTCAAACAAAAAGTTCTCTACAGAGGAAAACCATTTTACTTACGTTTTATTTTTAGAAAAACACTCATTTTTAAAAGGTAAATGGAATTTTTACATTAAGCTACTTGTACCACTAATTAACACAGAGATCTGAACATACTTATAGCCTCAAAGCAGCGTTGTGGTTTTATCCAGAATGTCTATTATACAGGAGAATGTCTGTATTTAGCAGAATGATTGATCTAATGAAGCCCCCAAGAGTAGAAGGCACATATTTTGTACAAGGCACAGAAGTCTTTCTCCCACACATGAGCTAATTAATAATTAGAGTTCCACTCCTCAATAACTCAATCTTCCTCTATATCCTGCTATCGTTCACAATTTATTAGAGCCATTCTTAAGGTTATTCGCACGTAAGGTTGATTACTATGGATTAACAAATGTCAAGGATTTATAATTCTATCATTTCTTTATTTGACTAATATTTAATGGGGTCGATTATGCCCCTAGCATTTAGTTACATTTGCACACACTTTTCTCATGTTTTAGATTTACTTTCATACCTCTGGGCCTTCACATGTGCCATTCCTCTTGTCTGTAATGACCTTTTCCTTACTCTTTACTTGGATTATTAATTTGCTTTCACATTTTAGGCAAAGTTTGACCTCATGGAAGCCTTCTCAAGTTTTTTACCAGAATAGTGTGATTAAAAAGGCTCCTCTTTTCTGTTCACAATGATTCTTTCTTGTATCTATGCATGTGTTTATTGCAATACACTATGGGTATTATTTTATTATTTCATCTCTGGTCAGATTCTCCAAACAGATAGTTTTATACAACAGTTAAAGACTTTTAATTGTTATTCATTTAAAAGAATTCACTCCACACTTCAGGCAGTCCTCAAAAATACTCACAGATTTAGAACTTTACAGCAAGAATATACAAAAAGATCTGTACAAAAAAGGTCTTAATGACCTGGACAACCAATATGATGTGGTCACTCACCTTGAGCCAGACATCCTGGACTGTAAAATCAAGTGGGCCTAAGGAGACATTACTACAAACAAAGCTAGCGGAGATGGTGGAATTCCAGCTGAGCTATTTCAAATCCTAAAAGATGATGGTATTAAAGTGATATACTAAATATATTAGCAAATTTAGAAAACTCAGCAATGGCAAGACTGGAAAAGATCAGTTTTCATTCCAATCCCAAAAAAGGGCAATGCCAAAGAATTTTCCAACTACCACAACTGTGCTCATTTCACACGTTAGCAAGATAATGCACAAAATCCTTCCAGCTAGGCTTCAATGGTACTTAAACCAAGAGCTTCCAGATGTACAAGCAGGGTTTACAAAAGACAGAGGAACCAGAGCTCAATCTCCCAATGTTCATGGATAACAGAAAAAGATAGGGACTTCCAGAAAAACATCGACTTCTGCTTCATTGACTATGCTAAGGCCTTTGACTGTGTGGATCACAACAAACTGTGGAAAATTCTGAAAGAGATGGGAATACCAGACCACCCTACCTGTCTCCTGAGAAACCTGTCTGTGGGTCAAGAAGCAACAGTGAGGGCTTCCCTGGTGGTCCAGAGGGTGGGGACACCACCGTGCAGTGCAAGGGGCGCTGGTTCGATCCCTGGCCTGGGAAGATCCCACGTGCCGCGGAGTGGCTAGACCGATGTGTCCAATCACCGAGCCGGAGCTCTGGAGCACATGCTCCCAGAGCTGGTGCTCTGCGACGACAGACGCCACCGCGATGGGAGGCCCACAAGAGCCGAAGAACAAACACAGATGAAAACAGAGAAATGAAAGACCAATAGAAGTGGCCCACCCGTCTCTCTCCCTCCCACCCAAAAAAAAAAAAAAAAAAAGAAGCAACAGTGAGAACCAGACATGAAACAATGAATTGGCTCCAAATTGGGAAAAGAGTATAACAAGGCTGTATATTGTCACCTTGCTTATTTACCTTATATGCAGAGTACATCATGAAAAATCATAAGCAGATGAATCACAAGCTGGAATCAAGACTGCCAGGAGAAATATCCATAACATAAGCTATGCAGATGACGTCACCCTAATGACTGAAAAGTGAAGCGGAACTAAAGTGCCTCTTGATGAAGGCGAAAGAGGAGAGTGGTTAAACAAAGCTGGTTTTAAAAAAAATCAATATTCAACATACTAAGTTCATGACACCAAGTCTCATCATCTCATGGCAAACAGACGGAGAAAAATGGAAATAGTGGCATATTTTAGTTTCGTGGGCTCCCAAATCACTGTAGATGGGGACTGCATCCATGAAATCAAAAAACACCTGCTCCTTGGAATAAAAGCTATGATAAACCTAGACAGCATATTAAAAACAAGAGATATACATGTTGCCATAAAGTCAAAGCTATGGTTTTCCCAGAAGTCATGTATGGATGTGAGAACTGGACCATGAAGAAGACTGAGCACCAAAGAATTGATGTTTTCAAACTGTGCTGCTAGGGAAGACTCTTAAAAGTCCCTTAGAGAGCAATGTGATCAAACCAGTCAATCCTAAAGGAAATGAATCCTGAATATTCATTGGAAGGACTGATGATGAAGCTGAAGCTCCAATGCTTTGGGCAGCTGATGTAAAGAGCTGACTCAGTGGAAAAATCCGTGACGCTGGGGAAGATTGAGGGCAAGAGGAAAGGGGACAACAGAGGATGAGACGGTTGGATGATATCACCATATCAATGGAAATGAGTTTGAGTAAACTCAGGGAGAAGAAGTAGGACAGGGAAGCCTGGCATTCTGAAGCCAACAGGATTGCAAAGAGTCAGACTTGACTTAGAGGGCAAACAACAAAGCACCTGAGAATATAACATATAATGACCAATTTTCCATTATTGCAAGGTGGAATTAATGCTGAAAAATAAACTCTGCTCTCTTAACGACTACCACAAGCTTAAAGCAACCACAATGTAAGTGAATTGATAAATGAAAAAAAGTGATAGTCACTCAGTCATGTCCAACTGTGTGCAACCCCAAGGACCATAGCCCGCCAGGTTCCTCTATCCATGGAACTTTCCAAGAAAGAATACTAGAGTTGGTTGTTATTCCCTTCTCCAGGGGCTATTCCTGATCCAAGTATCAAACCTGGGTTTCCTGCATAACAGACAGATCCCTTACCATCTTAGCTACTGGGGAAGCCTACACAGTATATCCTGACAATGGAATACTATTAGGTAATAAAAAGAAAACCACAGAGGGATCTCACAAGTATTCTACTAAGAATATAGCCTGAAAGGCCATATTCTGCATGATTCCAACTACATGACATTCTATGAAAGGCAAAACTACGAATCAGTGAAAGTCAAGGGTTGAGGAATAGGAGGAACCAGTAATTGGAACATAGAAGATTTTAGGATAGAACAAAAGTCTCATCATCTCATGGCAAACAGACGGAGAAAATGGAAATAGTGGCATATTTTAGTTTCGTGGGCTCCCAAATCACTGTAGATGGGGACTGCATGAAATAAAAATTTAATTAAAAACAAAAAAAAGATATACATGTTGCCATAAAGTCAAAGCTATGGTTTTCCCAGAAGTCATGTATGGATGTGAGAACTGGACCATGAAGAAGACTGAGCACCAAAGAATTGATGTTTTCAAACTGTGCTGCTAGGGAAGACTCTTAAAAGTCCCTTAGAGAGCAATGTGATCAAACCAGTCAATCCTAAAGGAAATGAATCCTGAATATTCATTGGAAGGACTGATGATGAAGCTGAAGCTCCAATGCTTTGGGCAGCTGATGTAAAGAGCTGACTCAGTGGAAAAATCCGTGACGCTGGGGAAGATTGAGGGCAAGAGGAAAGGGGACAACAGAGGATGAGACGGTTGGATGATATCACCATATCAATGGAAATGAGTTTGAGTAAACTCAGGGAGAAGAAGTAGGACAGGGAAGCCTGGCATTCTGAAGCCAACAGGATTGCAAAGAGTCAGACTTGACTTAGAGGGCAAACAACAAAGCACCTGAGAATATAACATATAATGACCAATTTTCCATTATTGCAAGGTGGAATTAATGCTGAAAAATAAACTCTGCTCTCTTAACGACTACCACAAGCTTAAAGCAACCACAATGTAAGTGAATTGATAAATGAAAAAAAGTGATAGTCACTCAGTCATGTCCAACTGTGTGCAACCCCAAGGACCATAGCCCGCCAGGTTCCTCTATCCATGGAACTTTCCAAGAAAGAATACTAGAGTTGGTTGTTATTCCCTTCTCCAGGGGCTCTTCCTGATCCAAGTATCAAACCTGGGTTTCCTGCATAACAGACAGATCCCTTACCATCTTAGCTACTGGGGAAGCCTACACAGTATATCCTGACAATGGAATACTATTAGGTAATAAAAAGAAAACCACAGAGGGATCTCACAAGTATTCTACTAAGAATATAGCCTGAAAGGCCATATTCTGCATGATTCCAACTACATGACATTCTATGAAAGGCAAAACTACGAATCAGTGAAAGTCAAGGGTTGAGGAATAGGAGGAACCAGTAATTGGAACATAGAAGATTTTTAGGATAGCAAATTTATTCTGTATGATACTATAATGGTGGATACATGTCTTATTTCCCAAAACCCAGAGAATACAACAAATACTGAAAGTAAGTCCTAGTGTAAACTACAGGCTTAAGGAGTTAATGCAGTATCATGTAGGCTCATCAGTTGTAATACATGTATCATTGTGGTGTGGAGTATCTATAAAATGGGCTGTGCATATGTGGAGGCAGTGAGTATAAACTAAGATTCTGTAATTTATGCTCAATTTTGTTTTGAACCTAAAGATCACAGGCCCATCATTAAATCTAACAAAATACATAAAAGAGCTCCTCACAGAAATGCAATGTTTCTTAGAGAAACTTTTAAAAATGTAAGTGAATAAAAAGGCAGATCATACACACAGAATAGAGAACTCATTACTTTTTATATGTCTATTTTCCCAAACTGATTTATACTGATTTAAATCATTGTAGCAATGTCTGTGTGTATGTGTGTATGTGAGAGAGAGAGAGAGAGAGAGAGAGAGTCGCTAAAAACCTGACTATAAATTGCATAGACAAAAATGTCAAGAGCAGAAATAGAAACAGTATCCGTACAGGAAAACAAAGCTGGTGACAGGCATTATCAGATATAAAGACAGACTACAGAGATATATTTCACACCATCATTTACAAAATATTTGTTCAGAACTATGGTGATATGAATGGTTAAACCAGGACAATTTTTAATGAACAGTTTTGGACCATTTGCATAGGTCAAAGGAATAATGAATTAAAATGTAGAGGGAATGTTTGTCAGGAACAAACACCTTATGCTTTCTGATCCATTAAACCTGGGTTTCTCTACAGACAGGATCCCTTACCATCTTAGCTGCTGGGGAAGCCTACACAGTATATCCTGACAATGGAATACTATTAGGTAATAAAAAGAAAACCACAGAGGGATCTCACAAGTATTCTACTAAGAATATAGCCTGAAAGGCCATATTCTGCATGATTCCAACTACATGACATTCTATGAAAGGCAAAACTACGAATCAGTGAAAGTCAAGGGTTGAGGAATAGGAGGAACCAGTAATTGGAACATAGAAGATTTTTAGGATAGCAAATTTATTCTGTATGATACTATAATGGTGGATACATGTCTTATTTCCCAAAACCCAGAGAATACAACAAATACTGAAAGTAAGTCCTAGTGTAAACTACAGGCTTAAGGAGTTAATGCAGTATCATGTAGGCTCATCAGTTGTAATACATGTATCATTGTGGTGTGGAGTATCTATAAAATGGGCTGTGCATATGTGGAGGCAGTGAGTATAAACTAAGATTCTGTAATTTATGCTCAATTTTGTTTTGAACCTAAAGATCACAGGCCCATCATTAAATCTAACAAAATACATAAAAGAGCTCCTCACAGAAATGCAATGTTTCTTAGAGAAACTTTTAAAAATGTAAGTGAATAAAAAGGCAGATCATACACACAGAATAGAGAACTCATTACTTTTTATATGTCTATTTTCCCAAACTGATTTATACTGATTTAAATCATTGTAGCAATGTCTGTGTGTATGTGTGTATGTGAGAGAGAGAGAGAGAGAGAGAGAGAGAGAGAGAGTCGCTAAAAACCTGACTATAAATTGCATAGACAAAAATGTCAAGAGCAGAAATAGAAACAGTATCCGTACAGGAAAACAAAGCTGGTGACAGGCATTATCAGATATAAAGACAGACTACAGAGATATATTTCACACCATCATTTACAAAATATTTGTTCAGAACTATGGTGATATGAATGGTTAAACCAGGACAATTTTTAATGAACAGTTTTGGACCATTTGCATAGGTCAAAGGAATAATGAATTAAAATGTAGAGGGAATGTTTGTCAGACACTTTCACATCAGAAACAAAACATGCCCTTATGATTGTTTCTTAGAAATTCTACTCCTAAAGCCTGATATTTTTAAGTTTTTTTTTTTTTTTTTCCCAAGTGTAACCTCCAATTATTCTCAATCAGCCCCTCTTTTTCTTCCTGTCTTGCATGGAGTAAAATTCAGAAGGAGCTATGCTAAGGTTGGATGGTAAGATCCCTTTAAACTTAGACTCTGATTTTATGATATGTACTTTATTGTATGTGAGGCACATTGTAATAATAGGGTGGGGCACCATGGGATAATGATGGTGCTTTTGGTCTTCATTTAGAGACATCTAGGAACATGGGGGCTCCATGTGGCAGATCATTTTGTTTTTCTCATCCCACCGCTAGGGGAGCCTGTCTTCAGAAGGCCAACTGCCCTACGTGGGCCACTAGTCTCTGCTTTCTGCCACAGGTTTTTTACTGAAACTGCAGACAAGTGCAGCCAGGCAGTGTACAGGGTACCTCTCTCCCATCCCTCTCCCCCAAAATCACGGGAGGAGAGGTGCTTAGCGATAATCCTAGACAACCTTCCTTTGAACCAACAATTCTGGGAGGCAGCTATTTTTCTCAGATGTTCTGGATGAATGGAGTCCCTACAATCTACACGAGAACAGTCACTCCAGACCTCTTTTCCTCTGAGAAAAAGAGGACAACAATCACTCCTTTTCCTCTTCTCCATCTCTCTGACTTTTCCTTTTCTCACTCCTATTCACCCCAAATACACATACTACCTCTGCTCTAGTTCTGTTTCATGCAGTGCTTTTAAGGTAACATAAAATAAAAACTATGCTTTGCAACAAAGCAAGAGGAAATGGCCTTTGATTTAATATGTAAAAGGCAGTGAAAGTTAAAAGTCACTCAGAGGTTTGTATTTTAGGGTAGCACAGAACCACCGTGGCACCATCACAAGCAGTGGAAGCACACCCACCCTCTTCCCTCAAAACGTTACTGAAATCATGGGTCAAACCCTCTGCCATTTTGCAGATAATGAAATGCAAGGTGGAAAGTAGAATATTTTCAGAGACAGAAATGCTTAATCTTTGCCTGATTTGACAGAAATACTTTCACAAACAGTGTTGTTTAAATCTCTGATAAATGCTCTCATTTAATTGGTAGATAAAACAATGATTTTATAACAAAATTCTATGTTTTCATGCCAGTTACAATAAGTGCTACAATCTGAAACTCACTGTGATTTGTAGGCAGTCCTCAAGTCTGATTTTTTAATAAGTCCCTTCCATTTATGTATCTCTTCTATTTCCCTATAATACTGCCACGCCATTTACAAGCCTAGACCAATGAGTTAAAAGTAAAGTCTTCTTAGCGAAGAAAATGAAAATTTCTCACAGATAGTTTTCAATATATTACTACTGCAAGTGATTATGTATGTGATACTTTTGTTTTACTCCTGTTGTATAAAGCAGAAAATATTATATACAAATCAATGGACCATCATTTATATTTTCTTCCAAATTGCAATATTTAGAGAGTCTTACAAACTTTTATTGTACCGCCTACTTAATGTGCTCATAGCAATCATTTTATTATAGTGTTACTTAAGCTACTGCAGCCTTAGATGTTAACAGCCATATTATTTAATCAATGACATTCAACTGCGGTGTTGAGAACATAACTGTACTTCTTCATAAACTGGTACATTGTAGTGCTGTGTTATGTAAAACAAAGTACAATTTATGCCTGTGTTTATCACGTATTTTTACTGTTCATTTTCTCTTAAAGTCATTTCTGTGAAATTAATGGCAGGAAAGTATTTCACAATAATGTTTTGTTTTCAGTCCTTAAACTGCATTGATGACATCTCCTGGTTTCCTATTAGTCTCCTGAAATGGACACTTGACAGCTAGTGTAATATATTCATTCAGCTTGAAAATAAATTGAATATTTGTATATTTATAGTAGAACAATAATGGATTTATTCTAATTGCTAAGGTGTTTTGAGCCAAAGCATTTGAAATGTTGAGAAAAGTTGAACATACACTGGCATAAATGTTTCTTTTTTATGATGAGCATATTCTCAACCTATATGAACTCTGACATGAGTGCAAAGTGAGTCAGGTGAGCAAAGGTTCCTGGTGATGAGCTATCTCCTCCTGTTAAATGACCGGAAATGCTTCAGGAGAGTAGGGTACTATGTATGAAGGCAGAAAAGACGATTAAATTACTTGCTGTCCTAGAGAAATTAATATGCTTTGCTGGGAAAGCCATTTAGTCTAAGATTATTTTACTTATTTAGACTCATAATTGAGACATATGCTTATTTTCCTCCTCATGAGTCAATTCTACATTAAAGTATTTATGAAAGCTAAAAGTAAATTTATTATTCTTCAAGTTCTTTTGAAGGTAGCAAACAGATTAAACTGAGAACATGGAAGAGTTTAGGCTTCAGAAAGAAAATACTACATGCTGGTTAATGTTAAAATGTGTAGCTTTAATCAAAACCTTTATTCAATTTAATGACTGCCACGCCATTTACAAGCCTAGACCAATGAGTTAAAAGTAAAGTCTTCTTAGCGAAGAAAATGAAAATTTCTCACAGATAGTTTTCAATATATTACTACTGCAAGTGATTATGTATGTGATACTTTTGTTTTACTCCTGTTGTATAAAGCAGAAAATATTATATACAAATCAATGGACCATCATTTATATTTTCTTCCAAATTGCAATATTTAGAGAGTCTTACAAACTTTTATTGTACCGCCTACTTAATGTGCTCATAGCAATCATTTTATTATAGTGTTACTTAAGCTACTGCAGCCTTAGATGTTAACAGCCATATTATTTAATCAATGACATTCAACTGCGGTGTTGAGAACATAACTGTACTTCTTCATAAACTGGTACATTGTAGTGCTGTGTTATGTAAAACAAAGTACAATTTATGCCTGTGTTTATCACGTATTTTTACTGTTCATTTTCTCTTAAAGTCATTTCTGTGAAATTAATGGCAGGAAAGTATTTCACAATAATGTTTTGTTTTCAGTCCTTAAACTGCATTGATGACATCTCCTGGTTTCCCTATTAGTCTCCTGAAATGGACACTTGACAGCTAGTGTAATATATTCATTCAGCTTGAAAATAAATTGAATATTTGTATATTTATAGTAGAACAATAATGGATTTATTCTAATTGCTAAGGTGTTTTGAGCCAAAGCATTTGAAATGTTGAGAAAAGTTGAACATACACTGGCATAAATGTTTCTTTTTTATGATGAGCATATTCTCAACCTATATGAACTCTGACATGAGTGCAAAGTGAGTCAGGTGAGCAAAGGTTCCTGGTGATGAGCTATCTCCTCCTGTTAAATGACCGGAAATGCTTCAGGAGAGTAGGGTACTATGTATGAAGGCAGAAAAGACGATTAAATTACTTGCTGTCCTAGAGAAATTAATATGCTTTGCTGGGAAAGCCATTTAGTCTAAGATTATTTTACTTATTTAGACTCATAATTGAGACATATGCTTATTTTCCTCCTCATGAGTCAATTCTACATTAAAGTATTTATGAAAGCTAAAAGTAAATTTATTATTCTTCAAGTTCTTTTGAAGGTAGCAAACAGATTAAACTGAGAACATGGAAGAGTTTAGGCTTCAGAAAGAAAATACTACATGCTGGTTAATGTTAAAATGTGTAGCTTTAATCAAAACCTTTATTCAATTTAATGACATTTCCAATTTTAGGTTCTTTAACAGCTGCTGTCAAAATAAAATTAATATTTGTGTCTTCATAGGACAAATACTAGAACTTATATTTCTATTATTATTAAGCTTCTATTATTGTTGCTAATGCTGTTCTTACACGCTATTTATTGAATTACGCAATCTACTATTTAATGAGAAATAATTATGCAGATTTAGTCAGTGCAACCTGCTCACGTGGACTACAGTCCCTTTTCAGCCCAACACTGACATCATGAGGACAGAAACAAAAACAAACTATGGCAGCCAGTGGGCTAACTTCAGAGTGGATTAGTTAGAGGTGACTCAGGAGCCCAGGCCATGACTCTCAAAGGATTACCTTTATGGCTTGGACAATGGGAAGTTGAGGGGTGGATGGTGATGGATAAACCCTTATGGGGTCAGGACACGTGGAAAGACATGACTTTGGTGCAAGAGCCTAAGATGGTTCTCACAGTTTCACACATTCCAGCTCATGAGGCAATGGTCCCCTGGCAATCAGGAAGCTGATGCCCTAGGCTGGGTATGTGTCTTAGCAACTACCCTTCAGTAGAAACAGTAAACTGAGTGCACAGAAAGTGTCCACATCACACCAGGGTGGGATGGCATTTTGCCAAAGATGCCAGATGGCCCTTGAAATAGAGTGATTAGGTTAATGCAGAAATAGCACGTCCTGTGTGTTCTAAACAATGTCCAATGCAACTTCCAAAGAAATATGTGTCTGTCCTCTGGTGTCCCCACCCAGTCAAGCACTGGCAAATTGATTATACTGACCACCTCCCTCCAAGTGAATATTTTTACTATGCCTTACTTTGTATAGACACCTTCTCCAGCCTAACCCAGGCTTTTCCCTGTCACTTTGGGAAGTGTAGTTCTAAGACAGATTGATTTTCCTCCTCATGAGTCAATTCTACATTAAAGTATTTATGAAAGCTAAAAGTAAATTTATTATTCTTCAAGTTCTTTTGAAGGTAGCAAACAGATTAAACTGAGAACATGGAAGAGTTTAGGCTTCAGAAAGAAAATACTACATGCTGGTTAATGTTAAAATGTGTAGCTTTAATCAAAACCTTTATTCAATTTAATGACATTTCCAATTTTAGGTTCTTTAACAGCTGCTGTCAAAATAAAATTAATATTTGTGTCTTCATAGGACAAATACTAGAACTTATATTTCTATTATTATTAAGCTTCTATTATTGTTGCTAATGCTGTTCTTACACGCTATTTATTGAATTACGCAATCTACTATTTAATGAGAAATAATTATGCAGATTTAGTCAGTGCAACCTGCTCACGTGGACTACAGTCCCTTTTCAGCCCAACACTGACATCATGAGGACAGAAACAAAAACAAACTATGGCAGCCAGTGGGCTAACTTCAGAGTGGATTAGTTAGAGGTGACTCAGGAGCCCAGGCCATGACTCTCAAAGGATTACCTTTATGGCTTGGACAATGGGAAGTTGAGGGGTGGATGGTGATGGATAAACCCTTATGGGGTCAGGACACGTGGAAAGACATGACTTTGGTGCAAGAGCCTAAGATGGTTCTCACAGTTTCACACATTCCAGCTCATGAGGCAATAGGCCCCTGGCAATCCGGCCGCTGATGCCCTAGGCTGGGTATGTGTCTTAGCAACTACCCTTCAGTAGAAACAGTAAACTGAGTGCACAGAAAGTGTCCACATCACACCAGGGTGGGATGGCATTTTGCCAAAGATGCCAGATGGCCCTTGAAATAGAGTGATTAGGTTAATGCAGAAATAGCACGTCCTGTGTGTTCTAAACAATGTCCAATGCAACTTCCAAAGAAATATGTGTCTGTCCTCTGGTGTCCCCACCCAGTCAAGCACTGGCAAATTGATTATACTGACCACCTCCCTCCAAGTGAATATTTTTACTATGCCTTACTTTGTATAGACACCTTCTCCAGCCTAACCCAGGCTTTTCCCTGTCACTTTGCAAACCAGGATGCAACTATTAGGAGATTAGAGAAGCTGAGTACCAAGAACAGACACCCTTATCAAATAGACAGTGATTGGGAATTTCATTTCAAAGGTCAAGTATTAATACATTTCAAGGAAAAAATGAAATTTAAATTGATGGAGACTACATCTCCCCTACAAACTACAAATAGCTGGGTTGGTAGAAAGGAATAATGGAATATTAAAGCAGCAGATTAAATCACCATTAGGTAAAACCATCTTGGTCAGGTGGACTAAAATACTATCCCAAGTTCTAATACATTTAAATGATTAACCAGTAGGCTCTTTGCCCCATATATTAAACTTAGTACACTAGGGATCCCTGGAAAGACACATCAATACTGTGAATCTTTGCAAATCATCAGGTACAGCCATGGCTCCCAGTCTCACCATGGATCAATGTGCTGAGAATACCAAGTCACATCACACCTGGGAAAGGAGTTATCTATTATTTACTGGAATCTGCAATAGAATGTCCCAGCAGGATGAGTGAGTAATATGTCCCTTGGATGAAAGGAACTACTCAATCTTCCCTTGGATCCCACTGTCCCATTGCAATCTGGACCTACTGATATATACACATACCATGTAGTGAGGTTATAAGGTGGGGGTCCTGATGTGGCAGCAGGTTCTAGTACAGTCTGCTTCTTCATGGCATGCCTGACAGTGCTGCCTCCCCTGGTCAACATGCATAGATGCACAACCAGGTCAAATTCCTAAAGCTGCAGCTACATTGATATTTAAGATCCAGGCCACAGTGGAATTCTTACAGAAAGGGTAGACTTTTGCTTATAAATTCCTACTAAATAACTCATTCCAATCCTAAGTTTTTTGCTGGGGTTTCCAGGTAAAGAATGGGCACCTGATGAAAACAGCTTTCAAAAGCAGACTATTTTGTATGCCCAGAAAAGGAATCTATCCAACTGCTGGGTATGTGGGCAGCTGTATCTCTCAGCTCATTAGGATTTTTAGGTATTACCATTCTATGGAGGGGACCGGAGGGCCCTAATACAGTAGATTAAGGAAGAAGAACAAGCCAGGACTGGTACTCTTAATTCATCTAATGTAGCCCACTAGGCTTCAGTGTCCATGGAATTCTCCAAGCAAGAATACTAAAGTGGACTGCCATCGCCTTCTTCAGGAGACCTTCCTGACCCAGCGATCAAATCCTGGTCTCCTGCTTTGCAGGAAGTTTCTTTACTGTCTGAGCCATCAGAGAAGCCCTGGTATTACCAATACTGATCTAGAAACCTGACCTGCAGCACATACTATCACTAACACTGGTCATAAGTACTCACTTTATCCCCCAAAACCAAACAACTTCAGTAGCATGCCAAACAACTGATCAAAATAAGAGCACCAAATATGTAGCCATGGGTGGCTACACTCAGATTTGGAATGGATTCATACAGTTTCCTCTAGTTTATAGACATTCAAGCATGTGTGCATCCTTCTTCTGGGAACATAAACATCACTATAAAGAGAACCAACCCAACTGTACCAGGGATATGGGTTGTATATCACCAGAACCAGGTAATCATTGTCACATTAAAGGAAAGCACCTTGGTTTGGCAGCCCAGGTGTTATTAAGTAACACTGAATGGGATCCAATGATTGTGTGGCACAAATCTTTGGCCATGGCTTCCATCTGGGTGGGCAGGCTTCTGTACCATGTGTTTTCTTGGGTCACAGGGAAGACTCTGCCATGTGGTAATAAACTTTCACCAGTTTCCCTCTCCTCAAGATCAGAAAGAATATTTTTATCTGTTTTCCCTGGTCAACATGCATAGATGCACAACCAGGTCAAATGCCTAAAGCTGCAGCTACATTGATATTTAAGATCCAGGCCACAGTGGAATTCTTACAGAAAGGGTAGACTTTTGCTTATAAATTCCTACTAAATAACTCATTCCAATCCTAAGTTTTTTGCTGGGGTTTCCAGGTAAAGAATGGGCACCTGATGAAAACAGCTTTCAAAAGCAGACTATTTTGTATGCCCAGAAAAGGAATCTATCCAACTGCTGGGTATGTGGGCAGCTGTATCTCTCAGCTCATTAGGATTTTTAGGTATTACCATTCTATGGAGGGGACCGGAGGGCCCTAATACAGTAGATTAAGGAAGAAGAACAAGCCAGGACTGGTACTCTTAATTCATCTAATGTAGCCCACTAGGCTTCAGTGTCCATGGAATTCTCCAAGCAAGAATACTAAAGTGGACTGCCATCGCCTTCTTCAGGAGACCTTCCTGACCCAGCGATCAAATCCTGGTCTCCTGCTTTGCAGGAAGTTTCTTTACTGTCTGAGCCATCAGAGAAGCCCTGGTATTACCAATACTGATCTAGAAACCTGACCTGCAGCACATACTATCACTAACACTGGTCATAAGTACTCACTTTATCCCCCAAAACCAAACAACTTCAGTAGCATGCCAAACAACTGATCAAAATAAGAGCACCAAATATGTAGCCATGGGTGGCTACACTCAGATTTGGAATGGATTCATACAGTTTCCTCTAGTTTATAGACATTCAAGCATGTGTGCATCCTTCTTCTGGGAACATAAACATCACTATAAAGAGAACCAACCCAACTGTACCAGGGATATGGGTTGTATATCACCAGAACCAGGTAATCATTGTCACATTAAAGGAAAGCACCTTGGTTTGGCAGCCCAGGTGTTATTAAGTAACACTGAATGGGATCCAATGATTGTGTGGCACAAATCTTTGGCCATGGCTTCCATCTGGGTGGGCAGGCTTCTGTACCATGTGTTTTCTTGGGTCACAGGGAAGACTCTGCCATGTGGTAATAAACTTTCACCAGTTTCCCTCTCCTCAAGATCAGAAAGAATATGATCTGTTTTCCCCTGGTATAATCATGTGACGACTGTCTCTGTTCCCTCCATTGGCCTAGAAGATATTATGGTGCACACAGAAGCCCTTAGAAAATTCACCCAGCAAACTTTAAATGTCAAAGCCTATCCTTTAGGAATACTGAAATGTCTCTACTGAGAAAATCTCTCTAAAATGGGATGCCCTTAAACATTATCACTGTCTCACAACAAGGCACCTGTGCTATTACCCAGACAGAAGGTGGCGTGTTCATGCTGGATGATTCTTCTAAATGTATCGTCTTTATTAAGTAGTATGAGGACACAATGAAAGCTCTGAGTGATCTGCCCCAGCCTAGGGGACTCAAATCAGTGATTCAGACCATGGGCTCTTGGGAAAAATCCTGTTATTACATGTGTTTTCTTTTCTGTGTGCCTATATCGTTGCTATGGCATCTGCTTCCAGTGCAGCCAGAAAACTGCCAAACCAGCTCCCTTCGTGCTAATAAACCCCCTTGCCGACTGCTCAGGGCATATTGCGGAAGAGAGGAGCCTGTAAATAAGATTGTAAGATCTGGTTAGTTGAGGTGGAGTGCTGAAGGAAGTCACAGAGAAGTTAGGACTGCAAGGTGACTAGTGAGCTGGTTTCAGGCAATTAAAGGCTCCTTACCTCCTTTCCTTTCCTTGGAATGCATATTCCCTCCACTTTCCCTGCACTCGGAGGCATTTCAAGCACACAGCTTTAAGAGAGCAATGTGCCATTGAGACCATCGGGACTGCATATATAATAAACCCAGTTAAGGCCTCTATTCAAACTTTTTAGTCTTGCAGGTGAGTCAGCAGTACTACCCAGCTTGAGCCGCCCAAAACAAGCCTCCTAAGTCCCTTGCTTATTATATAAAACTACCACCTACCTGTCTGGCGTGGACGGCCTCTTTCTTCCATCTTTCTTTGCCGCAGACTTCACCTGGGACACTCCAGAGGTTTCGAATCAACAGTCAGGGACAAGACAGGCACGAGCCGCGGAGCATTTCTGAGAAATCACTGAATCCGGCCTAGGAGCGGTACGCTCCACTCACTTCCTAGAAGCCGGCTTTCTCGCGGGATCTTGCGGCAACACGCGGGAACTCGCGGGAACACGCGGGAACTCGCGGGAACACGCGGGAACTCGCGGGAAGTCAGGGTTCAACGGAAGCCTGCAAGGGAGTGCGGGTTGAGAAACACCTGGGTGCCCAAGCGCCGGAAGCTACTCCTGTGGAAGGAGGAGTCAGTAAGGAGTCTGGCTCCTAGCACCTATCGTGCAAACTTCAATCCTCGTGGACACCGAAAGCCGTCCCGCAACTCCGTCACAGTGCAGTGGAGTCGGTGCCAGGCCTGCAGGTACTGGGAAACCAGAAAGGGCAAAGGCGGTGGAGGGGAGGGACTGATGGAGGCCAGAACCAGAAGTCAAGTGTGCAAGCGCAGGCTGCAGCCTAACAGCCCTCTAGGAGCTAAAACAACCTGAGGCAGCGAGGCAGGCTGCCAGTGGAGAAGTTTGGGGTTATGTTCGATGGCTGCTAAGGTCCAAGATCTTAACCCTGACTCCTGACGCCCCCTGGTGGTCTAGTGGCTAGGATTTTGCGCTTTCACTCTGACTCCAGTTCCATGGCACATTCTCTGCGGCAGTTGTTTCTCCCTGGGGCTTGTGCGCTTAGTTGCTTCAGTCCTGTCCGACTCTTTGCAACCCTCTGGAGCGTATCCCACAGAGCTCCTTTGTCTATGGGATTCTCCAGGCAAGAATACCAGAGTGGGTATTTCCTCCTCCCGGGGGACCTCCCCACCCAGGGATGGAACCTGCATCTCTTTTGTCTCCTGCATTGGCAGGCGGGTTCATTACCACTAGCGCCACCTGGGAAGCCCCAAAAGATCCCACTTGTAAGGCAAAAGGGAGCAGTCAGCTTCAGCACAGCTCTTTGGAACAGATATTTGAGGCTTGTTAGTTGCTCGGTCATATCTGACTCTTTGTAACCCCATGGACTGCAACCCACCAGGCTCCTCTGTGTGTAGGATTTAGAGGGGCCTAAAATTCATCCAAGGAGACCTATTCCTTTTCCTGGAGCCCCTTACCTGAAGAGCAACTGTACAGCATAATTATCTGTTTGTGACCTCTTTCGTCTATGCATATCTATATTTATTGATCAATAGGTCTACATTTATTTATAGATATGAAGGAATAGACAGATACATACATTGATAATGATATTAGGAGGGCTTTCTAAGTGGCTCAGTAGTAAAAGAAACTGCCTGCCAATGAAGACCTGGAGAAGACTCAAGTTTGATCCTTGGGTGAGGAAGATCCCCTAGAGGAGGAAATGACAACCCACTCCAGTATTCTTGCAATGAGAATTCCATGGACTGAAGAGCCTAGCATATTACATTCCATGGAGTCACAAAGAGTTGGATAACTAAGCACAAGCAGGACAGATGTAAGAGAGAGAGAGATTTATTTTAAGGGATTAGCTCATGTGATTGCAGAGGTGGACAAATCTAAAATCTGCAGGGAAAGCCTGTAGTCTGGAGGGCCTGAACAGGGCCTCAGTTTGTTTTTCCCTAAGGCCTTCAACTGATTAAATGAAGCCCACCCACATAATGGAGCATAATCAACTTTACTCAAAGTGTACTGAATTAAATGTTATTCTCATCCAAAAATATCTTCCAAAACACAACAAGACTGACTTTAACCAAATATGGATACAAATTAACCTAGCCAAATTAACACATCAAATTAATCATCACAGTTACCCACTATCTGACAGAGAATACATGTCAATATATCTGTGTTTTCAATTTTGCTGTCCACAGTGCTTCGCTTTAGCATTTTACTTTCCCTGCCTCTGGTTATGTCTAGTCATATCTTCACAGTTTGTGAGAGAATTTTCTCTCGTCTAAAGTAACTTTATTATATCTCTTCTGATCTGCCAGTTTTCACCAAAGACTTCCCTTTGTGATAGTTCTCTTTGACCCAGGGATGGAACCTGCATCTCTTTTGTCTCCTGCATTGGCAGGCGGGTTCATTACCACTAGCGCCACCTGGGAAGCCCCAAAAGATCCCACTTGTAAGGCAAAAGGGAGCAGTCAGCTTCAGCACAGCTCTTTGGAACAGATATTTGAGGCTTGTTAGTTGCTCGGTCATATCTGACTCTTTGTAACCCCATGGACTGCAACCCACCAGGCTCCTCTGTGTGTAGGATTTAGAGGGGCCTAAAATTCATCCAAGGAGACCTATTCCTTTTCCTGGAGCCCCTTACCTGAAGAGCAACTGTACAGCATAATTATCTGTTTGTGACCTCTTTCGTCTATGCATATCTATATTTATTGATCAATAGATCTACATTTATTTATAGATATGAAGGAATAGACAGATACATAAATTGATAATGATATTAGGAGGGCTTTCTAAGTGGCTCAGTAGTAAAAGAAACTGCCTGCCAATGAAGACCTGGAGAAGACTCAAGTTTGATCCTTGGGTGAGGAAGATCCCCTAGAGGAGGAAATGACAACCCACTCCAGTATTCTTGCAATGAGAATTCCATGGACTGAAGAGCCTAGCATATTACATTCCATGGAGTCACAAAGAGTTGGATAACTAAGCACAAGCAGGACAGATGTAAGAGAGAGGAGAGATTTATTTTAAGGGATTAGCTCATGTGATTGCAGAGGTGGACAAATCTAAAATCTGCAGGGAAAGCCTGTAGTCTGGAGGGCCTGAACAGGGCCTCAGTTTGTTTTTCCCTAAGGCCTTCAACTGATTAAATGAAGCCCACCCACATAATGGAGCATAATCAACTTTACTCAAAGTGTACTGAATTAAATGTTATTCTCATCCAAAAATATCTTCCAAAACACAACAAGACTGACTTTAACCAAATATGGATACAAATTAACCTAGCCAAATTAACACATCAAATTAATCATCACAGTTACCCACTATCTGACAGAGAATACATGTCAATATATCTGTGTTTTCAATTTTGCTGTCCACAGTGCTTCGCTTTAGCATTTTACTTTCCCTGCCTCTGGTTATGTCTAGTCATATCTTCACAGTTTGTGAGAGAATTTTCTCTCGTCTAAAGTAACTTTATTATATCTCTTCTGATTCTGCCAGTTTTCACCAAAATCGACTTCCCTTTGTGATAGTTCTCTTTGACTTTCAAAACTACCTTTTTCTTTTCTGTGCATTTTCTTACCTACCTGAGTCAGTGAGAGGTCTTTTTATGGTTAGTTTGGCTTTTTGATGAAGAAAGCCTGTGGATAGAGCTCCATAAAAGTCTCTGTCATTTTACAGATTACAAATTTATGTTTTTTGGTATATCAAAATGTGTATATTTCCCAAATCCAGTATCTAGTTTTTAATAATCTCACTTCTAGTGAGATTATTACACATGAATGGCATTAATTTTGTTGATAAAAAATACAAATAAAAAATGTAAAATAAAATCAGCTTAGTATGCATTTTTGACTAAGCATAGACTTCAGCAGGCATGATACTTCTAAATAAATACATACCTCAGAGACATTGCAGGTGTGGTTCCAGACCACTGCAGTAAAGAACGTATATGCAATAAAGCAAATCACACAGTTTTTGTTGTTTTCCCACATATATAAAATGCATGTTTACACTTTAGTATATTAAGTGTGCAGTTATATTGTATCTTAAAAAAAAGAAGCAATGTACATAGTTAATAATGATGCTGTTAGAAAAATGGTGCTTATAGACTTGTTAGATGCTTGGATTGTCACAACCTTTCAGTTTGTAAAATAGAAAATATTTATGGAGGACAGTAAAGCAAACTATAATAAAATTAAAATTGCTTTTATATTTTTCTTAAAATTAATAGGGCCTCAGTTTGTTTTTCCCTAAGGCCTTCAACTGATTAAATGAAGCCCACCCACATAATGGAGCATAATCAACTTTACTCAAAGTGTACTGAATTAAATGTTATTCTCATCCAAAAATATCTTCCAAAACACAACAAGACTGACTTTAACCAAATATGGATACAAATTAACCTAGCCAAATTAACACATCAAATTAATCATCACAGTTACCCACTATCTGACAGAGAATACATGTCAATATATCTGTGTTTTCAATTTTGCTGTCCACAGTGCTTCGCTTTAGCATTTTACTTTCCCTGCCTCTGGTTATGTCTAGTCATATCTTCACAGTTTGTGAGAGAATTTTCTCTCGTCTAAAGTAACTTTATTATATCTCTTCTGATTCTGCCAGTTTTCACCAAAATCGACTTCCCTTTGTGATAGTTCTCTTTGACTTTCAAAACTACCTTTTTCTTTTCTGTGCATTTTCTTACCTACCTGAGTCAGTGAGAGGTCTTTTTATGGTTAGTTTGGCTTTTTGATGAAGAAAGCCTGTGGATAGAGCTCCATAAAAGTCTCTGTCATTTTACAGATTACAAATTTATGTTTTTTGGTATATCAAAATGTGTATATTTCCCAAATCCAGTATCTAGTTTTTAATAATCTCACTTCTAGTGAGATTATTACACATGAATGGCATTAATTTTGTTGATAAAAAATACAAATAAAAAATGTAAAATAAAATCAGCTTAGTATGCATTTTTGACTAAGCATAGACTTCAGCAGGCATGATACTTCTAAATAAATACATACCTCAGAGACATTGCAGGTGTGGTTCCAGACCACTGCAGTAAAGAACGTATATGCAATAAAGCAAATCACACAGTTTTTGTTGTTTTCCCACATATATAAAATGCATGTTTACACTTTAGTATATTAAGTGTGCAGTTATATTGTATCTTAAAAAAAAGAAGCAATGTACATAGTTAATAATGATGCTGTTAGAAAAATGGTGCTTATAGACTTGTTAGATGCTTGGATTGTCACAACCTTTCAGTTTGTAAAATAGAAAATATTTATGGAGGACAGTAAAGCAAACTATAATAAAATTAAAATTGCTTTTATATTTTTCTATAAGTCACCAAATTAATAACTTGGTACTTATTACATGAATAGAGCATCATGATATTAGCCAAATGTACCTAATAGTGTCTGATGCATAGTAGGTTAGCAATAAATGACAGTAAAATAAACTGCGAAATGGTATTGCTAGATTGACTTGCCAAAATGCTTTGATTTATAGGACGTACCACATCCTTTAAAGGAAATACCAAATATGGCTCATACCTACAAGCAATTTCTGAATTACTTTGAAGACTTCAATCTATAATAAATAAAACATTAGTAAGCATCATTGTTGTTCAGTCACTAAATCCTATGCAACTCTTTGTGACCCCATGAGCTGATACACACTAGGCTTCCCTGTCCTTCATTATCTCCCGGAGCTGGCTCAAACTCTTGTCCATTGACTGGACATGCTATCCAATCATCTCATCCTCTGTCACCCCCTTCTCCTATTGCCCTCAGTCTTTCACATCATCAGGCTCTTTTCCAGTGAGTTGGCTCTGCATCAGGTGGCCAAAATACTGGAGTTTCAATTTTAGCATCAGTCCTTCCAATGAAAATTCAGGGTGGATTTCCTTTAAGAGTGACTGGTTTGATCTCCTTGTTATCCAAGAGACTCTCAAGAGTCTTCTCTAGCACGACAGTTTGAAAGCATCAGTTCTTCTATGCTCAGCAATTTTTATGCTCTCTCACATCTGAACATGAATAACATTATATATTATGCTATTCAAATTAAGGCATTGCATTATGGTATGATTTTGCAAAATAGGGTTTTCAAAAGGTGTGTAATATAGTTGGCTAGAATTTTCTAAGGCAAGGCTATATATGGAGTCATCTGAGAATTGAAATCTGCAATGACTTGTTGGATAGATTGCAAAGAAATTGTTGCACTAATGAACAGTTTTGAATTGGTCAGTCTCTAGGCAAAGTCGAAAAATGGGGAATTATGGAAAGGGCTTGATATGATATGATAGCTTGATAAATACTAGTTAGATATTACAGAAAATGTTTTAAATACTAGGACAAAGCAGTATAAGAAATTTCTTTCATTTGCCAAGTAAACCAAAACCATTGAGCAAATGAGCATGCACCTGCAGGAGAGAAAGAGTTTGAAATTTTTTTTCAGGAATGTACAGCTTTGTGAATTAAAATAAGAAACACCTGATACAAAGTGTCTTCTAAACATAGTATACCCAAATAGGGCTTCCCCTGGTGGTCCAGTGGGTAAGGACACCGCCTTGCAGTGCAAGGGGCGCCGGTTCGTGTCCTGGCCTGGGAAGATCCCACGTGCTGCGGAGCAGCTGGACTGATGTGTCCAATTACCGAGCCAGAGCTCTGGAGCGCATGTGCCCAGAGCCAGCGCTCTGCAACGACAGACGCCACCGCGATGGGAGGCCCACAGGAGCCAAAAGAACAAAGACGGATGAACATAGGGAAATGAAAGACCAATAGAAGTGGCCAGCCTGTTCCCCTCCCTCCCCAACCCAACCCCCGCCCAGAATTAATTAATTAATTAATTAAAAAAATAAAAAATAAATAAACATAGTATACCCAAATAAACCAGGTGTAAAGTTAATATTAAATATCAGTTCTCAGTGTTGCCAAAAATTGCTGGCTTTTCACAGTATATAATTTAAGCTAATTTGCTTCTCCTACTAATATCTATAACAAAATCTCTCTGGTATAGTCATCAGTGACTTATTGGCAATATAAAATAATTAGAATTATCAACAGGTACAATTAAAAGAGAAGGTTTAAATGATAGAATTATAGTACATACCAGCAATTTCTCAAAGTGAATTACCCAAATATAACTGCACATCTCAACTGTATTCTAAAGTTCAACAACCTGAAATGTTATTGAGTTATGCATGCATTAATAAGACACTGCATATCAAAAGAGGGAAGAGAATAGAAATGGCTTAAAATCTATATGGACTAGAAATCTATTAATGGTGTCTATGAATTATATACTCCAATTTCTGTTGCATTCATTTCAGATGCATCAACCTATAAGTATAATATTAATTTTCCATTCCCATATAGTATCATAGTAATCTCATTCCTAAAATATTCAGACCTAAACAGTAAGTTGAAATTACTAAAATCAAAGATCTAACCAGTATACAAAATATATAACCAATTTTTAAAATATAAAGTGTAGTTTATCAGAACAGGATTTATTGTTTTAGAAAAACATGAAATCTGCATATGAGATATGGACTCTCAAGAAAATTATGATCTAAATTTCTTCTGTTTAATTTACCTATCTCCAAATAAACTTGTTTTGTTTAATAGGAAAATGCCAAGCTTTGAGAGTCTTATTTATTTTTTGATTAAAAAAAATTATTAAAGGATTCCCAGGCAGTGCTAGTGGTAAAGAACCACACACACACACACACACACACCCCACCACACCAGTGCTGAAGAAATGAGAGATGCCAAGTCTGATCCCTGGATTAGAAAATCCCGTGGAGAATGGCATGACAACCCACTCCAGTATTCTTGCCTGGACAATCCCATGAACAGAGGAGCCTGGTGGGCTACCATGAGACATAACTAAAGCAGCATAGTATCAGTGTAGACACATTAATTATTAAATCTGGATTAAAATGAGAATTGTTGTTTTCTTTCTCAAGATAGCATATAGTTATGGATTGTTGATATAATACATTTAGGCACACGCACTTATATATACAGTCACATGCCCATCTATATGTATGCTCTGTATCTATTGATTTTGAATACATAGTAATTTAAGCTAATTTGCTTCTCCTACTAATATCTATAACAAAATCTCTCTGGTATAGTCATCAGTGACTTATTGGCAATATAAAATAATTAGAATTATCAACAGGTACAATTAAAAGAGAAGGTTTAAATGATAGAATTATAGTACATACCAGCAATTTCTCAAAGTGAATTACCCAAATATAACTGCACATCTCAACTGTATTCTAAAGTTCAACAACCTGAAATGTTATTGAGTTATGCATGCATTAATAAGACACTGCATATCAAAAGAGGGAAGAGAATAGAAATGGCTTAAAATCTATATGGACTAGAAATCTATTAATGGTGTCTATGAATTATATACTCCAATTTCTGTTGCATTCATTTCAGATGCATCAACCTATAAGTATAATATTAATTTTCCATTCCCATATAGTATCATAGTAATCTCATTCCTAAAATATTCAGACCTAAACAGTAAGTTGAAATTACTAAAATCAAAGATCTAACCAGTATACAAAATATATAACCAATTTTTAAAATATAAAGTGTAGTTTATCAGAACAGGATTTATTGTTTTAGAAAAACATGAAATCTGCATATGAGATATGGACTCTCAAGAAAATTATGATCTAAATTTCTTCTGTTTAATTTACCTATCTCCAAATAAACTTGTTTTGTTTAATAGGAAAATGCCAAGCTTTGAGAGTCTTATTTATTTTTTGATTAAAAAAAATTATTAAAGGATTCCCAGGCAGTGCTAGTGGTAAAGAACCACACACACACACACACACACCCCACCACACCAGTGCTGAAGAAATGAGAGATGCCAAGTCTGATCCCTGGATTAGAAAATCCCGTGGAGAATGGCATGACAACCCACTCCAGTATTCTTGCCTGGACAATCCCATGAACAGAGGAGCCTGGTGGGCTACCATGAGACATAACTAAAGCAGCATAGTATCAGTGTAGACACATTAATTATTAAATCTGGATTAAAATGAGAATTGTTGTTTTCTTTCTCAAGATAGCATATAGTTATGGATTGTTGATATAATACATTTAGGCACACGCACTTATATATACAGTCACATGCCCATCTATATGTATGCTCTGTATCTATTGATTTTGAATACATAGTAATAGAAAATGGCTGCTAAAATACTTATTGAAAATTTGTTTCTCTATTACTTTACTTTCATAACATTATGTGGGAATTAGTTTGATTAGTTTAATGAAATGTTCTGATTGAGACACCTCAGTTATAAATCAAAATTGACTTAATTTAATTTCCATTTGTGATTTGATTAGAATGATATTGCAGCTAAACTTATGTAGATGGGCTAGAATTGACTATTTTTTTTTTATTGAGCTTCATTTTTGGAAAACCTAATCACTGAAAAGTATTAAGTGACATTTAAAGAACACAATTTTCATATACCTACTGATTTAACTCCTTGGTTTGGGGAGTATTTTCTAACGCTTTCATTCTTTTAGGTTTAATTTTAAGCATTATGTTTATACATTCAGAGTACAAAGAATTTGTTATTTTTTGTTTCATAGTTTGAAAAGTCAGTAACTCCCAGTTCAAACATATTAAAGTATTTATATTCCAAATGAACTTTATAATGTAAAGATATGATTACTGCAAGAAATTACTCATGTAAGCATTGGGTTCTTGAGGGAACATTTTTCCTAAACTGTAAGGATGACTTGTTTGTGGACACTCTAAACTTTTAGTTAGGATTTTCTGACAAGATCCTCATATATTAGCTTTCAATGACTGTTTTAATAAATAACCACAAACTTGCTGACTTAACACATGACAACTTTTTGTCACAATTCTGGCATACACAGTCTGAAATCATTTATAACTGGGAGGAAACCAACATATCATCAAGGCCTGAGTCTTTTTGAAGACTTTAGAGAAGAATCCTTTCTTGCAGCTTCTAGCTCCTAATTTAAGGGGATAACCAACTATTATTCGACTTCCTGGACAATCCCATGAACAGAGGAGCCTGGTGGGCTACCATGAGACATAACTAAAGCAGCATAGTATCAGTGTAGACACATTAATTATTAAATCTGGATTAAAATGAGAATTGTTGTTTTCTTTCTCAAGATAGCATATAGTTATGGATTGTTGATATAATACATTTAGGCACACGCACTTATATATACAGTCACATGCCCATCTATATGTATGCTCTGTATCTATTGATTTTGAATACATAGTAATAGAAAATGGCTGCTAAAATACTTATTGAAAATTTGTTTCTCTATTACTTTACTTTCATAACATTATGTGGGAATTAGTTTGATTAGTTTAATGAAATGTTCTGATTGAGACACCTCAGTTATAAATCAAAATTGACTTAATTTAATTTCCATTTGTGATTTGATTAGAATGATATTGCAGCTAAACTTATGTAGATGGGCTAGAATTGACTATTTTTTTTTTATTGAGCTTCATTTTTGGAAAACCTAATCACTGAAAAGTATTAAGTGACATTTAAAGAACACAATTTTCATATACCTACTGATTTAACTCCTTGGTTTGGGGAGTATTTTCTAACGCTTTCATTCTTTTAGGTTTAATTTTAAGCATTATGTTTATACATTCAGAGTACAAAGAATTTGTTATTTTTTGTTTCATAGTTTGAAAAGTCAGTAACTCCCAGTTCAAACATATTAAAGTATTTATATTCCAAATGAACTTTATAATGTAAAGATATGATTACTGCAAGAAATTACTCATGTAAGCATTGGGTTCTTGAGGGAACATTTTTCCTAAACTGTAAGGATGACTTGTTTGTGGACACTCTAAACTTTTAGTTAGGATTTTCTGACAAGATCCTCATATATTAGCTTTCAATGACTGTTTTAATAAATAACCACAAACTTGCTGACTTAACACATGACAACTTTTTGTCACAATTCTGGCATACACAGTCTGAAATCATTTATAACTGGGAGGAAACCAACATATCATCAAGGCCTGAGTCTTTTTGAAGACTTTAGAGAAGAATCCTTTCTTGCAGCTTCTAGCTCCTAATGTCTCCTGAAATTCCTTGGCTTGTGGCTGCATCGCTCAAATCATCAAGGTCAGTATCTTTACATTTCTTGATGCTCCATCTTTGCCAAGAGTATTCCTATGTGTGTGTAAAGTCTCCCATGGGCATCTCTCTTACAGTCTCCTACAGGTACTTTAGGGCCTACCAGGATAATCCAGAAAAACCTTTCCATCTCAAAATCCCTAGCCTAATCATATCTACAAAGACCCCTTCTGTGATACATAACGTAACAGTTACCGTTTTCAGGATGAAAATGTGAAAATCTTTAAGAGGGATATTTTTCAGGCTATTCTTCAATCACTTGGACCATTAGGGCTACCGAAGATCTAATTTCTCTAGAACAGAGAGTCACCCAAAATCACAGCCATTTTAAAATTGCATATTTTGTTTACCTGTGGACCAGAAGTTATTCTGTCCTGATAAGATCTTTAATCTTGCTACACAAAATATGGTCTCCAGATTAGATCCGTAGCATCAACATCATAGGAGACATGGTTAGAAATCCAAAATGGAGTAGAGGCATCACAGACCTACTACATCAGAGTTTGTATATTAACAAGGCAACTCATATGCTGAGATTTAAACCTAATAGATTTATAATTTTGATTAAATTCTTAAACCAAATATGTTTTCTTAGAGCATATAAATAATGCTGAAAATGACAAAGTTTATGAAAAAGAAAGTAGTTTTCATTGCAGAATATATGGAATTCGTTATTTATAATGCTGAGAGTTCCAAATCTCTTTATTATTGCTATTTATATGCTGCATAACTCAGACTGGAGATCTTAGATTCATCTAGAGTATGATATTTTATTTTGACCTTTCTCTTTAAGAATAGTGTGGGGTAGGTGAGCATTTTGATCATTGTGCTATAAGTTCTTCAGTTGTGTCCAACTCTTTGCCGCCTGTGGACTGTATCCCACCAGGTTCCTGTGCCCGTGGGATTCTGCAGGCATTATGAGCATTAGTATGATCAAACGGGGCTTCCTTGGTGGTTCAGCAGTAAAGAAGCTGCCTACCAATGCAGGAGACACAGATTCAATCCCTGTTTCAGGAAGATCCCCTGAAGGAGGAAATGGCAGCCCACTCCATTGTTTTTGCCTGGGAAATCCCGTGGTCAGAGGAACCTGGTGGGCTACAATCCATGGGCTCACAAATGAGTAAGACTTGACTTAGCAACTGAACAACAACAGAAACAGCATGCATTCTAGACTATGAAAAATATTAAAATATTGAAAGACTTTATTGAAATATTTTTAACTATTATTAATTTTCAGATAAGTTTCTTATATACATCCTTAGCTCTGCAAGTTATTGTCGGTCATTACTTTTTCTCAGAATCTCTTTAGAAGATTAAAGACATATTCTTCATGCATGTAAGGCACCAAGTTCTGTTTCTGTTCACATAGGGCTCCTACACAGATCTTTCAAGAGACTTTCTCATCAAGATAAAATGCTAATCTATGCTTTCCTGACAAAGCAACCACATGACCCACTCCCTAAGCACTTTTTTTTTTCATTGTGTGATTTTTCCCCCTAAACACTTTAACTAAAACAGAGAAACTTTTTATTTCAAAGAGGGAAAGTTTGTATTCAATGGCAATATTACCAGTGCTCCTTTGGTATCTGTTTCTAGTTTTTGCATTCATTTTTTTACTAGTTTCTTTCAATGCTCTTGTAATTTAGTTTCTAATAAAAATAATCTTAAACCAAATATGTTTTCCTAATAGATTTATAATTTTGATTAAATTCTTAAACCAAATATGTTTTCTTAGAGCATATAAATAATGCTGAAAATGACAAAGTTTATGAAAAAGAAAGTAGTTTTCATTGCAGAATATATGGAATTCGTTATTTATAATGCTGAGAGTTCCAAATCTCTTTATTATTGCTATTTATATGCTGCATAACTCAGACTGGAGATCTTAGATTCATCTAGAGTATGATATTTTATTTTGACCTTTCTCTTTAAGAATAGTGTGGGGTAGGTGAGCATTTTGATCATTGTGCTATAAGTTCTTCAGTTGTGTCCAACTCTTTGCCGCCTGTGGACTGTATCCCACCAGGTTCCTGTGCCCGTGGGATTCTGCAGGCATTATGAGCATTAGTATGATCAAACGGGGCTTCCTTGGTGGTTCAGCAGTAAAGAAGCTGCCTACCAATGCAGGAGACACAGATTCAATCCCTGTTTCAGGAAGATCCCCTGAAGGAGGAAATGGCAGCCCACTCCATTGTTTTTGCCTGGGAAATCCCGTGGTCAGAGGAACCTGGTGGGCTACAATCCATGGGCTCACAAATGAGTAAGACTTGACTTAGCAACTGAACAACAACAGAAACAGCATGCATTCTAGACTATGAAAAATATTAAAATATTGAAAGACTTTATTGAAATATTTTTAACTATTATTAATTTTCAGATAAGTTTCTTATATACATCCTTAGCTCTGCAAGTTATTGTCGGTCATTACTTTTTCTCAGAATCTCTTTAGAAGATTAAAGACATATTCTTCATGCATGTAAGGCACCAAGTTCTGTTTCTGTTCACATAGGGCTCCTACACAGATCTTTCAAGAGACTTTCTCATCAAGATAAAATGCTAATCTATGCTTTCCTGACAAAGCAACCACATGACCCACTCCCTAAGCACTTTTTTTTTTCATTGTGTGATTTTTCCCCCTAAACACTTTAACTAAAACAGAGAAACTTTTTATTTCAAAGAGGGAAAGTTTGTATTCAATGGCAATATTACCAGTGCTCCTTTGGTATCTGTTTCTAGTTTTTGCATTCATTTTTTTACTAGTTTCTTTCAATGCTCTTGTAATTTAGTTTCTAAGAAAATCAACTAAGTATTGATTCAACAGCAAATCATTTTTAAAGCAGGGTATTGTAAATAGCAGTCATACCATTTTGTGCAATTTATACATCTGCATATAGGTATACTTACTTCCTTATTATATATAAACCTACACTTGAAAAATACTTCCCTAAAATATCTACACAGAAATCTCAATATCAAATTGTAACTTCATAAAATAGTTTAATTCTAACATTTAAAATCAATTTGTTTTTTATTTTATATTGAGGATACTTAATTAGCAGTTTTTTTATGACACTTGAGTGTCATATTTCAGAAAAATAAAGTATGTTTTTTGATTCTGTTCTGAATGTTTATATGTTCTTAATAACTGATTAGTTATGAGAAATGACCAAACCATTGTATATGATGACTACTTTGAGGTTAATCCTACTCTTATGTATTAAATCACCATTGAGATACATGAAAATGTTTTCTACCAATGAGAAGAATAATTTAATTTAACTCAGACATTTGTAGGCAAATTGGTCATGGTATATCAAAGGAAATGTTTTAGATAATTTTGTCCATTTGTTCACAAACTCTTCTCTCAAGTTTCTAACTAAAACACACATATAGTATGAAACTGAAATTGTGAGCTGCTTAAGATTTGTCTAACTAATTGTGACCCCCAGGGACTGTAGCCCATCAGGCTCTTCTGTTCCTGGGATTCTCCAGGCAAGAATACCAGAGTAGGGTAGGCCATTCCCTTCTCCAGGGGATCTTCCCTACCCTGGGATCAAGCCTAGATCTCCTGCATTGCAGGCAGATTCCTTACACTCTGAGTCACAAATAAATATAAAATACATATAAAAGTTTGTAATAATGTCAAATATTAAAGGTAAGAGACTTTCTCATCAAGATAAAATGCTAATCTATGCTTTCCTGACAAAGCAACCACATGACCCACTCCTAAGCACTTTTTTTTTTCATTGTGTGATTTTTCCCCCTAAACACTTTAACTAAAACAGAGAAACTTTTTATTTCAAAGAGGGAAAGTTTGTATTCAATGGCAATATTACCAGTGCTCCTTTGGTATCTGTTTCTAGTTTTTGCATTCATTTTTTTACTAGTTTCTTTCAATGCTCTTGTAATTTAGTTTCTAAGAAAATCAACTAAGTATTGATTCAACAGCAAATCATTTTTAAAGCAGGGTATTGTAAATAGCAGTCATACCATTTTGTGCAATTTATACATCTGCATATAGGTATACTTACTTCCTTATTATATATAAACCTACACTTGAAAAATACTTCCCTAAAATATCTACACAGAAATCTCAATATCAAATTGTAACTTCATAAAATAGTTTAATTCTAACATTTAAAATCAATTTGTTTTTTATTTTATATTGAGGATACTTAATTAGCAGTTTTTTTATGACACTTGAGTGTCATATTTCAGAAAAATAAAGTATGTTTTTTGATTCTGTTCTGAATGTTTATATGTTCTTAATAACTGATTAGTTATGAGAAATGACCAAACCATTGTATATGATGACTACTTTGAGGTTAATCCTACTCTTATGTATTAAATCACCATTGAGATACATGAAAATGTTTTCTACCAATGAGAAGAATAATTTAATTTAACTCAGACATTTGTAGGCAAATTGGTCATGGTATATCAAAGGAAATGTTTTAGATAATTTTGTCCATTTGTTCACAAACTCTTCTCTCAAGTTTCTAACTAAAACACACATATAGTATGAAACTGAAATTGTGAGCTGCTTAAGATTTGTCTAACTAATTGTGACCCCCAGGGACTGTAGCCCATCAGGCTCTTCTGTTCCTGGGATTCTCCAGGCAAGAATACCAGAGTAGGGTAGGCCATTCCCTTCTCCAGGGGATCTTCCCTACCCTGGGATCAAGCCTAGATCTCCTGCATTGCAGGCAGATTCCTTACACTCTGAGTCACAAATAAATATAAAATACATATAAAAGTTTGTAATAATGTCAAATATTAAAGGTAAGAGTCTAGCATATGCCTGAGTCTTATCTCATGTAGTTTTTGAAGAAGTCATGAAAACAACAGGACCAACAAAGAAGAGAAGGTACAGGGCGATCTTCATTCCCAGTCTTCTTTGTGGGAGAGTAAAATGTCACTCACTTGGGTAACAGGTGATTGGCAAGGATAGAAAATTCATTAGAATGTTTCATTTGGGTTCTGCAAACAGCAGTATTCAGATTTCATTTACTTCTGTATATCAGCCACATTATATTCTTTCAATCTGGCTATAAACAAGATAAACCACAATAGTTTATTAATCCATTGCACACTGCTATGTCAATGTAAAGTACTGAGAATATACATATTAAAAAGGCACAGACCTTTTCCTTGAATATCTCAGAGTCTAACTGAAGTAAGAGATCTTCCAGAGTAGTTTAGTATTACAATATCAATGAAATAAAAACAGGTATATGATATATTAGAACAGAATAAGATGAGATATACTTAGAGCTAGATACATGTTTATTTTTTACCAAGAAAATGTCACTTTGAGATAAAAATTCAAAAGTTATCTATATTGGATAGTTTAAATCTGTTATACAGAAGAGTTATGGGTGCTTAAAAATTTGTTTGAATATTATGGACAGCGAGAGGAAATGAATATCTAGTTCTCTTTGTGAAGGGCTTACCATTCAGCGATGGACACAAAATGATTTGAGTAAAAGATGAATAGTTTTCATGTTATTCACTCACTGAAGGGTATAAAACCAAGTAATTCATTCAACAGATATTTTAAGTTGATTCCCTATAGAAATAGAGTAGAAAACTTGATCTACGTAAGCATATCAATAAGCGCAGCAGGTAAGGTAGTCCTAATTGTGTCAGGTGTCTGGAAACTGTAGCGGTGGTGTCTGTAGAGTGAGAGGAATTCTTGTTCTGGACCCTGTGGGAAGTCTTTGACTGGGGTAGGAAAGCTGTTATCTGACATTGCAATCTATCTTCTCTAAGCCTCTATACGTATGCTTGAAACTGTATATTTCTCTTTTTCATAGCACTGAGAATTAAAGATCACTATTTATTGAAATCATTGAGCAAAGAGTTGGTACAAATGGGTACTTAATAAGAGTAGGTTGAATTGAATTATGGGTTATTTCTACTGTGTCCATATGTTTGCCCTACAATTAAATAGAAAGATATTTTAAATTTTGATGTACATTTCAAATAGCACTTATTCATTAGTGCCTTAGGCAAATTCATTTGGGTTCTGCAAACAGCAGTATTCAGATTTCATTTACTTCTGTATATCAGCCACATTATATTCTTTCAATCTGGCTATAAACAAGATAAACCACAATAGTTTATTAATCCATTGCACACTGCTATGTCAATGTAAAGTACTGAGAATATACATATTAAAAAGGCACAGACCTTTTCCTTGAATATCTCAGAGTCTAACTGAAGTAAGAGATCTTCCAGAGTAGTTTAGTATTACAATATCAATGAAATAAAAACAGGTATATGATATATTAGAACAGAATAAGATGAGATATACTTAGAGCTAGATACATGTTTATTTTTTACCAAGAAAATGTCACTTTGAGATAAAAATTCAAAAGTTATCTATATTGGATAGTTTAAATCTGTTATACAGAAGAGTTATGGGTGCTTAAAAATTTGTTTGAATATTATGGACAGCGAGAGGAAATGAATATCTAGTTCTCTTTGTGAAGGGCTTACCATTCAGCGATGGACACAAAATGATTTGAGTAAAAGATGAATAGTTTTCATGTTATTCACTCACTGAAGGGTATAAAACCAAGTAATTCATTCAACAGATATTTTAAGTTGATTCCCTATAGAAATAGAGTAGAAAACTTGATCTACGTAAGCATATCAATAAGCGCAGCAGGTAAGGTAGTCCTAATTGTGTCAGGTGTCTGGAAACTGTAGCGGTGGTGTCTGTAGAGTGAGAGGAATTCTTGTTCTGGACCCTGTGGGAAGTCTTTGACTGGGGTAGGAAAGCTGTTATCTGACATTGCAATCTATCTTCTCTAAGCCTCTATACGTATGCTTGAAACTGTATATTTCTCTTTTTCATAGCACTGAGAATTAAAGATCACTATTTATTGAAATCATTGAGCAAAGAGTTGGTACAAATGGGTACTTAATAAGAGTAGGTTGAATTGAATTATGGGTTATTTCTACTGTGTCCATATGTTTGCCCTACAATTAAATAGAAAGATATTTTAAATTTTGATGTACATTTCAAATAGCACTTATTCATTAGTGCCTTAGGCAAATTCATTTGTTTAACTGTATAAAGCAGTTTACTTGTAATCATATTTATTCTAGTGTGCTGGAATAAGAGTTAATAGAATTTTACAGTGCCTTATGATTAGAATGTGGTTAGGGCATATGGTGTGGCAGAATATCACACACATCCTATGTGTTTCTTTTAAGACATGATTATTATCTTTATGACATTAGATGAAAGGGAATATTATAGGCTTTCATTTTTTTTTTCCTTCAAAATTTCGTAAGAGCTAACAGAGTTTGTCTTGCTAGGGAAAATGAAAAGCAAGCAATTTGTGTTTAGACATGTTTCCTGTTTTTCTGCCTTCAGTGCTGAAGGTTCCACCAAAGCTTAACAGATACACTTGCTTGCCTATAGTTGAAATTGTAGTAGGTCTCTCTGCTAAGCATATTTCCACATGTCATATGTCTTATCCTGCTGAGGTCAACACAACCACTGTAAAATCATCTGTTTTATTTTAAATGAAAATTTATGAAACCCAGATGTTTTCTGAGATTATTTTAGATTTTTTGTTTTATACAAAATTTCAGTATTTTTGTCTTTAATTCTTTGAATTTTCATTAGCTTACTCTTCTTTGATGTTTTCTTATTTTATGATAAATCAGACATACTAGAATTTATGTGGTTAAAGTTTTTCAGATCCAAGCAGCTGCAAACTGCCCCAAGATGTGAATGTATTTTGAACCGATTTTTGAATCACTATTGAGATGTTAATCAATTGTTCTTTACAGCATTTGGAACTTAATCTGAATTTTCATTTGAAACTGTAGCGGTGGTGTCTGTAGAGTGAGAGGAATTCTTGTTCTGGACCCTGTGGGAAGTCTTTGACTGGGGTAGGAAAGCTGTTATCTGACATTGCAATCTATCTTCTCTAAGCCTCTATCGTATGCTTGAAACTGTATATTTCTCTTTTTCATAGCACTGAGAATTAAAGATCACTATTTATTGAAATCATTGAGCAAAGAGTTGGTACAAATGGGTACTTAATAAGAGTAGGTTGAATTGAATTATGGGTTATTTCTACTGTGTCCATATGTTTGCCCTACAATTAAATAGAAAGATATTTTAAATTTTGATGTACATTTCAAATAGCACTTATTCATTAGTGCCTTAGGCAAATTCATTTGTTTAACTGTATAAAGCAGTTTACTTGTAATCATATTTATTCTAGTGTGCTGGAATAAGAGTTAATAGAATTTTACAGTGCCTTATGATTAGAATGTGGTTAGGGCATATGGTGTGGCAGAATATCACACACATCCTATGTGTTTCTTTTAAGACATGATTATTATCTTTATGACATTAGATGAAAGGGAATATTATAGGCTTTCATTTTTTTTCCTTCAAAATTTCGTAAGAGCTAACAGAGTTTGTCTTGCTAGGGAAAATGAAAAGCAAGCAATTTGTGTTTAGACATGTTTCCTGTTTTTCTGCCTTCAGTGCTGAAGGTTCCACCAAAGCTTAACAGATACACTTGCTTGCCTATAGTTGAAATTGTAGTAGGTCTCTCTGCTAAGCATATTTCCACATGTCATATGTCTTATCCTGCTGAGGTCAACACAACCACTGTAAAATCATCTGTTTTATTTTAAATGAAAATTTATGAAACCCAGATGTTTTCTGAGATTATTTTAGATTTTTTGTTTTATACAAAATTTCAGTATTTTTGTCTTTAATTCTTTGAATTTTCATTAGCTTACTCTTCTTTGATGTTTTCTTATTTTATGATAAATCAGACATACTAGAATTTATGTGGTTAAAGTTTTTCAGATCCAAGCAGCTGCAAACTGCCCCAAGATGTGAATGTATTTTGAACCGATTTTTGAATCACTATTGAGATGTTAATCAATTGTTCTTTACAGCATTTGGAACTTAATCTGAATTTTCATTTGATGTTATAGGTGAGTTCCATAATTTATCCATTTCTATTTTGCTTTAGAAGGAACTTCTCCGACATATAATCAAGTTTTGGGGCATTAACTTCTTGATTTTCCCGTGAAATAAAGAATAGTGCTTTCTTAAAACATCAGTAAAGGAATAGAACAAAAGTAATAATATATGCTTATTCTAAATAGAAAATAATCGATTGGCTGTTAGAGAACTTCATGCTCATTGAAATCTATATCCATATGAACCAGAATGCTCCTAATAGCATACCCTAATGATCACAAAAACTCTATACATTCTTGGCAAGAGTCTTTATGTTTAATCCTTTCATAACTACTATATTATCATCCTCGCATTTTCACAGCTAACATAAATGTTCTTATGATTAGAATGTGGTTAGAGCATATGCTGTGGAAAAATATCAAAGGTATCATACACATGTATTCCTTTTAAGACATGATTATTATCTTTCTGGAGTTAGATGAAAGCAACTATTATAGGCACTCTTCTACTTACTTTTTTTCCCTCAAGATTTCATGAGTTAGCAGAGTTGTCATTCAATTTTATCTGAACAATTCAATTTGTTTCATTTATATTTATTTTTGTAACTTTTACCCCTTTATCACATTAACTTTGTGTTGAAAAAATAAGTCCTGTACCAGATTTCTTCACATATACATCATATCATGTATAATACTATTAATAACATGAAAAGAGTATTCAGTGATTCCATGACAGTTATTGTAAATCCTCCACGGGTGTGGAAAATGAGGAGAGGTAATTATTTTGTTAATAGTGAGAAAAATAAGTTATTTTTAGATATTGATGCATACATATGGTTAAGAAGCTCTCAGTTTTCTGAGTTGCCAGTTTATCGGAGGGGAATAGGGTTTAAAAAATTTCAGTATTTTTGTCTTTAATTCTTTGAATTTTCATTAGCTTACTCTTCTTTGATGTTTTCTTATTTTATGATAAATCAGACATACTAGAATTTATGTGGTTAAAGTTTTTCAGATCCAAGCAGCTGCAAACTGCCCCAAGATGTGAATGTATTTTGAACCGATTTTTGAATCACTATTGAGATGTTAATCAATTGTTCTTTACAGCATTTGGAACTTAATCTGAATTTTCATTTGATGTTATAGGTGAGTTCCATAATTTATCCATTTCTATTTTGCTTTAGAAGGAACTTCTCCGACATATAATCAAGTTTTGGGGCATTAACTTCTTGATTTTCCCGTGAAATAAAGAATAGTGCTTTCTTAAAACATCAGTAAAGGAATAGAACAAAAGTAATAATATATGCTTATTCTAAATAGAAAATAATCGATTGGCTGTTAGAGAACTTCATGCTCATTGAAATCTATATCCATATGAACCAGAATGCTCCTAATAGCATACCCTAATGATCACAAAAACTCTATACATTCTTGGCAAGAGTCTTTATGTTTAATCCTTTCATAACTACTATATTATCATCCTACGCATTTTCACAGCTAACATAAATGTTCTTATGATTAGAATGTGGTTAGAGCATATGCTGTGGAAAAATATCAAAGGTATCATACACATGTATTCCTTTTAAGACATGATTATTATCTTTCTGGAGTTAGATGAAAGCAACTATTATAGGCACTCTTCTACTTACTTTTTTTCCCTCAAGATTTCATGAGTTAGCAGAGTTGTCATTCAATTTTATCTGAACAATTCAATTTGTTTCATTTATATTTATTTTTGTAACTTTTACCCCTTTATCACATTAACTTTGTGTTGAAAAAATAAGTCCTGTACCAGATTTCTTCACATATACATCATATCATGTATAATACTATTAATAACATGAAAAGAGTATTCAGTGATTCCATGACAGTTATTGTAAATCCTCCACGGGGGGTGTGGAAAATGAGGAGAGGTAATTATTTTGTTAATAGTGAGAAAAATAAGTTATTTTTAGATATTGATGCATACATATGGTTAAGAAGCTCTCAGTTTTCCCTGAGTTGCCAGTTTATCGAGAGAGGGAGAATAGTGGTTTGCGTAACAGAACAGAGGAATTTTGTTGAAAGGGTGAATGATTAGTAGTTGCAAATTACATCAGTTCAGTTCAGTTCTGTCACTGAGTTGTGTCTGTTTCTGGACCCATGGACTGTGGCACACCAGGCTTCCCTCTCCTTCACCATCTCCTGGAGCTTGGAGTACTATAGATACTACCTGTTACAGAATTTGCATGTTGAAACCCTAATTCCCAATATGATCCTATGAGATGCTGAGGGTTGTGAAAGTAATTAGATCATGAGAGTAAAGCCCTCATGATAGGGATCTCTTTATGGGCAGAAAGAGGAGAACTTGCTTTTCTCTTTGCTCTCCATCGTGGAAATAAAAATGTGGAAAGCAGCCATCTGGAAGCTGAAGGTAGAGACTTCAGCAAACACTAGATCTGCCTACACAGTGAATTTGAACTTCCCAATGTCCATAACTATGCAAAATAATATTCATTTTTTTATCCAGTCTATGCTAATTTGTTGTAGCAGTCAGAACAGATTAACACACCGCCAGAGACTCAAAGCTGAATAAATTTCTTTAGAATTTGCAGAGTCAGAGGCTAAAAAAGCAGATTTGAAATGTGAGAGAGCAACTTGACTGTTATAGGAGAGTAGTTGACTCTCCTACAATGGATTAAAATATTTTATTAAATATTAGTAAGGGATGAGTAGTGAAGTTGTATTTGTTTTTTTTTGTTTGTTTGTTTGTTTTTTTTTGCTCTGAGACTCACCAGTAAGCCTAGAATGCAGTATGTATTGGTGGATATGAACATTTCTAGAGGTCCTAAATTTCTGAAGTAGGAGCAGGACTGACAACTGAGAAGTAATGATTTATAGAACCATTTCACTTCGGGGTGGAGAATCACCTAGGAACTCTGGAAAAGAAAAATGGAACTGCAGAAAGTAACTGAAAGGAATGTGTGGACCTTCCTGTGAGAAAAAGTGGTTTTCCCCCAGGTTTGACTGCTTTATCTAGATATAGAGAAAAGAGCTCATAAATAGGATCTTGTACCATGGGCTTCCCAGATGTTGCAGTGGTAAAGAATCAGCAACCCACTGCAGTATTCTTGGGCTACAGTCCAGGAGGGTCACGTGACTGAGCATGAGAACCATGCTGCCTCAGCATGCTGCTGTAGAAGCAGTTTGTCCTTTTAAGAGTGATATGTGAAACTTGGGTCTTTTGATGAAATCCCTGGTGCTGTTTATTGACCTGGTAACGTAACACCCAAACTAGAACATTTTTTTTTTTTTTAAATAAAGTACAGTTGATTATGTTGTGTTAATTTCTGCTATAGGGCAAAGTGATTCAGTTATACATCCATACATGCATATATATGCATGCACATTGAGTCGTTTAACTCATGTCTGACTTTTTATGAGACTATGGATTGCAACCCACCAGGCTCCTCTCTCCATGGGACTGTCCAGGCAAGAATACTAGAGTGGGTTGCCATGCCTTCGTCCAAGGGGTCTTCCCAACCTGGGGATTGAACTCACGGCTTTTACATTCTCCTGCATTGGCAGGCAGGTTATTTACAATTTGTGCCACCTGGGAAGCCCTTTTAAATACTTCTTTCCATTATGATTTATCACAGGATATTGGATATATTTCCCTATACTATACAGTAGCACCTTGTTGCTTATTAATTCTATATAAAGTAGTTTGCATCTTCTAACCCCAGACTTCCAATTCATCCTTCTCCCTTGGCATCCACAAGTCTGTTCTGTATTTCTGTGTGTCTGTTTCTTTTTCATAGGTAAGTTCATTTGTGTTATATTTTGGATTCTGCATGTAAATGATATCATATAGTATTTGTTTTTCTCTTTCTGACTTAATTTGGTATGCAGTGATGCTATTTGCAGCAAGTGGATGTGTGTTGGGACTTCCATTTATGGTTCAGACACTAAAGAATCAGCATGCAATACAGGAAACCCTAGTCTGATCCCTGGGTTTTAAAGATCCCCTGGAAAAGGAAATGACACCCTCTGCAGTATTCTTTCCTGGAGAATTCCATTGTTTCTCACTCTCTTTCTGACTTACTTTGTTTAGTATGAGATGATGCAATTTGCAGCAAGTGTATGCACCAAGGATTATCATACTAAGTGGAGGAAGTCAAGGCAGTATACTTTTGAGAATAAAATGGGAAGTTGTTACTATTAATGATTATGTTAGAATAACCAGCATAAACCAGAGCTATGCTGGGCTAACTGTAATATATATGCATTCTAAATTTAGGACATTATTTCTTTCCTCCAAGTTGACAAATATTTAAGCAAAGGTAGAAAAATAATCTTAATGAATTCAATGAAAATAACATTCCACAAATAAGATCAGGAAACTCTTAGACATAGGATACATTTGTTTTTGACTCTAGAACCATATATCCCCGAATCAGGTAACATAATTGTGTTGATTAAGTACTGTATTGGCTAGAACTCTATGTATCCTGTATTAAACCAGGAGACTTACAAAACAAAGCAATTCAGTTCATGAGAATTCAAAAGATTGAATCCTTCTTCATTTCACAATATTAAGATAATTCTCAACATGGCCCTCAAACTGTGAGATTAAACAAAATTTTATTGAAATCCCAGGAACTCTTTACTTGGAAAATAATATATAGATTCTCTAGTCCACATTTTGAAGGCAATAAATCATCTCTCTGCTTCTTGATACATAAAAGAACTATAGCTCTACATGTTTGGCAACAGAAGAACCTACTGGAATAGAATCCCTAAAACAGAACATTTCCATTGGGCATTGATTGATTCCTGTTTTAATTCACCTATGAGGGAAAATAAATACTCTGGTACCCAGATAGTGGATAGAAATTAAGTTCATTTGTGTTATATTTTGGATTCTGCATGTAAATGATATCATATAGTATTTGTTTTTCTTTCTGACTTAATTTGGTATGCAGTGATGCTATTTGCAGCAAGTGGATGTGTGTTGGGACTTCCATTTATGGTTCAGACACTAAAGAATCAGCATGCAATACAGGAAACCCTAGTCTGATCCCTGGGTTTTAAAGATCCCCTGGAAAAGGAAATGACACCCTCTGCAGTATTCTTTCCTGGAGAATTCCATTGTTTCTCACTCTTTTCTGACTTACTTTGTTTAGTATGAGATGATGCAATTTGCAGCAAGTGTATGCACCAAGGATTATCATACTAAGTGGAGGAAGTCAAGGCAGTATACTTTTGAGAATAAAATGGGAAGTTGTTACTATTAATGATTATGTTAGAATAACCAGCATAAACCAGAGCTATGCTGGGCTAACTGTAATATATATGCATTCTAAATTTAGGACATTATTTCTTTCCTCCAAGTTGACAAATATTTAAGCAAAGGTAGAAAAATAATCTTAATGAATTCAATGAAAATAACATTCCACAAATAAGATCAGGAAACTCTTAGACATAGGATACATTTGTTTTTGACTCTAGAACCATATATCCCCGAATCAGGTAACATAATTGTGTTGATTAAGTACTGTATTGGCTAGAACTCTATGTATCCTGTATTAAACCAGGAGTCTTACAAAACAAAGCAATTCAGTTCATGAGAATTCAAAAGATTGAATCCTTCTTCATTTCACAATATTAAGATAATTCTCAACATGGCCCTCAAACTGTGAGATTAAACAAAATTTTATTGAAATCCCAGGAACTCTTTACTTGGAAAATAATATATAGATTCTCTAGTCCACATTTTGAAGGCAATAAATCATCTCTCTGCTTCTTGATACATAAAAGAACTATAGCTCTACATGTTTGGCAACAGAAGAACCTACTGGAATAGAATCCCTAAAACAGAACATTTCCATTGGGCATTGATTGATTCCTGTTTTAATTCACCTATGAGGGAAAATAAATACTCTGGTACCCAGATAGTGGATAGAAATTGAAGTTGGTATTCAAGCCTTGGTGTGAAACTGGGAGCATTTGTGCAATCAGACAATGAGAAAAAGACCTCACATTTGATAATGGATGATAAAGTAGCTTCCAGTTTAGAAACTACTCAAGAAGGATAGGCGCTTCAATGTAGTACATCAAGCCAACATACTAAGGCTCTGAAAAACAAGAATGGGGTTTTCCCTCGAAACATAATATGGAGTGTTCAGTATTCAGCAACATGATACTAGGAGTGTATCTTGTTTTCTTTGTCAGTGTAGAACTTCTGCTACTATCATTATTATTAGTATTTTTACCATCTTGCTTGGTAAGGGTTAAAAAATCATATAAACTTACAGGATAAAATTTGGTAGAGAAATAACCAGAAGTGTCAATAGCCCTTTTGTGCCATTAGTTAGCATGTGCATGGTCTGTATTAAATAATTCCAAGATGTTTCTTCTAGTAATGCAGTATGTCTTCTCATCCTTTTATATGCTAAGGAATTCCACAGCATAAATATGGCACATATTCAATGAAACATAATATTTATTTTCAATTTTTTTTTGAACACTGACACTGATAAATATCAGGAACATGAGGTTGGAGTTGTGGGGGAAGGGTTGCATTACAAACATCATTTGAATACCTGCCTGCTAAATATAATGGGAATGGAGATGAGTTAAGTATTCAAAAAAGTATTTAAAATGCACCAGGTTTTAAAATTCTAGAGTTTGATGTTCCAACCTCAGCAAATATTTTCTGTAATGAATGTTGATACTTGTAAATTTTTCTCCTTCCGTAATTCACTTGTCTAGGAAGGTTATAATCTGTTTATAAATATGGAGACTCTTGTGCCTGTTCAGAATCATCAATGCATAAAGAAAAGCAAAATGAAAACATGATTTAATTTGTCAAGTACACATTTTTATAACTCATGAATATGAAAGAGAAGTTTAATCTTATTTTAAAATGAGTAAATGAATAGAACCAAAGAACATTTCCATTGGGCATTGATTGATTCCTGTTTTAATTCACCTATGAGGGAAAATAAATACTCTGGTACCCAGATAGTGGATAGAAATTGAAGTTGGTATTCAAGCCTTGGTGTGAAACTGGGAGCATTTGTGCAATCAGACAATGAGAAAAGACCTCACATTTGATAATGGATGATAAAGTAGCTTCCAGTTTAGAAACTACTCAAGAAGGATAGGCGCTTCAATGTAGTACATCAAGCCAACATACTAAGGCTCTGAAAAACAAGAATGGGGTTTTCCCTCGAAACATAATATGGAGTGTTCAGTATTCAGCAACATGATACTAGGAGTGTATCTTGTTTTCTTTGTCAGTGTAGAACTTCTGCTACTATCATTATTATTAGTATTTTTACCATCTTGCTTGGTAAGGGTTAAAAAATCATATAAACTTACAGGATAAAATTTGGTAGAGAAATAACCAGAAGTGTCAATAGCCCTTTTGTGCCATTAGTTAGCATGTGCATGGTCTGTATTAAATAATTCCAAGATGTTTCTTCTAGTAATGCAGTATGTCTTCTCATCCTTTTATATGCTAAGGAATTCCACAGCATAAATATGGCACATATTCAATGAAACATAATATTTATTTTCAATTTTTTTTTGAACACTGACACTGATAAATATCAGGAACATGAGGTTGGAGTTGTGGGGGAAGGGTTGCATTACAAACATCATTTGAATACCTGCCTGCTAAATATAATGGGAATGGAGATGAGTTAAGTATTCAAAAAAGTATTTAAAATGCACCAGGTTTTAAAATTCTAGAGTTTGATGTTCCAACCTCAGCAAATATTTTCTGTAATGAATGTTGATACTTGTAAATTTTTCTCCTTCCGTAATTCACTTGTCTAGGAAGGTTATAATCTGTTTATAAATATGGAGACTCTTGTGCCTGTTCAGAATCATCAATGCATAAAGAAAAGCAAAAATGAAAACATGATTTAATTTGTCAAGTACACATTTTTATAACTCATGAATATGAAAGAGAAGTTTAATCTTATTTTAAAATGAGTAAATGCAATTAATTTCCTATTGTTTTAGTATTCTTAATTAGTCATTCAATTAGGCATTTTCTGTGAAGTTATATTTAAAATTTGACTTCAGAAAAGTGTTTTCAAGTATATTTTATATATTATAATGAAGCATCTTGGAAAACTGTAAAAACTAGCCAAATGGTGTCAACTTTCAATTTATCCTTCTACAGAAAGAACTATCTCATATTCTAGTTTGTGTTTTTTCATATTGCAAGTTAAATTTATTCTTTATATTTTAACCAAGAAGTTTTTGCTTATAGAAAAAATGAGCTCTATCTAGTTTTAAAAGGCTTTTATTTATGGTAACCATAAACTTACTGTTTTATTATTAAGATATGGCTAGTTTAATTTTAATATGATAACACTTGTTTTTAATATTCTCTCTTAGGAAATCTGCACTGATATCTCGGATGTTGTTCAAAATAAATAACTCTTATGTTTGAAGCTTATTTATTATATGCAGTTTAAATGATATATTTTTAAAGAAATCATTCACCATGTTTGTGTTTTTTAAAACTGGAAGTTTATTTTATATGAAGATTAAAATATAAGTGTTTTCATATTATAGACCTTCAGATATCTACAAACAAGCCACCACCTCTCAAGTTCATTTAAATAGACTTGTTTGGATCGTAAACATCTCCATTTGGGTATTAAATATGCTACTTCTAGTGAATTTGTAGAATCCTTTCAAATAATTTTCCACTTGAACCACTGACTTTCTTTTTCTTGAGGCTTCCTCTTCTTTGAAAACTTCGTTCATCTCAAGTATGTGAAGTTTTAAAAATATATTCTATCCTGTCTCCTTAGATTAATTTAAAATTGTTCCTCTTGTTGGAATTTCCTATGTGGCCTAGTATGTAACTTAGCATTTGTATTTTTAAAAGTACTCTTATATTTAAGAAACATACTTGGGTCCCTTATTCTCCCAGTTATCTCTTTGCATCACTCTTCTTTCTTTCATGCATCTGGTAGGAATGGGGTACTTGGAAGTATCCATGTGTGATGAGAAGGTCTTAGAGCATTCATTTATGAAACATTCTCCGAATACTTTAGTTAGGACATATGGTTCCAATCAGGTCAGTCCTAGTTTACATACTCAAAGTTACAGTTGATTCTCTTTTCCAATAAATATGGTTATTAGGAACTGGACCTAATATCTCCCAATCAAAAATGTTTACTTTTTATTGTATCTGCTTTCTGTTAGATTGGTCTCTTATTTCCATAACACATTTTTGTGTTCTTTGAAAAAAGCCAACAGTCTCAATATGTGTAAAACAGAAGATAAGTGATGCTTTAAATGTAGCCAACTCTAAAAAGTTCCCATTTTATTTTTTGAAATAACTGCAGTTTGAGATTTTTCTTCAGAATCACTTTGTAATATTTTATGTATTATAGAATTATTTTTCCCTTACATAATATAATGATACTGACAGTATCTCTAAGTTTCAGACAGATGAGTCTTAAGTGTGTTCTTTATAAAGCCATTTGACTGTATGACTCAGAAATACAATATTTCAGTACACCTTGAACAGAATCAGTGTATCTGTAACTGCCTAGAGGATAATTTATCATGGCTATTACATTTTTAACTATACATGAAAAATTTGCATAGGAGTTGCATCCATTACATTATGATAGAATACTCTATGAATGTATAGTAAATTAGATTTTTCTTTTATTTTAATTATGGCATTAATCCTTAATGTTATTCCTATAGGCAATAGGAACATTTAAAATATTCATAATGCTACTTTTAAAATAATAGGTTATATTTTAGCTTATTATTTAGCTTGTTTATATAGCATAGAGTTTAATAACTATATTTTATATCTACTTCCAACAACCATAGTTGATCATTTCAATAGGAAATGAGATTTAACTATACAAATATTAATTTTACAAGCTGAAATTTTAACCCAGGTCATTGTTAAAATGCAAAATGGAAGTGATTTTGACAGATGAAAACGTGATAGTTTGCAAATTATTCCCAAAGTTTTAATGTCAGATAATCTTTCCTTTAAGTGAAACTGATAGATTATGTAGAAGTACATATACATAAAAGTTTCGCAATGAAAACTAATTTTTTCACATAATTGTTTTTGTGGCAATATCCCATTATATGTATATACGTATAAATGTATAGGATCATATGGTTCCATTTCAGGTACAAGTCCATAGTTTACATACTCAAAGTTACAGTTGATTCTCTTTTCCAATAAATATGGTTATTAGGAACTGGACCTAATATCTCCCAATCAAAAATGTTTACTTTTTATTGTATCTGCTTTCTGTTAGATTGGTCTCTTATTTCCATAACACATTTTTGTGTTCTTTGAAAAAAGCCAACAGTCTCAATATGTGTAAAACAGAAGATAAGTGATGCTTTAAATGTAGCCAACTCTAAAAAGTTCCCATTTTATTTTTTGAAATAACTGCAGTTTGAGATTTTTCTTCAGAATCACTTTGTAATATTTTATGTATTATAGAATTATTTTTCCCTTACATAATATAATGATACTGACAGTATCTCTAAGTTTCAGACAGATGAGTCTTAAGTGTGTTCTTTATAAAGCCATTTGACTGTATGACTCAGAAATACAATATTTCAGTACACCTTGAACAGAATCAGTGTATCTGTAACTGCCTAGAGGATAATTTATCATGGCTATTACATTTTTAACTATACATGAAAAATTTGCATAGGAGTTGCATCCATTACATTATGATAGAATACTCTATGAATGTATAGTAAATTAGATTTTTCTTTTATTTTAATTATGGCATTAATCCTTAATGTTATTCCTATAGGCAATAGGAACATTTAAAATATTCATAATGCTACTTTTAAAATAATAGGTTATATTTTAGCTTATTATTTAGCTTGTTTATATAGCATAGAGTTTAATAACTATATTTTATATCTACTTCCAACAACCATAGTTGATCATTTCAATAGGAAATGAGATTTAACTATACAAATATTAATTTTACAAGCTGAAATTTTAACCCAGGTCATTGTTAAAATGCAAAATGGAAGTGATTTTGACAGATGAAAACGTGATAGTTTGCAAATTATTCCCAAAGTTTTAATGTCAGATAATCTTTCCTTTAAGTGAAACTGATAGATTATGTAGAAGTACATATACATAAAAGTTTCGCAATGAAAAACTAATTTTTTCACATAATTGTTTTTTGTGGCAATATCCCATTATATGTATATACGTATAAATGTATAGGTAATTTCTTTTACTAATCTAAATAATTTTATACTAATGCTGATTCATATGTTACATAAATTTATTTACCTATTAAATAATTTTTAAAAATTCCCTCTGAACAACCACATGTTGTTATCCCATCTGTTGAATGAGAGCAACTCAACAAAGGGCAGGTTAATAATAGATGTCTTTCACAAAGACGTCTAACCTAAAATCAAACTTGGAATCATCAAATCCATCTTCTATTTCTTTTTTTTTTTAATTTTTTTAAAGATTTTATTTATTTATTGGAGGGGGTGGGTTGGGGAGGGAGGGGGCGGGCAGGCCTCTTCTCTTGGTCTTTCATTTATCTAGTTTTCATCCATCTTTGTTCTTTGGCCCGTGTGGGCCTGCCATCGCGGTGGCCTCTGTTGTCGCAGAGCACTGGCTCTGGGCGCATGTGCTCCAGAGCCCTGGCTTGGTAATTGGACACATTGGTCCAACCGCTCCGCGACACATGAGATCTTCCCAGGCCAGGGATCGAACCGGTGCCCCTTGTACTGCAAGGCGGTGTCCCTACCAACTGGACCACCAGGGAAGCCCCATCTTCTATTTCTTGACATGCACAGGTGGTGAATGAAGATTGCCACTCATTTCTGAGACAACAGATCAATGTTACCTTGTTCAGGGCCTTTAACACCAGGTATAAAATGACTGCACAGCCATCAGCAATTTGACAAGGAATTCTTGACAAAGCTTTAAGTCTCTTAGGATTTCCCTGTGGTCATTGCTGTTGCTGTAGTCATGGCTGCATAATCCACTGACTCATACTGTGTAACCATAGTACTCAACTTCTGAAGGTAAACTGTTCTGAGATAAAGTCTTTCTTATTATCCACTCACTTATTCAGGCAAATTGTAAGTACAAAATTCTATCTCCCTTATCTAAAACACATCAGTAACAACATGTAGAAAATGCTTGGGGAGGTGATACAGAATCAGTTTTGATATATAGCTAGCCACAGACTAGAATTTGTTGACCCAAAGTCATGATTACCTCATCTCAAACTGTTCTGAAATTCTTAAATTTCACTTAGCTTGTCTTAACTAGTTTCTTGCATGTAACACCCTTGCTTTCCCTGTGTAAGAATTAGAATATTTGGAAAAATTTTAAACTTAAAAATGAACAAACAACTGTAATTTTTGAAGACACATAGATTTGGCAATCTCATTTTAAACTAAAATTTTGATGGAAGCATATATGTATTCAAATAATAATGATCGAAGTTTATATCATAAAAATGAAAATTATTATCATATGAGAAGAAAAATGTATAGCTAACATGTCACAGAAGAAATTTAAAGGTATTATTAATTTATACTGTTATGTGTTAAAAGCTCTAGCTCTAATTTAGGTATTTTCAGTGTCAACTGATTTCCTATCAATTACAAGAAGCACAATTTTTTTTTATCCGCAAACTGTTTTTGAAGTATTGTTAGTATTATCTTTAGAAGAGAGAATGCCACATTTTAACTGGTGTATCTGGTCTATCAACCAAGCCTCTGAAGGAAGGAATCCAAAAGAATCTACTGAGATTGTTTTCTTTAACATTTCAGCCTCAAATATGTAGTTTCATTAAATCATTTTAAATGGCTTCAGCCTTGAATGCAATATCACATGTTTTACTTGAGATCGTATAAAAGTACAAATATCAAATTTTAACATCATATTTTTGTTTTAGGAGAATCTTGGTTACTGTTTTAAAAACAGATTATGACAAGGTATTCCAAAGAGTGAATAATTTATGAACTGCTGCCGTAAGTTTGGGAATTGTTTTCTATTAACAGTCTTACCCATGTTACTTCAATTTCCGTATGCTTATCATTGTTTCTGAAGTAATATGCAGCAAGTATTATTTTATCATGAATCAATTATAGATTTATTTCAATATTTTCATTTTAATTCAATTGAAAAATATTAAAGATAGAATTTTAAAGACTTTTCTCAAACTAGTTGGTCAGTAATAAAACATATTAATAGCATTATGTATTGTGCAGAAGTTATGAACATTGTGCTATTTGCATCTGTATACTAGATACAGTTTGATGTAGCATACTGTTGTACAAAAGTTGACATAGCAAGAATACAGCTCCGAAAAGCTAATTATCTTGTCCTTGGTCAAACTTCTAGTAAGTCACAAAGTTGCTAGTCATCTTTGCATCTGGTTCCATATCCCTTTATAATTTCATGGAATTATACTATCCAGCATACCTTGAATAAGCTGATCTACCAATATAATGTCTGTGAATTTGATTCTGTATAATAAAGCTTTTCTATTCAACTCTTTTCACCAGAGTGGCCTATATAAACATGAACATTCCTATAGAACCTACTGGTGGGAGATAAATGAAATCCTATATGCTTTAGAAATTTTAGAATTTAGACACCAGATATAGCAAAATGTTGTACAGTTTCATTAAAGAACTATGTTACCAGAACTTTCTCACTTCTCAGTTTTACATCTGGGATTCCCATTTATTGTATGATTATAAAATAATGTATTTAATTTTTAATTCTGCAATGCTCCTTCCTTTTATTTAAAGAATGGCATCATAGAATTCTAAATCAATGAATTACTTAGTCATGGCTTAGTACTGGATAAATTTTAGAATAATAGGAACAGATAGGTGACAGAGAGGTTTACTACTGTCAAATATTCATTTATATATCTCCCCTTATTCTCCAGTCCTTTCAGATTTATTCATATAATGAGTTCTGTCCAATGGACATTGATAATAAGTATGTTATTCCCAGACAAAGGCTTTTGAGACCTAGTGTGTGACCCTACACCTTTCTATTTTTCTGCTTTGAATAACTCTGATATTTTATATTGACATAAAAGACTTATGGATGCATCCTGGATATGAGCAAAAACAATACTTCATAATGTTATGCCATGAATATTTCAGAGTTAATATTTTACTGAAGTGTAACATAGCTTGTTGACTAATAAGGATTTTTTGTTGTTGTTTTCTATAGTTTACATTATTGTAGGAGAGGAAAAACAATTTTCCCTCTACCCATCTTAGGTTTATTGGTTGGAGTCCTGCAAATTGAAAAAAGTTTGACAAAAGGCACGTTAACAAGAGAGAAAAAACCGAGAAACTGGTTAGCATGTGTACCTTCATGCACATGGAATTACCCAGTTGTAGTGGTTGTCCAAACTTGAGTTATAGAGCATCTCGACATAAGAATATTTTATCTTATTCTTAAACCGATAGAACTTCCATTGCCACAGAGAAAAAAATCTCTTCACATTACACAACAGTGATTTATTTTTACAACAGTGATTTTTATTTTAAATCTATCCATCACATTCAGTTAAATTGGTCAGGAGTTTTTAAAGCATGAAATAACTAAAATGTCTTATTTTAAAGGACTTCTGGATTTGTTCAACTATGTACTTAACCTAATCAGTAGAATTTTTTAAACCATTGATTGAGGGCATATATATATCTGCGTTATGGCAGTTCAAGTCTTTACCACTAAGCCACCTGGGAAGCCCCTGCTTTATATGCAGTATTTTCAGGTAAATTTCAAATTAGCTCTTTAATAATATATAAAGAGTTTCTTTTGTTTTTCTGAGATTCTTGAGGAAATTGAAAGACCATTCAGTTACTTGTAAACCATGCAGATTTTTTATGAAAATAAAGCCATCCAAACAAATTTATTGTAAATCTCATCCTTTAATATGGTGTGAAGATAATTGAAAGAAAAAGGATATGTTTATGAAGAGCAGTACCAAAGGTGACATCAGATTAATGCTGAACTGTCCCTCCGAGTCCTTTAGAAATCTAAGCTAAAAGTTTCATGTATCTCCACTTAGAAAATTATTTTATAAAATTCATTGATACACTGATCTAAATAAAGATGAATTTCTAATTTTTATGTCATCAAATGCTCCCTTTCCTTAGGATGAGACAAAAGAGAGATTTTCACAGGAAAACTGAAAGTGTGCTACTCATAACAGGAATGTTAATTTATTACACTTACTACAAATAGTTGTATTTTGCCTGATTAAAGTAAATTATTAGTAATATTTGTATTCTAGCTTATAGTAAACTAAACTGTCATCCTTAAATTGCTAGTTATATTTTATAGGACATTAAGAGCCAGATCCACTTCTTAATGATTGTGCTTTCTCTTGGTATATAATTTTCTAAGATTTGTATAATCATCTTTTAAATACAGCCACATAGCGCTTTCCTGTAATGCCATTTAACATCATGTTAATATTTCATCATGAGGTCACAATCAGTTGCTTTCCTGCATATTGCTGCAAACAATCTTTCCTTGGATAATATTTATACCTAGCATATATTGGTATTAATATGAGTCCTTGCCCTATCACACTAAATAGTATTTCTGGTTTTCTTAAATGATCAATTTCAGACTAGGCTAGTCTCCAAAACCATCATGACTTGGCCTCATAATTCTTTTAAGTAATCAGTCTTCCAGGAATTAACTCCCTGCACAAAAGTTCAGTGCATCTTTGATGCCACGCACTTATTCTTTTGGAAAAGGTATTAATACTCTCTAGTCACTTGGGCACCATTTGTTCTTATATATCTACACAGTGGTTGCATATCTTAATGCAAGGATTATCATGTACCATTAGAGTGAAACGAGGTCATAAATAAGTAAAGGGTGAGTTTTTTTTATAAACTTATGATTTCTAGAAATAAATGTCTTTTTTTGTCCCTGCCCTCTAGTATATCAAGTTACTCCTTGAGACTAAAATATTGCCCTTTGCTGGCCTTATTCCCTGAACCTTAGTCAGGGCTTCTTAATTTCTCTAGTCCAATAGGCCAGTGCTGCATACTTGAACTCTCAATTTTTGCCCGAGAGTGATTGCCATACTTCCAATAGTGCTTGCAAAATTTGCATTCTACTGTAGAAATAGGTATGCTTTTCGAGGAAATTTGCCTCCCTTGTGTTGAATGTTGCAAAAATCAGTGAAATCACAAATAGGATTGGAATTAGCTAAAGCTGTGAGAAAGTAAAGATTCCATACACAAATATTTAATTTTTAAGCATTGAGATATACTTTCAAACTGTGTTTATTGATTTTTTACATGTGCTACTCATAACAGGAATGTTAATTTATTACACTTACTACAAATAGTTGTATTTTGCCTGATTAAAGTAAATTATTAGTAATATTTGTATTCTAGCTTATAGTAAACTAAACTGTCATCCTTAAATTGCTAGTTATATTTTATAGGACATTAAGAGCCAGATCCACTTCTTAATGATTGTGCTTTCTCTTGGTATATAATTTTCTAAGATTTGTATAATCATCTTTTAAATACAGCCACATAGCGCTTTCCTGTAATGCCATTTAACATCATGTTAATATTTCATCATGAGGTCACAATCAGTTGCTTTCCTGCATATTGCTGCAAACAATCTTTCCTTGGATAATATTTATACCTAGCATATATTGGTATTAATATGAGTCCTTGCCCTATCACACTAAATAGTATTTCTGGTTTTCTTAAATGATCAATTTCAGACTAGGCTAGTCTCCAAAACCATCATGACTTGGCCTCATAATTCTTTTAAGTAATCAGTCTTCCAGGAATTAACTCCCTGCACAAAAGTTCAGTGCATCTTTGATGCCACGCACTTATTCTTTTGGAAAAGGTATTAATACTCTCTAGTCACTTGGGCACCATTTGTTCTTATATATCTACACAGTGGTTGCATATCTTAATGCAAGGATTATCATGTACCATTAGAGTGAAACGAGGTCATAAATAAGTAAAGGGTGAGTTTTTTTTATAAACTTATGATTTCTAGAAATAAATGTCTTTTTTTGTCCCTGCCCTCTAGTATATCAAGTTACTCCTTGAGACTAAAATATTGCCCTTTGCTGGCCTTATTCCCTGAACCTTAGTCAGGGCTTCTTAATTTCTCTAGTCCAATAGGCCAGTGCTGCATACTTGAACTCTCAATTTTTGCCCGAGAGTGATTGCCATACTTCCAATAGTGCTTGCAAAATTTGCATTCTACTGTAGAAATAGGTATGCTTTTCGAGGAAATTTGCCTCCCTTGTGTTGAATGTTGCAAAAATCAGTGAAATCACAAATAGGATTGGAATTAGCTAAAGCTGTGAGAAAGTAAAGATTCCATACACAAATATTTAATTTTTAAGCATTGAGATATACTTTCAAACTGTGTTTATTGATTTTTTTACATCGTTGAATTTCCTCAACTGAAAAAAATATATATGGAATGCATTACTAAAGTGTTATTTTAAAATATGGATTTTAAACCGTCTTGTGTTTAAATACAAGAAAAAAAAAAAAAACAAAAAACAAAAAACGGCTTAAAGCAGGCCAGAAATGTTTCCTTAAGCCTTTCTACCCCATGGATAGAAAGATACTCAGAATAAGTACAGCTCTGTATTTTCTAAATCATCAGAGAGTTGAAACCAGTGTTGTGCTGATAAAAGTTTTATAACCTAATTTCTGATGTAAGATACCACGTGCCACGTAGTGGCTGGACCAGTGTGTCTAGTTTCCAGCCAGAGCTCTGGATCACATGTGCCCAGAGCTGGTGGCTCTGTGAGATAGGCCACTGCAATGGGAGGCCCACACAGGCCAAAGAATAAAAATGGATGAAAATAAATAAATAAAAAACCAATAAAAGAGGCCAAAAGAAAAAAAAAAAAAAATCCGGAATTTGGCAAATGTCTTCATGGGAAACCCAGTACCTGGTTACCTTCTCTGTCTCTTTATTCTATCCATAACCATTTATCTTCAAATCCTAGCACTCTAGAAAACCTTGGGTGCCGCTTTGAATTTCCATGTTGACCGTATTTAACTCTGTGAGCTACTCTGCATATTCGCAACAGTCTTCTTCATGGCTTGTATGTAAGACATGAGTTCGCAAATTATCCAAGAGGAAATGCAGCCTACAGACTACTGGGTTCAGTTTAATGAGTCGTTCTTCTCTGGTGGATCTTACTTTAAAATATTCTGTGTACATATTGCTGGGATTCACCAAAAGTTCCCCTGAAAGGAAAGAGCCTTAAAACTGAAGATTTAGTAACTTGGTAAACCCAGCTGTGATTGAAATGAAGATTTTAGTAAATTTCCCAGTGATATCTAAATATTGATAGGTTCCATAAAATGCTATGAGTAAAAGGGTAGTGATGGAAATTCAGACTTTGCTAGCAGAGATCATTGAAGGTTTTATACTACAGGTCATATTTAATTTAGATGTTAAAAATCATTCACATAAAGAATTAAAGGAGATTGAAGAGAGAGTCAAGTCTGAAGCAAATAGCAGTAGAGGACGTGGATATCACAGTTGATTAATTTGTTTTTAGTCCTTTGAAATAAGGCAAGCTTTCTAATGTCTTTGAGATTTCGTTCCTTACCTAGGGGAGTGTTCTTTTTTCTCTTTCCCTATTCATCTCATTAGTATGTTATATGATGTTTTATTATGGACTAGAAGAAACTAAAATATGTCTAGGAACAACATAAATGCAAGGCATTAGAGAAGTATGTGGAACTGACAGCATATTTGACTCCTTTTTATTAGGGGCTAAGACTCTCACTAAAAGACAGTGTGTTTATGGTCATTGTTACTATGTTAGGTTAATTACAGAAGAGCTCAATTCAAAATCACACATACTTGAGAATAATGTGCATACAGCAGTCAGAAATCATAGGGTGTTTACGTATTTAGTTAAGTTGAGGTCCAGATTCATTTAAAATGCCCTCTAAGTGCTCAGTTACAATAATCCCTCATGCACATTGTAGGGAAGGTCACTGAAAAGAGTAGCTCCATTATTTAAAATGGCATTGAAACCAGTCGACATTGCCAGACACATGAGAATTTGAAGAAGTGTTTAAACTTTCACTGGAGCATGTGCCTACATCAAACAGCTTGTGTTCTGATTTTATTCCATTGACCCTTGGGGATATTTTTCAGGCCACCACAGCCCTTCCATTTCAAATGTCACAATACTAATTTATATTTGACTCCAGTTAATTGTGTGGTTCTCAAATTTCTCTCTAATTTATTTATCTCTAATTCCTGATTATATTGTTATCATTTTACCACTAATATTTTTTGATTCAGTTGATAACTTACTGTCATACATGTACATTTTCAGGAAAGACATGTCACTTCGTGAAAAAATAGATAACTCCTCATATACATGGAGGAAGATATTTTGTCTTTGCTTAAAAATCCTCTTCTAATAAAATGCTATGAGTAAAAGGGTAGTGATGGAAATTCAGACTTTGCTAGCAGAGATCATTGAAGGTTTTATACTACAGGTCATATTTAATTTAGATGTTAAAAATCATTCACATAAAGAATTAAAGGAGATTGAAGAGAGAGTCAAGTCTGAAGCAAATAGCAGTAGAGGACGTGGATATCACAGTTGATTAATTTGTTTTTAGTCCTTTGAAATAAGGCAAGCTTTCTAATGTCTTTGAGATTTCGTTCCTTACCTAGGGGAGTGTTCTTTTTTCTCTTTCCCTATTCATCTCATTAGTATGTTATATGATGTTTTATTATGGACTAGAAGAAACTAAAATATGTCTAGGAACAACATAAATGCAAGGCATTAGAGAAGTATGTGGAACTGACAGCATATTTGACTCCTTTTTATTAGGGGCTAAGACTCTCACTAAAAGACAGTGTGTTTATGGTCATTGTTACTATGTTAGGTTAATTACAGAAGAGCTCAATTCAAAATCACACATACTTGAGAATAATGTGCATACAGCAGTCAGAAATCATAGGGTGTTTACGTATTTAGTTAAGTTGAGGTCCAGATTCATTTAAAATGCCCTCTAAGTGCTCAGTTACAATAATCCCTCATGCACATTGTAGGGAAGGTCACTGAAAAGAGTAGCTCCATTATTTAAAATGGCATTGAAACCAGTCGACATTGCCAGACACATGAGAATTTGAAGAAGTGTTTAAACTTTCACTGGAGCATGTGCCTACATCAAACAGCTTGTGTTCTGATTTTATTCCATTGACCCTTGGGGATATTTTTCAGGCCACCACAGCCCTTCCATTTCAAATGTCACAATACTAATTTATATTTGACTCCAGTTAATTGTGTGGTTCTCAAATTTCTCTCTAATTTATTTATCTCTAATTCCTGATTATATTGTTATCATTTTACCACTAATATTTTTTGATTCAGTTGATAACTTACTGTCATACATGTACATTTTCAGGAAAGACATGTCACTTCGTGAAAAAATAGATAACTCCTCATATACATGGAGGAAGATATTTTGTCTTTGCTACATCCTCTTTAAAAACTAAGTCCTTGCATTTTTTCCTCTAAGGAAGTTCACTTTGTTCATTTCTGTGTTTAGATGTCTATATTTACAATTACGATATTCTAAACAAAATGCTTTGCCATGAAATCTTCCCAGTGGGCTAAGAATGAATAAGTTAGTTGAATATATATTTGATTTCAGAAAGTTAAACAATAAATGTAGCAAAAAACAAATTAAAAATATACATTACTAATTATATAGCATAAAAAATTTAAGGTATATATTATAAAACAGTACTATAAAATGTAAACATTTCTAAAATCATTTTCATAATTGTGTAATATTAGAAAAATTATAAAAACAAATCATTAGTAATAAATACTGGATCTTTAATAAATAAGGAGAGACGGTAAGTTATCTAGAAAATGAGAAAAAGTAATTCTAAAATAAATATGAGAATAGGCAAAAAATACCCAGTTATCTTCTGAGAACATATATAACCTGATTAATAATTTTAAAAAATAAAGTGAAAATGACAGTGTGGCATTACTTTTAGTTCCAATCTCTTAAATTTAGAGCTCCTTTGAAAATGATTAACTCAACTTGGTTCTCCTTACAGTAAAACAGGCATTTGTAGGAATCTGGTGAAATCTTAAGTTTACATAATCTATCTGAAAGGATATTTTGCAAAGTTTACTTTTCACTTCAAAGGCATGAGACATTGATAATTTATGATACATTTATTGGCTGTACTGTAATTTAGCCATAAATATTATCCTTTGAAAAATGTTTGATTGACATGAGGGAATTATTATCATATAAAGTTTATTAGAAGAATTGCTAAAACATATTAAGAATAATGTGGTCATAAATATATGAGGCCTGTGTTCCTCTCTGTTCAGCCATCCATCTATTCATCCATCTATATATTCTCCATCCGTCTGTCATCAACATAGAAGTAATCCCAAGGCACTTCTTTTTCCTGGTGATCATGTTCCATTCTTTTTGTTACATTTGTTTTTTTCTAGAAAGCATATTATTTTAAGCCGTTTTTTTCAATTGAATGGTAATAACACTTAACATGTGGTCTATCTTCATAAGTGTATCCAGTGTTGTCCAGCAGATCTGTAGGACTTATCATTTACATGATTGGACATTGTCCATTGATTAGCAGTTTCCCATTTCTCCTTCCCCCAAAGCCCCAAACCACCATTCTATTCTCTAATCGTATGGATTCGACTATTCTATATACCATATATACTAGAATTGTCCAAAATTTGTCCTTTTATGACTGGCTAATTTTGCTTAGCGTAATGCATTTGAAGTCCATCCATGTTGTCACATATTGCAAGATTTTGTTCTTTTTGTAAGGCTGACTGATATACACTTAATATATACATGTAATATACATAATACATATGCATATATATTATGCATATATATATATGGATGTATAAATGTGTGTGTGTGTGTGTGTGTGTGTGTGTATGTATGCTGTGTGACAGTATCTTTATCCATTTATCCAACGATAGGAGTTTACACTGTTTCCACATTTTGGCTATTGTGAGTAATGTTTAAATGAGCATTGTGTGTTGATATCTTTTTCAGATCCTGATTTCAACTGTCTTTGGTTAAATACCAACAAGTAAGACTTCTGGACAACATGATAGGTATGTTTTTAATACTTTGTAGGTATTTTTTATCTAAATACACACCTGTACCCTAAATATGTTTAAAATTTAAGTGGTAAAAACAAATGTAAAAGTCTTCCTCCAAAGCTTAAGTTCCTAAAAATGAATTTTCTGGGGAAAAGGAGAGGTACTACAGTTGAATTTAGATAGATACTGGTGATTTGCCATCCAATGATGCTTCACTAATTTAAATTTGTACAGTGTGCACTTTGTCTACCTGTTCTCAACCATGCTAATGCTATTATCAAACCTTTGAACTTTTCTACTATGATAAGTAAAATTTCTTAAATTTGTATGTCTTTATGCATTAGGTTAAGAACTCCATGTTATAAGGCTTTGAACATATTTTTCTTACCTAATCCATATTCCTGTGTTTTGCCACTCTCAAGTTGACTGCTGTATTTAAAATTGACTTCTAAGAAGTGATACTTAGTTGGAATGGAAATAAATGGCAGAAGCATCAATTATCAGCAAAATTACTCACATCAGGCATGGGAATTTTACAGTAACATTGTGAGTTAGACACATTATTATGCCTGTCTAAAGATAAAGAAACTGAGGTACAGTTTGGTTGCCTAGATTTAGCAAGATGATTTACCGTTTTTTCAATTTGAATAACACTTAACATGTGGTCTATCTTCATAAGTGTATCCAGTGTTGTCCAGCAGATCTGTAGGACTTATCATTTACATGATTGGACATTGTCCATTGATTAGCAGTTTCCCATTTCTCCTTCCCCCAAAGCCCCAAACCACCATTCTATTCTCTAATCGTATGGATTCGACTATTCTATATACCATATATACTAGAATTGTCCAAAATTTGTCCTTTTATGACTGGCTAATTTTGCTTAGCGTAATGCATTTGAAGTCCATCCATGTTGTCACATATTGCAAGATTTTGTTCTTTTTGTAAGGCTGACTGATATACACTTAATATATACATGTAATATACATAATACATATGCATATATATTATGCATATATATATATGGATGTATAAATGTGTGTGTGTGTGTGTGTGTGTGTGTGTGTGTGTATGTATACTGTGTGACAGTATCTTTATCCATTTATCCAACGATAGGAGTTTACACTGTTTCCACATTTTGGCTATTGTGAGTAATGTTTAAATGAGCATTGTGTGTTGATATCTTTTTCAGATCCTGATTTCAACTGTCTTTGGTTAAATACCAACAAGTAAGACTTCTGGACAACATGATAGGTATGTTTTTAATACTTTGTAGGTATTTTTTATCTAAATACACACCTGTACCCTAAATATGTTTAAAATTTAAGTGGTAAAAACAAATGTAAAAGTCTTCCTCCAAAGCTTAAGTTCCTAAAAATGAATTTTCTGGGGAAAAGGAGAGGTACTACAGTTGAATTTAGATAGATACTGGTGATTTGCCATCCAATGACGCTTCACTAATTTAAATTTGTACAGTGTGCACTTTGTCTACCTGTTCTCAACCATGCTAATGCTATTATCAAACCTTTGAACTTTTCTACTATGATAAGTAAAATTTCTTAAATTTGTATGTCTTTATGCATTAGGTTAAGAACTCCATGTTATAAGGCTTTGAACATATTTTTCTTACCTAATCCATATTCCTGTGTTTTGCCACTCTCAAGTTGACTGCTGTATTTAAAAATTGACTTCTAAGAAGTGATACTTAGTTGGAATGGAAATAAATGGCAGAAGCATCAATTATCAGCAAAATTACTCACATCAGGCATGGGAATTTTACAGTAACATTGTGAGTTAGACACATTATTATGCCTGTCTAAAGATAAAGAAACTGAGGTACAGTTTGGTTGCCTAGATTTAGCAAGATGATTTACCTTGAGTTAAAATAGCATTAGAATCTGAGCATAGTCCTCATGTATATCTCATATAAGCATATGATATAGAATGTATTTTTATGTGTTTATTATATTTCTCTAAAATTATACACATGAATTTTCTAGATGTGTGTATGAGGGCATGCCAAAATTGTGGGTGTATGTTTAAAAATAAAGGAGAAATTATTATTGTATTTTACAAAGTTGACAATAATTATCATTACTCTGCAATAATAAATAGTATTGTTATAAGCTTCAAATTTAATTTTCAAGTAAACTATAATTTAAGTCAACTATTCAATAATCTAATGATTAGCTTGTCAAATGATTTTCTAACTGTTCATAATAATGCTATCTACCTTGGAATAATGACTTTTCAAATTACTGTATCAATCAGAAGTTAGTTGGCACAAATTATGTGTTAAGACATTGTAACTGCTGTTTGTATTTTTCCTTCGTCCTTTTTTTTTTATTATTTTTTTTTTTATTTTTGGTGGTGGTAGGGGGGTGGGGGGGGCGATGTGGATTGGGGAAGCAGGGGCGCAGGCGGGCCACTTCTATTGGTCTTTCATTTATCTAGTTTTCATCCATCTTTGTTCTTTGGCCCACGTGGGCCTCCCATCGTGGTGGCCTCTGTTGTCTCAGAGCACTGGCTCTGGGCGCATGTGCTCCAGAACTCCGGCTCGGTAATTGGACACATCGATCCAGCCGCTCCGCGGCACGTGGGATCTTCCCAGGCCAGGGATCGAACCAGCACCCCTTGCACTGCAAGGCCGTGTCCTTACCCACTGGACCACCAGGGAAGCCCCTCCTTCGTCCTTTTTTTTAAGCTAAAAAGATTGTTCAGAAATCTAGCTATGCAAATAGATGTAAAACACATTTTTTCTATATATATATATATTTCTTTTACTACATAATTTAGCAATAATTATTAGTGAAAGCAATTAAAATGTAACAAATTTTTTTTACATTAAATACTTTACAGCTGCATGTTTCTTTTAATCTTTTCTATTCATTGTTAATATTTCCCAATCCCACTCACCCTGTTTTCCACCCTTCTCTCTCTCTCCCTCCTTTCTTCTTTCCTATTTATTTTGTTGTTTTTGCCTAGTGTGTACTTTTGGTTACAATCCTCTGTTACAATATGTTTTCATTAAAAAGAAATAAGTATTCTCTGAGTAGTATTTTCGGTTTTGAAAGCATCGAAGCTTAGGGGCTAGTAATTTACAGGAAGAGAAGATATTGGAAGTTATTTAGCACATATAGAGAGAATTAAAACAAAACTCTCTGGAACCTTAGGTGTAAATTCAGTATATTTTTAAAAAATTAATAACAGCCATAGTATTTTAAAAGATGTATACTCTAAAGTGTTACTTTTGAAATTGGATGATTTAGAAAATCCTTACAAATAATATTAGGTAAATATATAGATATGAATTTAAATGTGCAAATTATACTCAGTTTTATAAAATGCTTATACTCGGTTTCATAGTTGTTCCCAAGCTCCCTCTAACCCATTTTACCACTACCACCTGTGATCCATTCATTCTCCTAATCCACAGAGAAAAAAAAATCTTGAAATTGAGTAAATCAGAGATGCTAGCAAAGAGTTAATTGTTATGGTAATGAATTTAAATTTCTTTTTAGTATGCAGTATGGAACTACTCTTAACCATTATAATATGAAAGAAATTTATGAGATAAGATTGATTTTAAACTGCGTTCTTATTGTGGGGCTATTTGAAATAAAACAATTACTGGAGGATAATTTCTTTACATTATTGTGCTGATTTCTCCCATGAATCAGCCATGGCTATGCATATGTCCCCTTCCTCCTGAGCCTCCCTGCCATCTCCCACCCCATCCCACCACTCTGGACTGTCACAGTGCACTGGGTGGAGCTCCCTGTGTCCCACAACAAATGCCCATTGGCTATCTAGTTTACGTATGGTAATTTATGAATTTCTATGCTACTGTCTTAACTTGTCCCACCCTCTCCTTCCCCAGCTGTGTCTACAAGACTGTTCCCTGTCTGCATTTTCACTGATGCTTAATGCTTCTCTCTTTATGAATATGGTTGGTATGAGTTAAGCCCATAAGCAACACTGGTACATAATTATATAGTGTGTGTAATATCTAAGAATACAAGCAAAATTATAAGCAATCAGGTCACTGTTATATATTGCATTGATGTCAAACAAAGCAGAAATAAGATGAAAATAGTTCTTATCATTCTTAGGATTTAGATTTTGGAATGCAGATGAAAATTAAACGTATATGAGAGTAGTTTAGAAATGTTAGAAGCATTATTCAATATGTTTTTTACAGTGTGTTTTGTTTCTTTCAAATCTGAACTTGATGGTATAATGGCTACCAATAAAAATCAGATATATTTTTGAAGCTCAAAGAAATTGTATCCTTGGAATAAATCACAAAATATATCTATGTAAAAGAGCATGAATTGAACTCACACATGCTTATACACACACGGATTGCATGCTTTATTAAACACCTTGATGGATCTTTCATATTGAAATTGTGGTGTATTTCATGATTACACAGTAGGTCTTCTTCCATCATCACTGCCCATTAGGGCTGCTGTGAGCTCATAAAATTAACCTCTGGAGCAAAAGTCTCATCACTTGCTTCTGTGACAGTCAGAGAGACTCTGGTTTTGAAGAGACTGCTGCATTTAAAGAAAAGCCACACCTGCATGCCATGCCTGCCACTGACTGCCTTTCAGGCACCCTTCTACCTGATTGTGCCAATGAGAGCTTGTTACCCAAGACTTTTAGGAGCTACTTTTACCCTTGAATCTAATACTTTGTGAAGTATAGACTCTGTCAATACAAATATAATTATAATTTTAAAGAATTATTTTCAAATGTTATATGAAAATTATTTTCACATAGCATTATATTCAAATGTTTTCTTAGATATTATAGAAATAAACAGAAATACAACTACTTCATTTGGGTAAAATGATATAACTACAGTATTTGGCTTAGAAGCAACTAAAAAAGGCTTCATTATTTTTTAATATAAAATTTTAAATGGATGGGGTATTTTAAAGAGAAAAAATACTATTTCAAATCCCAGTTTCCTAGATTGATTTTAGTCAGAGTTTTGAAGAGCTTTGGTTACAGTGAATGCTTATGTCTATTAGGATTTGCACCAGGATTTGTTCTAATTATACCTGAGGTTATTTGTCATATCCTGAGCTTTCTCGGGGGAAGAAATTAGCAGATTGTCTTCTGATTCTCATTTCTGAAGAAAAATGTGCTCAGAATGATTGTATTTTCCTAAATTTATTAGGGGGAAATCCTAACAATATATGGAAGGTGTGGTAAACACAATCATCCAATAGCATTGTTAGGTCTGTGTTTAATAAATTATTACACTGAAAGTTTCATTGGTCTTGTGAAAAATATGCCTTATAAATATAGAAAACTTTAGAAACAGAAAAGATGCCAACATTCTTCCTCATCAAAGTATCACCAATTTATTTCCTTATATTTGATATTATACTGTTTTCTATAAAGTTTTTATAGGTTTAATGCTATTTAGATATAATATATAAGTTTAATTTATTACATATTATAAGAAATTTTAGTTTAAAAATTATTCTTAGATCAAAGAAACTAAAGCAGTCAATTCTTTTTGAGTCACTTGTACTTGATTGCTAATTCACCTTTGTATCATTTTTCATAAATATATAATTTTTAGAATAATCTACTTCAGATATTCCCTTGAAAATCATTTGTCAGAACTGATTTACCATTAAGAAGGTGCCTATAAATTTACATTGACCGATGAAACATAGGAATAATAATTAAGCAGTATAATTTCCAGATTCCTTCAGAATAGCCAGAAAAAGAATGATATGCCTCCAATGTATATGACTGAAAAAGGATTGCTGGGATTGGTCTAGTATGTTAACTTAGTTTTTTTGGCATGTTTAAGTGCTAGGATAATTTCACCACGATGTTACTTTTTCTTCTGGAAAAATGAAAATCTTTGTATTTTAAATCTCAGACTATAAACATGCTTACTTGATTTTGAAAGTAAGGGCTTAATGAAGGGGTAAATTCTGTTTTTGAGTATGGCAACCACATTCACTATTAGGCAGCAGGCATCTGTGAAACAAAATTTTCTTTTATGTAATTTTACAAATGTACAGTGCAGAAAAAAATAAAATTAGTTTGCCAGAGCTGTGGTATCTACCTTTAGCCACTAACTCATAGTCAATGTTAGACCAACACCTGCTCTCTTGATCTTTTTGTGCAATTGCCCTTCTGTCAAGAATCCAATACCCCATCTGCCCCACTGTGTTCCTGAAACACCACCCACTCCTCAGAAGTTCATGTGTGTGGTTTGCCAGCCTGTTATCTAAGCAGACAGGGGGCCCTCATTCTCTTGGCAGGAAGTAGTTGAGTGAGGAGGAATCTCTCCTTTTCTTTGCCAGTTACCTGTTGTTCTACCAAGCTTTCATTTGGGTGTATTTTTCATTTCAGACTCAAATCATCATCTTAAAGTATATCCCATTTCCCCTAATATTAAAATGTATGAGTAAAAAATGGACCAAAATAAAGTTGTAAACAGAATCAAGAATGGGAAATGGAAATTTAATTATGCAGTATTTGTCATTGTTTAATTTCTTTGCTATGCTGCTAACTGGGTATTTCTGATCCCAGCAGTCATAAAGACTGCACAGTTTTTTGATATTCTGCTGAATAAATTCCTCTAGATAAACAGCATATGATCCTGAAATGTTATTTCTGTTAGACTATAAGTTATTAGCACTTTGACACAAGAGGTACTTGATATTTCAGTCAGTGACCAGTTCACTGAAAATACATTTTCCATGCTCTCATCATGTTGTGAACTGTTTTGTAGCCCAGACAGGCAATAATTGATCTCATCTATGTGACTGGTCAATTAACCATTGAGAAGCAACCAGCAGTGAGGGTATATTTCTCTTAAAACACTCCAATACTGCCCACGGAGAAATGACTCTAATATAAACTCCATCCTTGATGTAACAAGTGCTCTTTGTTGAACTGAACTCTTCTAATGAGATTATTTGTAAGCATAATGGGCAGTGTGGAAATGTGCCAATTGAAGAGTCAATGGGAGAGAAATAATTAGTAACTGGGAGAGAGAAACAGGTAGACCAAGCAAATCAGGCACATTGGAAACCTGTAACATCAAGTGAATGAATTATAGCTGTAAGGGAACATCTAATGGTAATTACCAATGTGTTTTATACTCAAGAGTGTGAAAGTCATTTTATGCATTCTATTTTTGATAATTAAGAGTAATTTATAGGTTGCCCCCTTTCCTCTTGCAAATGGCAAACCTCCAGATCCTTTTGTACCATCTCACTCTAGAGGGACATGGCAGCAGAATTCAAGCTGTCAGTAAAACGGAAATTCCTAAGTTATTGCGATCAAATAGTTTACAAAATAAATTTGTTTTATTTTTCCAAATGAGCAAATTTCTTTTAGCAGAGATGCTGAAGTTACATTTGAAACAGAGTTGAAAGCGGTAAAAGCCAGTTACCTGTTGTTCTACCAAGCTTTCATTTGGGTGTATTTTTCATTTCAGACTCAAATCATCATCTTAAAGTATATCCCATTTCCCCTAATATTAAAATGTATGAGTAAAAAATGGACCAAAATAAAGTTGTAAACAGAATCAAGAATGGGAAATGGAAATTTAATTATGCAGTATTTGTCATTGTTTAATTTCTTTGCTATGCTGCTAACTGGGTATTTCTGATCCCAGCAGTCATAAAGACTGCACAGTTTTTTGATATTCTGCTGAATAAATTCCTCTAGATAAACAGCATATGATCCTGAAATGTTATTTCTGTTAGACTATAAGTTATTAGCACTTTGACACAAGAGGTACTTGATATTTCAGTCAGTGACCAGTTCACTGAAAATACATTTTCCATGCTCTCATCATGTTGTGAACTGTTTTGTAGCCCAGACAGGCAATAATTGATCTCATCTATGTGACTGGTCAATTAACCATTGAGAAGCAACCAGCAGTGAGGGTATATTTCTCTTAAAACACTCCAATACTGCCCACGGAGAAATGACTCTAATATAAACTCCATCCTTGATGTAACAAGTGCTCTTTGTTGAACTGAACTCTTCTAATGAGATTATTTGTAAGCATAATGGGCAGTGTGGAAATGTGCCAATTGAAGAGTCAATGGGAGAGAAATAATTAGTAACTGGGAGAGAGAAACAGGTAGACCAAGCAAATCAGGCACATTGGAAACCTGTAACATCAAGTGAATGAATTATAGCTGTAAGGGAACATCTAATGGTAATTACCAATGTGTTTTATACTCAAGAGTGTGAAAGTCATTTTATGCATTCTATTTTTGATAATTAAGAGTAATTTATAGGTTGCCCCCTTTCCTCTTGCAAATGGCAAACCTCCAGATCCTTTTTGTACCATCTCACTCTAGAGGGACATGGCAGCAGAATTCAAGCTGTCAGTAAAAAACGGAAATTCCTAAGTTATTGCGATCAAATAGTTTACAAAATAAATTTGTTTTATTTTTTTCCAAATGAGCAAATTTCTTTTTAGCAGAGATGCTGAAGTTACATTTGAAACAGAGTTGAAAGCGGTATAGGAATGAATCTGTGGCTGTTGAGATGCAGCAAACAGCATGTACAAAAGCCTAGAGGAGAAGAGTGGTTAGCAGGTTTCAGGAGCATCAGGGGGACCAGTTTCTTCTTGAGTCCTCATAATCTGTATGCGAGCGTGCTACGTTGCTTCACTCGTGTCCAGCTCTTTGCAATCCCTGCTAGGCTCCTCTGTCCATGGTATTCTTCAGGCAAAAATACTGGAGTGGGTTGCTTTGCCCTTCTTCAGGGGATTTTCCTGACCCAGGGATTGAACCCACATCTTTTATATCTCCTGCATTGGCAGGTAGGATCTTATACCACTAGTGCTACATGGGAAGCCCAATAACCTGTATATAGTGGCCTAAATAAAGTTAGTTTATTCTGTTATTGCTGATTTGGATCTCAGTTGTGCTTTGTTTTTGTTTTGTTCTGTTTTTTTCTCATTACTTTTAGTATTCAGGTTTCTCAAAGAATGAGTGTATGTCTATTTATTTTTAAAATGAACCTATAGACATTCATTTTCTTTCAAAATAGAGATCAAATAACTCATCCATACTTTAGCACAATGATTAAAGACGTTTCTATAAATTAATAAAATTGGGTAGAGCATATGACGTCTTTATACACACAATATTTCCCATATTTTAAAGATTAAGTTCATGTTTTTCCCACATAAAATGATTTCCAATATAAATCAATAAATGGAAACTTTCAGCTTTTGAAATAACACAAAGTACTGTTGAGAATGAAATGCAATGATAAAATATCATTTTTCTGTCTAGTCACACCTTTCTTCCATCTTAAAAAGTACTTGAAATCTGAATGTAGCATTTTAATTCAAAGTGATAAAGTATGTTATTAAGGCTGATGAACTAATTTATCATATGCAATTTTAACAAATATATCAAATCATTTTATTCTCTTAACCTGTCCAAAGCAGCATTTTCTTGCTTATATATTATTTTTATGGACAGCCAGTATTGGCTTAAATGTCAAAAATAAATAAATAAATAAAAAGACTGTGGTGTCACAAAAAGATGAAGGATATTTGAGCTATCTCAGCTAAGTTAGTTTTAAAAAGGCTTTAATTCAAATCATTTCTCAACTTTTATAACTTTTTATGTTGAGTTTACATTAACATTAAACATGAAATCTTAATATTAAAAATCCTTTATCATGTAAAGATGCCCTTTATAACTTTTAAAGTGATATCTGAATTCTTAGATCTTTTCTGAGGCATAAAAAGATCAAAATACCTGTATCTTTTCATATTGGCATATGTTGGTAAAAAAAGATTTCCAATTAAATGAATCTTTTTTAAAAATATCACATAAAGCCCATTACCTTAATTGTGGAAGAAAATAAAAGTTTATTAAGGATTGACATGGTTGAAGTGACTGGCAATAATACTGATCGAGATGATCAGAGCAAACTGTCATGAAATATCATCATCCAGCTTTATGTTTCCATTTATTCCCCTCACCATTGCCTTATGGTCAACATGGGAGGGCTGGGGGTACATGTGGAAAATGCCAATGTGGGTGACCAGGCTGCTTTAGAGTTAGGCAGAATCATTTCATCAAAGACAATGAACCTATAGACATTCATTTTCTTTCAAAATAGAGATCAAATAACTCATCCATACTTTAGCACAATGATTAAAGACGTTTCTATAAATTAATAAAATTGGGTAGAGCATATGACGTCTTTATACACACAATATTTCCCATATTTTAAAGATTAAGTTCATGTTTTTCCCACATAAAATGATTTCCAATATAAATCAATAAATGGAAACTTTCAGCTTTTGAAATAACACAAAGTACTGTTGAGAATGAAATGCAATGATAAAATATCATTTTTCTGTCTAGTCACACCTTTCTTCCATCTTAAAAAGTACTTGAAATCTGAATGTAGCATTTTAATTCAAAGTGATAAAGTATGTTATTAAGGCTGATGAACTAATTTATCATATGCAATTTTAACAAATATATCAAATCATTTTATTCTCTTAACCTGTCCAAAGCAGCATTTTCTTGCTTATATATTATTTTTATGGACAGCCAGTATTGGCTTAAATGTCAAAAATAAATAAATAAATAAAAAGACTGTGGTGTCACAAAAAGATGAAGGATATTTGAGCTATCTCAGCTAAGTTAGTTTTAAAAAGGCTTTAATTCAAATCATTTCTCAACTTTTATAACTTTTTATGTTGAGTTTACATTAACATTAAACATGAAATCTTAATATTAAAAATCCTTTATCATGTAAAGATGCCCTTTATAACTTTTAAAGTGATATCTGAATTCTTAGATCTTTTCTGAGGCATAAAAAGATCAAAATACCTGTATCTTTTCATATTGGCATATGTTGGTAAAAAAAGATTTCCAATTAAATGAATCTTTTTTAAAAATATCACATAAAGCCCATTACCTTAATTGTGGAAGAAAATAAAAGTTTATTAAGGATTGACATGGTTGAAGTGACTGGCAATAATACTGATCGAGATGATCAGAGCAAACTGTCATGAAATATCATCATCCAGCTTTATGTTTCCATTTATTCCCCTCACCATTGCCTTATGGTCAACATGGGAGGGCTGGGGGTACATGTGGAAAATGCCAATGTGGGTGACCAGCGGCTGCTTTAGAGTTAGGCAGAATCATTTCATCAAAGACAATGATATAAGCTTTATTTTTAGACATACTTAAATGTAAAATCTAAAATGCTCCTGTTTTTGTTTCATTTTTTCAGATAACTTGTCTAAAATTATTTGTTTTTGAGCACTCTCCTAGATGTTAGACATATAATCTATAAAGTGGGCCAAAAAATACCCATTTGTTTATATTAGAACATCTGGGTGACTGTTGTTCGCTTGTATACTCACTCTCTCATGTTAGAAGAAGGAAAATCAGTAAAAGGTATTTTTCAGATTCTTACTAATAATATGCTTTAATGATGATTAAATGAGTTTATTTAAATAAAATAGTTTAATTCCCTTCTTGGTACATGTAAAGTGTTAAAAACCAGTGTTTTATATCATTGTGATCACTCATCAAAGATTTGTTAATGAATATAGCAATTTTAAAATTTATTTTTGATGCCCTGTTAATTTATTTCTACTATTTTTTCTGCTTTTGGTTTTCACAAAGCAAAATTGGCTACCTAACTTTAGTAGTCACCCTTAACATTACTCTTCTGTGGACAGTTTTTCAAAAAGATCTCTTTTTCATAGCAAAGAAAAGAGATAGAAATTTCAGGTTTTCATAATGTAAACTGGATAATAAAAAACAGTATCTACTCCAAAATGTTTAATCTTGAATCATTTATCCTTTGAACCTGAACTAATATTCAGGGCAAACTCTCCCAAATCTGTATTTTCTTAAATGACTCACTAAAAGTTTTTCAGTTGGTGTTTGTTCAAACTAAACTGAACAAATATATCATAGTTGTGTTAAAAAATAAACTCCAACTACTGCAGCAACGTCTTTACACACAGGGATTTGAAATGTAGATTGTCTACTATGATTGAATAACTTTATAGGCATGGCGTTTCATATTAAGATGATCAAAAACCCATTACCTTAATTGTGGAAGAAAATAAAAGTTTATTAAGGATTGACATGGTTGAAGTGACTGGCAATAATACTGATCGAGATGATCAGAGCAAACTGTCATGAAATATCATCATCCAGCTTTATGTTTCCATTTATTCCCCTCACCATTGCCTTATGGTCAACATGGGAGGGCTGGGGGTACATGTGGAAAATGCCAATGTGGGTGACCAGTGGCTGCTTTAGAGTTAGGCAGAATCATTTCATCAAAGACAATGATATAAGCTTTATTTTTAGACATACTTAAATGTAAAATCTAAAATGCTCCTGTTTTTGTTTCATTTTTTCAGATAACTTGTCTAAAATTATTTGTTTTTGAGCACTCTCCTAGATGTTAGACATATAATCTATAAAGTGGGCCAAAAAATACCCATTTGTTTATATTAGAACATCTGGGTGACTGTTGTTCGCTTGTATACTCACTCTCTCATGTTAGAAGAAGGAAAATCAGTAAAAGGTATTTTTCAGATTCTTACTAATAATATGCTTTAATGATGATTAAATGAGTTTATTTAAATAAAATAGTTTAATTCCCTTCTTGGTACATGTAAAGTGTTAAAAACCAGTGTTTTATATCATTGTGATCACTCATCAAAGATTTGTTAATGAATATAGCAATTTTAAAATTTATTTTTGATGCCCTGTTAATTTATTTCTACTATTTTTTCTGCTTTTGGTTTTCACAAAGCAAAATTGGCTACCTAACTTTAGTAGTCACCCTTAACATTACTCTTCTGTGGACAGTTTTTCAAAAAGATCTCTTTTTCATAGCAAAGAAAAGAGATAGAAATTTCAGGTTTTCATAATGTAAACTGGATAATAAAAAACAGTATCTACTCCAAAATGTTTAATCTTGAATCATTTATCCTTTGAACCTGAACTAATATTCAGGGCAAACTCTCCCAAATCTGTATTTTCTTAAATGACTCACTAAAAGTTTTTTCAGTTGGTGTTTGTTCAAACTAAACTGAACAAATATATCATAGTTGTGTTAAAAAATAAACTCCAACTACTGCAGCAACGTCTTTACACACAGGGATTTGAAATGTAGATTGTCTACTATGATTGAATAACTTTATAGGCATGGCGTTTCAATGCTAAGAAGTGATAAAACCTGGTCTTCCTTCCTCATACATTATGCATCTTAAAAAATGAAATGGAAAACTTAGTATTTAGTCAAGCGATTTTATCAATAGCTTTAGCCTGAGTAGATGACTCAGGCTCTAAAGTCTCTCTTCAATAATAGATGGCCAGTTATAGTCTGAGAGAAACCGTTAAATTCACTAAGCAGTGCTCCTGGCTTAGCCACTGTATAAACTGCCTTATTTTCTTCAGAATCAAAATGTACCCAGTGCAATTTACAAGTCTACAGATGAAGTGGATTTACCAAGAGTACCATATTTTCCTGATTGGATCCCAAGCAAAGAAATCAGACATAGCTTTAGGAATGTTGTATATATGCTCCTAGTCCTTTAAACTGCCATCGTCAGGCAGGAGTTTTGTGATTTTATTTGGTGAGTCAGTTAAAAAAAAAAAAATACTGGTCAAATTTGACAAGTTCATGAGAACTTCTTTTTGGATTTCTACATGACAGCAAGAGAAGAAAATTATTGGAATCATTTTATAAAGTTGTGATTTTTCCCTAATAAATATTATTTAAAAGTAAGTGTATTTCTCCCTAAAGCCCTCATGAATCAATTATGGGTATGAAGGAGTTCAAATGAGAACCAAGCACAAATATACAATCCAGAGTATTAAGAATGGTAAAGAAAAATTGCCTTGGTCATAAACAAAAGTCAAGATTTAAGTGTTGGGATGTTTAAAATTTTCATAGCAAAGAAAAGAGATAGAAATTTCAGGTTTTCATAATGTAAACTGGATAATAAAAACAGTATCTACTCCAAAATGTTTAATCTTGAATCATTTATCCTTTGAACCTGAACTAATATTCAGGGCAAACTCTCCCAAATCTGTATTTTCTTAAATGACTCACTAAAAGTTTTTTCAGTTGGTGTTTGTTCAAACTAAACTGAACAAATATATCATAGTTGTGTTAAAAAATAAACTCCAACTACTGCAGCAACGTCTTTACACACAGGGATTTGAAATGTAGATTGTCTACTATGATTGAATAACTTTATAGGCATGGCGTTTCAATGCTAAGAAGTGATAAAACCTGGTCTTCCTTCCTCATACATTATGCATCTTAAAAAATGAAATGGAAAACTTAGTATTTAGTCAAGCGATTTTATCAATAGCTTTAGCCTGAGTAGATGACTCAGGCTCTAAAGTCCTCTCTTCAATAATAGATGGCCAGTTATAGTCTGAGAGAAACCGTTAAATTCACTAAGCAGTGCTCCTGGCTTAGCCACTGTATAAACTGCCTTATTTTCTTCAGAATCAAAATGTACCCAGTGCAATTTACAAGTCTACAGATGAAGTGGATTTACCAAGAGTACCATATTTTCCTGATTGGATCCCAAGCAAAGAAATCAGACATAGCTTTAGGAATGTTGTATATATGCTCCTAGTCCTTTAAACTGCCATCGTCAGGCAGGAGTTTTGTGATTTTATTTGGTGAGTCAGTTAAAAAAAAAAAAATACTGGTCAAATTTGACAAGTTCATGAGAACTTCTTTTTGGATTTCTACATGACAGCAAGAGAAGAAAATTATTGGAATCATTTTATAAAGTTGTGATTTTTCCCTAATAAATATTATTTAAAAGTAAGTGTATTTCTCCCTAAAGCCCTCATGAATCAATTATGGGTATGAAGGAGTTCAAATGAGAACCAAGCACAAATATACAATCCAGAGTATTAAGAATGGTAAAGAAAAATTGCCTTGGTCATAAACAAAAGTCAAGATTTAAGTGTTGGGATGTTTAAAATTTACAAACAGCTGTTAGAACATTCAGAAGCCATCTTGTCTTTACATATAATACTTAGTCTAGACATAATTTATGATATATTCTATGATTATATTTAAAATGGATAAATTTGATTTATATTTCCTCTATTAAATAACTTTCATTCTAAGATTTAAATTACGAGTAATAGTACAGATCATTTCAGTCTATATAGCAATTCCAGATTATCAGAAAAGGTTAGAAAAGTTGATTTATGACATGAAATACCTAGGAGGACAGGTATAGTGGATACATATGTACAGCATTAACATGAGTGTTTTATGATATGTTTTGCAAAATAAGCTCCCAATGTTTTTAATTAGTTTATATTCTAAGCAGATACTATTGACAAACAATGTAGATTTCTACTGAAACTCTACTTACATTTTTTGTTAAGGACCTAATATTATCAGTTATTTTTTATGTAGGGAAAGGAATTTAAACAACCTTCCAGAGATTTTCTCTCTTTTTTTGCTTAATCACTCTAAATGAATATGTATAAGAGAGCTGATTAACTGAAAAACATGGCTGTGTTCAGGTCACATATGACATTTCAAGGTCTCATTTGAAGATATCTTTATGCCTTCAATAAGACCGCTGTTCCTAATTCACACTTTGAGGAAGAATGCAGCTATCGTATATGAGTTAGGCAAATTTGTAATATAACATGGTAAGTTGTACCTTCATGATAAAACCTTGATGTTAACATAGAAAAAATGTTTTGGGAAAAACATTACATGAGTTGGCTTACGTTTAACTTAGAATTGAGTAATGTATAAAGCTGCCCTTTTTTAGGATAAAAAACCAGTTTATTAAAAATGGTACAGTGTAAAAAAATACCTGTTTAAAAAATATATGAATGTTTTGTTTTGAAGATTAATTTCCTTGAAATTTAATTTTATAAAAATATACTGTATTTGTTCATAAAAAGACTGCTGTTCTTCTCTTTGCATTGAGTTCATCAAACTATAAATTTATATGATTCAAACTATTCATTTATATGGTCATTTGTTACAGACAGATTTCAGTTTTTCTTATTTTCTGTGTATACTTTATTTTATCTGATTATACCAAAGAACATAGTCTTGAGCAACATATGAAGATTTCTAATAATCTCACAATAGAATCTGCAACACCATAATTTTGCCTTAGTGCAAATTTCAGTCTTTCTCTGACAGAGTTTTGGGAATGCCAGTCACCTTTTTTAGTCTAGACATATTTATGACTGATAAAGAAAAGAACCAAAGATTTAAATTACGAGTAATAGTACAGATATTCAGTCTATATAGCAATTCCAGATTATCAGAAAAGGTTAGAAAAGTTGATTTATGACATGAAATACCTAGGAGGACAGGTATAGTGGATACATATGTACAGCATTAACATGAGTGTTTTATGATATGTTTTGCAAAATAAGCTCCCAATGTTTTTAATTAGTTTATATTCTAAGCAGATACTATTGACAAACAATGTAGATTTCTACTGAAACTCTACTTACATTTTTTGTTAAGGACCTAATATTATCAGTTATTTTTTATGTAGGGAAAGGAATTTAAACAACCTTCCAGAGATTTTCTCTCTTTTTTTGCTTAATCACTCTAAATGAATATGTATAAGAGAGCTGATTAACTGAAAAACATGGCTGTGTTCAGGTCACATATGACATTTCAAGGTCTCATTTGAAGATATCTTTATGCCTTCAATAAGACCGCTGTTCCTAATTCACACTTTGAGGAAGAATGCAGCTATCGTATATGAGTTAGGCAAATTTGTAATATAACATGGTAAGTTGTACCTTCATGATAAAACCTTGATGTTAACATAGAAAAAATGTTTTGGGAAAAACATTACATGAGTTGGCTTACGTTTAACTTAGAATTGAGTAATGTATAAAGCTGCCCTTTTTTAGGATAAAAAAACCAGTTTATTAAAAATGGTACAGTGTAAAAAAAATACCTGTTTAAAAAATATATGAATGTTTTGTTTTGAAGATTAATTTCCTTGAAATTTAATTTTATAAAAATATACTGTATTTGTTCATAAAAAGACTGCTGTTCTTCTCTTTGCATTGAGTTCATCAAACTATAAATTTATATGATTCAAACTATTCATTTATATGGTCATTTGTTACAGACAGATTTCAGTTTTTCTTATTTTCTGTGTATACTTTATTTTATCTGATTATACCAAAGAACATAGTCTTGAGCAACATATGAAGATTTCTAATAATCTCACAATAGAATCTGCAACACCATAATTTTGCCTTAGTGCAAATTTCAGTCTTTCTCTGACAGAGTTTTTGGGAATGCCAGTCACCTTGTGTTTGAATGAGTACTTCAACAATATACAATTGCTATGGTTCTATGTTTGGTCATTAATCAAAGAAAGTGAAAATAATCAGATTAAGGATTTAGTAATAATTCAACACATAGATATTAAAGAATTAACATTTAATAATAAATAGTGTATAATAGACATAAATATTGTGTACATATGTATATAATTGTCTGGTTTTCCACCTTGTAGATTGCATGATGTAGCATATCTCAGATTCCATAATTGCTTCAAACAATTCCCATAATAAATCTCCTCTTATACATCTCTATATATTCTAATCATCCTGTTAGTCTGAAAAACCTTTACTAATAAAGATATGGGTACTGAAAAGTCGCTTCCCTAGTGGTTCAGATGGTAAAGAATGCACCTGTATTGCAGGTGACCGAGGTTCAATCTCTAGGTCTGGAAGATCCCTGGAGAAGGGAAGGCAACCCTCTCCAGTATTCTTGCCTGGAGAATCCTGTGGACAGAGGAACTGGCAGGCTACAATCTATGCGGTGCTAAACAGTCGGACACAACTGAGCTATTAACACTTACTGAGAAGTGGGAGTGGTGCTGAAACAAATACCTAAAATGTGTGGAAGCAATATTAAAACTAGGTGATGAGTAGAAGTTGGGAGAGGTTTGTAGCACATGCTTGAAAAAGTCTATATTGCCATGAAGTCAAAGTGAAAGTTTCTCAGTCATGTCCCATTATTTGTGACCCCATGGACTGTGGGCCTGCCAGGCTCCTCTGTCCATAGAATTCTCCAGGCAAAATTATTCAAGTGAGTAGCCATTCCCTTCTTCACAGTATGTTCCCAACCCAGGTCTCCCGAATTGCAGGCATATTCTTTACCATCTGAGCCACAAGGGGAACCCATATTGCCATGAATGGACCATTAAAATCAGTTCTCATGAGGTATCAGGAGGAAAGCTATAGAGAAAACCTTAGTTTCAAAGAATACTTAAATGGTTGTGACTAGGGTGTTGATAAAAATATGAATTTAGAATCATTCTTACGAGATCTCGGACAGAAGTGAGGACCACATTAATCGAAACTGGACAAAAGAAGATCCTTGTTAAAGAGCCTGGCTGAACTGTGTTCATGACCTAGTGTTTTATGGTAGATAGAACTTGTGAAAGATGAAGCTGGCTTCTCCTGAATGCTTATAGTAATGTGAGAAGAGAAATCATTTTAAGGTGAAACGATTAATTGAAAAGGAAGCATTGGGTCTTCCCTGGTAGCTCAGTGGTAAAGAATTCACATGCCCATGCAGGAGACACAGGTCCAATCTCTGATCCAGGAAGATCCCACATGCTGCAGAGCAACGTGAGCGACAACTATTGAGCCTGTGTTCTAGGGCCTCAGAGCCACAACTGTTGAGTCCATGTGCCACAACTATTGAAGCCTGTGTGCCTTATAGCCCGAGTTCTACAATAAGAGAAGTTGACCTCATCAAGAAGTCTGCTCACCTCAGCTAGAGAGCAGCCCACACTCCCTGCAACTAGAGAAGAGCCTGTGGCAGCAGTGAATACCCAGAACAGCCAAAAATAAATAGATAAATGAATAAATAAAAGGAGGCATAGCTTTAAAATTTGGGAAATTCCTGGCCTATCCATAGTGAAAGGAATTTTTAAAAAGCTTGTTTGTGAAAATAAATCTAAAAAGAGTATATATATATATATATATGTGTGTGTGTGTGTGTGTGTGTGTGCGTGTGTGTGTGTGTGTGTGTGTGTAACTGATTCACTTTACTATTCACTTGAAACTAACACAACATTGTAAATCAACTGTTCTTCGGTAAAAGTTCAAAAACAATACAAAAATCTGTAAAAACTAAATATTTCTAAACCAAATAAATAAATAGAAGTTTGTTTGGGAATGAACATGAAGGATGTGGACAAATTGGATAAGACTCTAGATTGGCCATCATAACAGCATCTAGGGGGTTATCTCAAAAGAGCGGGCAAGTCTGTTCAGTTGTATAAACAAAAGCCTGCACCTATTTCCAAGACAATGGAGAAATGATCCCCCAAAGCATTTCAGAGATCACTAGCCACCCTTCCTGTCATTAGCCTGGAGTGCAGCCTTTTATGGGCACAACGATTTTCAAGGAGGAAGTTGCCTGTTTGATGCTGACTCACATTGTGGACTCTGCTTCCTGTGTTTGAGCACCACACTCCTTGGTCAATGTAGGTGCAGCTCCAGTGAGCCCTGGAGTGGCTTGTGCTGTATCAAGCAAAAAGTGTGGGAGACTGGCTACCTCCACCTGGATTTCAAAGACTGGAGCCATCTGGAGCCAGTAGCACATAACTGATACAAAGGCTCACTACAAGTGTGGGCTACTACTGAGAGTTTTCACTAGAGTAATACCAATGGAACCTTAGGGATGGAGTTCCTCACTCAACCCCAGAATAGTAGAGCCATCAGCTTGTGATTCCTTTTTGGGGTAGCTGGAGAAATTTCAATTTAACCTGTGAGAGTCACAGGATGGACTGCACACAGGAAAGCTATGAGCGTGGAGATGTCCAACTCTTGCCCACTGTGTCCAGACGGCAGGACATTTAGTCAAAGAGGATTGTCCTCAAGTTTCAAGGTTTACTTTGGTTTGCCCATTAGATTTTAGACTTGCCTTAGATGTTTTACTCTTTCTTTCCTTCTGTTTCTTTTTTGAATTGTGGACATGTATTCTCTTCCTGACCCATCATTGTGTTTTGGATGGATACACATGCTTGATTTCACAGTTTCATAGCTGGAGAGGAGTTTGCCTTAGGATGAATCATACCTTCAGTCTCACCCATATATGGTCTAGGTGATATTTGGATGAGACTTTGGACTTTTTACTTTGGAGTTGATGCTGGAACAATTGAGGTTTTGGGGGCAATTGTCATAGAATGAATATACTTTGCTTACAAAAAGAGTTTGGGGGGAATGAAGGTTAACTACTATGGTTGGAATATTTGTGTTTCCTTAATTTTAATCCCCATGGTGAAGAAATTAAGATCTCAGTGCTCTGCCTTATAAATAGGTCATGAAAGAGGTCCTAATGATTGGGATTAGTGCCCTTTAAAAAGAGGTCCCACAGACCACCCTAGCCCTTTCTAACATGTAAGGCTACAATAAGAAATCTACAGCTTGAAAGACAGACCTCATTGACCATGCCAACATCTTGATTTTAGACTTTCAAACTCTATAACTATGAGAAATAAATTTCTGCCATTTATATCTTGTGTTAGTTTATAATAGAAACTCTGATGAAGAATCCAATTGAATACATGTTTTTCGTAGTACAATCAGCCCTCCATGTGTGCATATGCCAAATGCACAGATACAGAGAAGTGATATGTGTTATTTTATATCAGGAAATTGAGTCTCCATGAATTTTGGTGTCCATGTTGGGGGGGGGGGCATGATCCAGTTACCCCCCACAGATCCCAAGGGACAACTGTCCTACAAAATTTACCTTTGATAAAAGGCCAAAATATCTCAATTTGCTTTAGGATTTCTCTAAAAAATCATCACTATCCCCAAGGTCATTTAGATGCTCTCCAGTGTTATCCATTAATATAACTTGCTGGGATTTTTATGATGAGTGCTTTTTGCTTTATTGGACCACGTGAGAGTCACAGGATGGACTGCACACAGGAAAGCTATGAGCGTGGAGATGTCCAACTCTTGCCCACTGTGTCCAGACGGCAGGACATTTAGTCAAAGAGGATTGTCCTCAAGTTTCAAGGTTTACTTTGGTTTGCCCATTAGATTTTAGACTTGCCTTAGATGTTTTACTCTTTCTTTCCTTCTGTTTCTTTTTTGAATTGTGGACATGTATTCTCTTCCTGACCCATCATTGTGTTTTGGATGGATACACATGCTTGATTTCACAGTTTCATAGCTGGAGAGGAGTTTGCCTTAGGATGAATCATACCTTCAGTCTCACCCATATATGGTCTAGGTGATATTTGGATGAGACTTTGGACTTTTGACTTTGGAGTTGATGCTGGAACAATTGAGGTTTTGGGGGCAATTGTCATAGAATGAATATACTTTGCTTACAAAAAGAGTTTGGGGGGAATGAAGGTTAACTACTATGGTTGGAATATTTGTGTTTCCTTAATTTTAATCCCCATGGTGAAGAAATTAAGATCTCAGTGCTCTGCCTTATAAATAGGTCATGAAAGAGGTCCTAATGATTGGGATTAGTGCCCTTTAAAAAGAGGTCCCACAGACCACCCTAGCCCTTTCTAACATGTAAGGCTACAATAAGAAATCTACAGCTTGAAAGACAGACCTCATTGACCATGCCAACATCTTGATTTTAGACTTTCAAACTCTATAACTATGAGAAATAAATTTCTGCCATTTATATCTTGTGTTAGTTTATAATAGAAACTCTGATGAAGAATCCAATTGAATACATTTTTTTCGTAGTACAATCAGCCCTCCATGTGTGCATATGCCAAATGCACAGATACAGAGAAGTGATATGTGTTATTTTATATCAGGAAATTGAGTCTCCATGAATTTTGGTGTCCATTTTGGGGGGGGGGCATGATCCAGTTACCCCCCACAGATCCCAAGGGACAACTGTCCTACAAAATTTACCTTTGATAAAAGGCCAAAATATCTCAATTTGCTTTAGGATTTCTCTAAAAAATCATCACTATCCCCAAGGTCATTTAGATGCTCTCCAGTGTTATCCATTAATATAACTTGCTGGGATTTTTATGAGGAGTGCTTTTTGTCTATAGATCAATTTGGGAACAACTGACTGTGTGACTATATTTGTCTTCATATCCACAGACATAGACTATCTCTCCATTTATTTAATTCTTATTTGATTTTATTCATTAGAGTTTTGTGATTTATTCAGTATCTTATAAGAAAATATTGAGTGTCATTAGCTTTATTTTATATCATACAGTGACCGAAACATAATAGCAGTGTATTATCTGATGTGTTATTGTTCTTCTCATGCTCCCTTTCCTTCAATCATGTCAAAATTGCTTTGCCTAACAAAATACTGGCACATATCCCATTTTCCTCACACTATGCTTTCTGGAGAACCCATGCTCAGACAAGTGATACCAAACATGGTATCACAACTAGTCAATCCTAAAGGAAATCAATTCTGAGTATTAATTGGAAGGAATGATGCTAAAGCTGAAGCTCCAATATTTTGGCCACCTGATGCGAAGAGCTGACTAATTGGAAAAAATACTGATGCTGACAAAGATTGAAGGCAAATAGAAAAGGGGGTCACAGAGAATAAGATGTTTAGATAGCAACACCGACTCAGTGGACATGGATTTGAGAAAACTCCAGGAGATAGCAAAAGAACAGTGGAACCTGGTGTGCTGCAGTCCATGGAGTCACAAAGAGTTGAGCACAACTTAGCGACAGAGCAACAATATCTTGGCCCTAGAAAGCAGATCCTCACATTAAAGGCCCAGTCCCATGAGTCACAATTTCTGCCATTTATATCTTGTGTTAGTTTATAATAGAAACTCTGATGAAGAATCCAATTGAATACATGTTTTCGTAGTACAATCAGCCCTCCATGTGTGCATATGCCAAATGCACAGATACAGAGAAGTGATATGTGTTATTTTATATCAGGAAATTGAGTCTCCATGAATTTTGGTGTCCATGTTGGGGGGGGGGGCATGATCCAGTTACCCCCCACAGATCCCAAGGGACAACTGTCCTACAAAATTTACCTTTGATAAAAGGCCAAAATATCTCAATTTGCTTTAGGATTTCTCTAAAAAATCATCACTATCCCCAAGGTCATTTAGATGCTCTCCAGTGTTATCCATTAATATAACTTGCTGGGATTTTTATGAGGAGTGCTTTTTGTCTATAGATCAATTTGGGAACAACTGACTGTGTGACTATATTTGTCTTCATATCCACAGACATAGACTATCTCTCCATTTATTTAATTCTTATTTGATTTTATTCATTAGAGTTTTGTGATTTATTCAGTATCTTATAAGAAAATATTGAGTGTCATTAGCTTTATTTTATTTCATACAGTGACTGAAACATAATAGCAGTGTATTATCTGATGTGTTATTGTTCTTCTCATGCTCCCTTTCCTTCAATCATGTCAAAATTGCTTTGCCTAACAAAATACTGGCACATATCCCATTTTCCTCACACTATGCTTTCTGGAGAACCCATGCTCAGACAAGTGATACCAAACATGGTATCACAACTAGTCAATCCTAAAGGAAATCAATTCTGAGTATTAATTGGAAGGAATGATGCTAAAGCTGAAGCTCCAATATTTTGGCCACCTGATGCGAAGAGCTGACTAATTGGAAAAAATACTGATGCTGACAAAGATTGAAGGCAAATAGAAAAGGGGGTCACAGAGAATAAGATGTTTAGATAGCAACACCGACTCAGTGGACATGGATTTGAGAAAACTCCAGGAGATAGCAAAAGAACAGTGGAACCTGGTGTGCTGCAGTCCATGGAGTCACAAAGAGTTGAGCACAACTTAGCGACAGAGCAACAATATCTTGGCCCTAGAAAGCAGATCCTCACATTAACAGCAAGGCGCTTCCATCAGAGTTCTGATAAACACCACATTGCTGATAGTGATTATAACTCCTGGAATGTGATAGCACCGACAGTATTGATAATGCTTTGAATGAGTTATAGGTGGTATCAAGGCCATTAGGCTATGTGGTGTTTGTGGTGTTAGGGCTGCATGAAACAATGACAATTATATAATTATATAATTATATATTAGGCTAGTCTTTCCAGTACCTGGGCATTAAATAATACCTCATTGTATACTGTGGGTTGCTTCTATGAAATTTTTCAGAAACTACAATCTCAGGACAAGGCCTAATTCTAAAGGTTTAGACTATGTAACATAATTAAATTTGAAACCTCAACAAGTCTCATTTGTCAGTTAGGACTTTCTTAGGGGAACAAATAGTAGAACTCTGAAATTTGTGATGAGGAATATGGATGATCAAGTCTGAGAAATCTGTATTTCACTGAATTAATTATTTCAGCAAATGTTGCTCCTACCTTCCTCTTAGAGGAAAACAATCCCCACCTTGAATAATGACTTTAAAATGACTTCACTTGAATCAAATGCTTACAGATATGAAGCTCATTTTCATAAAATAATTTTTCCTGCCTTCCTTCATTGATGCTAAGACAATTGCAAGCATCAGATTAAACACAATTGAAACAGGAAAATGAAATCCCTCCTCCATAAGAAATAAATAAGGAAATAGTGTATACAATAAAGGAAGCAAAGAACCTACCTAATTTTTGCTGGCAGGAATTATTGGACAATATTTAGGAATAGATCTTGAGTGTATTCATCCAAGAGTTGGAAAATATGGCTTAGCAGGAGAAAATTTAATTACTTTTGAGAGTTTACTTCATTGTAAACTATCCTAATAACCTATTAATCTAGCTACTTAAGTCCTGCACTGAATTACAGTAAATTAGGAGTAAACATTGTTGCTTCTTTGACATAGCAGTGAAATCAAAAGGCTCAGAGAAGATGGGAAAGTAAAATGGATTTAATACTTGAGAACTGAGAACTGAAAATAGTGTAGATATTATTCTCTTCAATAAAGCAGTAAGCAGTGAGTTTAGACAGGGTGCTATGGTTCCTAGTTAGGACTTTTCTTTGCTGAGGAGATAGACACAAAGTACGTGGATTTTTATTTTTCATGATCAAAGCAATCCATTTTGAGGTAAAGTGTTAGCTGCCCAGTCGTGTCTGACTTTTCGTGACCCCATGGACTGTAGCCCACCAGGCTCCTCTGTTTATAGAAATCGCCATACAAGAATACAGAGTGAGTTGCTATTTCCTTCCCAGGGGGGGTCTTCCTACCTGGAGATTGAACCCAGGTCTGCTGTATTGCAGGCAGATTTTTTACCATAGATTTTTTTCATATTCATTTTGGCATAATATCAGCCAGAATAGAAAAGGTTTATTGTGAAGTTAGAATGGCACAGTAGAGATGTGTCCCCAGAAGATCTAATTCATATTTAAATTACATGAACCATTAACACTGATGCCCGTGTTAACTGTATCTTCATACAAATGAATTTCTTTCAAATCATGCTGTGAGTTGATCAGGTTTCCTGTGACCAACCCATGGAGTAGGATACATCTCCACTCCTTCATAGATGAATTATTGTATTATGTTTGCTTTTGGTGAAAAGGGCCTGTTGCCTTTTCACAACTCTCTATTACAAAGGTGTGGTACTAATGTACAGTTAAAAGGGGCATTATTTCAGTGAGTAGAGTTGTGTGACATCACTTTGTTGTCACTTTCTATAGATGAAAAGTAGTTGGAAATATGGGTATACATGAAATCTGTGTTTACCCATAGAGGTAAAAGGTCTAATTGGTTGGTCTGGATTAAATAATTAAAGAAAAGAGAAAACTAGAAGGTAAAAATCTAGAGTTCTAAGGAAATGACATGGGGGTAGACACATGGGAATGGGCACACAGCAAGTGGATCTTTATTTTCCATGTTAGTACATATTGGAATGATTAATGCTATTATTTTTTTTTGTAAGCCTTTCTTCTCATCCCAACTAAATTTGAGCAGTATCCCATGAACAACAAAATTATGTGAATGATGAAATCAATGCATGGCAATCATTATATACGCATTAGTAATTATAGGCTGACCTAGTTAATTGCTACTGCTGCATTACCACCTTATCCTTAGCAGAGACCAATAATGGTCTCTTCCAGTGAAGTGGCCCAAACAGCAGGGGAGCACGGAGCAAGAGACCAGTGCAGTGGCCCCAGAGGCAAGCGGGAGAACACAAAGCGACTGAAAATAGTGTAGATATTATTCTCTTCAATAAAGCAGTAAGCAGTGAGTTTAGACAGGGTGCTATGGTTCCTAGTTAGGACTTTTCTTTGCTGAGGAGATAGACACAAAGTACGTGGATTTTATTTTCATGATCAAAGCAATCCATTTTGAGGTAAAGTGTTAGCTGCCCAGTCGTGTCTGACTTTTCGTGACCCCATGGACTGTAGCCCACCAGGCTCCTCTGTTTATAGAAATCGCCATACAAGAATACAGAGTGAGTTGCTATTTCCTTCCCAGGGGGGGTCTTCCTACCTGGAGATTGAACCCAGGTCTGCTGTATTGCAGGCAGATTTTTTACCATAGATTTTTTTCATATTCATTTTGGCATAATATCAGCCAGAATAGAAAAGGTTTATTGTGAAGTTAGAATGGCACAGTAGAGATGTGTCCCCAGAAGATCTAATTCATATTTAAATTACATGAACCATTAACACTGATGCCCGTGTTAACTGTATCTTCATACAAATGAATTTCTTTCAAATCATGCTGTGAGTTGATCAGGTTTCCTGTGACCAACCCATGGAGTAGGATACATCTCCACTCCTTCATAGATGAATTATTGTATTATGTTTGCTTTTGGTGAAAAGGGCCTGTTGCCTTTTCACAACTCTCTATTACAAAGGTGTGGTACTAATGTACAGTTAAAAGGGGCATTATTTCAGTGAGTAGAGTTGTGTGACATCACTTTGTTGTCACTTTCTATAGATGAAAAGTAGTTGGAAATATGGGTATACATGAAATCTGTGTTTACCCATAGAGGTAAAAGGTCTAATTGGTTGGTCTGGATTAAATAATTAAAGAAAAGAGAAAACTAGAAGGTAAAAATCTAGAGTTCTAAGGAAATGACATGGGGGTAGACACATGGGAATGGGCACACAGCAAGTGGATCTTTATTTTCCATGTTAGTACATATTGGAATGATTAATGCTATTTTTTTTTTTTTTGTAAGCCTTTCTTCTCATCCCAACTAAATTTGAGCAGTATCCCATGAACAACAAAATTATGTGAATGATGAAATCAATGCATGGCAATCATTATATACGCATTAGTAATTATAGGCTGACCTAGTTAATTGCTACTGCTGCATTACCACCTTATCCTTAGCAGAGACCAATAATGGTCTCTTCCAGTGAAGTGGCCCAAACAGCAGGGGAGCACGGAGCAAGAGACCAGTGCAGTGGCCCCAGAGGCAAGCGGGAGAACACAAAGCGACCCGTGCGGCACCCAGGCGATGGGGGAGCATGGGAGAATGAGGAGTGAGCACTGGCGTTAATCCTCACACAAAGGAGAAGATAAGGTCCCAACTGAGAAGCAGGAACAGACTTACTTTTTTTTTTTTTTTGCTTTATCTTGAAATGTTTGATTTTTTTTTCTTTTGTTTTCTTTTTTTTTTTGATGTTGTTGTTGCCGTTGTCCTGTTTCCTACTTATTTTTGCTTTTTTTATTTTCTCATTAATGACAATTCTTTCTCTTCACATTAACTCATAAATTATAATTTCTACTGTTAATCTCTTTATAACTATTCCTCTCCTTGATCTCTCTATTGCTTTCTCCCTGATGTACTAAATTTTCTTATACACAAATCTTCACTATATTCCCCTGCATAACTCTACAACAATACTCCATGTCTCCTCAGTACCTATCCATTCTCCTCCTTCCTTTCCTCTCCATATTTGCTAGTGAATAACAACTTTAATTAACACTTCTCCCATGGGGTTATTGGTCTAATTTTGTTAGCTGAGAAGTAATTCAGTTAGATTAGATCTTAACAATTGTGTATTAGCTGTGGTTGCATTGTTTGCCAGGATAATCTTCTGTACATTATCCCTTTTAGGCCGTCCGGATTTAGTTATGGATACGTACGTATATATCCATTGTGTTTGATTATAGTAGTACAATTTTATAATTTCAAGTTATCAGGGATATGCCTTTTGTCTCTCACGTGTTTGTATTTGGACTAATACCACTGAATGCCATAACAAATCAGAGGTGGACTCTCCACACACTAGCCAAAGATCAAAACTAGGAATCCCTGGAGAGAAAACACCAACAAGACTCAAGCATAAAACATCAAAAAACACATAAAAATGAGGAGACAGAGAAACACCGTACAAATGAAGGAACAAACTATAAACATACAGACCCAAATAACCGAAGAAGAAATAGACAATCTATCAGAAATAAAATTCAGAAGAGTGATAGTAAAGATGATTCAAAACTCTGAAAATAGAGTAATAGAGAGAACTGATACATTGGAGAAAGACATGCAGAACTTAAAAAAAACAAATAAAAGAGACAAACAGCTCAATTGCTGCACTTAAAAATACTATGGAAGGACTCAATAGTAGAGTATCTGAGGCAGAAGAATGAATAAGCGAGCTGGAAGGCAGAATGGTGGAAGCAATGGCTGAAGAACAGAAAAAAGAGCAACGAATGAAAAGAACTGAGGACAGCCTCGGAGACCTCTAGGATAACATCAGATTCACCAACATGCAAATAATAGAGATCCCAGAAGAAGAAGAGAAAAAGGATATGAGAAGATTTTTGAAGATGTTATAGTTGAAAACTTCCCCAACATGGGAAATGAAATAGTCAATCAAGTCCAAGAATCACAAAGAATCCCGTACAGGATAAATCCTAGGAAAAACATGCCAAGACACATATTAATGAAGGTAACACACACTAAGCACAAAGACAGAATACTTAGTGCTGCAAGGGACAAACAACATGTAACATAAAGGGAAATCCTATAGGACCAATTGCTGACCTCTCAGTAGAAACCCTACAGACCAGAAGAGAGTGATAAGACACATTTAAAGTGGTGAAAGAGAAGAATCTACAACCGAGAATATTTTAGCGTTTCCGGATTTCAGTTAGTCTTAACAATTGTGTATTAGCTGTGGTTGCATTGTTTGCCAGGATAATCTTCTGTACATTATCCCTTTTAGGCCGTCCGGATTTAGTTATGGATACGTACGTATATATCCATTGTGTTTGATTATAGTAGTACAATTTTATAATTTCAAGTTATCAGGGATATGCCTTTTGTCTCTCACGTGTTTGTATTTGGACTAATACCACTGAATGCCATAACAAATCAGAGGTGGACTCTCCACACACTAGCCAAAGATCAAAACTAGGAATCCCTGGAGAGAAAACACCAACAAGACTCAAGCATAAAACATCAAAAAACACATAAAAATGAGGAGACAGAGAAACACCGTACAAATGAAGGAACAAACTATAAACATACAGACCCAAATAACCGAAGAAGAAATAGACAATCTATCAGAAATAAAATTCAGAAGAGTGATAGTAAAGATGATTCAAAACTCTGAAAATAGAGTAATAGAGAGAACTGATACATTGGAGAAAGACATGCAGAACTTAAAAAAAACAAATAAAAGAGACAAACAGCTCAATTGCTGCACTTAAAAATACTATGGAAGGACTCAATAGTAGAGTATCTGAGGCAGAAGAATGAATAAGCGAGCTGGAAGGCAGAATGGTGGAAGCAATGGCTGAAGAACAGAAAAAAGAGCAACGAATGAAAAGAACTGAGGACAGCCTCGGAGACCTCTAGGATAACATCAGATTCACCAACATGCAAATAATAGAGATCCCAGAAGAAGAAGAGAAAAAGGATATGAGAAGATTTTTGAAGATGTTATAGTTGAAAACTTCCCCAACATGGGAAATGAAATAGTCAATCAAGTCCAAGAATCACAAAGAATCCCGTACAGGATAAATCCTAGGAAAAACATGCCAAGACACATATTAATGAAGGTAACACACACTAAGCACAAAGACAGAATACTTAGTGCTGCAAGGGACAAACAACATGTAACATAAAGGGAAATCCTATAGGACCAATTGCTGACCTCTCAGTAGAAACCCTACAGACCAGAAGAGAGTGATAAGACACATTTAAAGTGGTGAAAGAGAAGAATCTACAACCGAGAATATTCTACCTGACAAGGATCTCATCCAAAATTGATGGAAAAATCAGAAGCTTTACAGATAAGCAAAAACTAAGAGAATTCTGTACCACCAAACTAGCATTACAACAAGTGTTAAAGGGGCTTCTATACACAACAAATACAGGAGAAGAAAAACAAGTGTTAAAGGGGCTTCTATACACAACAAATACAGGAGAAGAAAGACATCTACAAAACTAACAAATCATACCATTTAAGAAGATGACAATAGGATCATTGGTATTACTAATTACCCTAAATGTAAATGGACTGAATGCCCCAACGAAAAGACACGAACTGGCTGAATCGATAAAAAATCAAGACCCATATATATTCTGCCTACAAGAAACCCACCTCAGATCTAAAGACAATTATAGATTGAAAGTGAAAGGATGGAAAAATATATTCCATGCAAATGGAAATCAAAAGAAAGCTTGAGTAGCAATCCTCATACCAGACAAAATAGACTTTAAAATAAAGAAGATTACAAGAGACAAGGCAGGTCACTACATAATGATCAAGGGATCGATCCAAAAGGAAGACATATCATAAATATCTATGCACTCAACTCAGGAGCACCCAATACATAAGACAAACACTTTCAGACATAAAAGAAGAAATCAACAGTAACATAATAATAGTAGGAGCCTTTAACACTCTTCTCACACCAATAGACAGATCATCAAAACAGAAAATTAATAAAGAAGCACAGGCCTTAAATGACACACTAAAAGATATGGACCTCATGGATATCTTTAGGACTTTCCACCAACATGCAAAAAAGATCCCAGAAGAAGAGAAAATGGATATGAGAAGATTTTTGAAGATGTTATAGTTGAAAACTTCCCCAACATGGGAAATGAAATAGTCAATCAAGTCCAAGAATCACAAAGAATCCCGTACAGGATAAATCCTAGGAAAAACATGCCAAGACACATATTAATGAAGGTAACACACACTAAGCACAAAGACAGAATACTTAGTGCTGCAAGGGACAAACAACATGTAACATAAAGGGAAATCCTATAGGACCAATTGCTGACCTCTCAGTAGAAACCCTACAGACCAGAAGAGAGTGATAAGACACATTTAAAGTGGTGAAAGAGAAGAATCTACAACCGAGAATATTCTACCTGACAAGGATCTCATCCAAAATTGATGGAAAAATCAGAAGCTTTACAGATAAGCAAAAACTAAGAGAATTCTGTACCACCAAACTAGCATTACAACAAGTGTTAAAGGGGCTTCTATACACAACAAATACAGGAGAAGAAAAACAAGTGTTAAAGGGGCTTCTATACACAACAAATACAGGAGAAGAAAAACATCTACAAAACTAACAAATCATACCATTTAAGAAGATGACAATAGGATCATTGGTATTACTAATTACCCTAAATGTAAATGGACTGAATGCCCCAACGAAAAGACACGAACTGGCTGAATCGATAAAAAATCAAGACCCATATATATTCTGCCTACAAGAAACCCACCTCAGATCTAAAGACAATTATAGATTGAAAGTGAAAGGATGGAAAAATATATTCCATGCAAATGGAAATCAAAAGAAAGCTTGAGTAGCAATCCTCATACCAGACAAAATAGACTTTAAAATAAAGAAGATTACAAGAGACAAGGCAGGTCACTACATAATGATCAAGGGATCGATCCAAAAGGAAGACATATCATAAATATCTATGCACTCAACTCAGGAGCACCCAATACATAAGACAAACACTTTCAGACATAAAAGAAGAAATCAACAGTAACATAATAATAGTAGGAGCCTTTAACACTCTTCTCACACCAATAGACAGATCATCAAAACAGAAAATTAATAAAGAAGCACAGGCCTTAAATGACACACTAAAAGATATGGACCTCATGGATATCTTTAGGACTTTCCATCCAAAAGCAGAAGAATACACTTTCTTTTCAAGTACTCATGGAACATTTTCCAGGATAGACCACATCTTGGGCCACAAATCAAATCTCAGTAAATTCAAGAAAATTAAAATTATATCAGCCATCTTCTCTGACCACAATGCAATGAAACTGGAGATCAGCTGCAGGAAAAAAACTGCTAAAAACACAAACACATGGAGATTAAACAACACATACCTAAAAAACAAACTGATCAACAAGCAAATCAAAGGAGAAATTTTAAAAATTCCTAGAAGAAAATGACAGTGAACATACAACAGTGCAAAACCTATGGGATACCGCAAAAACAGTTCTAAGAGGGGAATCTATAGCAATGCAATCCTAACTCAAGAAACTAGGAAAATCTCAAACAGATGACGTAACCTTACACTTAAAACAACTGGAGAAAGAAGAACAAAAACACCCCAAAGCCAGCAGAAGAAGGGAAATCATAAAGATCAAAGCTGAAATAAATGAAAAAGAAATGAAAAAAAAAAAATAGTAAAAATAAATAAATCGATTAGCTGGTTCTTTGAAAAGATAAACAAAATTGACAAACCAGACTGGCCAGACTCAACAAGAAAAAAAGAGAAAAGAACCAGATTAACAAAATCAAAAATGAAAAAGGAGGGATCACAACAGATAATGCAGAAATCCAAAGGATTATAAGAGACTATTATGAACAGCTCTATGGCAACAAGCTGGACAACCTGGAAGAAATGGACCGTTTCTTGGAAAGAATTCCTGGGGAATAGAAACTATGAACAGCCCAAGGCTGATCCTCAAAAAAAAAAGCTTGAGTAGCAATCCTCATACCAGACAAAATAGACTTTAAAATAAAGAAGATTACAAGAGACAAGGCAGGTCACTACATAATGATCAAGGGATCGATCCAAAAGGAAGACATATCATAAATATCTATGCACTCAACTCAGGAGCACCCAATACATAAGACAAACACTTTCAGACATAAAAGAAGAAATCAACAGTAACATAATAATAGTAGGAGCCTTTAACACTCTTCTCACACCAATAGACAGATCATCAAAACAGAAAATTAATAAAGAAGCACAGGCCTTAAATGACACACTAAAAGATATGGACCTCATGGATATCTTTAGGACTTTCCATCCAAAAGCAGAAGAATACACTTTCTTTTCAAGTACTCATGGAACATTTTCCAGGATAGACCACATCTTGGGCCACAAATCAAATCTCAGTAAATTCAAGAAAATTAAAATTATATCAGCCATCTTCTCTGACCACAATGCAATGAAACTGGAGATCAGCTGCAGGAAAAAAACTGCTAAAAACACAAACACATGGAGATTAAACAACACATACCTAAAAAACAAACTGATCAACAAGCAAATCAAAGGAGAAATTTTAAAAATTCCTAGAAGAAAATGACAGTGAACATACAACAGTGCAAAACCTATGGGATACCGCAAAAACAGTTCTAAGAGGGGAATCTATAGCAATGCAATCCTAACTCAAGAAACTAGGAAAATCTCAAACAGATGACGTAACCTTACACTTAAAACAACTGGAGAAAGAAGAACAAAAACACCCCAAAGCCAGCAGAAGAAGGGAAATCATAAAGATCAAAGCTGAAATAAATGAAAAAGAAATGAAAAAAAAAAAATAGTAAAAATAAATAAATCGATTAGCTGGTTCTTTGAAAAGATAAACAAAATTGACAAACCAGACTGGCCAGACTCAACAAGAAAAAAAGAGAAAAGAACCAGATTAACAAAATCAAAAATGAAAAAGGAGGGATCACAACAGATAATGCAGAAATCCAAAGGATTATAAGAGACTATTATGAACAGCTCTATGGCAACAAGCTGGACAACCTGGAAGAAATGGACCGTTTCTTGGAAAAGATTAATCTTCCAAGGCTGAACCAGGAAGAAATAGAAACTATGAACAGCCCTATCATAAGCTCAGAAATCAAATTTGTGATTAAAAATCTCCTCAAAAATAAAAGCCCATGGCCAGATGGCTTCACAGGTGAATTTTGCCAAACATTTAAAGAAGAGCTAATGCCTGTGCTTCTAGAACTCTTCCAAAAAATTGCACAGGAAAAAAACTTTCTATGAGCCCGCCACACACTGATACCAAAACAAGGCAAAGACAGCACAAAAAAAAGAAAATTGTAGACCAGTTTCACTGATGGATTTGGATGCCAAAATCCTCAACAAAATCCTAGCAAACAGAATTCAACAACACATCAAAAAAACTCATACATCATGTCCAAGTCTGGTTCATCCCAAGCATGCAAGGATACATCAATATCTGCAAATCAATCAATGTGATACACCATATCAACAAGTTGAAAGACAACAATCATGTGATAATCTCAATAGATGCAGAAAAGCCTTTGACAAAATCGAACACCCATTTGTGATAAAAAATACTCTTCAAAAAATGGGCACGGAAGGAACCTGCCTCAACATAGTGAAAGCCATGTGTGAGAAGCCCACAGCAAACCTTATCCTCAATGGTGAACAACTGAAAACATTCCTTCTAAGATCAGGAACATGACAGGGGTGTCCACTTTCACCACTATTATTCAACATAGTACAGGAGGTTCTAGCAACAGCAATATGAAAAGAGAAAGAAATAAAAAGAATCCAGATTTGAAAGGAAGAAGTAAAACCCTCTCTATTCGCAGACAACAGATATACATAGAAAACCCCAACGACAAAGTAAGAAAACTACTAGAGCTAATCAACAAATTCAGCAAATTCACGGGATACAAAGTCAATACACAGAAATCACTGGCATTCCTATACACAAACAATGAAAAAGTGGAAAACAAAATCAAAGATGCAATCCCCTTCACCATAGCAACCAAAAGGATAAAATATCTAGGAATAAAACTACCCAAAGAAACAAAAGAACTGTACACAGAAAATTATAAGACACTCATGAAAGAAATTAAAGAAGGCTTAAACAGATGGAGAAATATTCCATGTTCCTGGGTCAGAAGAATCAATATTGTGAAAAGTGACCATACTCCTAAATATCATCTACAAATTCAATGTGATCCCTATCAAACTACACAGTTCATATGGAAACACAAAAGACCTCGAATAGCCAAAGCAATCCTGAGAAAGAAGAAAGGAGTTGGAGGGATCAACCTCCCTAACTACAGACTATGCTACAAACAACAATCATCAAGACAGTATGGTACTGGCACAAAAACAAAAATATAGACCAATGGAACAAAATAGAGAACCCAGAGATAAATCCATGTACCTATGGATACCTTATTTTTGACAAAAGAGGCAAAAATATAAAATGGGACAAAGACAGCCTCTGCAACAAATGGTGCTGGGAAAATTGGACAGCTGCATGCAAAAAAATGAAGTTGGAACCTTCCCTGACACCATACACAAAGATCACCTAAAAATGGATTAAAGATCTAAATGTAAAACCAGAAGCCCTAAAACTCTTAGAGGAGAATATAGGCAAATCACTCAAGGACATAAATCAAAGCAAGATCTTCCATGACCCGCCTACTAGAATAGCAGAACTAAAAACAAAACATGTGAGACCTAATGAAACCTAAAAGCTTTTGTACAGCAAAAGAAATTACAAAAAAAGCTGAACAGACAGCCAACAGAATGGGAGAAAATCATAGCAAATGAAACAGACAAAGAGTTAATCTCCAAAATCTACAACTAACTCAGACAACTCAGCACCGGAAATGAACAACCCAATCAAAAATGGGAAAAGACCGAAAGAGACATCTCACCAAAGAGGAGATGCACATGGCCAAAAAGCACATGAAACAATGCTCAGCCTCACTTATTATTAGAGAAAATGCAAAATCAACACACTGGCCCAAAATGAAAAATGGGCAATAGGGGCCACCCAAAAAAAAAAAGAGCTAATCAACAAATTCAGCAAATTCACGGGATACAAAGTCAATACACAGAAATCACTGGCATTCCTATACACAAACAATGAAAAAGTGGAAAACAAAATCAAAGATGCAATCCCCTTCACCATAGCAACCAAAAGGATAAAATATCTAGGAATAAAACTACCCAAAGAAACAAAAGAACTGTACACAGAAAATTATAAGACACTCATGAAAGAAATTAAAGAAGGCTTAAACAGATGGAGAAATATTCCATGTTCCTGGGTCAGAAGAATCAATATTGTGAAAAGTGACCATACTCCTAAATATCATCTACAAATTCAATGTGATCCCTATCAAACTACACAGTTCATATGGAAACACAAAAGACCTCGAATAGCCAAAGCAATCCTGAGAAAGAAGAAAGGAGTTGGAGGGATCAACCTCCCTAACTACAGACTATGCTACAAACAACAATCATCAAGACAGTATGGTACTGGCACAAAAACAAAAATATAGACCAATGGAACAAAATAGAGAACCCAGAGATAAATCCATGTACCTATGGATACCTTATTTTTGACAAAAGAGGCAAAAATATAAAATGGGACAAAGACAGCCTCTGCAACAAATGGTGCTGGGAAAATTGGACAGCTGCATGCAAAAAAATGAAGTTGGAACCTTCCCTGACACCATACACAAAGATCACCTAAAAATGGATTAAAGATCTAAATGTAAAACCAGAAGCCCTAAAACTCTTAGAGGAGAATATAGGCAAATCACTCAAGGACATAAATCAAAGCAAGATCTTCCATGACCCGCCTACTAGAATAGCAGAACTAAAAACAAAACATGTGAGACCTAATGAAACCTAAAAGCTTTTGTACAGCAAAAGAAATTACAAAAAAGCTGAACAGACAGCCAACAGAATGGGAGAAAATCATAGCAAATGAAACAGACAAAGAGTTAATCTCCAAAATCTACAACTAACTCAGACAACTCAGCACCGGAAAAATGAACAACCCAATCAAAAAATGGGAAAAAGACCTAAAGAGACATCTCACCAAAGAGGAGATGCACATGGCCAAAAAGCACATGAAACAATGCTCAGCCTCACTTATTATTAGAGAAATGCAAATCAAAACTGCAATGAGATATCACCTCACACCCATCAGAATGGCCATCATCAAGAAATCGACAGACAATAATGCTGGAGAGGGTGTGGAGAAAAGAGAACTCTCTTGCATTGCTGGTGGGAGTGTAAATTGATACAGCCGCTATGGAAGACAGTCTGGAGATTCCTTAAAAAACAAAAATAGAAGCACCATATGACCCAGCAATCCCACAACTAGGCTTATATCCTGATGAAATCAAATCTGAAGGAAGCACCTGTACCCCAGTGTTCATTGCAGCTCTCTATACAATAGCTAGAACATGGAAGCAACCTGGATGTCCATCAGTGAATGAATGGATTAAAAAACTCTGGTACATATATGCAATGGAGTACTTCTCAGCTGTAAAAGGAAATACAGAAGAATCAGCCCTAATTAGGTGGGTGAATCTAGAACTTATTATAAAAAGTGAAGCAAGTCAAAAAGAGAAAGACAAATACAGTATATTAGCACATATATATGGAATCTAGTAAGATACTAATGATAACACGCACAGTGAAGCGATGGAAAAACATACAAAGGGAACAGACATATGGACATTGAGGGGAATGAACAGTGGGTGGGAGACATAGAGGGAATAACCTGGAAACCTATACCATCTTGTGTGAAAAAGATAGCTATTGTCATTGCGCTGCGGGAATAGGGGATCCTGCAGGGGTGGGTGCTGTATGATGGCCAAGAGAGGTGAGATGGGAGGGGGTGGAACTGGGCGAGGGAGGAGGAGGGAGGGGGCCAGAGTTATGCATATGACTGATCTGGAAACATACATGTTTGTGAACAACAAAACTTTGTAAAAATATTTTAAAAATTAATTTAAAAAATATTTTAAAAAAGCAATGATCTGGGCTTCCCCTGGTGGTCCAGTGGATAAGGACACCGCCTTGCAGTGCAAGGGGCGCCGGTTCGATCCCTGGCCTGGGAAGATCCCACGTGCCGCGGAGCGGCTGGACTGATGTGTCCAATCACTGAGCCGGAGCTCTGGAGTGCATGCGCCCAGAGCTGGCGCTCTGCAACAACAGACGCCACCGCGATGGGAGGCCCGCAGGAGCCAAAGAACAAAGACGGATGAAAACAGAGAAATGAAAGACCAATAGAAGTGGCCCGCTCACTCCCCTCCCTCCCCAACCCGACCCCCGCCCAAAAAATGAATAAATAAATAAATCTTTAAAAAAAAAAAAAAAAAAAAAGCAATGATCTCTTGTGATGACTTAACCTCCAAACAGACTAGTTATGTGCTTAGGACCACATCACTTATCTTAAAGTCCTTCCCACTCTGAAAAGGGCAGTGATACATGCTCACTGGAATCCATACTTACTCTGGCTATGAATTCATCTTCCTATCTTATAGTCTCTCTGTCAGCACCAGCACACAACCTGACTGTTAAGGTACTCTCTTATTGGCCATCTTCCTTTCTCTCCTTTCTTCTTTCTTTCCCCCTTAACCTTGAACCCTAGGACTGTGCTACCTACAGAGTAGCAGCACACTGCTGTTACTCAGGCCCTGAGTCCTAGGAAGCTAGAGTAAGGCAATTAGGAGTTAACAATCTCAATCATTCTTTATTCAACATTCATATCAAAATATTTTAGGCCACTATTTTTCTCTTCTAATTTATTTTAGCAGCCCTTGTCGGTGGTCTTTATTTTACATTCAAACTTTTCTTCCTATAACTCAAATGTGATAGTTATCCTACCAAAAATTGAAAATCATCACATGATTCCTCATCACTACAGGTTGAAATCCAGATTCACTGCACAGTCATCCACCCTAGAAGGAGCTCTGAGAAACCTACACACTCTTCACTTATTAGTGACTCTGAGCCTTACAGTTTTAAGCCTTGTCAGCTTTGTCTAAAAAGTTTTCATACATACAATTCCTGGTTTTCTGCTCTGTGATCTTCACAGTTCATCTTAGGTGTAAGAAAAATAAAAGGAAGTGCTGAAAAGACTAAGTAACAAAATGTGACGCAGACAAAGAGATTATAAATGAGAAAAGTTATAGGAAATTGAATTGTCTCACAGATATTTTAATACAGGCCTATGTAATTGGAAGATCCCACGTGCCGCGGAGCGGCTGGACTGATGTGTCCAATCACTGAGCCGGAGCTCTGGAGTGCATGCGCCCAGAGCTGGCGCTCTGCAACAACAGACGCCACCGCGATGGGAGGCCCGCAGGAGCCAAAGAACAAAGACGGATGAAAACAGAGAAATGAAAGACCAATAGAAGTGGCCCGCCCACTCCCCTCCCTCCCCAACCCGACCCCCGCCCAAAAAATGAATAAATAAATAAATCTTTAAAAAAAAAAAAAAAAAAAAAGCAATGATCTCTTGTGATGACTTAACCTCCAAACAGACTAGTTATGTGCTTAGGACCACATCACTTATCTTAAAGTCCTTCCCACTCTGAAAAGGGCAGTGATACATGCTCACTGGAATCCATACTTACTCTGGCTATGAATTCATCTTCCTATCTTATAGTCTCTCTGTCAGCACCAGCACACAACCTGACTGTTAAGGTACTCTCTTATTGGCCATCTTCCTTTCTCTCCTTTCTTCTTTCTTTCCCCCTTAACCTTGAACCCTAGGACTGTGCTACCTACAGAGTAGCAGCACACTGCTGTTACTCAGGCCCTGAGTCCTAGGAAGCTAGAGTAAGGCAATTAGGAGTTAACAATCTCAATCATTCTTTATTCAACATTCATATCAAAATATTTTAGGCCACTATTTTTCTCTTCTAATTTATTTTAGCAGCCCTTGTCGGTGGTCTTTATTTTACATTCAAACTTTTCTTCCTATAACTCAAATGTGATAGTTATCCTACCAAAAATTGAAAATCATCACATGATTCCTCATCACTACAGGTTGAAATCCAGATTCACTGCACAGTCATCCACCCTAGAAGGAGCTCTGAGAAACCTACACACTCTTCACTTATTAGTGACTCTGAGCCTTACAGTTTTAAGCCTTGTCAGCTTTGTCTAAAAAGTTTTCATACATACAATTCCTGGTTTTCTGCTCTGTGATCTTCACAGTTCATCTTAGGTGTAAGAAAAAATAAAAAGGAAGTGCTGAAAAGACTAAGTAACAAAATGTGACGCAGACAAAGAGATTATAAATGAGAAAAGTTATAGGAAATTGAGAAGTATGATACCCATTGTCTCACAGATATTTTAATACAGGCCTATGAATTGAAACTACTTTAAGTGTATCAAAGCTTACACTAAGTGAGAAGTATTAACTAACTGTATATGTACTAGAGTATTTAGCTTTGGTCTAATACATAAAATACTTATTGAATGACAGGATTTTAGTCAACTTAGTTTACAGAATGAAACTCTGTAGGTACGTAAAGTAAAAGTTTCTATAAAAGTTACATAATGTAATAGACTATTAGACTATATATATATATATATATATATATATATATATATATAGTTTAGAGAGAGAGAGAGAAGGAAAGAAATGGCAGCCTACTTCCGTGTTCTTGCCTGGAGAATTGTATGGACAGAGGAGCCCGATGGGCTACAGTCCAAAGGGTCACAGAGAGTTTGACATGACTGAGCAACTAACACTATATATATATATAGTGTTATTCCACATATGTATACATATATATATAGAGAGAGAGAGAATATACAGTGGGAGGTTTTGCAAAGAGGAAGCTATACAAGAAAAAATATGCACTGCTTCTCCTGATGGCTGGCTCCTGGAGACTGGATAATCTTTCCATCTTCTGTCATGATTCATTTATGGCAAGAAGCCTGAGACATCTCTTTTTCACATATAGCTTTAGAATCAGTCTTACAAGTAGAGTCTCATAGATAGTGTGTACCTATGTCTAGTCACTCTGAAAGAGAAGGAACTTTAACAACACATAATATAAGAAACATTTATGTCTCTCTTTTAAAAACAAACAAAACCAAAGTAAAACCAAAGACAAAACAAACGAACCATTGGCCAAAATGTCAGAAATGAGGACCTGATTGAAATAAAGAGATGCTTATTTTTGACTTCCTTAAGATTATATCCTGAGAAACAGGTTCAAAGAAGCATTTGAATTGTGTCCAGCAAGACTAAAAGTGATCTATACCAATGTAGCAAAAGCTGGTTTTCTGCTCTGTGATCTTCACAGTTCATCTTAGGTGTAAGAAAAATAAAAGGAAGTGCTGAAAAGACTAAGTAACAAAATGTGACGCAGACAAAGAGATTATAAATGAGAAAAGTTATAGGAAATTGAGAAGTATGATACCCATTGTCTCACAGATATTTTAATACAGGCCTATGAATTGAAACTACTTTAAGTGTATCAAAGCTTACACTAAGTGAGAAGTATTAACTAACTGTATATGTACTAGAGTATTTAGCTTTGGTCTAATACATAAAATACTTATTGAATGACAGGATTTTAGTCAACTTAGTTTACAGAATGAAACTCTGTAGGTACGTAAAGTAAAAGTTTCTATAAAAGTTACATAATGTAATAGACTATTAGACTATATATATATATATATATATATATATATATATATAGTTTAGAGAGAGAGAGAGAAGGAAAGAAATGGCAGCCTACTTCCGTGTTCTTGCCTGGAGAATTGTATGGACAGAGGAGCCCGATGGGCTACAGTCCAAAGGGTCACAGAGAGTTTGACATGACTGAGCAACTAACACTATATATATATATAGTGTTATTCCACATATGTATACATATATATATAGAGAGAGAGAGAATATACAGTGGGAGGTTTTGCAAAGAGGAAGCTATACAAGAAAAAATATGCACTGCTTCTCCTGATGGCTGGCTCCTGGAGACTGGATAATCTTTCCATCTTCTGTCATGATTCATTTATGGCAAGAAGCCTGAGACATCTCTTTTTCACATATAGCTTTAGAATCAGTCTTACAAGTAGAGTCTCATAGATAGTGTGTACCTATGTCTAGTCACTCTGAAAGAGAAGGAACTTTAACAACACATAATATAAGAAACATTTATGTCTCTCTTTTAAAAACAAACAAAACCAAAGTAAAACCAAAGACAAAACAAACGAACCATTGGCCAAAATGTCAGAAATGAGGACCTGATTGAAATAAAGAGATGCTTATTTTTGACTTCCTTAAGATTATATCCTGAGAAACAGGTTCAAAGAAGCATTTGAATTGTGTCCAGCAAGACTAAAAAATGAAGAAAGCTTACAAAAACAAAAGCAGCAAAGTTACAGGCAGTTGTTAAAGTTGCTTGTCAAGAATGATCACTGGAGTTGGCAAGAAGCAAGAGAGTTAAGCAAAAATTGATTGGTGTCTGAAATGGTCGCATCGTTACAAGCAGGACCTTAAGACCATAAATTTGCAGCTGACGGATGACCTGGTTGTGTCCTTGGATTTGATAAAGTTCAGAGAAAATTAAAGTTCTCATTGCAGGAACAGAATGAGTTCAGATACTCAATGACTGTCATTTTTGGTATGACTGACTATGACTACTTCATTATAATGTAATTTTTCATTAAACAAATGTTCTGTGAACAATTCCAGTACTTCACTCAGAAAATAATATAACAACGACAACACTAGAAATAATGGTAGTAGCAGTCTCAGCAGCAGAACCAACAACAGCAGTTATGTTCATAGTAAGAATGTGATAGTGGCAGTAAATTATATACATAGGAAAGAAATTGTAGGTATCTTACCATATAGGAGGTAATGTTTCCCAACCTACAGGAGCCACCCATTGAGTGAGCGAGTGGGAGGAAAACAATGATTATTTATACTGGAGACATTTATTACATAAATTAATTGTTGCAAATTATTTCACAAAATGTACTAATGGATTATTCCAAGAAATAAAAACCTCACAAATTGATAAGTCAGATGCTTCAAGTATCTTTCATCTCCATAGAGTAAGTAATTAGGGCTACAGTTAAACAAAGGTGAGAGGAGGGACAGTTAATCTGCTTAATAAGTGAAGAATTTGACTCTGTCCATTTTAATCCTAACATTCTACACTACATTGAATAACTTAATCTTTGTTGCTAGTTAGCCCTGTTCCTGATTCTTCAGGCATCCTACACAGCCATCTGTCAAAAAGTTATCAGGACAAATAAGTTAAACTAGCAAATGTATTCAGTAGCATCTCCCACATAATATTTAAATCAAACTAATTAAGTAAGAATTTTACTTTTTGAGATTGAAAGGAAGTTGGCTAGCTTTCTTTCTTTATGCCTGAGCCATTAGTAGACTCGTATATTACATTGGAGGAGTATTTATTTGTTTGTGTATTTACTCACTACCTCAGGGCTTTTTTCAACAGGCTTCTGTATCTCTAACACATTGATTGGGACACTATAGGCATGTAATAAACTAAGTTTGAATAAATGACTACATCTATAAAATGCCTAATACCATCAGCATGGTATTATGACACATGGTACTATAATACATGAACACTTAGGACAGACACAGTGAACATTCCCCATATCAGAGACTAGATCTCATTTACTGGAAGATCACTTCTTTTTTTTCTCAACTCAGAGCACTATTTCTCTATAACCACTTTCAGCTCTTTGACAATCCCATTTAATCTTGTTGATGTCCTAGAGAAGCAATTTCCCTAGTGACTACTCTTCAACCATAAGATTTTTCTTTTGAATGGTCCTCTTCCAATGGGCTACCCAAATGGCTCAACAGCAGAGAATCTGGCTGTCAGTGCGGAGACATGGGTTTGAACTCTCAGTCAGAAAGATTCCCTGGAGGAGGAAATGGCAACCTACTCCAGTATTCTTGCCTGAGAAATCCCATGTACATGGACAGAGGAGCCTGGCAGGCTGTAGTCCATGAGTTAGCAAAGGGTTGGGCATGGCTAAGCACATGTAAACACACATTGCTACCAATATTTAGGTTAAAAAGTGAAATTAGTCTATAAAGCTGCTTCAGCTTGGAGTAACATCTAAGCTGTTTGAATTTTGAATGATTCAGGACACTATATTGGAGTTAACAGATGCTTGATTCATTCAGAGTAAGTAATTAGGGCTACAGTTAAACAAAGGTGAGAGGAGGGACAGTTAATCTGCTTAATAAGTGAAGAATTTGACTCTGTCCATTTTAATCCTAACATTCTACACTACATTGAATAACTTAATCTTTGTTGCTAGTTAGCCCTGTTCCTGATTCTTCAGGCATCCTACACAGCCATCTGTCAAAAAGTTATCAGGACAAATAAGTTAAACTAGCAAATGTATTCAGTAGCATCTCCCACATAATATTTAAATCAAACTAATTAAGTAAGAATTTTACTTTTTGAGATTGAAAGGAAGTTGGCTAGCTTTCTTTCTTTATGCCTGAGCCATTAGTAGACTCGTATATTACATTGGAGGAGTATTTATTTGTTTGTGTATTTACTCACTACCTCAGGGCTTTTTTCAACAGGCTTCTGTATCTCTAACACATTGATTGGGACACTATAGGCATGTAATAAACTAAGTTTGAATAAATGACTACATCTATAAAATGCCTAATACCATCAGCATGGTATTATGACACATGGTACTATAATACATGAACACTTAGGACAGACACAGTGAACATTCCCCATATCAGAGACTAGATCTCATTTACTGGAAGATCACTTCTTTTTTTTCTCAACTCAGAGCACTATTTCTCTATAACCACTTTCAGCTCTTTGACAATCCCATTTAATCTTGTTGATGTCCTAGAGAAGCAATTTCCCTAGTGACTACTCTTCAACCATAAGATTTTTCTTTTGAATGGTCCTCTTCCAATGGGCTACCCAAATGGCTCAACAGCAGAGAATCTGGCTGTCAGTGCGGAGACATGGGTTTGAACTCTCAGTCAGAAAGATTCCCTGGAGGAGGAAATGGCAACCTACTCCAGTATTCTTGCCTGAGAAATCCCATGTACATGGACAGAGGAGCCTGGCAGGCTGTAGTCCATGAGTTAGCAAAGGGTTGGGCATGGCTAAGCACATGTAAACACACATTGCTACCAATATTTAGGTTAAAAAGTGAAATTAGTCTATAAAGCTGCTTCAGCTTGGAGTAACATCTAAGCTGTTTGAATTTTGAATGATTCAGGACACTATATTGGTCTGATGCCAGTTCATTAACTCTTGATTTGTGTGAGGGAAGAGGGTAGAGAGGTAAAAGTTTCAAAATTCACTTCTCAGATTTTCTCAGGGACTGAAATGTAGCTCTCATTCACCCATTCTGGAAATTGTCAAAATAAATATCTGGAAGCATTTCTGGAGAGAAACAAACACTTTGCTTCTTAATCCCAAAGCACCAGAGAAAGCAAGTTCTATTTGTAGTCTTCAAGGTGTTTAGGAAAGGTACATTAAGAGTTATCCAGGTCTGCTCCCATGAGACAAAATTGTGAGCATATCACTAACTGCGATAAACAGGATGGGGTTAATACATGACTGATCGCTGGAAACTCTTAAACAACCCTCAGAGTGTGTCAAGTCATCCATCTGGAAGCATTTTAAACATGGGATATAATTTATTTGAAATTTTAGGTGACAGAATAATATACATCAGAATTCTTTTGGGGTCTTAAGATGCACAGAGGCTAGTTATTAGGGGAAATGGCAGGGAGTTGGATAAAGGTGTTAGTAAGAGTAAGGCCAAGGCCTTCACAGTATGCCTAGGCAGCTGTGTGTTTCAAATGGTTTTTGCTGCCCTTGCTCTGTGTTAATGCTTCCTTTTTTAATTTTTTTATTGTCTAATTGAAAGATAATAATTTTACATAATTTTGTTGGCTACTGTAAAACATCAACATGAACCAGCCATAGGTATACACATGTTCCCTCCCTCTTGAACTTCCCTCCCATCTCCCTCCCGATCCCACTCTTCTAGGTTGTTACAGAGCCCCACTAATACTTCTTAGGCCAGTACAACCCTAATAATGATAAAACTGATAAAACAAGCTTTATCCTTTTCTAAAAATTATAAGTGAGTGTCATGTCCATGTTCTTCCCTTTGTGAAGAGTTATGGCTAGCTGTAGCATAATTAGTTCAGTGCTTGAAGAGCTCTCTCTTCTTCATTTGGCCTGTAAAGTGAACATGATGAAGCAACCTAGTGATACTCATTTGGAAAAGTGATGGGGATGTGTTCATTCCCTCTCTCCACAAAATTTCCAATTTCAGGTTTCCTCAGAGATAGCTTAAAATAGCACTTCAATGAAATGATTTAGCAAACATTGCTGTAATAGTTTGTGGTTGACTAAAAATTTGAATTTGAAATGGAAATCAAGTTCATTCATGAAATCCTCTTACAGTAATAATATATCATTTTAATAGCAAAGTGTCTAGACATCTAATGTCAGACGAGACGAAGATAATTTCAGTGCTTTATATCTATCATATTCATCAGCATAATTATACTTTTTCTGGTCATAATTGAGTGTGTTCAACAAGAAATCTGATGACTTAGAAGGAAATATTGGAAAGGAGCTCAGGTGAAAAGGACAGTTTACAAGTTCTATGTTCAGGAAATATTTAAAAAATCTCAAATGATACATAAAATATTTTAACTCATGCTGGTCTGCCAAATGTAATATAGTTTTAACACATATTAGTTCATTCACCATACTTCCTTTAGAGTGGATTTCCTAGTAAGTAAAATAAAAGCAACTCAGGTGAAAGTGGCCTTTGTATCCCATGCTGAACCTGTTCTCTGTCCTTCTTCCTACTTAAAGTAACGCTCATTTGGGTGCTGCTATTTTTCTTTTCAGACCGTTTGTTCAAGTATCACTATGTATGTGTGTAAGTCGGGATATCAGAGTCACCAGCTGGTGGTATGTGAGTGGGGATTCATACAGGAAACAGGATAGCCAACCATGTGGAAAGAGCTGAAGCCAGAGAATCGGTGAAATAAACTTTCTTTGTACCTTTCCCTTGATTTTGCCATGAAGCTCTAAGTGCTCTATAAGTAGTCATTTTAGAATAAATTATAATCAAAGTTAGCCTGAGGCACTGAAGTGAGAATGGTGTTAAGAGTGTTTGTCAGTCATGGGAAAGGTCCAGAAGAAGGGCAGTCCGAGATGCTGCTGGTCCTCTGGTGGACACTGGGAATTCATGTATTGACAGTCTCAAACTATTGATTGCCACTTCACTTCCAGTTTTTGAATCAGTGAGCTCCTTTCATGGCTAGGCATTAACAAAACACATTAAGAAGGTCGGGAACCTGGGAAATGTAGTTTCCAGGTTTCAATAACATGATGGTGGCTCCAGGTTGACAATGAAAAATACAATGCAAAGTGCATCTGCAAAACAAGTGCAACATGGATTGTTTTTAAAATTTTGCATGAGTGGTCTTATAATGTTCATCTTCTTTAAATATTTTCTGTAGAGTCTCTTCGAGTTATTTATATGCATTTTAACATTTGCCAACAAATATGATTTGGCTTCATTTCTTTCACTTGTTCTGTTTCTTATTGCTTTTCTTTTGTACTATCTAAGGGCTATTGTATAGTTTTGAATAAAGAGCTTTATAGTAATCATTTTCCCATATATAGAAATCTGGGAAATATTTGGGAATATATGGGAAATAATTATAAAGAAAATATTTCTAATGTTTTTCTACAGATTTTTTATAGAACTTATTACGTACCCATTATCAGATGTTTAAAAATAATTTAAAGTGATCTAAAATCATTTTATTATGGAGTAGAATACCAAATGTATTTTTATACCTGTTGAGATTGCATTTATTTTCTCCTGTAATTTATGCAGTGAATTATGTTAACAGGTGTTCTGATGATCACACACACAGACATATAGACACATAGATGCATGCATGTTGAAATTATAATTAAACATACACACATACTATTTAATTATGTGTATTTAGTTAGGAAGTATTTTTATCTAAGACATTTATATTTTAATGACACAAGTTTTAATTATATTTTCTGATTCTTTATATGTTACTAATATAAATGTTATTCTTTTCAATTTGGTAAGATAGACAATATAAAATGGATAATATACACTTCTTAAAGAACTGCTAAAGCTCAGTGCTTAAATTACATTCGGTGGTGCCTTCCTGTATGTCTACTATGGGAAAATCATGAGCTTAGGTTCTATTTTCCTTTAAATGTTCAGGTATGAATAATTTTGTGTAGTCGACTTAGGTAATTTATATTTTCCAAGATTGAGAATTTAGTATTTTCTTTTTAGAATATTGGGATAATTTTCATGTGTTTTTTTTTTCTTTAACTTTCAGTTGATTTTGTTGTTTGAATCAGTGAGCTCCTTTCATGGCTAGGCATTAACAAAACACATTAAGAAGGTCGGGAACCTGGGAAATGTAGTTTCCAGGTTTCAATAACATGATGGTGGCTCCAGGTTGACAATGAAAAATACAGTGCAAAGTGCATCTGCAAAACAAGTGCAACATGGATTGTTTTTAAAATTTTGCATGAGTGGTCTTATAATGTTCATCTTCTTTAAATATTTTCTGTAGAGTCTCTTCGAGTTATTTATATGCATTTTAACATTTGCCAACAAATATGATTTGGCTTCATTTCTTTCACTTGTTCTGTTTCTTATTGCTTTTCTTTTGTACTATCTAAGGGCTATTGTATAGTTTTGAATAAAGAGCTTTATAGTAATCATTTTCCCATATATAGAAATCTGGGAAATATTTGGGAATATATGGGAAATAATTATAAAGAAAATATTTCTAATGTTTTTCTACAGATTTTTTATAGAACTTATTACGTACCCATTATCAGATGTTTAAAAATAATTTAAAGTGATCTAAAATCATTTTATTATGGAGTAGAATACCAAATGTATTTTTATACCTGTTGAGATTGCATTTATTTTCTCCTGTAATTTATGCAGTGAATTATGTTAACAGGTGTTCTGATGATCACACACACAGACATATAGACACATAGATGCATGCATGTTGAAATTATAATTAAACATACACACATACTATTTAATTATGTGTATTTAGTTAGGAAGTATTTTTATCTAAGACATTTATATTTTAATGACACAAGTTTTAATTATATTTTCTGATTCTTTATATGTTACTAATATAAATGTTATTCTTTTCAATTTGGTAAGATAGACAATATAAAATGGATAATATACACTTCTTAAAGAACTGCTAAAGCTCAGTGCTTAAATTACATTCGGGTGGTGCCTTCCTGTATGTCTACTATGGGAAAATCATGAGCTTAGGTTCTATTTTCCTTTAAATGTTCAGGTATGAATAATTTTGTGTAGTCGACTTAGGTAATTTATATTTTCCAAGATTGAGAATTTAGTATTTTCTTTTTAGAATATTGGGATAATTTTCATGTGTTACTTTAATCTTTTCATAATTTGCAACTTGGTTCCTTTAGTACTTCTTACATTGTTTAACTGTGGATTCAATTTGATATTCAATACTCTCACCTTAGGTTTTCTTTTGGTATGTATATTTTTTTCAAAAGAACTGTTTCAGGTATTTCCTCATTATCACATTATTTCTTGTTCTCTTTTTTATTCCATTAGTTGTATAATATTTTGTTTTCCTATTTTTCTATTTTGGAAAATGAAATGCTGAATGAGAAGCTGAAGTTGACCAGTTCTGTGAAGAACTACATGACCTTCTAGAACTAACAGCAAAAAAGATACCTATCCTTTTTCATCATAAGAGATTGAAATGAGAAAGTAGGAAGTCAAGAGATACCCAGAATAACAGCCAAGCTTAGCCTTAGAGTACAGAATGAAACAGGGCAAAGGCTAATGGAGTTTTGTCAAGAAAACCCTCTGATTATAGGAAGCACCCATTTCCAACAACCTAAGAGAAGAGTTTGCACATAAACATAACCAGATGGTCAATGTGGAAATAAGATTGTGTTTTTTGCAGCCAAAGATGGTGAAGTTCTATACCATCAGAAAAAAACAAGATCTGGAGTTGCTCACGTCTCAAATCAGGAGTTCCTATTGCAAAATTCAGGTTTAAGTTAAGGAAAGTAGGAAAAAACCACTGAATCATTCAGGTATGACATAAATCAAACCTCTTATAATTATACAGTGGAGGTTATAAATAGATTCAAGGGATTAGATGTTTAGGCAGAGTAGCTGAAGAATTATGGATGGAGGTTTATAACATTGTCCCAGAGAGGGTAACCAAAACCATCCCAAAGAAAAATAAATGTGAGAAGGTAAACTGTCTGAGGAGGGCTTACAAATAGCTGAGAGAAGAGAAATAAAACGCAAAGCAGAAAAGATATACTCAACTGAATAGAGTTCCAAAGAATAGCAAGGAAAGATAAGAAGGACTTCTTAAATGTACAATCCAAAAAAATAGAGGAAAGCAATAGAATGAATAAGACTACAGATCTCTTCAAGAAAATTTGTGATATGAAGGGAATATTTCATGCAAGGTTGGACATGATAAAGAACCAAAACGGTAGGGACCTAAGAGAAGCAGAAGAGATTAAGTAGAGGTGGCAAAAATATACAGAACTATACAAGAAAGGCCATAATGACCAGGATAATTACAATGGTGTGGTCACTTACTTGAAGCCAGACATTCTGGAGTGTGAAGTCAAGGGACCCTCAGGAAGAATTAATATGAAGAGAGTTAGTGGAAGTGACAGAATTCCAGTTGTGCTATTTCAAATCCTAGAAGATAATGTTATTAAAGTGTTTCACTCACTATGTCAGCAGATTTGGAAAACTCAGCAATGGCCTCAGAACTGGAAAATATCAGTTTTTATCTGAATCCCAAAGAAAAGTAATACCCAAGAATGTTCAAACTACTATACAATTGCATTCATTTCACATGCTAGCAAGGTTATGCTCAAAATCCTCCAAGCTAGGCTTCAGCAGTAAGTGAACTAAGGAATTCCTAGGTATATACTGGGTTTTGAAGAAGCAAAGGAACCAGATTTCAAATTGCCAATTGTTGGATCATGGAGAAAACAAGGGAATTCCAGAAAAACATCTACTTTTGCTTCATTGACTATGCAAAATTGACTATGCCTTAGACTGGATCACAACATACTGGAAAATTCTTAAAGAAATGGGAATACCATGGCTTCTCTTGTGTTTCAGACAGTAATGGATCTGCCTGCAATGCGAGATGGGAATACCAGACCACCTTTCCTGCCTCCTGAGCAACAGGTATGCAAGTCAAGAAACAACAGAACTAGACATGGAACAATGGATTGGTTCACAATTGGGAAAGGAGTACATTGAGGCTGTATATTGTCAGCCTGTTTATTTAACTTATATGCAGTGTACATTATGCAAAATACTGGATGAATCACAAACTGGAATCATGATTTCCAGGAGAAATATCCACAACCTTAGCTATGCAGATGATACCACTCTAATGGCATATAACAAAGAGGAACTAAAGAGCCTCTTGATGAGAGTGAAGAAGAGAATGAAAAAACTGGTTTAAAACTCAAAATTAAAAGCACAATAACAACAGCTAGGATCATGGCATCTGGTCCCATCAATTCATGGCACATAGAAGGGGAAAAATTGGAAGCAGTAGCAGATTTTATTTGAGGGAACCCTAAAATCACTGAAGACAGAAATTACATCCATGAAATGCAAAGATACGTGCTCCTTGGAAGGAAAACTGTAAGAAACCTAAAAAGCATATTAAAAAGCAGAGACATCACTTTGCAGGCAAAGGTCCATATAGTCAAAACTATGATTTTTCCATTAGTCATATCCGGATGTGAGAGCTGGACCATAGAGAAGGCTGTGTGCTGAGAACTGATGCTTTCAAATTACGGTGCTGGAGAAGACTCTTGAGAGTCTGTTGGTCAGCAAGGAGATGATCAAACACAGTCAACCCTAAAAGGAAATCAACCCTGAACATTTCTGACTACCTGCCATAAAGAGCTGACCCATTGGAAAAGACCCCGATGCCAGGAAAGAATAACAGCAGAAGGAGAAAGGGGTGACAGGATATGAGATGGTTAGATAGCATCAGACTCAATGGATGTGAAATCGAGCAAACTCTGGGAAACAGTGGAAGATGGAGGAGTCTGGCATGCTGCAGTCCATAGGATCGCAAAGAGCCAAGTATGACTTAGCAACTGAATTGAACAACAATAGCTCCTTATTTTGGATTAACTTGGGTAATGAAGAAATTATTTTTTTCTAGTTATGCTAATGGAGCTACCTTTTCTTTCTGGATAGTTGTCAACTAGAAATGATACACATTTTATATAGTATTTACTTGTATTTGATGTTCATCTTGAATCGTAATGTCAACATAGAAAATAACATAAAAATAAAATACTTATAAAAATACTGTATTATTTGGTTTTTAACTTATGAAAAATGATAAATCAAGGCTATACTACTTATATTAAAATATTAATTAAATCCTTATTCACTGCTTTTTGCTGCATTAAAACAGGAGGTCAAATTATAATCTTAGGATCTGGTTTCTCTCTATTCTTTTCCAGAGCAGTTTGTTCTCAGGTCCGTGTATTAGCTCAATAGTTTCCAGCAAACTCAGACTCGTATCTTTTAATATTCAAGTCCAGTTTTTTAAAAACAAAAGCTTTATCCACCAAAAGTCATCCTTCTGCTTATTCCGTATTATTAATATAATCCTCATTTCATACTACACATAGATTTTTTAAAAAAAAATAATCCTAGTGAATGAGTAAAGCACATTTCAGAAAATAGAAATAGAAAGTACCAAGATGTGAAGAACACGCTTCCCCTGACTGTCAAGAGGCTGGAGCAGAGGAAAGAGTAGGAAGTTGGAGGAGAGGTCAGTAGCTTAATGGAGGTCTAGAGTATGTATGCTTAGGGAACCATTCAAATGCCATTGGTTTTTATTGAGAGTGATAAGTGACACTGCTGGAGGATTTAGGTAATACAATAACAATATTCTAAAAGCATTTGACTCTGGCTACTCTCTTAAATATAGATCATTGGAAAGGGTAGGATCATGGAGAACATTTAGACAACCTGAACGGTGCTGGAGAAGACTCTTGAGAGTCTGTTGGTCAGCAAGGAGATGATCAAACACAGTCAACCCTAAAAGGAAATCAACCCTGAACATTTCTGACTACCTGCCATAAAGAGCTGACCCATTGGAAAAGACCCCGATGCCAGGAAAGAATAACAGCAGAAGGAGAAAGGGGTGACAGGATATGAGATGGTTAGATAGCATCAGACTCAATGGATGTGAAATCGAGCAAACTCTGGGAAACAGTGGAAGATGGAGGAGTCTGGCATGCTGCAGTCCATAGGATCGCAAAGAGCCAAGTATGACTTAGCAACTGAATTGAACAACAATAGCTCCTTATTTTGGATTAACTTGGGTAATGAAGAAATTATTTTTTTCTAGTTATGCTAATGGAGCTACCTTTTCTTTCTGGATAGTTGTCAACTAGAAATGATACACATTTTATATAGTATTTACTTGTATTTGATGTTCATCTTGAATCGTAATGTCAACATAGAAAATAACATAAAAATAAAATACTTATAAAAATACTGTATTATTTGGTTTTTAACTTATGAAAAATGATAAATCAAGGCTATACTACTTATATTAAAATATTAATTAAATCCTTATTCACTGCTTTTTGCTGCATTAAAACAGGAGGTCAAATTATAATCTTAGGATCTGGTTTCTCTCTATTCTTTTCCAGAGCAGTTTGTTCTCAGGTCCGTGTATTAGCTCAATAGTTTCCAGCAAACTCAGACTCGTATCTTTTAATATTCAAGTCCAGTTTTTTAAAAACAAAAGCTTTATCCACCAAAAGTCATCCTTCTGCTTATTCCGTATTATTAATATAATCCTCATTTCATACTACACATAGATTTTTAAAAAAAAAATAATCCTAGTGAATGAGTAAAGCACATTTCAGAAAATAGAAATAGAAAGTACCAAGATGTGAAGAACACGCTTCCCCTGACTGTCAAGAGGCTGGAGCAGAGGAAAGAGTAGGAAGTTGGAGGAGAGGTCAGTAGCTTAATGGAGGTCTAGAGTATGTATGCTTAGGGAACCATTCAAATGCCATTGGTTTTTATTGAGAGTGATAAGTGACACTGCTGGAGGGATTTAGGTAATACAATAACAATATTCTAAAAGCATTTGACTCTGGCTACTCTCTTAAATATAGATCATTGGAAAGGGTAGGATCATGGAGAACATTTAGACACCTTTGACTCCACCATTTATTAGTTGGGTACGTTTGAACATGTTACTTAGTTCATCTGTACCTAAGTTTCCTTATCCATACAATGAGGATATTAGTAGTGCCTAAGTTACGGAGTTGCAGTACTAAATATATTATTTAATGCCTATTGTGTTTAGAACAGTACACAGCCTAGCACATACTAAATGCCTGATAACCATTAGCCATGAGATTTATCATTCTACTAGGTCTTACCTTGTTTCTACCTCTGGATAATTCATAGAAAATGACTCTGGGGAAGCAAATTCAATCTGGCCCTTGCCTAATAAGCTCAGTCACCCACTTGTGTCCAACTCTTGGCAACCCCATGGATTGTACCCTGCTTGGTTCCTCTGTTTATAGGGTTTTCCCAGCAAGAATGCTATAGTGGGTTGCCATTTCTTTACCCTGGTCTTTGTCTCATAGCTACCTCTTTAAAACAGAGAATAGTGTTCCTTTTTCAATATAGAACATGTGTTTAAAGGAGAAGCTTCAAAGTACAAAAAAAAAAAAAAAATTTATTGTAGGTGTCAGTCTGCTTCCCGGGTTTACTTCCCTATTACAGTTCAAACTAAGCTCCATCTGGAAAATCATTCCCCCATTCATTTCAAATCACAGGGAGTAGGTAGAAAGGAATTCCCACAGACCCATCTGCTTCTAAATAGGTTTTAAGTCTGATATCATATCTTTGTAATATAATGTTATTGAAATTGAAAGTAAAAAATATTACACCCCAAACCTTTTTATCTAACAAGTGTCTAACAATTTAATGTTTTAGATGTTCTTGAACCAGCTTTCATTCCCTGTGCCTCTCTAGAGGATCATGCACACCAGTACCTATAAATAGCTTACTTTGGGGGATAGATTTTAAAAAATTAAGGAGGTAAAGCACATTTCAGAAAATAGAAATAGAAAGTACCAAGATGTGAAGAACACGCTTCCCCTGACTGTCAAGAGGCTGGAGCAGAGGAAAGAGTAGGAAGTTGGAGGAGAGGTCAGTAGCTTAATGGAGGTCTAGAGTATGTATGCTTAGGGAACCATTCAAATGCCATTGGTTTTTATTGAGAGTGATAAGTGACACTGCTGGAGGGATTTAGGTAATACAATAACAATATTCTAAAAGCATTTGACTCTGGCTACTCTCTTAAATATAGATCATTGGAAAGGGTAGGATCATGGAGAACATTTAGACACCTTTGACTCCACCATTTATTAGTTGGGTACGTTTGAACATGTTACTTAGTTCATCTGTACCTAAGTTTCCTTATCCATACAATGAGGATATTAGTAGTGCCTAAGTTACGGAGTTGCAGTACTAAATATATTATTTAATGCCTATTGTGTTTAGAACAGTACACAGCCTAGCACATACTAAATGCCTGATAACCATTAGCCATGAGATTTATCATTCTACTAGGTCTTACCTTGTTTCTACCTCTGGATAATTCATAGAAAATGACTCTGGGGAAGCAAATTCAATCTGGCCCTTGCCTAATAAGCTCAGTCACCCACTTGTGTCCAACTCTTGGCAACCCCATGGATTGTACCCTGCTTGGTTCCTCTGTTTATAGGGTTTTCCCAGCAAGAATGCTATAGTGGGTTGCCATTTCTTTACCCTGGTCTTTGTCTCATAGCTACCTCTTTAAAACAGAGAATAGTGTTCCTTTTTCAATATAGAACATGTGTTTAAAGGAGAAGCTTCAAAGTACAAAAAAAAAAAAAAAATTTATTGTAGGTGTCAGTCTGCTTCCCGGGTTTACTTCCCTATTACAGTTCAAACTAAGCTCCATCTGGAAAATCATTCCCCCATTCATTTCAAATCACACGGAGTAGGTAGAAACGAATTCCCACAGACCAATCTGCTTCTAAATAGGTTTTAAGTCTGATATCATATCTTTGTAATATAATGTTATTGAAATTGAAAGTAAAAAATATTACACCCCAAACCTTTTTATCTAACAAGTGTCTAACAATTTAATGTTTTAGATGTTCTTGAACCAGCTTTCATTCCCTGTGCCTCTCTAGAGGATCATGCACACCAGTACCTATAAATAGCTTACTTGTGCTTTGGGGGGATAATTACACTCCCCTGTCTAACTGATGATGTCTCAGTCTTATGACTTGTTTTAGCCCATGGCACTTGACTCATTAAGCTTTCTGCCATAGTTATGTTTTATGTCAAATTAGTGCAGAAGATATCACTGGAATGGCATAGTTCAACTCACCTTCTTAACCTTTTTCCCTTTGCCACAAAGAGCATTTTTTCTTCGGGTTGAATCTTGGAATGGAGACAATTTGAGCTAAACTGAGGCAAAGCTCATATTTGATCAAGGATCTTTAATGTCAATAAGAAATGTGTCAATGCAATCCACTTAGATTTTGGAGTTCTTTGCTAGGTTACAGATAGATGATATAATTGCTAAATAAAATTCAACAAGTTTACACCTGTTTCACTATTCCAGACCAGGATACTTTATTCACCTTGCTTTTACTCAGTTTATTATGAATTGTTAGAATGGTTATTTTGTGTGTGTGTGAATTACCACTGAATTTGTTTTGGATTCAAGTGACAGAAAACCTAAGTCAAAAGTACTTTGAAAAAAAATGGATGAAATTTATTGATGTACATATTTCACAATCCATGAGCTTCAAGCAGAGTTAAATCTGAGATTCAAATAATTTCCATAGAACAAGTTCTTCTCTAATTCTGTTCTGTTCTGGAGTCATTGTCAAGATCCATGCAGTATCATAGTGAGTGCCAACTACTCTTGGCTTACATTCTCAGAAGTACAATTATAATTGTAATATTCAATCATTGAGTGCTTTCAATGTTCCAGGCAATATTTTAAGTAATTTACATGAATTAATTCATTTCCTCTTTGCAATCGGGTTTACTTCCTATTACAGTTCAAACTAAGCTCCATCTGGAAAATCATTCCCCATTCATTTCAAATCACAGGAGTAGGTAGAAAGGAATTCCCACAGACCCATCTGCTTCTAAATAGGTTTTAAGTCTGATATCATATCTTTGTAATATAATGTTATTGAAATTGAAAGTAAAAAATATTACACCCCAAACCTTTTTATCTAACAAGTGTCTAACAATTTAATGTTTTAGATGTTCTTGAACCAGCTTTCATTCCCTGTGCCTCTCTAGAGGATCATGCACACCAGTACCTATAAATAGCTTACTTGTGCTTTGGGGGGATAATTACACTCCCCTGTCTAACTGATGATGTCTCAGTCTTATGACTTGTTTTAGCCCATGGCACTTGACTCATTAAGCTTTCTGCCATAGTTATGTTTTATGTCAAATTAGTGCAGAAGATATCACTGGAATGGCATAGTTCAACTCACCTTCTTAACCTTTTTCCCTTTGCCACAAAGAGCATTTTTTCTTCGGGTTGAATCTTGGAATGGAGACAATTTGAGCTAAACTGAGGCAAAGCTCATATTTGATCAAGGATCTTTAATGTCAATAAGAAATGTGTCAATGCAATCCACTTAGATTTTGGAGTTCTTTGCTAGGTTACAGATAGATGATATAATTGCTAAATAAAATTCAACAAGTTTACACCTGTTTCACTATTCCAGACCAGGATACTTTATTCACCTTGCTTTTACTCAGTTTATTATGAATTGTTAGAATGGTTATTTTGTGTGTGTGTGAATTACCACTGAATTTGTTTTGGATTCAAGTGACAGAAAACCTAAGTCAAAAGTACTTTGAAAAAAAATGGATGAAATTTATTGATGTACATATTTCACAATCCATGAGCTTCAAGCAGAGTTAAATCTGAGATTCAAATAATTTCCATAGAACAAGTTCTTCTCTAATTCTGTTCTGTTCTGGAGTCATTGTCAAGATCCATGCAGTATCATAGTGAGTGCCAACTACTCTTGGCTTACATTCTCAGAAGTACAATTATAATTGTAATATTCAATCATTGAGTGCTTTCAATGTTCCAGGCAATATTTTAAGTAATTTACATGAATTAATTCATTTCCTCTTTGCAATTATTCCATGAAGTAGAAATTAAGAGTATACTCATTTTATAAAGGAATAAATGCATAAAACTTTTAAGATGCCTCATCATATCCATGATGAATAAAGACCTAGTAGAAATGGTTATATGCTTGTAAAAATATTTAAATAAAAATCTTAAGCCTCATTTTCACTAGTTCAAATTGTGTCATAATTCTATCATTAGTTTAATTTCTGCATTAATACTCTAAATGTCCATGTTAGTGGACATTGTATGGAGTTGCATGTTTTCTCTCTACCTGGGCAGAATTTTTTGTACCTGAAGAATATATAGACAGATTCATGGGTAGAGTCATTCCTCAGGGAAAAATGAGGGTATCTGTATTAGATGGGCTACGATGTATGCAGTGTCAAGAAGTTTTAAGTATCGGAGATTTTATGCTCAAAGTTAGCTTGTCAAAGATTCATGCATATGCACTGTTCATGTACAGTGAACTTTGCTGTGACATAAAAGCAGCATGAACTTTGTGTTCTCAGAAGTTCCATGTGTCCCAAGGTGATGAGATAGACCAGTGCAAGTGGATGATGGGAATTTAAACTTAAGTGTACCATTCATTGATATAAAAAAGTTAATCATTCTTCATTATGAGATTAACCAATAAGTCAAAACATAAGGCACACTTATCAAATTGCTTATTTAAATTAACATTAATAATTGATTGAATAATTATATAGGAGGTATGATTATCATTATCATCAGCATTTTAATTAGAGATTTTGGAAATAGAAGTTGTGCAGAATAGAATTGTATCTGGTTTAGGCATAGTGATGTGTTGCATGCCTTAAGTATTAAAAAAAGGTTGTTTTATAAAAGTGAAGCTAGTCCCATTACTAATATTCAAAATCAAACCTAGAAAAAATTAAAGAAATAAACTGTTGTATTTATTGACACTTAAACGTCTTCTTTTCTAGTTTACATTTTTCTTAAGTTGGATAAAAAGAATGTTCTTTTGTTGTTGTTTGAATCCATAGATTTTCTTCACCATTATTTTTCTGCTTACTCTAAGACTGCTTTCGATACTGTAGTGCCTCTTACAAAGTTGCTGTTCCGAATTATTTATAAGCTTGCTAAACTCAATTAACCATGCTTCCATGAGCAGATTGAGCTATAGTCAAAATGGCATAATACTTAGGCTTATACAACTTAAAAAATAAATGATACAAATAGCATAGTTAAATTTAAGTTCACTTAGAAGAAGCTGATTCATTTACTTGTATAACAGGAAAAAGCTTAGTGTTAAGGCCTCCAGAGTAAGAAGCATAATTTTCTTTGTCTTTTAAAAAAATGTTATTATTCTTTCAAGTCCTCATTTTACTTCAGTATTGAAATCTTCATTTGCCTAAAATCACTGTTCCTGTTTTAGTTCTCTTTTTAGGACTAGTGTAGCTTTGGTCTCCATTGTATTGCTTGTTTTTTTTTTTTTTTTTTTTTTTTTACTCTGATAACTTTTCAGTTGCCCCATTTCTCTGGAGAACAGAGAATTTACTGTAATCACTCAGATTAGGATGTGGTTCAGGAAACTACTATCTTTCTAAAACCATATGTCCACACGTCTTCACTTTGCCCGTTCCCCAATCCACCACTTCTCTTAATGGCTCCTTCTCCCCTATGATATGAGAGGCTGGTAAGAGGGAAGAGAGCACACAGGGAGACTTTAGTCTTTTTGATCATTTACCTTCCGCATTTTTTTGGGGGGGGGCACTTCTATTGGTCTTTCATTTATCTGTTTTCATCCATCTTTGTTCTTTGGCCCATGTGGGACTCCCATCGCAGTGGCCTCTGTCACTGCAGAGCACCAGCTCTGGGCACATGCGCTCCAGAGTTCCAGCTCAGTAGTTGGACACATTGGTCCAGCCTCTGCACAGCACGTGGGATCTTCCCAGACTAGGGATCGAACCGGTGCCCCTTGCACTGCAAGAGGGTGTCCTTACACACTGGACCACCAGGGAATCCCCACATCTTTTGTAAATTTGTTCTTGTTGTTGTTTTATTTTTGTTCTGAAAGACTCTAGACCTCTGAAGAGTAAAATCCAAGCTATATCTGACTTTTCCCTTTCAAATATGTGTTCTCACATTATTCCCCTGAGAAAAGAAGCTTGGAATGGCCTAGGAAATATTAGAAAAGAAAGCTAAATATTGGAGGAGAATAATTGTTAATGTTTCAGCATATACTGTCATGGCACACACATTTGTTACAGTTTCAAAATCAAAGCAGCAAACTAAAGAACAAATAAAACCATGTTCAGATGGCCTGTCTGAGAAAAATATGAAAGTTCTATTTTAGAGAAAGAAATATCTAGGAAATAAGTCCTGGATTCACTGAATACACCTTCTTGTTGACACTGGATATGTTGTAGGGAATATACTGCTCAAAATCACTACAGATTGTTCCCTAAAAGATTGAGTGTGGGATAAAGATCAGAAAGGGCTTCCCTGGTGGTTCAGTGGTAAATAATCTACCCCAATGCAGAAAAACTGGGTTTGATCCTTGAATCGGGAGGCTAGCCTAGAGTAGGAAATAGCAACCTGTGCCAGTATTCTTGCCTACAAAGTTCCATGGACAGAGGCACCTGATAGATTACTGTTCATGGAGTCTCAAAATAGTAGGACACATACACAGAGACACACACAAAGATCAGAAAGCTAGAAATTTTTTGTAAAATCTGTATGTACCAACATGAGAAAGTTTCCATAAGACATTGCCCGTTCCCCAATCCACCACTTCTCTTAATGGCTCCTTCTCCCCTATGATATGAGAGGCTGGTAAGAGGGAAGAGAGCACACAGGGAGACTTTAGTCTTTTTGATCATTTACCTTCCGCATTTTCTGGGGGGGGGGCACTTCTATTGGTCTTTCATTTATCTGTTTTCATCCATCTTTGTTCTTTGGCCCATGTGGGACTCCCATCGCAGTGGCCTCTGTCACTGCAGAGCACCAGCTCTGGGCACATGCGCTCCAGAGTTCCAGCTCAGTAGTTGGACACATTGGTCCAGCCTCTGCACAGCACGTGGGATCTTCCCAGACTAGGGATCGAACCGGTGCCCCTTGCACTGCAAGAGGGTGTCCTTACACACTGGACCACCAGGGAATCCCCACATCTTTTGTAAATTTGTTCTTGTTGTTGTTTTATTTTTGTTCTGAAAGACTCTAGACCTCTGAAGAGTAAAATCCAAGCTATATCTGACTTTTCCCTTTCAAATATGTGTTCTCACATTATTCCCCTGAGAAAAGAAGCTTGGAATGGCCTAGGAAATATTAGAAAAGAAAGCTAAATATTGGAGGAGAATAATTGTTAATGTTTCAGCATATACTGTCATGGCACACACATTTGTTACAGTTTCAAAATCAAAGCAGCAAACTAAAGAACAAATAAAACCATGTTCAGATGGCCTGTCTGAGAAAAATATGAAAGTTCTATTTTAGAGAAAGAAATATCTAGGAAATAAGTCCTGGATTCACTGAATACACCTTCTTGTTGACACTGGATATGTTGTAGGGAATATACTGCTCAAAATCACTACAGATTGTTCCCTAAAAGATTGAGTGTGGGATAAAGATCAGAAAGGGCTTCCCTGGTGGTTCAGTGGTAAATAATCTACCCCAATGCAGAAAAACTGGGTTTGATCCTTGAATCGGGAGGCTAGCCTAGAGTAGGAAATAGCAACCTGTGCCAGTATTCTTGCCTACAAAGTTCCATGGACAGAGGCACCTGATAGATTACTGTTCATGGAGTCTCAAAATAGTAGGACACATACACAGAGACACACACAAAGATCAGAAAGCTAGAAATTTTTTGTAAAATCTGTATGTACCAACATGAGAAAGTTTCCATAAGACATTACATTTAAAAAAAATAGAAAAACAATATATTTCACTTTTATGTTAGTCAAGTGTTTTTTACTGTATAACATGTCAGTTTTTTATTTTTTTTTTTTAACTATTGGCAATGTGAGCTCTTAAATGTCATGTAAAAAATGCTAATGAGATAAGAGTTAACACATCAAGTTAACACATCGTCTAGTACAGATGTCAGTCGATCAATAACTTTGAGGTTATTAGACTTTCTTACATAATATATTTATAAGATTTTAATAAATACCGAAGATTTTAGTATTAATACCTACAAAACTCCCTTAATCACTCCTGGCTAGACACCTTAGTTGTCTTAGAGAACAGAGTCTTTTAAGTACCTCCTGTGTCTTTAATATTTTATTAGCCTTTTGCAATGAATCATTCAATGAAGCTCTTTGGAATCCTGAAGCCTGTTGGCAGCTTCTGCACACCAGTTAAATAGGTTCCCCATTCTGTTTGTTTGATTTGGAAGCCCTTGCTTTTAAGTGCACTTGTTAAATGAGCAATCTTGTCTAATTGGAACATTCCCATCGTGGTTGTTATAATTCTGGGGTATTTTAGTAAAACTGTGTTATTTCTGTAGCTAACTGCAGCTTCTATACCACAGATTTTAGGAATAAGCAGGTGTTCCAGAAAGTGGTGCACTTATTTTTTTGAAACTTATGCTAAGCCTTTAGCTTAGGGCCTGTTGGAGCCATTGAACACCCAAGAATGGTGCTAGACTGGGATGCTAAGCCTTTAGCTAGGCTGTCAATTCCCCTGGATATGTTGTAGGAATATACTGCTCAAAATCACTACAGATTGTTCCCTAAAAGATTGAGTGTGGGATAAAGATCAGAAAGGGCTTCCCTGGTGGTTCAGTGGTAAATAATCTACCCCAATGCAGAAAAACTGGGTTTGATCCTTGAATCGGGAGGCTAGCCTAGAGTAGGAAATAGCAACCTGTGCCAGTATTCTTGCCTACAAAGTTCCATGGACAGAGGCACCTGATAGATTACTGTTCATGGAGTCTCAAAATAGTAGGACACATACACAGAGACACACACAAAGATCAGAAAGCTAGAAATTTTTTGTAAAATCTGTATGTACCAACATGAGAAAGTTTCCATAAGACATTACATTTAAAAAAAATAGAAAAACAATATATTTCACTTTTATGTTAGTCAAGTGTTTTTTACTGTATAACATGTCAGTTTTTTATTTTTTTTTTTAACTATTGGCAATGTGAGCTCTTAAATGTCATGTAAAAAATGCTAATGAGATAAGAGTTAACACATCAAGTTAACACATCGTCTAGTACAGATGTCAGTCGATCAATAACTTTGAGGTTATTAGACTTTCTTACATAATATATTTATAAGATTTTAATAAATACAGAAGATTTTAGTATTAATACCTACAAAACTCCCTTAATCACTCCTGGCTAGACACCTTAGTTGTCTTAGAGAACAGAGTCTTTTAAGTACCTCCTGTGTCTTTAATATTTTATTAGCCTTTTGCAATGAATCATTCAATGAAGCTCTTTGGAATCCTGAAGCCTGTTGGCAGCTTCTGCACACCAGTTAAATAGGTTCCCCATTCTGTTTGTTTGATTTGGAAGCCCTTGCTTTTAAGTGCACTTGTTAAATGAGCAATCTTGTCTAATTGGAACATTCCCATCGTGGTTGTTATAATTCTGGGGTATTTTAGTAAAACTGTGTTATTTCTGTAGCTAACTGCAGCTTCTATACCACAGATTTTAGGAATAAGCAGGTGTTCCAGAAAGTGGTGCACTTATTTTTTTGAAACTTATGCTAAGCCTTTAGCTTAGGGCCTGTTGGAGCCATTGAACACCCAAGAATGGTGCTAGACTGGGGATGCTGTGACATTTTGCAGTGTACCTTCTCACACATTTTCTTGAAGTTGGCAGGTGACCTAGTGTGAAACTAACCTACTAACCTGTTTTGTGACCAGCTCATCCTAGCAAGAGAGTCTTAGCATTAAGGGATGAGTCCTCTGACAGCGTTTAAGTGCTTGTTCCCTGTGGCTTTGGTTTTTTTGATTCCCATTAGCAACATACTGAAATATAACCTCATAAGAATTAACCCCTAAGCTGTTTCACAGCTTGAAATTTGGTGCATTTCCCATTGTTTATATGGCAGTCTACATTAAAAGCTATTAGTAATTCAGTGGATTGGTCATTTGCATGTATACCAAGGTGCACTTATCATTCGGTGTTTTTAATTGAAACTACAAAACAACAGTAAATTAGCGTCTCTGTTAGACTAATGGTAGGGCTTCCAGACTAAAGAAATCACTTCCAAAAGGGACTTGCAAAGTCCATTCAGGCATAAAGAGATCTAACAGTTATGTATTTGCAATTTATTCTATGAGAAATGCATACGTTTGGAAATTAGTATCTAATGGCCCTCTGAGAGAAGTACTTTATCTATATTGTGCATACAAGACTCTGCATCTTGCAGAAGTAAAGCAATTCTCAAAGTCTGATGACCTAGAAACATCATATAGTTAGTGTAGCTTATCCCATACTTCACTGATAAACTGAAAGTACAATAAAGTGGGAGTGCAAATTTGATAAGTTAAGAACAAAGAATATTCTTCCTATTTGTGGTGAATTTGTTATTACTAAAAGATAAGTTTAAACTGAGTGCATGTTTTGTTATTTTCCCAGTACTATCTCTTTCATATATTTCTTCCTAGAATAATTGATAGTCTCTGGAGAACTATCCATCCAGTATCCAGATCATTTTCTAAGAAATATTCTAAGCAAAAAAGAATAGTTGTCTCAGGAGAGAAATATGCTCCTTTCTCATTGGATGTGCTTAGCTCTTTTTATCATATTAGATAAGGAATAGTTCGTTGCCATTTTTAAGAAATTGTTTAGTGTAGTTCTACCAAGACCTGTGTTTATGCAGAGTTAGGCTCTCCGATAGCTTTCTTCAGACTCTGTTACTCTTACCTTACCAATCTGGCTGGCACTGAATACCTCCATCACAAACAGGAGTTCTCCAGACTCTTGCTCTGCCCCAGTCACCCTGCTGAGCAATTGGCAGTAGCCACAGAAAAGAGGTAGCAAGAGATAAAAACAGCCTTTAATTATGAAACTTCCAGGAGATTTTTTTTTTATTTATTTATTATTTTCATCCATCTTTATTCTTTTGGCATGTGTGGGCTTCCCATTGCAGTGGCCTTTCTTGTAGCAGAGCACTGGCTCTGGATGCATGTGCTCCAGAGTGCTGGCTCGCAATTGGATACACCCGCCCAGCTGCTTTGCGGCACATGGAATCTTCCCAGGCCAGGGCTCAAACTGGTGCCCCTTGCACTGCAAGGCAGACTCTTTACCCATTGGACCACCAAGGAAGCCCCAGGAGATTTTGAACTGCTATGTCTCCCCACACTTAGCTTATTCAAATTCATTAAAATTCCAGCTGAAAAGGAGTATAGAAATACACAGAATCTTCACAGTTTTAGACAAAACCATATGTTGATTGAATTTATAAAATCAAATATAAAATTAACATGATTTGCCTTAAATTATTAATCTTTTACATGTTTTCACAATATCTGTGCTATTAACTTGTTGCTTTTTCTGTGAAAATATATTTGATCATATCTTCTAAGGCAAAACATGGCTTTGAAATGTATAAATCCCTAAGAAACCAAAAATGAATTAGCGGTTTTGTAGCTAACAGCCTTGTTTTATATATTACTGTTCCTATTGTACTGTTAGTTGATTTTATTCTCTTAAGTAAGTTCTGTGAGCTTTATCTCAAGGAAAATAATTTATTTTATCAATGTTTAAAACGATAATGTTAGACTTGCTCTTTTTCATTTCCTTGTTTAAATAGGTGAGAGAGGTGTTTACAAAACTGTTGTATAATAAAACGGTCATCCTTATCCATGGTTATGAAATGCAGAACTCTCTTTAGGATTTCCATTGGCATGTTTTTAACTGCTTAACATTATCCTTTCCAAATGTTGTTCATCAGCTTGCCAATGTACAAAAATAATTAGTTCAAATATTAAGTATTGGTAGATTTCAATTAAATCAATAGGAGCCTTGAGGGTATAAGTATCTTATCCTAAATGTGCAAATATGCATCTCTTTCACATTTAAGCTTCTATGGATTATTAGTGGTTATATTAGTGTTATTATTAAGTATGAGTGCTTGATGCTACTAGTGATACTTTTATGTTTATATGTTTATATTATTCTCTTAAATAGTAATGCTGTTGCTACCAGTTACTGCAGAGCTGTGTCTGAACATGGATAATAGAATATAATGTAAATAATTTGCTATTCTTCAATGTGTTTAAAGCATTAGTTAATAAACACAAACATTTTAATATAATTCAGGTTCATTTTATGAACAGTCCCTTCAAGTAAGTAAACAATAACACAATGTTGCAATGATGGCAACTGACAATTCATTATAATACTATTCTATACAGTTAAAAATGAACTGCTATGTCTCCCACACTTAGCTTATTCAAATTCATTAAAATTCCAGCTGAAAAGGAGTATAGAAATACACAGAATCTTCACAGTTTTAGACAAAACCATATGTTGATTGAATTTATAAAATCAAATATAAAATTAACATGATTTGCCTTAAATTATTAATCTTTTACATGTTTTCACAATATCTGTGCTATTAACTTGTTGCTTTTTCTGTGAAAATATATTTGATCATATCTTCTAAGGCAAAACATGGCTTTGAAATGTATAAATCCCTAAGAAACCAAAAATGAATTAGCGGTTTTGTAGCTAACAGCCTTGTTTTATATATTACTGTTCCTATTGTACTGTTAGTTGATTTTATTCTCTTAAGTAAGTTCTGTGAGCTTTATCTCAAGGAAAATAATTTATTTTATCAATGTTTAAAACGATAATGTTAGACTTGCTCTTTTTCATTTCCTTGTTTAAATAGGTGAGAGAGGTGTTTACAAAACTGTTGTATAATAAAACGGTCATCCTTATCCATGGTTATGAAATGCAGAACTCTCTTTAGGATTTCCATTGGCATGTTTTTAACTGCTTAACATTATCCTTTCCAAATGTTGTTCATCAGCTTGCCAATGTACAAAAATAATTAGTTCAAATATTAAGTATTGGTAGATTTCAATTAAATCAATAGGAGCCTTGAGGGTATAAGTATCTTATCCTAAATGTGCAAATATGCATCTCTTTCACATTTAAGCTTCTATGGATTATTAGTGGTTATATTAGTGTTATTATTAAGTATGAGTGCTTGATGCTACTAGTGATACTTTTATGTTTATATGTTTATATTATTCTCTTAAATAGTAATGCTGTTGCTACCAGTTACTGCAGAGCTGTGTCTGAACATGGATAATAGAATATAATGTAAATAATTTGCTATTCTTCAATGTGTTTAAAGCATTAGTTAATAAACACAAACATTTTAATATAATTCAGGTTCATTTTATGAACAGTCCCTTCAAGTAAGTAAACAATAACAAAATGTTGCAATGATGGCAACTGACAATTAATTATAATACTATTCTATACAGTTAAAAATTCTACCACATTCAAGATTTTCTCTACTGTAATTTGGATAATAAATTCAGTTGATTGAGAATTATATTACAAAAGTAAACTGCTGGTTTTTCCATAATTGGAATAAATATTATCTTGATATCTCCTTGAAAACATGAAACCAGAAATTAAAATAAGCATATGTAATAAAGAACAAAGAAACACTAGGAGACCAGTTTTTCTCTACCTTTATGTTAATTTTCATTATGATCATAATGCAGTAACAGCATAATACATGAGCAAAATAAATGTAATAAGAAATACAGATGAAATATTAAAAATAATCTATTTTTTCATAAGCTAAACTGTATCTTTAGAAAATACATATATCAAGGAAGAATTTTTGAAATAAATTAAAGAGCTGAAATTGGAATTTGAGATTGGGAACACTGATCTATGATAAAAAAGTAGAGTATAACACAAAGAGTTAAGTTCAAAAATGTTGGTAAAGACATCCAGATTTTGATGAGAGAGAGTTAGACCTTAATGGGCTATGATACCGCTTTTATGTTTTTAAATATCCCAAGAGCATATAAACCCATTATCATAGGATAAATGTGACCAAGTGGAGTTAGGTCACTGTCCTCTATAACAATGGCATTTTAATCTGAGAAACTACAGTCAACTGGTATAACCTTTATCACAGATTGTGTAACATTCAGTCTGTTTGGTTCTATTTTTTAAAAAATCTAAGGAAGTAGCGGATGAGTCAGGAAAAATGTAAGAAAATAAAAAAATAAGTAATTTAAGTTGTGGGTAAATAGTAACTTTGCCCAGACTACTCCAGAGCTTTGTGTGCCTGTATAAAGGATACTTTTATGATGCTTTTACTTGACAAACATCCTTTTTGTTGTTGTTGTTTTCATAATGAATAGACTTAACTTTTAAAGTGGTTTTAGATTTACAGAAAAACTGAGCAGATAATACAAAGTTTCCTTATACCTCCATATACAGTTTCCTCTGTTATTAGCAACTTAGATTAGTTTGGTACATTTGTTAATGATGGCAACTGACAATTAATTATAATACTATTCTATACAGTTAAAAATTCTACCACATTCAAGATTTTCTCTACTGTAATTTGGATAATAAATTCAGTTGATTGAGAATTATATTACAAAAGTAAACTGCTGGTTTTTCCATAATTGGAATAAATATTATCTTGATATCTCCTTGAAAACATGAAACCAGAAATTAAAATAAGCATATGTAATAAAGAACAAAGAAACACTAGGAGACCAGTTTTTCTCTACCTTTATGTTAATTTTCATTATGATCATAATGCAGTAACAGCATAATACATGAGCAAAATAAATGTAATAAGAAATACAGATGAAATATTAAAAATAATCTATTTTTTCATAAGCTAAACTGTATCTTTAGAAAATACATATATCAAGGAAGAATTTTTGAAATAAATTAAAGAGCTGAAATTGGAATTTGAGATTGGGAACACTGATCTATGATAAAAAAGTAGAGTATAACACAAAGAGTTAAGTTCAAAAATGTTGGTAAAGACATCCAGATTTTGATGAGAGAGAGTTAGACCTTAATGGGCTATGATACCGCTTTTATGTTTTTAAATATCCCAAGAGCATATAAACCCATTATCATAGGATAAATGTGACCAAGTGGAGTTAGGTCACTGTCCTCTATAACAATGGCATTTTAATCTGAGAAACTACAGTCAACTGGTATAACCTTTATCACAGATTGTGTAACATTCAGTCTGTTTGGTTCTATTTTTTAAAAAATCTAAGGAAGTAGCGGATGAGTCAGGAAAAATGTAAGAAAATAAAAAAATAAGTAATTTAAGTTGTGGGTAAATAGTAACTTTGCCCAGACTACTCCAGAGCTTTGTGTGCCTGTATAAAGGATACTTTTATGATGCTTTTACTTGACAAACATCCTTTTTGTTGTTGTTGTTTTCATAATGAATAGACTTAACTTTTAAAGTGGTTTTAGATTTACAGAAAAACTGAGCAGATAATACAAAGTTTCCTTATACCTCCATATACAGTTTCCTCTGTTATTAGCAACTTAGATTAGTTTGGTACATTTGTTAAAGTTAGCAAAACAATATTAGTACATTATTATTAACTAAAATCCACAGTATACAACAATATTGTACATTTATATCAATTTTTTCTAAATTTCATGTGTACACTCTCATAGTAACTTAGAGAGTAGTTTCATTGCATTAAAAATCCCTTGTGTCATCTTTCCTCTCTCCCTGCCTCCCAACCTTTGTAACCACTGATCTTTTTTCTGCATGGCAAACTTTCTTGATTTGGAGCACCCTTAGTGTTTCAGTAATTTTCTTCAGAGGTCTCCTAGGCAATACACACACACACACACACACACACACACACACGCACACTTCTGGAAACACATTAGAAGCACGTTAGATAATTTAAACACTGTAATATGCATAGTTTCTGACAAATGTCCCCATTGCTGTTCTTCAGTTGCTAAGTCATGTTCGAATCTACACCCTATGGACTACAGCACACCAGGCATCCCTGTTCTTCATTATCTCCTCGAGTTTGCTCAAACTCATGTCCATAGAGTCAGTGATGCCATCCAACCATCTTGTCCTCTGTCGTCACCTTCCCCTGCCCTCAATCTTTGCCAGCATCAGCCTCTTTTCCAGTGAGTCAACTCTTGGCATCAGGTGACCAAAGTACTGGGGCTTATGTTTCAGCATCAGCCATTCTAATGAATATTTAAGGTTGATTTCCTTTAGACTTAACTGGTTTGATCTCCTTGCTGTTCAAGGGACCATACTTGGGAAAGCATCAATTCTTTGATGCTCACCTTTCTTTATGATCCAACTTTCACATCTGTACATTCTCTTAAAAAATGTAAAATATCCTATGACTCTTTTGTGATATATGAGGTTACCTTGGTACATAGCTTCTTCAGTATGCAGTTATTTAATCTGGTAGTCATGTATACAGTCCGGTAACTTTCCTTTTTTGAGTTTTTACTCTACCATCTCTCTAGCATTTCAACCTTAACACAGTATTGGATTCATGATTATGGACAAGCCTTTAGAATATCTAGAGTTGATTAAATGTAATGATATTTGAGGGAGGAAATAAAATGTTATAGAAAATATTCCTGACACTCCATATAATTGTATATTTTATGAGACACATGTTTGGATTTATGATGTAACATGAAAATAATAAGTTGAACCTCATAATGATGTGCTTTATGATGCATTTTCTTATTTGATTTTTTAATTATTGAAAGGAGGTAAGATCATTATTCCAGTTTTTCAGATAAGGAAACTGTAGCATAGAGAGGCTAGGGAAATGCTCCTAGTTAGGCAGGTGATATGAGACTTACATCAAGGTTTTCTGATTCCAAATTTTATAAGCTTTTCCCCCAAGCTTATGTATATATGTAGTATATGTGTTAGTATTATATAGAATAAAGATTAAGAATACAGTAAAAACTTCTTTATAGAAATTTAGATTTTTTTTTCAGAAAAAACAGATAAGGTTTTAAGTTAAAGGAAAATGATTATGCAATTATATGTATATATGGATAGAGGTAGTTAGATGGCAGGTAAACAGATAGATGATAGATAAATGATTGATACATTATGAACAAATGAGGAATGAGAGGGAGAGAGATTTCTTCTTGCTCCTGGAATGTTTTATCACCTTTTGTTATAAAATTAAGATTTTCAGAACATGCATTACCATAGTCTGACAGTGTGATTCTAAGGTTCATTATAGAAAGAAAAATTAGAAGGTTTTTAATAATTTTATGAGTCCTGAGGTGAGTAGCAGAAAACTAAGGAGACCATAAAAAACTCTGAAAGAGTTAACCCTTAAGTCACTTATTTAAGGGATTTGAATTTTCTCCTTGCTGTTCAAGGGACCATTCTTGGGAAAGCATCAATTCTTTGATGCTCACCTTTCTTTATGATCCAACTTTCACATCTGTACATTCTCTTAAAAAATGTAAAATATCCTATGACTCTTTTGTGATATATGAGGTTACCTTGGTACATAGCTTCTTCAGTATGCAGTTATTTAATCTGGTAGTCATGTATACAGTCCGGTAACTTTCCTTTTTTGAGTTTTTACTCTACCATCTCTCTAGCATTTCAACCTTAACACAGTATTGGATTCATGATTATGGACAAGCCTTTAGAATATCTAGAGTTGATTAAATGTAATGATATTTGAGGGAGGAAATAAAATGTTATAGAAAATATTCCTGACACTCCATATAATTGTATATTTTATGAGACACATGTTTGGATTTATGATGTAACATGAAAATAATAAGTTGAACCTCATAATGATGTGCTTTATGATGCATTTTCTTATTTGATTTTTTAATTATTGAAAGGAGGTAAGATCATTATTCCAGTTTTTCAGATAAGGAAACTGTAGCATAGAGAGGCTAGGGAAATGCTCCTAGTTAGGCAGGTGATATGAGACTTACATCAAGGTTTTCTGATTCCAAATTTTATAAGCTTTTCCCCCAAGCTTATGTATATATGTAGTATATGTGTTAGTATTATATAGAATAAAGATTAAGAATACAGTAAAAACTTCTTTATAGAAATTTAGATTTTTTCAGAAAAAACAGATAAGGTTTTAAGTTAAAGGAAAATGATTATGCAATTATATGTATATATGGATAGAGGTAGTTAGATGGCAGGTAAACAGATAGATGATAGATAAATGATTGATACATTATGAACAAATGAGGAATGAGAGGGAGAGAGATTTCTTCTTGCTCCTGGAATGTTTTATCACCTTTTGTTATAAAATTAAGATTTTCAGAACATGCATTACCATAGTCTGACAGTGTGATTCTAAGGTTCATTATAGAAAGAAAAATTAGAAGGTTTTTAATAATTTTATGAGTCCTGAGATGAGTAGCAGAAAACTAAGGAGACCATAAAAAACTCTGAAAGAGTTAACCCTTAAGTCACTTACTGAGAGGATATTTTAAAGGCTTAACAGAGAAAGCACTTACTCCCCACTTTCCATTTTCTTTCAAGGTTCAGTGCTCCCATAGGGAATTGGGCAGACCTGAGTTGTCTCAAGGTGTGTGTGTGTGTGTGTGTGTGTGTGTGTGTGTGTTAGTCACTCAGTTGTGTTGGACTCTTTGTGGCTTCCTAAGCCGCTCTGTCCATGGAGCTCTCCAGGCAAGAATACTGGAGTGGGTTGCTGTTATCTCCTCAGGGGATCTTCCCAACCCAGGAAGCTGAGTCTCCTACATTGTAGGCAGATTGTTTACCACCTGAGCCACCAGGCAAGCCCAGAGGAGCCCAAAATAAAAGGATGTGGCAGTTTTATAGGTAGGACCTGAGGTGAGAGAAAGCAAAGGACTAGGCCTGGAGGTAGATACAGGGTGTTCCCTCATATCCTTTCTCCTCCCCTCACCTCAGGAATCCTTGAGAGGCACCTAAAGAGGCCCTCAGATAAAGAGATTTAGGAATGAAGTCTAATGGGCCAAGAATTGAAGATTTGTGAAGAGCATCACTGACTGGTGGGGAGGAACTTGGGAGAGGTAATTCTGAGTCCCAAATTATAACTTCCTTCAAAGACTGCAAGGCATTGACTGCATACCACATTGCTGTGGGAGGAGAGCTTTCCCTCACTGTGTGGCCAGGAAAGGACTTTTGTAATTGCCTATGGTCAGGCCTTCCCTCATGGCTCAGAATGTAAAACTTCTTTATAGAAATTTGAAGAAAATAGGTTTTATTAAAAAATTAAAAAGGGGGGCAGGTAAACAGATAGATGATAGATAAATGATTGATACATTATGAACAAATGAGGAATGAGAGGGAGAGAGATTTCTTCTTGCTCCTGGAATGTTTTATCACCTTTTGTTATAAAATTAAGATTTTCAGAACATGCATTACCATAGTCTGACAGTGTGATTCTAAGGTTCATTATAGAAAGAAAAATTAGAAGGTTTTTAATAATTTTATGAGTCCTGAGGTGAGTAGCAGAAAACTAAGGAGACCATAAAAAACTCTGAAAGAGTTAACCCTTAAGTCACTTACTGAGAGGATATTTTAAAGGCTTAACAGAGAAAGCACTTACTCCCCACTTTCCATTTTCTTTCAAGGTTCAGTGCTCCCATAGGGAATTGGGCAGACCTGAGTTGTCTCAAGGTGTGTGTGTGTGTGTGTGTGTGTGTGTGTGTGTTAGTCACTCAGTGGTGTTGGACTCTTTGTGGCTTCCTAAGCCGCTCTGTCCATGGAGCTCTCCAGGCAAGAATACTGGAGTGGGTTGCTGTTATCTCCTCAGGGGATCTTCCCAACCCAGGAAGCTGAGTCTCCTACATTGTAGGCAGATTGTTTACCACCTGAGCCACCAGGCAAGCCCAGAGGAGCCCAAAATAAAAGGATGTGGCAGTTTTATAGGTAGGACCTGAGGTGAGAGAAAGCAAAGGACTAGGCCTGGAGGTAGATACAGGGTGTTCCCTCATATCCTTTCTCCTCCCCTCACCTCAGGAATCCTTGAGAGGCACCTAAAGAGGCCCTCAGATAAAGAGATTTAGGAATGAAGTCTAATGGGCCAAGAATTGAAGATTTGTGAAGAGCATCACTGACTGGTGGGGAGGAACTTGGGGAGAGGTAATTCTGAGTCCCAAATTATAACTTCCTTCAAAGACTGCAAGGCATTGACTGCATACCACATTGCTGTGGGGAGGAGAGCTTTCCCTCACTGTGTGGCCAGGAAAGGACTTTTTGTAATTGCCTATGGTCAGGCCTTCCCTCATGGCTCAGAATGTAAAGTGTTTGCTACAGTGCAGGAGACAGGGGTTAGATCCCTGGGTTGGGAAGATCCCCTAGAGAAGGGAATAGCTACCCACTCCAGTATTCTTGCTTGGAGAATTCCATGGACAGAGGAGCCTGGCAGGTCCCAGTTCATGGGGATCACAAAAGAGTAGGACACAAATGCGAGACTATCACACACTCTCATGGTCAGGCCTGAAAAGCTACATTGATGACTTTTAACTATGAGTCCCACATTCTCTAGGGTAGACACAATCTTAAAGGAGCAGCAAATATGTATTAATAGCTTGAGAATTTTTAGAGATGGGTGTTATAGCTCTTAACAGTACTTTACACCCATCTGATTGAGAGAGAATCAAGATTTATGGAGCACTGTATGGTTATCTTATGTAATACTCACAAGAGTTGTTAAAATTGATGTTATTAGACTCACTTTGTAAATGAAGAAACTAGAACTGAGAGATTAAGGAATGTACATAGAAGCTTTTCTATGTAAATATGTTATTAATACTCAAAGGATAAAGTGTTGCTTGCTTCTTATCATACCTTTTCAGTAGGTGTGTAAAATGAAAACATGTCTTGTCATATCAATAAACAAGAATGTCACAGCCATCAGCCACTTCTGGCCTCTAAATTTGAGTGAAAGGAGAAAAAATGTGAAAGCAGGCTTCCAAAACTGAGGTCCACCACCTTTAAGGTGATTGCTTAGGAGCTGGGGGAATGCAGGAAGCAGCCATCTGCCATTCTCAAAGGTGAACAAAGAAACAGGATTTGGTCTTAGATAGCTGAGTTGCACATGAAAGGAATGGATTCAATCAGCCCAGAGGCTTGCATCTTCCCATATATAAAATACTGAAAAATACCTCAGGAATCCTTGAGAGGGACCTAAAGAGGCCCTCAGATAAAGAGATTTAGGAATGAAGTCTAATGGGCCAACAATTGNAGATTTGTGAAGAGCATCACTGACTGGTGGGGAGGAACTTGGAGAGGTAATTCTGAGTCCCAAATTATAACTTCCTTCAAAGACTGCAAGGCATTGACTGCATACCACATTGCTGTGGGGAGGAGAGCTTTCCCTCACTGTGTGGCCAGGAAAGGACTTTTTGTAATTGCCTATGGTCAGGCCTTCCCTCATGGCTCAGAATGTAAAGTGTTTGCTACAGTGCAGGAGACAGGGGTTAGATCCCTGGGTTGGGAAGATCCCCTAGAGAAGGGAATAGCTACCCACTCCAGTATTCTTGCTTGGAGAATTCCATGGACAGAGGAGCCTGGCAGGTCCCAGTTCATGGGGATCACAAAAGAGTAGGACACAAATGCGAGACTATCACACACTCTCATGGTCAGGCCTGAAAAGCTACATTGATGACTTTTAACTATGAGTCCCACATTCTCTAGGGTAGACACAATCTTAAAGGAGCAGCAAATATGTATTAATAGCTTGAGAATTTTTAGAGATGGGTGTTATAGCTCTTAACAGTACTTTACACCCATCTGATTGAGAGAGAATCAAGATTTATGGAGCACTGTATGGTTATCTTATGTAATACTCACAAGAGTTGTTAAAATTGATGTTATTAGACTCACTTTGTAAATGAAGAAACTAGAACTGAGAGATTAAGGAATGTACATAGAAGCTTTTCTATGTAAATATGTTATTAATACTCAAAGGATAAAGTGTTGCTTGCTTCTTATCATACCTTTTCAGTAGGTGTGTAAAATGAAAACATGTCTTGTCATATCAATAAACAAGAATGTCACAGCCATCAGCCACTTCTGGCCTCTAAATTTGAGTGAAAGGAGAAAAAATGTGAAAGCAGGCTTCCAAAACTGAGGTCCACCACCTTTAAGGTGATTGCTTAGGAGCTGGGGGAATGCAGGAAGCAGCCATCTGCCATTCTCAAAGGTGAACAAAGAAACAGGATTTGGTCTTAGATAGCTGAGTTGCACATGAAAGGAATGGATTCAATCAGCCCAGAGGCTTGCATCTTCCCATATATAAAATACTGAAATCTTTAACTTGATATCTGGTTTTGGTATTCAGACTGTCTGCTCCCTTTGTTACAAACTTGAACTTAACCTTACTCCTTCTTCTGTCTCCTTGGAGCAGTTTCCCAAGAGCTATTGAGATGCTGTTTCCTTGACTCCCAGTCCTAAACATTCTCTCCCACCAAATAAAAAAAAAAAAGATACTTTCATGTTGTAACTATATTTTTTAGTTGACAGATGCGAGTTTTTAAAATATTAATAAAAACCAATGTTGAAAGCCTTATTGAGTTTTAAATTCTCAAGAGACCACTCTGTGTTAAATTTTGCCTACTATATGTTGTCAAATAAATTTTTTACAAATACAAATGCAGAAATAAGCTATATTATTTAATTTTTTTACTCTTACTGTAAATAATTTTAAAGTTTTGTTTTTGGATATCTGATTATAACAGAGTTTGAATTGATGACTGTTAAACAGTAAAGGCTCCTCTGAAGGCTTAGACGGTAAAGAATCTGCCTGCAATGCAGGGACCCAGGTTCAATCCCTGGGTTGGGAAGATCCCCGGGAGAAGAACATGGCAACCCACTTCAGTATTGTCACTTGGGAAATCCCACGGAGAGAGGAGCCTGCCAAGCTGTAGTCCATGTGGTTGCAAGAGTCAGGCTTGACCTAGGGAGTAATCCACCACCATTAGACAGTAGGATCTCAGCAATAGGATAACCATCCCAGTGTGATTTAATGTGGAGTACATTTTTCTCGCTCTAATGTGTAAGACTTATATCATATATCAAATTTCCATTTATGTCTGAATTTTCACGCAGGCATTTTATAATTAAATATAAAAATAAAGACAGTAGTAATCTGTAAAATTATTAATAGTGATTTTTTCTAGTAAGAAAGGCTTGTAAAAGATTGAGAGATTCAAGCAAAACAGACATAAATTTACCCGTTAAGATTAATAACTCTGTTAATATTTGAAGAGAGATAATGAAAACATTATGAGTTAATACCACATGGTTTCTTCACATTTGTTGGAAACATTATTCTCTAGACATTTCTGTGTCTTTTTTTAAAATATAAGATACTTTGTAATAAAAGCTTAGTCTTTAATTTCCTTTGTGTCATAATGGGGAACTTATTTGGCTCGTTACTAATAAGGAGGTTTTAGACAATAATAATTGCATTAATAGATTGAACTGAGGAGTGATTTCTATTTAAATACATCCCTGAAAATGACTTCCAACTGCCAGCAACTGCTTTTGCTAACTTATGATCCATGCTTCATCTTATTATTAGGAATGACCTTAATAAGTAGGCAAGACTCTGAAACCATCTATATGGTGCTATTTTATGTGCACCAGGAAGGCCGACTACCCAAAATTTATACCCTGCAGCCTGTTATGCTTTCTGAACTCAATTATTTGAGATTTATTCCTTTGTTTCTCAGACTCTTTTCAGTCTTCTGAAATACTTTCAGAATGTAAATAGCCTTCAGATTGTATACTCTAAAATTATAGCGTTTACTTAACTGATTTAATTCAGAATTCTTTTCTAATCATGGTAACTGAATGTAAGTGATGTAACTGATTAGTGATTGCATCTCAATTTAAACCCCATATTTCCTGATTCTCAGTCTGGATCTCTTCTTTTACAATAAATCAGTTACTACCAAATAGTCAAAGACTATATATTTTTCTGAAGGAACATCTGTTTTACATGATTCTCAACTGTCCTTGAGTAGAAATAAAATAATGGAAATAAAACACAAATTTGTTTAGATGTATTTTGCATTCCTCTGCCTGCTCTTATAATATCAAGGAGAAGGCTCATATAAACATTCCTTTGACTTCTTAACCATCTTCTGTTTTGACAAAACCTACAAACCAAAAAAATAAGAAAGTAATTTTTATTTATTAAGGTGTTAAAATGACATAAAACTGATGAAGCAGTTGTTTGCTATTTATCTTTAGTTTGCTAAGAAAAAGCAATGTATTCCTAAAATATGTTACATATTTCAGTTCCTCTTCACTCCAAATGTCCTTTTTTTATTTAGTAATCTTATACAATGAAAGTAAGATATAGATTACAGAACAAAAATCCATATATATATATATAGTAGCCACAATGAATTCAGCATATATTAAAGTGGAATACAATTTCGAGAGGCCATTTTTCATTTTATATCTAAAGTACATTGGCCTTGAGATTCATGACTATGGTTGTCTACTATAGTTCCTGATAACACCTCGCCTCACTGCCTCATTCAAAAAAGTCTCATGCCTGATTTCTTATAAGATATTAACCACTGATATTTATTCCCCCTTTGATTTGAATTGTCCAATGATATTTTATAATCAGTTTTCCAAGCAATTTTCACAAGTCTTCTGCATCTCATAATGACTGGTCTCATCAGCCTTCAGTTATTATGGCATCTTACTGCTTTCAGTCCACCTTCCTCATGCCTGTCCCTCGACAGATGATAAATAGATCATACCTTGCATGTTAGATTCATTTGTGGTAGAATGTGCTGGTAATGGTCAAAGGCTGCATGTCTTAGGCAACAGAGTGGACATTAGACAGAATAGGTATGGCACAAAGCTGTGATTCTGTTGCCTCAGATTGAACCTGCTTTAGCCTTTGCTCTTACTCTTCTAGGTCAAACTCAGTTCATTCCTCCACTCTGTACCCATTGCACTTGTTTTTATCTCTGATTCAAAATCTATGTTATTATATCATAATTCATTATTTGAGTACCTGTTTGATTAAACATTTCACCCATTAAGTAAAGAGTATTATTATCTTTTAAAAATTTTCAACACCCATAAAGGTGTTTAGCATAAAGTATGGACTCAAAAAATTTGTTGAAAAAAATTAAGTTAAATTTTGTGTGGTAAGAGATTACTAATTTGAATGATAGAATTAAAGTGAAGCAGTATATGAGGACCAGCAAATCTTAGGGTGTTCAGTTTGAGAATGCCTAGAAAATGCAAGTGTTTGTGGAAGTTAAAACGTGAGTCAAACACTAAAAAGTTGGGCATGTATTTATGTTTTTAAGTAAATACATTATTCAAATGACAGTTTCTATGCTAAGAATCAATAGAAACAAATGGAAGGCTGAGGTAACAGGTGAAAATATGATATTATATGTATCAGAAAAGGAAAAGGAACTTTAGAATATTACCTCAGTTTTCAGTTTTTAGTGAATTCTTCATGCTAAGTGAATTTTACAATAGAGTTCGATATGTTGTATTATTAATGATCCTAGAAAATAACATTTTGGCTTTAAAAAGGTAACAGTGTAGAAATAGTGGTATCAATTACAGACATAATATATACCAAGAATCTATTTTCTGAAAGTCAGCATTTTGCATTGAAATGAAGCCTGTGAATTATAAAATATAAGCAACTCTAAAATGCATTAACAATGATTTCCTTTTGAGAGTATAATATTATATATGTAAATTTTAGTAGGTTTTGGATTTTTATCCATCTGCTGTTTTTTTCTCCACTTAGCTTTCTAGGTAGATTGTTGTTAGTATTATGATAAGAAACACTGAACTGAGTATAATCTTTCTTAAAGTAAATATGATTCTACTTCTGCCCCAATAAGAATGTTCTAAATTGAATAGGGATTTCTAAATCCTTTAAAAGGACTCATTCAATGTGAAATTGAATTGATGTTTTGATACATAACAAAACATATCTTCTCGAAAATTGAATTCAATACATCCAGACTTGAACCTCTTCAAATCTTCATCCCTGTCAATGGAACACCATTTACCTGATACCATATAGACACTATTTTAGAAAATATTTTATTCCTTTTTTTTTTTCGCTCTTGCATATCTGAGATTTTGTTTCCTTATCTAAAGTAATAAAATAATAAAGTATTATATAAAACCAACTAAATCTCTTGCATGAGATAGGTATTGATAAATGTTATTCTTCAATACCAGTATCACTTACATCATCATCAGTCAGAAACTTCCTATGTAATACATGCCCATTTGCACAGACTGATATTTTCCAGGTTATTTTAATTTCGTGTCTGAATTTTGTTACAACATGTGAGCTAATGAACTCTTATGTTAGTTGTTCAGTCATGTCTGACTCTTTTCGACCCCTTGGACTGTAGCTCAACCAGGCTCCTCTGTCCATGGAATACTCAATGCAAGAATACTGAAGTGGGTTGCAATTCCCTTCTCCAGTGGATCTTCAAGACCTTGGGATCAAACTCTGGGTTCTTACAGGTGAAAATATGATATTATATGTATCAGAAAAGGAAAAGGAACTTTAGAATATTACCTCAGTTTTCAGTTTTTAGTGAATTCTTCATGCTAAGTGAATTTTACAATAGAGTTCGATATGTTGTATTATTAATGATCCTAGAAAATAACATTTTGGCTTTAAAAAGGTAACAGTGTAGAAATAGTGGTATCAATTACAGACATAATATATACCAAGAATCTATTTTCTGAAAGTCAGCATTTTGCATTGAAATGAAGCCTGTGAATTATAAAATATAAGCAACTCTAAAATGCATTAACAATGATTTCCTTTTGAGAGTATAATATTATATATGTAAATTTTAGTAGGTTTTGGATTTTTATCCATCTGCTGTTTTTTTCTCCACTTAGCTTTCTAGGTAGATTGTTGTTAGTATTATGATAAGAAACACTGAACTGAGTATAATCTTTCTTAAAGTAAATATGATTCTACTTCTGCCCCAATAAGAATGTTCTAAATTGAATAGGGATTTCTAAATCCTTTAAAAGGACTCATTCAATGTGAAATTGAATTGATGTTTTGATACATAACAAAACATATCTTCTCGAAAATTGAATTCAATACATCCAGACTTGAACCTCTTCAAATCTTCATCCCTGTCAATGGAACACCATTTACCTGATACCATATAGACACTATTTTAGAAAATATTTTATTCCTTTTTTTTTCGCTCTTGCATATCTGAGATTTTGTTTCCTTATCTAAAGTAATAAAATAATAAAGTATTATATAAAACCAACTAAATCTCTTGCATGAGATAGGTATTGATAAATGTTATTCTTCAATACCAGTATCACTTACATCATCATCAGTCAGAAACTTCCTATGTAATACATGCCCATTTGCACAGACTGATATTTTCCAGGTTATTTTAATTTCGTGTCTGAATTTTGTTACAACATGTGAGCTAATGAACTCTTATGTTAGTTGTTCAGTCATGTCTGACTCTTTTCGACCCCTTGGACTGTAGCTCAACCAGGCTCCTCTGTCCATGGAATACTCAATGCAAGAATACTGAAGTGGGTTGCAATTCCCTTCTCCAGTGGATCTTCAAGACCTTGGGATCAAACTCTGGGTTCTTGCATTGCAGGTAGATTGTTTACTATCTGAGCCACCAGGGAAACCCAATAAATTCTTAGGTATGTCTTATTCATTTTCATTGTATATAAACTTTACGAAACTGTGAGTCCATGTTTGGAACGTATGTTTCTGTGACAATGAGCATTTTATCTCATGTCAAAGCCTACCTATATATGTCCTCAACTTGTTCAGACTTACCTACATGTCTCAGTTAATACTCATCCAAAGTTTGTAAATGTTTTCATTGTTTTTGTTCTTATTTATTTACTTCCTATTCTAAGCACATGGGCCTAGCAATGTAATCTATTTGCCTGTGTTTGTTCATTCCATTAAACTGCCTTTTAAGGGCAAGGAGCAAATAAAAACTGTAAATCTCAAACCACTTATTGCAATGTCAGACACCTGGGAATGCACAGTAAATGTGAGTGGATGACAAATAGCAGAGCATCAAGAGCATAAATAAAGACAAGGAGAGTGAAAATCTAGTACCACACAACTCTTAGGCAACTTCCCTTGCCCTGAAATCCTTTAGAGTTAAGGTCAAAATATCACCAAGTTTTGCACTGATAAGCTCTCTCCTATCCTTTCTCCCTTCTACAGAGCAGAGAGCATAATGCTTAGTATTGATTTTACTCTGATGATTGCTTAACAAGCACAGTTATGCCTAAGTGACTAATGAGACAAGTGACCTGCCAAAGTGGCAATGGGAGGGAAAAAATATATCTTCTATAAAGGTAGAACAATTAGAATGAAATATACTGACCAGGCTTTGCCAGCGTTGACTTGCTGAGTCAGATTTTAAGTATGTCTTTGCTTATTAGGAGGAGGAAAATGAATTACATAGATATATAGGCATAGCTTTGCAGAGTATCTGTTTGATTTCTGAATTTGGATACAAATTAATTATGCTGAATATTCTTGCATGGTGAGACTGAGATCATTTCCCTCATGCATGATCATCATTGTGTTATTAAAAGTGCCAAAGAAGATGAAGCTGAGTGGTTCTATGAAGACCTATAAGACATTCTAGCACTAACACCAAAAAAAGGTGTCCACTTCATCATATAGGACTGAAATGCAAAAATAAGAATTCAGGAAATACCTGGAGTAACAGGCAAGTTTGGCCTTGGAGTACAAAATGAAGCAGGGCAAAAGCAAACAGACTTTTCCTAAGAGAATGCACTGGTCACAGCAAATATGCTCTTCCAATAACATAAGAGATGACCTTATGGACATCACCAGGTGATCAATACCAAAATCAAATTGATAATATTCTTTGCAGCTGAAGATGGAGAAGATCTATACAGTAAGCTAAAACAAGACCAAAAGCTGACTGTAGCTAAGATGATGAACTCCTTATTGCAAAATTCAGACTTAAATTGAAGAAAGTAGAGAAAACCCTTAGGCCATTCAGATATGAACTAAATCAAATCCTGTGTGATTAAACCATGGAAATGACAAATAGATTCAGGGGATTAGATCCAGTAGACAGTGCAAGAAGACCTATGGATAGAAGTTCATAACATTTTACAGGAGATGCTGACCAAAACTATTTCCAATAAAATAAAATGAAACAAGGCAAAATGGTAGTCTGAGGAGGCCTTGCAAATAGCTGAGAAAAGAAGAGAAATAAGAGGCAAAGGAGAAAAGGAAAGATTTACCCATTGGAATGCAGTTCCAAAGTAGCAAAGAAAGATAAGAGCAGAGAGCATAATGCTTAGTATTGATTTTACTCTGATGATTGCTTAACAAGCACAGTTATGCCTAAGTGACTAATGAGACAAGTGACCTGCCAAAGTGGCAATGGGAGGGAAAAAATATATCTTCTATAAAGGTAGAACAATTAGAATGAAATATACTGACCAGGCTTTGCCAGCGTTGACTTGCTGAGTCAGATTTTAAGTATGTCTTTGCTTATTAGGAGGAGGAAAATGAATTACATAGATATATAGGCATAGCTTTGCAGAGTATCTGTTTGATTTCTGAATTTGGATACAAATTAATTATGCTGAATATTCTTGCATGGTGAGACTGAGATCATTTCCCTCATGCATGATCATCATTGTGTTATTAAAAGTGCCAAAGAAGATGAAGCTGAGTGGTTCTATGAAGACCTATAAGACATTCTAGCACTAACACCAAAAAAAGGTGTCCACTTCATCATATAGGACTGAAATGCAAAAATAAGAATTCAGGAAATACCTGGAGTAACAGGCAAGTTTGGCCTTGGAGTACAAAATGAAGCAGGGCAAAAGCAAACAGACTTTTCCTAAGAGAATGCACTGGTCACAGCAAATATGCTCTTCCAATAACATAAGAGATGACCTTATGGACATCACCAGGTGATCAATACCAAAATCAAATTGATAATATTCTTTGCAGCTGAAGATGGAGAAGATCTATACAGTAAGCTAAAACAAGACCAAAAGCTGACTGTAGCTAAGATGATGAACTCCTTATTGCAAAATTCAGACTTAAATTGAAGAAAGTAGAGAAAACCCTTAGGCCATTCAGATATGAACTAAATCAAATCCTGTGTGATTAAACCATGGAAATGACAAATAGATTCAGGGGATTAGATCCAGTAGACAGTGCAAGAAGACCTATGGATAGAAGTTCATAACATTTTACAGGAGATGCTGACCAAAACTATTTCCAATAAAATAAAATGAAACAAGGCAAAATGGTAGTCTGAGGAGGCCTTGCAAATAGCTGAGAAAAGAAGAGAAATAAGAGGCAAAGGAGAAAAGGAAAGATTTACCCATTGGAATGCAGTTCCAAAGAATAGCAAAGAAAGATAAGAAAGCCTTCTTAAGTGTACAATGAAAAGCAATAGAGGAAAACAATAAAATGGGAAAATTAGAAACAGCAAGGGAACATTTCATGCAAAGATGGACACAATAAAGGACAGACAGAGTATGGAACTAACAGAAGCAAAAGATACTAAGAAGAGGTGGAAAGAATACACAGAAGAACTATACAAAAAAGGTTAATGACCTGGACAGCCATGATGCTATAATCCTTCACCTACAACCAGACATCCAGGAGTATGAAGTCAAGTGAACCTTAGAAAGCATCACTACAAATAAAGCTGGTGGAGGTGATGGAATTCCAGCTGAGTTAATTCAAATCCTAAAAGGTGATGCTGTTAAAGTGCTGTGCTTAATATGCCAGCAAATTTTAAAATTCAGTAGTGACCACAGAACTGGAAAAGGTCAGTTTTCATTCCTGTCCCAAAGAAGGACAATGCCAAAGAATGTTCAAACTACCGCACAATTGAACTCTCAAAGTCCTTCAAGCTAGGTAAAAATAGAATGTGAACCAAGAGCTTCCACATGCACAAGCTGGATTTAGAATTGCCAACATCCACTGCATCATAGAAAAAGCAAAGGAATTTCAGAAAAAAACATCTACTTCTGCTTCATTGACTACACTAAAGCCTTTGACTGTGGAACACAACAAACTATGGAAATTCTGAAAGAGATGGGAATACCAGACCACCTTACGTGCCTCCTGAGAAACCTGTATATGCGTCAAGAAGCAAGAGTCACAACTGGAAAAAGAACAATGGACTAGTTCATCACTGGGGAAGGAGTAGGTCAAGGCTGTACATTGTGACCCTGCTTATTTAACTTCTATGCAGAGTACATCATGGAAATGCCAGGCTGGATGTAACTCAGGCTGGCATCAAGATTACTGGGAGAAATATCAGTAACCTCAGATATGCAGGTGACACCACCTTAATGACAGAAAAGTGAAGAGCAACTAAAGAGTGTTTTGATGAAAGTGAAGGAAGAGAGTGAAAAAGCTGCCTTAAAACTCAACATTCAAAAAGCTAAGATCATGGCCTCTGGTCACAACACTTCATGCCACATATATGGGGAAACAGTGACATATTTTATTTTCTCGGACTCCAAAATCACTGTGGATGCTGAATGGAACCCAAAATGGAAAGGTGCTTGCTCCTCTGAAGAAAAACTATGACACCCTAGACAACCTATCAGCAAGCAGAGATATGACTTTGCCAAAAAAGGTTCGTATAGTCAAAGCTCTAGTTTTTCCACTTGTCGTGTATGGGTATGAGATTCAGACAATCAAGCAGACTGAACAACAGTGAATTGATTCTTTTGAGTTGTGGAGCTGAAAAGGCTCTAGAGAGTTTATGGATAACAAACAGTTCAAACTGGTCACTTTTATAGGAAATCAACCCTGACTATTCATTGAAGGACTGATGCTGAAGCTGACAATCCAACACTTTGGCCACCTGATGTGAAGAGCTGACTCATTGGAAAATACCCTGAAAATACTGAAGGACAAAAGCGGGTGAATGAGAATGAGATGATTTAATGGGATCAATGGATTCTATGGACTTAAATTTGAGCAAAAATCTTGGAGATAATGAAGAACAGGGAAGCCTAACCTGCTGTAATTCATGGGGTCGCAAAGATTTGGACAGTAATGAGATAGAATGGGAACCAAGAGCTTCCACATGCACAAGCTGGATTTAGAATTGCCAACATCCACTGCATCATAGAAAAAGCAAAGGAATTTCAGAAAAAAACATCTACTTCTGCTTCATTGACTACACTAAAGCCTTTGACTGTGGAACACAACAAACTATGGAAATTCTGAAAGAGATGGAAATACCAGACCACCTTACGTGCCTCCTGAGAAACCTGTATATGCGTCAAGAAGCAAGAGTCACAACTGGAAAAAGAACAATGGACTAGTTCATCACTGGGGAAGGAGTAGGTCAAGGCTGTACATTGTGACCCTGCTTATTTAACTTCTATGCAGAGTACATCATGGAAATGCCAGGCTGGATGTAACTCAGGCTGGCATCAAGATTACTGGGAGAAATATCAGTAACCTCAGATATGCAGGTGACACCACCTTAATGACAGAAAAGTGAAGAGCAACTAAAGAGTGTTTTGATGAAAGTGAAGGAAGAGAGTGAAAAAGCTGCCTTAAAACTCAACATTCAAAAAGCTAAGATCATGGCCTCTGGTCACAACACTTCATGCCACATATATGGGGAAACAGTGACATATTTTATTTTCTCGGACTCCAAAATCACTGTGGATGCTGAATGGAACCCAAAATGGAAAGGTGCTTGCTCCTCTGAAGAAAAACTATGACACCCTAGACAACCTATCAGCAAGCAGAGATATGACTTTGCCAAAAAAGGTTCGTATAGTCAAAGCTCTAGTTTTTCCACTTGTCGTGTATGGGTATGAGATTCAGACAATCAAGCAGACTGAACAACAGTGAATTGATTCTTTTGAGTTGTGGAGCTGAAAAGGCTCTAGAGAGTTTATGGATAACAAACAGTTCAAACTGGTCACTTTTATAGGAAATCAACCCTGACTATTCATTGAAGGACTGATGCTGAAGCTGACAATCCAATACTTTGGCCACCTGATGTGAAGAGCTGACTCATTGGAAAATACCCTGAAAATACTGAAGGACAAAAGCGGGTGAATGAGAATGAGATGATTTAATGGGATCAATGGATTCTATGGACTTAAATTTGAGCAAAAATCTTGGAGATAATGAAGAACAGGGAAGCCTAACCTGCTGTAATTCATGGGGTCGCAAAGATTTGGACAGTACTGAGTGACTGAACAACAAAAGTATATGAACTAGGATGAAAATTATTGAGTATTTTTTGGCATTCTAAAGTCTTAAGAAATGGGCCAAAATTAGAGTTGTTTTACTGCATTGATCCTTTCAATCTTGCTAAGCTCCTGGGTTAGACTTTTATTAAGTGGACTTGAATTGGTCCATTGAACTTCCAAATCAAAAAATATAGTTTAGTTTATTTTTTTTCCCCCAGGATTCTGTTTGTAACAGTTCTTTACAATAGAAGATTAAATTACCCTATTGGTACTTCTGTGTTCTGCCCAGACTCCCCCACCTTGCCCACCTGGACTCATTAGTCTACATATCACCCTTTGGCTTTTGCTTTATAGTAGATGAGTACAATTTGTCTCATTGCTCTTCTCTATTCTCCTTAGAAGTTATGAGTGTAGTTCTTCGATAGGATATTATAAAATGCAGAATTGAATATATACACTTTCATTTGTTCTGACACTGAGTATTTTGAGAAATCTGAAGTTAGTATATTAATTCATAGAAAATCTACCACGAAGATGGCTTTCTTTCCCTCTGCAGATGAACGGTATAACTTCCTCAGAATTGTTATTAATATGTGTCTTTTTATAAATATAATTGTTTGATTCCCCTTAAATCTTCAATTGAATCTTTCTTTCAGGAGTGTTTTAATATTTTTTCAATTAAAATTTCTAATATTTCTAATCATTTCTTCTTCAAAAACAGCACCCCTCTTTCTCTTTTCTTTTTCATGTCTTTCACCTTCTTTCAAATTTATTTTTATTTACATTTTTCTATTTTGATTTATATAATGTTCTTGAAGCTTACTGATTTTGTTTACCAGTTTTCATCTTCTCTTATTTTGTTGTTCTTGCTTCTAATTAAAGTTACTTTCTGTAATAGAACTTTTTTGTCTTCTATATTATCTTTTTTTCTCTAGCTTTATTATTTGTTTTGCACTACCTCTAAAATTGTAGGGACTCTTTATTTCTCATGTCATTTGACCAACATAAATTTCTTTGAAAGCATGTGCAAAATTGGAATAACAGCTAACATTTTTGTTATGAATAAATGGCTAATATTTATTGAACTCATACACTATTTTGTCAAACATAGATGAAACCATTTCACTATTTTTGGACAGTTTCTGGTTCATAAATATTAAAAGTGTATCTTTGACTTAATAGGAAATACAATTATATACTAGCTACTCTGTTACATAATTGATCTCATTTAATTCAGAACAATGGTCTAAAATATTTATCTTTCATATATAGATGAGGATACCATGGATTATACAGTTTAAGAAAAATAATGAAAATTGCATTAAATCATAGATGAGACCCTATATGTTAAAGCAGTTTATGGCTAATCCTTTTAGGCAAAAAAGAAAGTAATTCTCCCTCTTCAGCCTGTCCAGAAGCTGATAGAATCATGTTCTAAAGGAAGTCAAGTCTCAGCTTTATAGGTTTATGAGATTCTTATATCTGCTTAGAAAAATCAATTTCAGTGTGAAAAAATGCTGAAGAATGTTGAATAGTAAAAGTATTTTCAGGAACTCCAAAGTGCTAAGGACCTGGATATATGACTTCCATGTGTCTCTCTGCTAGGAATCGTGAAGACCAGAGCAAAATCTTAAGAGCTATTCTAGACCCCAGTGACATCTCATAAAAATATATATTTCAGGATATTTGACAACCTGTGAGATTGAGGAAAAAAGGGGAGAAAAGCTGATTAATATATTTATTTAAACATTTTCTATTTTTTTTCAATTAAAATTTCTAATATTTCTAATCATTTCTTCTTCAAAAACAGCACCCCTCTTTCTCTTTTCTTTTTCATGTCTTTCACCTTCTTTCAAATTTATTTTTATTTACATTTTTCTATTTTGATTTATATAATGTTCTTGAAGCTTACTGATTTTGTTTACCAGTTTTCATCTTCTCTTATTTTGTTGTTCTTGCTTCTAATTAAAGTTACTTTCTGTAATAGAACTTTTTTGTCTTCTATATTATCTTTTTTTCTCTAGCTTTATTATTTGTTTTGCACTACCTCTAAAATTGTAGGGACTCTTTATTTCTCATGTCATTTGACCAACATAAATTTCTTTGAAAGCATGTGCAAAATTGGAATAACAGCTAACATTTTTGTTATGAATAAATGGCTAATATTTATTGAACTCATACACTATTTTGTCAAACATAGATGAAACCATTTCACTATTTTTGGACAGTTTCTGGTTCATAAATATTAAAAGTGTATCTTTGACTTAATAGGAAATACAATTATATACTAGCTACTCTGTTACATAATTGATCTCATTTAATTCAGAACAATGGTCTAAAATATTTATCTTTCATATATAGATGAGGATACCATGGATTATACAGTTTAAGAAAAATAATGAAAATTGCATTAAATCATAGATGAGACCCTATATGTTAAAGCAGTTTATGGCTAATCCTTTTAGGCAAAAAAGAAAGTAATTCTCCCTCTTCAGCCTGTCCAGAAGCTGATAGAATCATGTTCTAAAGGAAGTCAAGTCTCAGCTTTATAGGTTTATGAGATTCTTATATCTGCTTAGAAAAATCAATTTCAGTGTGAAAAAATGCTGAAGAATGTTGAATAGTAAAAGTATTTTCAGGAACTCCAAAGTGCTAAGGACCTGGATATATGACTTCCATGTGTCTCTCTGCTAGGAATCGTGAAGACCAGAGCAAAATCTTAAGAGCTATTCTAGACCCCAGTGACATCTCATAAAAATATATATTTCAGGATATTTGACAACCTGTGAGATTGAGGAAGGAGAGAAGCTGATATATATGTATGAAAAATGAAAACTAAATTAAGGAGGTTTTAGTGAAATAGCAGTCCTAGCATTAAAGAGTAATTGAGGTGGTTATCATTGATGAAAACTGACTGTGAGTTATTCAGAGATTAGATGTAATATCTTAAACCTACTTTTAGATTATTGAATTACCACAAGAAGGAAAACTTTAACAGCTTTATTTCCTGTTACTCGTACAAACTAGATATGATATATGCAGTATTGCAAATTATGTATCTTTGATCCAATATGATACCTACATGTTCTCCCCATATCAGAGTTAGATATACCATCATGGTTTGATTTACCAGAAAATCTTCCTTTATTTACTTACTTTATGCTGAATTCAGACTTTTTAGATTCATTAAAATAATCCTATCTCAAGAGATAATGCATATGTGTGCATGTGTATCCTCAGTCATGTCTGACTCTTTTTGACCCCATGGACTGTAGCCTGCAAGCCTCCTCTGTCCATGGAATTTTCCAGGCAAGAATACTAGAACAGGATGTCATTTCCTTCTTCAGGGGATCTTCCTGCCCCAGGGGTTGAACCCACATCTCTTGCATTTCCTGCATTGTCAAGCAGCTTCTTTACCAATTGAGCTGACAGGAAAACTCCTTCAAGAGATTAGACTAACAAATACATTGACCTTTCAACAATGGTCTAATGGTAACATAAAAAAAAGAAAGGTTAATAGGGCAAAACAATATTGAAATCAAAGCAAGGAAGTGTTGAATTTATGAATCAGGAAGAATTCATAATCAGTGTTCTTTGAAGCGCTCAGTGCTGAAGTGATGTGGATTGAAATCATGGTATTTGCTATTATTTGTTCAAAATCTTGGAGAATTACAGGGAGTCATTTTAGCAGAGAGTGACAGGGAAAGGGGCTTTGAAAGTGAGTAGAACGAGGTATGCATATTGAAATGGGAGTACCAAATAAGTGACTTATAACAAGTATCTTATGGATAATTATACATCCTTTAAATATTATACATTTTAAAGCTTTTATTCAAAAAACCTTTTAAATATTATACGCCCTTTTATTAGAGTGAATAAAAAAGGAATTGAGTAAAGGGGCTGATATATATGTATGAAAAATGAAAACTAAATTAAGGAGGTTTTAGTGAAATAGCAGTCCTAGCATTAAAGAGTAATTGAGGTGGTTATCATTGATGAAAACTGACTGTGAGTTATTCAGAGATTAGATGTAATATCTTAAACCTACTTTTAGATTATTGAATTACCACAAGAAGGAAAACTTTAACAGCTTTATTTCCTGTTACTCGTACAAACTAGATATGATATATGCAGTATTGCAAATTATGTATCTTTGATCCAATATGATACCTACATGTTCTCCCCATATCAGAGTTAGATATACCATCATGGTTTGATTTACCAGAAAATCTTCCTTTATTTACTTACTTTATGCTGAATTCAGACTTTTTAGATTCATTAAAATAATCCTATCTCAAGAGATAATGCATATGTGTGCATGTGTATCCTCAGTCATGTCTGACTCTTTTTGACCCCATGGACTGTAGCCTGCAAGCCTCCTCTGTCCATGGAATTTTCCAGGCAAGAATACTAGAACAGGATGTCATTTCCTTCTTCAGGGGATCTTCCTGCCCCAGGGGTTGAACCCACATCTCTTGCATTTCCTGCATTGTCAAGCAGCTTCTTTACCAATTGAGCTGACAGGAAAACTCCTTCAAGAGATTAGACTAACAAATACATTGACCTTTCAACAATGGTCTAATGGTAACATAAAAAAAAGAAAGGTTAATAGGGCAAAACAATATTGAAATCAAAGCAAGGAAGTGTTGAATTTATGAATCAGGAAGAATTCATAATCAGTGTTCTTTGAAGCGCTCAGTGCTGAAGTGATGTGGATTGAAATCATGGTATTTGCTATTATTTGTTCAAAATCTTGGAGAATTACAGGGAGTCATTTTAGCAGAGAGTGACAGGGAAAGGGGCTTTGAAAGTGAGTAGAACGAGGTATGCATATTGAAATGGGAGTACCAAATAAGTGACTTATAACAAGTATCTTATGGATAATTATACATCCTTTAAATATTATACATTTTTAAAGCTTTTATTCAAAATTGAGACAACAAATGCGAAATATTTTGGCCTGCACATACTGTTCAGTATATATTAGCTTTGATTATTTACATACTTATCTATTATTTGCATATAATATTGTATGGCTGGTCATAATGACTAACATTAAAAAGAAGAAATTAGTTTTTCTTTTACTTTCACTTAGGGGTAAGCTCTATGATGCAAATGACAACACTTTATAAAATTTGATTCCTTGAGGATTTAATGGCATTGTTTTGAAACATGCTTTCATTGCAGAAGATTCATGCATGTTTTTCTTTGGTTAGATTCTGTATTGCAAATTGCCTCTACATTTACCATCTAAAAGGGAGATTTGATAGTGTAGTTTCATTACTCAAAACACTTACCGTAGCTTCTTAGAGCATATAATTTGAAAGTTAAAACTTTTTAAAATTTAATTATCTACCCAACATGGTCCTCAATTTGTATGCCTTAGATTCTACTACAATACCCTTGACCCCATCTCTTCATAATAAGAAATATATTTCTTCTTCAACTGTAGACAGTTGAATTTTAGGATGACTGGAAATAATTTAATTTTTTCAATATAAATATTTCAGTGAAAATTCTCAAAAGTAGAGCCTATGAATAAATTCTCCTGCTTGGTTAGAAAAAGTTTATGTCTGTATCATATTTTATAAACTATAGAAATGTCGATAAACTTTTTAAAATTTTATCATTTTTACTTGATAGAAAGTAGCCTCTGAATTTAAATAAAAATTAGCACTTAGCACTTAGTCATCAAATGATTCCTAAGGCAACTCAGGATCTTTCCATTTTTATAATTTTAGGCTGGATTATAATTTTAAAATGTGGGTTTAACATGTGGTTTAATGTATGTAATAGTTCTTCAAAATATTAAAATTTAAAAGTAAATAATAATTCACAACTTTGTTTCCTAAAGTAAAGCCAATTTTATTATTCCTTATGGTTTTTACTTGCTTAATTTTATCTGTTAGCAAAAAGAAATTCATAGTGGCCTGTAACTTAAAATGAAAATCTGAGCTTGATATTTGTTTGTCTCTCATTGCCATATTTCTTATAAAATGTTGAAATTACTAAAGATCTGAACAGAATATACTTGAAAATTCTGGAAATTTTTGACATGTGTCATAAAATTATGTTAATTACATGAAGATCCTACAATTGGAAAGGATTATGAAAGCAAATATCTAATTTTTTTGTTCAACTGATGAATAAAACAAATATGAATAATAAAGCAGAACTTGCTTGAAGAAAAATAAGTAAATTAATGACCAGATTTTAAATAAATCTCTCTGCCACTGTGTAGAAATTGACTCAAGACAGTAGTGGGATAGATAACAAGCGATGGTGCCAGTATCCAGGCTAGTCCCTGGAGTTTGAACACAAAAAAAATTTCACACTACAGGAATACATTGTGGAGTCAGCAGTTCCCTTAAAGCAACCCATGTGCTGCAAAGAATGAAAGAACCCCAGATGGAATTTCCAAGTATGATAATTATGCAAATAGAGATATGAACCTTTACTCTAATAACTTCACTATCACAATTACTCTAGAGAACATACTTGTCACTGATAAATGAGATATGTCACAGCTCATCCTAACAGGTGTATAAATATTATTTACATATGCATACTTAGTTTCCCTACTAAATATATATGTCAAGTAATTTGAACTTAAGTATATTCATTGCTTTTTTAAATTTTGGCCTCTTTTATTGGCCTTCTATTCACTTATTTTTCATCCATCTTTAATTCTTGACCTGCGTCGCCTCCCATCATAGTGGCCTCTCCCACTGAGAAACACTGGCTCTGGGTGCATGCGCTCCAGAGCACAGGCTAGTGATTGGACACACTGGTCCAGCCGCTCCAAGGCACGTGGGATCTTCCCGGGTCAGGGATCAAACTGGTGCCCCTTGCACTGCAAGGCGAACTCTTTACCCACTGGACCACCACAAAAGCCCAAGTATACTTATTTTAATAATAACTGTACATAGTTTATGTCAGTTAAATCATCTTATATCAAAGATAGTAAAATTTTTAATGTTTAATATATATGTTGCTTTACAAGCTGACAGTTCATATGAATATTATATATATATGATATACAAATAAATGGATATTTTATATCCAGTATCACAAATATCTTTCTTCCTTCTTTCAAAATAGAAATGTAAAAATGTGCTCCTTCTGTAAGTGAAACGACTCAGAAATTTGTTGTATTATAAAACTCAGTGAAAAAGTCTAGAACTAAACTTTATGGTAAATCTATTTTATAGAAGTTATTTTTTCCAGAAGTAGCTGGAACTTTTTATTACAGAAAAGCTCTCTGTCAAGTGTGTAAACACAACTAGAGTACTTTATGAATAAAAATATTTTAAATAAATCTCTCTGCCACTGTGTAGAAATTGACTCAAGACAGTAGTGGGATAGATAACAAGCGATGGTGCCAGTATCCAGGCTAGTCCCTGGAGTTTGAACACAAAAAAAATTTCACACTACAGGAATACATTGTGGAGTCAGCAGTTCCCTTAAAGCAACCCATGTGCTGCAAAGAATGAAAGAACCCCAGATGGAATTTCCAAGTATGATAATTATGCAAATAGAGATATGAACCTTTACTCTAATAACTTCACTATCACAATTACTCTAGAGAACATACTTGTCACTGATAAATGAGATATGTCACAGCTCATCCTAACAGGTGTATAAATATTATTTACATATGCATACTTAGTTTCCCTACTAAATATATATGTCAAGTAATTTGAACTTAAGTATATTCATTGCTTTTTTAAATTTTGGCCTCTTTTATTGGCCTTCTATTCACTTATTTTTCATCCATCTTTTATTCTTCGGCCTGCGTGCGCCTCCCATCATAGTGGCCTCTCCCACTGAGAAACACTGGCTCTGGGTGCATGCGCTCCAGAGCACAGGCTAGTGATTGGACACACTGGTCCAGCCGCTCCAAGGCACGTGGGATCTTCCCGGGTCAGGGATCAAACTGGTGCCCCTTGCACTGCAAGGCGAACTCTTTACCCACTGGACCACCACAAAAGCCCAAGTATACTTATTTTAATAATAACTGTACATAGTTTATGTCAGTTAAATCATCTTATATCAAAGATAGTAAAATTTTTAATGTTTAATATATATGTTGCTTTACAAGCTGACAGTTCATATGAATATTATATATATATGATATACAAATAAATGGATATTTTATATCCAGTATCACAAATATCTTTCTTCCTTCTTTCAAAATAGAAATGTAAAAATGTGCTCCTTCTGTAAGTGAAACGACTCAGAAATTTGTTGTATTATAAAACTCAGTGAAAAAGTCTAGAACTAAACTTTATGGTAAATCTATTTTATAGAAGTTATTTTTTTCCCGAAGTAGCTGGAACTTTTTATTACAGAAAAGCTCTCTGTCAAGTGTGTAAACACAACTAGAGTACTTTATGAATAAATATAACAGGAGACTTCACATGTGTTAAGACCTCATTGTTTGGTATCCATTTAAAAAGTGTTAGAAATTAAAAAATAGCTTAACAATGATTTTTCTTTATTGTTTTTTAAGGTGTGAAAGTATTTTACTTTAAATGATAGTTTCACAATTCAATATATGCTGAGAATAGTTCCACAAAAATGGGGAATGGCAGGGTACAGGAAAAGAGTGCCTTCTCTATAGCATTCCATCAAAGGTAAAAGAAAGAGAGGAAACTTTAGTTTATGAAAAAAAAAAAAAAAGCCCTTTGTGGTAGAAATCAGCACAGTCATCCTTCTATTATTAGGTGTTGAATTGATGACAATTTTCAAGTGCAGTAAACACAGACACAAAGTCATCTATAGCCCTCTCGGGTGTTTACAGTTACTATAGTGTCTCTAGGGACTCGATAACTGTTCCTAAGGCTGTTACTTCTCCCATTATGATTTTTCCTTTTTTATTATGTTTGGGCTTTGACTGAGTTTTCATCAAAGGTCAAAATACAAGTTTATTGCCTGAAGGCCTGCTTTTAGAATCCAAAGAAAGTGTCAGGTAAAATAAAGGATCTTCCACTAACATACCCTCTTCCACTCTCAAATTCATCAGTACTTTTTCAGTGGAACTGAACTTAAGTAGATTCTCTATATGAGAAGAGTCAAATACTAGGTTAAATTAATTATCTATATGTTTACAGTGATATAAGAATTGATTAAAATTATTTAAAACACTATCATGTATACAAATCACTATGTGGAGCATCTTAAGCTCTGTTACCATAGAATTTATGTTATTTCCCTTTCAAAGATTGTAAATTTTATTGTAACATACTGTCTATTTTTCAGTTGGTATCAAACCAGATAATTTTAAAGGTAGGGCTGCTGCAGTTTGATCAAAACAGAAATGATACCATCTTCTCCCTCAGTGAAACGACTCAGAAATTTGTTGTATTATAAAACTCAGTGAAAAAGTCTAGAACTAAACTTTATGGTAAATCTATTTTATAGAAGTTATTTTTTCCAGAAGTAGCTGGAACTTTTTATTACAGAAAAGCTCTCTGTCAAGTGTGTAAACACAACTAGAGTACTTTATGAATAAATATAACAGGAGACTTCACATGTGTTAAGACCTCATTGTTTGGTATCCATTTAAAAAGTGTTAGAAATTAAAAAATAGCTTAACAATGATTTTTCTTTATTGTTTTTTAAGGTGTGAAAGTATTTTACTTTAAATGATAGTTTCACAATTCAATATATGCTGAGAATAGTTCCACAAAAATGGGGAATGGCAGGGTACAGGAAAAGAGTGCCTTCTCTATAGCATTCCATCAAAGGTAAAAGAAAGAGAGGAAACTTTAGTTTATGAAAAAAAAAAGCCCTTTGTGGTAGAAATCAGCACAGTCATCCTTCTATTATTAGGTGTTGAATTGATGACAATTTTCAAGTGCAGTAAACACAGACACAAAGTCATCTATAGCCCTCTCGGGTGTTTACAGTTACTATAGTGTCTCTAGGGACTCGATAACTGTTCCTAAGGCTGTTACTTCTCCCATTATGATTTTTCCTTTTTTATTATGTTTGGGCTTTGACTGAGTTTTCATCAAAGGTCAAAATACAAGTTTATTGCCTGAAGGCCTGCTTTTAGAATCCAAAGAAAGTGTCAGGTAAAATAAAGGATCTTCCACTAACATACCCTCTTCCACTCTCAAATTCATCAGTACTTTTTCAGTGGAACTGAACTTAAGTAGATTCTCTATATGAGAAGAGTCAAATACTAGGTTAAATTAATTATCTATATGTTTACAGTGATATAAGAATTGATTAAAATTATTTAAAACACTATCATGTATACAAATCACTATGTGGAGCATCTTAAGCTCTGTTACCATAGAATTTATGTTATTTCCCTTTCAAAGATTGTAAATTTTATTGTAACATACTGTCTATTTTTCAGTTGGTATCAAACCAGATAATTTTAAAGGTAGGGCTGCTGCAGTTTGATCAAAACAGAAATGATACCATCTTCTCCCTCTAAGTTGAGGAAAATGGTACTAAGCTAAGTTCATCAGAAACAAAGAAACAAAAGGAAATAAAATTACAAACAATTGTTTGTCATTTGCCATCCCATTCTCCTTTTTTTCTATTATGGTAAGAACACTTAAGGTGATACCCATATTCTTAATCATTTTAATTGCATGATACAGTATTGTTAACAATAAGAATAATGTACAAAAGATTTCTAGATCTTCGTTTCGTATAATTAGAAGATTATACAGTTGAACAGCAATTCAGTTCCCTCTTTCTCCATCCTCCTAGCTCGGGCAACCACCATTCTACACTCTGATTCTATGAATTTGACTATTTTAGATCCCCATGCAAGAGTAATCATGAAGTATTTGTCCTTCTGGACTGGCTTATTTTGCTTAGTTAGCATAATGTCCTCAAGGTCCAACCATTTTGTTACATATGACAAGATTTTTTTTTAAGATTTTATAATATTCCATTGCTTGTTTATGCATATACTTCATTGTATTGATTTATTTGTTGATTGACATTTAGGTTGTTTCCACATTTTAGCTCTCTTCAATTATGCCCCAGAAATTGGGACCAGAAACATGTGTTTATGGAGTCAATTCACCCAAGGCTATCAGCCAAGGTTCAGAAATAAGCCAATATCCCCATGAAAGATTATCGTGAGAAATAAATAGGAGAGACTAGAACAGACAAGCCAGTGAGACTGCATGGACACCACCAGTTTGGGTAACGTAGAGAGGTTGTGTCCTGTTGATCATCATGCCATCCGGGGGGACAAATGTATCACAAAGACTTACAGGCACTATCATGGAGGAAAATATGAACAACAAAAACAGTAGTAACAACAGCAGCAGCAACTATAAGCAGTTCACATTGCCCAAATTCCTATAGATTTAGAGAAAGCACAAAACTAAAATGAAAAGACCTAAGGTAAAATGTTGCTCCATGAGAAGCAGTATCATATGGAAAATAAATTTATAACAGTTGTAATGATTACTATGATGGATGCTATCATTTGCTAAGTCATATTCTAAAAGATAGTAAATAAGAGGAAAACTGTGAGAGACAAAGTTGGAAAGACATGGTGATAGAATATTTCTCAAATACCTCAAAAGCGTGTACATCCTACCACCTTCTCCATGCCTTCCTCAATGGCTCAGCTGTAAAGAATCACCTGCAGTGCAGGGGCTAAAGGAGACATGGGTTTGATTCCTGAGTCGGGAAGATTCCCTGGAGGAGGGCATGGCAACCCACTCCAGTATTCTTGTCTGGAGAATCCCATGGACAGACAAGCCAAACAAGCTATAGTTCATAGGATCACAAAGAATTGGGCATGACTGAAGCAACTTAGCATGCATGAAACTTCTCTCCATTTCCATTTGGATGCATGATAGACATGCCAACTTCTGCAAACTGGAGCTTCAGAAATCTTCCTAAAAACCAGCTCCTTGACAGACTTTCTCAACTCACATTTCTAGGTGCTCTGGCCAAAAACCCTCAAGTCCACTTGAAATTTGCATAAGTATCATGGTCCAACCAGTTTGTTACATATGCCAAGATTTCTTTTTTAAGATTTTATAATATTCCATTGCTTGTTTATGCATATACTTCATTGTATTGATTTATTTGTTGATTGACATTTAGGTTGTTTCCACATTTTAGCTCTCTTCAATTATGCCCCAGAAATTGGGACCAGAAACATGTGTTTATGGAGTCAATTCACCCAAGGCTATCAGCCAAGGTTCAGAAATAAGCCAATATCCCCATGAAAGATTATCGTGAGAAATAAATAGGAGAGACTAGAACAGACAAGCCAGTGAGACTGCATGGACACCACCAGTTTGGGTAACGTAGAGAGGTTGTGTCCTGTTGATCATCATGCCATCCGGGGGGACAAATGTATCACAAAGACTTACAGGCACTATCATGGAGGAAAATATGAACAACAAAAACAGTAGTAACAACAGCAGCAGCAACTATAAGCAGTTCACATTGCCCAAATTCCTATAGATTTAGAGAAAGCACAAAACTAAAATGAAAAGACCTAAGGTAAAATGTTGCTCCATGAGAAGCAGTATCATATGGAAAATAAATTTATAACAGTTGTAATGATTACTATGATGGATGCTATCATTTGCTAAGTCATATTCTAAAAGATAGTAAATAAGAGGAAAACTGTGAGAGACAAAGTTGGAAAGACATGGTGATAGAATATTTCTCAAATACCTCAAAAGCGTGTACATCCTACCACCTTCTCCATGCCTTCCTCAATGGCTCAGCTGTAAAGAATCACCTGCAGTGCAGGGGCTAAAGGAGACATGGGTTTGATTCCTGAGTCGGGAAGATTCCCTGGAGGAGGGCATGGCAACCCACTCCAGTATTCTTGTCTGGAGAATCCCATGGACAGACAAGCCAAACAAGCTATAGTTCATAGGATCACAAAGAATTGGGCATGACTGAAGCAACTTAGCATGCATGAAACTTCTCTCCATTTCCATTTGGATGCATGATAGACATGCCAACTTCTGCAAACTGGAGCTTCAGAAATCTTCCTAAAAACCAGCTCCTTGACAGACTTTCTCAACTCACATTTCTAGGTGCTCTGGCCAAAAACCCTCAAGTCCACTTGAAATTTAAATGCATATTCTTAAAAAGATTTAAGGTGATGGCAGACACTTTTTACGTGACAGAGAAACATTGCAAGATCTCATAAGAACTAAAATGAGAACTGGTCTCATTTTAACAGCCCAATCAAATCACAAGCTGAATGCCAAATTGAACTGCCTAGATAGACTCATGGCATAAAGAGTAGGCAGAGGAAGGTAAATAAGTGAAGGCATTAATACAGTCCACTAAGAGAATAATTTCACTTTCTCCTTAGGTACTTGTATTTATTCAAGAAACTGCCCTGAAAGATCCTCTGAAGTCTGCCACCCCCAACCCATGGCAACCACTGATCTTTTTATTGTCTCTTCCACAGTTTCACCTTTCCAGGATGATGATCTACAGTGATTTCAAGAAGAGTAACACAGTGATAAACACTTTTTCTATTAAAAACTGTTGTTAATTCTCAACATTCTGTCAAGTTAAAAGTATTAGGGCTGGTCCTATTATTTTATTAACTTAAAATTATTCTTTTCAATCTGTAATGCCATTTTCTGGGTGATGATTTCCTACTGATAGCAGTTTTACTGATGGCAAAATTTATTAATGTTTCCATACTTGTAGGTCTTTCTTCAGTATTTTTCCTGTGTCTTCCACAGATGGTACCCTTGTCACAGATGTGATATTTCATTTCTATGTTTAATGTTTTTCGATGATATCAAATTTTAATGCTTGCTGGTCAGCAACAAATAAAACCTGTTAATACATGATATGTGACACATAAGCTATCTTTCCTGAAATATTTTCATTTGTATGAATACTTTCTCAATTTTACACTGCTTTGCATTCTATTATTCAAGTAAATAATGTAGCTATCTAAGGGGATGATTAACAACATTTATTTAAGAGTAAATATCATGGCATTATCTAAATTATATCTTTCTTGAGACTCACTGAATGGCTATGTTAATATTTACATGTTTACATTCATACATTTTAGTTGTTTCTGTGCATACATAAGATGTGTGTGATGGGTGCATGTGATAATCGGTCATTATGTTTTATGTATGAGACATAAGTCTAATGGTGAATGTTCTGGTACAAGTTCTTTGCTGGCCAATTTTACTTTAATGTAACAGTATGAATATTCATAATATGTAGCAATCTTATAAATGTGCTTGAGTAGGCAGCAATAATTGCTGCAATATGTTGAGAGTTAAATTAACTGAAGAAAACAAAAGTGGCAGAACTAATTAAAAATCTGGAACAAGAATGAATGGGGATTTTTTTTTTTTCCAGTCAGTGGCTTATAAAATGTTTTGTAGCCAATTCATTTATGAGAGAAAGACATATTATAATTAAGAGATTATTTTTGTTCTGAATGCGTTGAATATTTGTTATATTTTCTACTAATTATTTTATCATTAATAGACATGCAAACATAATTAATTGAAACAAAGATCTCTCTGATATGTCTGGAACAATTCTGTTTTAGGAAGAATAATTAATTTATCAATTCAATTAGCATTTTTATTGTATACCTACCATGTATAAATAAATATGCTAAATGATATATGGGATTAGCTACTGGCTAAAATACAGTACTTGACCTAAGGAATAATACAATTTATTAGGAAAGATCTGATGCATATAAAAATAAATTTTAAATAGTTTGTTAGAAGTGGCAAGTAAGTTTTATGAAAGTGATAAAGTTGGATGTTGAATCATAGAGAATATAAGGAGAAGATTTAGAAACATGGATATTCTATGAAGAGAGCATATGAACATGGCATTGTGATGCTAATGCTATATATTGACAGAAATAATATTCTAATTCTTCCTTGCTACTCAGCAAGGGAAAACTACACTTCACACCCTTGGCAGTTGAGTGTAGACATAATATTGAATTTTAGCCTGGGGAGCATATCCAGACCATTGCATAAAAATACATTCTTACTTTCCTTCACGTTCTTGCTGGAAGGAAAAGAGGCGAAGTCATAGAGAATGTGGAACTCTGTAATGGAGAGATCCTGACTGCCCAATGCCTCCTCTTGGTAAACATCATTTAGTGACTATTCATGATAGACAGTTAGATGAGTGAGATACAGTCTCTGTGCATGTTAAACCTTTGATATTTGAGAGCTAATCTATTATAGCATCAGATGTTGCCCAATTAATAAAGGAAGCATATTCAGTTTTACTCCAATTTACACATGTCGTAAGTAAGATGGAGGAGTGTAGTGAAAAGTAAAATTTGGGAAATGGGAAAGCAGTTTAAAAGCTGATCATGAAGAGAACCATATTTAGGAAAAGAGAGTCTTTAAATTTGTTTTCCAGAGGACAAGATAAGATGACATGAGATAGGATTTAATGAGATAAACAGAACTGTTACAAGTAAAATTACTGTTGCAACAAAATAAATGATAGAGGATGAAGAAAAATTAGCAAGCCTGTCACTTTTATAAGAACTAGATTATCTTAATTCCAGAAAATGGTGGAGTAGGTATAAAATAATTTTAGGGGTAAAATAAACAAGCTTTTTAAAGGAACTTGTAAAGTGAAACAAAAAAGAAAATCAGTCTGTCAATGACTCAAGACAGAACTCAAGAAAAACATAGAGAAGCTTGATGGAATAAATCCCACTCAGGGTTGAAATCTGATTTCAATAAAGAATGGCATAACAAAAACATTGACCTTTAATTAGTACAATAGGAAATGCTGGGCTGTATGGCTCACAAGCTTGAATCAAGATTGCCAGGAGAAATAATCAACATCCGCAGATATGCAGATGTACTTCCCTGGTGCCTATGACAGTAAAGAGTCCCCCTGCAATGCAGGAAACCCATGTTTGATCCCTCGGTTGGGAAGATCCCCCTGGAGAAGGGCATGGCAACCCACTCCAGTATTCTTGCCTGGAGAATTCCATGGCCATGGGAACCTGGCGAGCTATGGTCCATGGGGTCACAAAGAGTCAGATATGACTGAGAGACTAATATACTTACTCAGATATGCAGATTATACCCCTTTAATGGCAGAAAGTGAGCTAAAGAGTCTCTTGTTGAAGGTGAATGAGGAGAGTGAAAAAGCTGGCTTAAAACTCAGCATTCAAAAAACTAAGATTATGACATTGATCCCATCACTTCATGGGAAATAGATGGGGAAAAAGAGGAAATAATGTGATATTTCATTTTCTTGGGCTTAAAAATTACTGGGTATGGTAACTGCAGCCACAGAATTAAAAGATTCTTGCTCCTTAGAAGTAAGGCAATGCAAAACCTAGACAGTATATTAAAAAACAGAGACAAGTATTATCAGCATGTACTGGTTTATTTTCACTCTATTCTCTTGGATCTTTATCTGACTTCATTCAAACACATGCATGTTACTGTCATATAGAAAGGTTTTTGATAGTGTTAGGGACAAGGAAATAGAAAAAGTATTGTCACATTGCATTAAAATATTTCCTGATAATAGTGCTTTTATAAAGTTTATCTGTTGTCAAATATAGAAAGAAAAAGTCTTGTATTAACAATCATATTGTCTTATATTGTATAATAGTTTGAACCGATGCTCTTGAGACTGAAAAACAAATATTGCCTCTGAAAAGTAACTAAAATAATTTAGTTATGCTTGCACGAATAGATTTTAAATATATTTTAAGACAATAACTGCTTAGTTTAGGAAAAAAGTTTAGTGAAGAAAAGTCCTGGCATTTAAGTTGGCTATAATGGAAAAATAAAAAAATCTTAGTTTCACTCTTTTATACAGTTATATTTATACAGAGTGATCTACAATATTGAAAGTAAGCATTAGGAACAAATGTTTAATAAGCCAACAAACTGCCAATTGAAAAATTATAATGTTGTTTGATTAAATTCTAATATTTTTCAATGACATTTATTTAAGTGACTAAAAAGATAATACTTTCACCTGATTTTAAGTCATAGAAATCTTATTACTCCAATATGAAATACAATTACCTAAAAATACATTTGGTAACTAGAAAAGATCTTGATGCTGGGAAAAATAGAAGGCATAATCAAAAGGGGGACAACAGAGTACGAGATGGTTGGATGGCATCACCAACTCAATAGACATGAGTTTGATCAGGCTCCGGGAGACAGTGAAGGAGAGAAGACTGGCGCACTGCAGTCTGTAGGGCCACAGAGTCAGACAGGGCTCAGTGACTGAACTAAACAATACAATTACATAACAAAGTAGCATACAATGGGTTGTTTAAATAGTCCAAGTGTGTTTTCTCACTATTTTGAAGATTAGAAATCTGAGATTAAAGTGTCTACTGGATTGGTTCCTTCTGAGGCCTGTGAGAGAAACATTGTCCCAGGCCTCTCTCCTGGCTGCTAGTGGTTTATTTAGTCTTCGATATTCCTTGGCTTCTGACACATCAACTGGATCTCTTCCTTCTTTTCTACATGGCATTGTGTAAAGCCGATTTCCCCTTTTTATAAGGACACTGGATTAAGTTCCCTTCCTAATCTTGTATGACTTCATCTTTACATAATCATATGGCAATAATTTTATTCCCAAATAAGGTCATATCCTGAAGGATAGGACTTCAACATCTGAATCTTTGAAGGACACAACTCAATTCATTATGACAATAAAGAGTACTTTCCCCCAAATACTCTCCCTACGAGTTCCTGTATAAAGTTGTGGTTAGAATATGAAATGTGGCTAAAACCTATCTTTTTGAACATCATAAAATAAAAATCTTAGTTTCACTCTTTTATACAGTTATATTTATACAGAGTGATCTACAATATTGAAAGTAAGCATTAGGAACAAATGTTTAATAAGCCAACAAACTGCCAATTGAAAAATTATAATGTTGTTTGATTAAATTCTAATATTTTTCAATGACATTTATTTAAGTGACTAAAAAGATAATACTTTCACCTGATTTTAAGTCATAGAAATCTTATTACTCCAATATGAAATACAATTACCTAAAAATACATTTGGTAACTAGAAAAGATCTTGATGCTGGGAAAAATAGAAGGCATAATCAAAAGGGGGACAACAGAGTACGAGATGGTTGGATGGCATCACCAACTCAATAGACATGAGTTTGATCAGGCTCCGGGAGACAGTGAAGGAGAGAAGACTGGCGCACTGCAGTCTGTAGGGCCACAGAGTCAGACAGGGCTCAGTGACTGAACTAAACAATACAATTACATAACAAAGTAGCATACAATGGGTTGTTTAAATAGTCCAAGTGTGTTTTCTCACTATTTTGAAGATTAGAAATCTGAGATTAAAGTGTCTACTGGATTGGTTCCTTCTGAGGCCTGTGAGAGAAACATTGTCCCAGGCCTCTCTCCTGGCTGCTAGTGGTTTATTTAGTCTTCGATATTCCTTGGCTTCTGACACATCAACTGGATCTCTTCCTTCTTTTCTACATGGCATTGTGTAAAGCCGATTTCCCCTTTTTATAAGGACACTGGATTAAGTTCCCTTCCTAATCTTGTATGACTTCATCTTTACATAATCATATGGCAATAATTTTATTCCCAAATAAGGTCATATCCTGAAGGATAGGACTTCAACATCTGAATCTTTGAAGGACACAACTCAATTCATTATGACAATAAAGAGTACTTTCCCCCAAATACTCTCCCTACGAGTTCCTGTATAAAGTTGTGGTTAGAATATGAAATGTGGCTAAAACCTATCTTTTTGAACATAATAAACTGAAAATGTTTCATGTTCATCCTATCACTTCTTGAAGGAGGGACTAAGGATGTTAAGGCATTAAGGACAAAATGCCCAAATCCTGTTTCATTCAATTGAATATATTTCTTTTGAAATTAATAACATGTTTAAAATATATTGTGTCAGTGTATCTTCTGAAGACTGAAGGATACAAGTTGCTCAGTCATGTCTGATTCTGCGACCCCGTGGACTACAGACTGCCAGGCTCTTCCATCCATCTATCGGATTGTCCAGGCAAGAATACTATAGTAGGTTGCCATTCCCTTCTCCAGCGGACTTCCCAACCCAGGGATCAAACTTGTGTCTGCTGCATTGCAGGCAGATTCTATACGGGGTAGAGGGGACAAAATATGGAAGGAGAAAAGTTTTGGCCACACCATGCAGCATGTAGGACCTCAGTTCCCCAGCCGGGGATCGAACCCACCTTTTCTGCGTTGGAAGCGCAGAGTCTTAACCATCCTACCAGCAGGGAAGTCTTACTAATGTAGACAGTGAAAATAAGTATTGAAAAAGCTATATAGGGGATATGGTGCTTTGTGCTAGACACAAAAGAGAAATAATGCAGAGGACTTCTGTAGACAGAGTTGAATTAAGACTGTCTCCGGGAAACCTCACAGTGAAGGAAACTTAAAAACTGAATGAAAATGTCACTTCATCATGGATATCTACTACTAAATGATGACTCAGTTTCATAAAGAGTACAAATCCTTAAAACAGTTATCAAAAGTGGCTGCTGGAATAGAACTTAATAAAAATAGAGTGAAATAGGAATTGGAAAGAGAAGCTGAATGTCATAAAAGTCTATGAAGTTAAAGGCATTGTGTAAAGCCGATTTCCCTTTTATAAGGACACTGGATTAAGTTCCCTTCCTAATCTTGTATGACTTCATCTTTACATAATCATATGGCAATAATTTTATTCCCAAATAAGGTCATATCCTGAAGGATAGGACTTCAACATCTGAATCTTTGAAGGACACAACTCAATTCATTATGACAATAAAGAGTACTTTCCCCCAAATACTCTCCCTACGAGTTCCTGTATAAAGTTGTGGTTAGAATATGAAATGTGGCTAAAACCTATCTTTTTGAACATAATAAACTGAAAATGTTTCATGTTCATCCTATCACTTCTTGAAGGAGGGACTAAGGATGTTAAGGCATTAAGGACAAAATGCCCAAATCCTGTTTCATTCAATTGAATATATTTCTTTTGAAATTAATAACATGTTTAAAATATATTGTGTCAGTGTATCTTCTGAAGACTGAAGGATACAAGTTGCTCAGTCATGTCTGATTCTGCGACCCCGTGGACTACAGACTGCCAGGCTCTTCCATCCATCTATCGGATTGTCCAGGCAAGAATACTATAGTAGGTTGCCATTCCCTTCTCCAGCGGACTTCCCAACCCAGGGATCAAACTTGTGTCTGCTGCATTGCAGGCAGATTCTATACGGGGTAGAGGGGACAAAATATGGAAGGAGAAAAGTTTTGGCCACACCATGCAGCATGTAGGACCTCAGTTCCCCAGCCGGGGATCGAACCCACCTTTTCTGCGTTGGAAGCGCAGAGTCTTAACCATCCTACCAGCAGGGAAGTCTTACTAATGTAGACAGTGAAAATAAGTATTGAAAAAGCTATATAGGGGATATGGTGCTTTGTGCTAGACACAAAAGAGAAATAATGCAGAGGACTTCTGTAGACAGAGTTGAATTAAGACTGTCTCCGGGAAACCTCACAGTGAAGGAAACTTAAAAACTGAATGAAAATGTCACTTCATCATGGATATCTACTACTAAATGATGACTCAGTTTCATAAAGAGTACAAATCCTTAAAACAGTTATCAAAAGTGGCTGCTGGAATAGAACTTAATAAAAATAGAGTGAAATAGGAATTGGAAAGAGAAGCTGAATGTCATAAAAGTCTATGAAGTTAAAGTAATGACTATTAAGTAAGATTCTATTGTTACATTTAAATTAAAAATTAAGAAATTGGATTTTCCAGTTAAATTTAGTAATCTGCAGTTACAGACCTTGTCTAAGTTTTCTTCGATTCACTACATTTAAGTCTATCTAAAACTATTTCTAATAACAGAATTAAACTTTTTAAAAGTTGCTTTTTAGAGTAATATTTCAATATATAAAACATTTTATATAAATGTTTTATTGGTTATCTTACTTATATTTGCAATTTCTAGGTGAATTATTTGCTGTATATTTTCTCCATATCAAATACATTCAAATACAGGATACTTAGTATTTCCATAAAAATAAAAATGCTGATGAAAAATGTGTCCATTTTTATAGTCTATTCACTCAGCATTATTGCTTATTCATATTCATTTATATGTTATTTTCATGCATTTTCTGCAATGGTTATCATATCTCAAACCGACAGCTTTGAAAATTAATATTGAGTTCAGTTCTTTTTTGTGGTTATAGGTAGAATTGATTACCATCCCCTTCAATTTTCAGTTATGCTTTTTTCCTCAGTTGTTGCACATAGGCAAAATATTCAATGCCTGTGCATATAGGTCTAAATATAGAGTAGATGCTTAAGAAGTTTATTAGATGAATGTGATATGGAATGAATTAAGAATTTTAAGAAATAAGAGAGTAAATGATAGAATGACTGGATAACGTATACCAGGCAACCTAACACAATTATGAATATTTTCCTCATATGGACTTACAAATTTTTATCAATTTGAATCATTGTAATATACACTAATAAGACAGTCTTTAGTGTGTATATTATTTAATTATTCAGAGTATTACTCTTGAAGAAGTTAACACAGAGGGTGGAAGAGCAGAGCTATTTTAAAATATGAAAACTCAGATCATTGTGATCTATCCCTCACTCAAAATATAAAAAAGAAAATTGCACAGGAGTGAGTTTATTTTATTTGAAAGATAAATTGGATTTCTATTAAATTAGCTTTTTAAATCATACCTAAGCAAATGTCTGATTCTTGCCTAAGATCATCTCACTGTTTTTTTTTTTTAACTTTTTCCTAATTATTTCCATTTCATAAACTTTTCTACAAGTAGGCATACATTATAAAATGTGTTGTAATTCAAGTTATTTATAGTTTGATAGAGTTATCCTTTCTAAATACTTCAAAGTGAATTATTAAAGATTGACATATTTCAATGGCACCTGATGCATGATTTCAGTAAAAAACACATGGCTGTTTTGTCTGACATAACTGTGTCTTTAAGACATATTTTGTATGACTTTTAGTTTAATTCTTATGCAAATTCTTTTATTTCCTGGTTGTTTTCATTTCTTGTCTCTGCTTTTCTAGTTCTTTTTTTCAAATTTTATCAATAATTTACCTGAAAAGAATCACATTTGAATAAAATGTGATTTAACTTAAAAATATGAAGTTTCTTGATTACCTTATACAAAACAATGTTTACATTCAAAAATGACAGTTTTCATTAAGAAATAGCCAGTTTTATGTTCAGATTTACAATATCATCTTAGTTAATGGCTTTATGATGTGTGAATTATAGTATCGTCTTAATTACTTAAATATAGGCTTTCATAGTATTTATTTATTTTCCTGAAAAGAAATCAACCTGGTGTTTGGGAGGTAGCTCTGTGGTGAAAAAAAGGAAACCCTAAGTTTACCACATGCAAATTCAAATGTTTATTTTTTTTACCTGTTAAATAAGAGAGTTTAAGTTAGATGAATGTGATATGGAATGAATTAAGAATTTTAAGAAATAAGAGAGTAAATGATAGAAGACTGGATAACGTATACCAGGCAACCTAACACAATTATGAATATTTTCCTCATATGGACTTACAAATTTTTATCAATTTGAATCATTGTAATATACACTAATAAGACAGTCTTTAGTGTGTATATTATTTAATTATTCAGAGTATTACTCTTGAAGAAGTTAACACAGAGGGTGGAAGAGCAGAGCTATTTTAAAATATGAAAACTCAGATCATTGTGATCTATCCCTCACTCAAAATATAAAAAAGAAAATTGCACAGGAGTGAGTTTATTTTATTTGAAAGATAAATTGGATTTCTATTAAATTAGCTTTTTAAATCATACCTAAGCAAATGTCTGATTCTTGCCTAAGATCATCTCACTGTTTTTTTTTTTTAATTCTTCCTAATTATTTCCATTTCATAAACTTTTCTACAAGTAGGCATACATTATAAAATGTGTTGTAATTCAAGTTATTTATAGTTTGATAGAGTTATCCTTTCTAAATACTTCAAAGTGAATTATTAAAGATTGACATATTTCAATGGCACCTGATGCATGATTTCAGTAAAAAACACATGGCTGTTTTGTCTGACATAACTGTGTCTTTAAGACATATTTTGTATGACTTTTAGTTTAATTCTTATGCAAATTCTTTTATTTCCTGGTTGTTTTCATTTCTTGTCTCTGCTTTTCTAGTTCTTTTTCAAATTTTATCAATAATTTACCTGAAAAGAATCACATTTGAATAAAATGTGATTTAACTTAAAAATATGAAGTTTCTTGATTACCTTATACAAAACAATGTTTACATTCAAAAATGACAGTTTTCATTAAGAAATAGCCAGTTTTATGTTCAGATTTACAATATCATCTTAGTTAATGGCTTTATGATGTGTGAATTATAGTATCGTCTTAATTACTTAAATATAGGCTTTCATAGTATTTATTTATTTTCCTGAAAAGAAATCAACCTGGTGTTTGGGAGGTAGCTCTGTGGTGAAAAAAAGGAAACCCTAAGTTTACCACATGCAAATTCAAATGTTTATTTTTTTTACCTGGGAAATAAAATGCAATTGGAGAACATTAATGGGTAAAAGAAGAGACAGACCAGAAAATCAGTAGAATATAGAACTTCATAACCTGATGTTAGAATAATTAAGGACATGTGTTACCATGTCATTAATGATTTTGAAGATTTTTCAAATATGTTGAATCAGTGAACTCTGTACATTATATACTATTTATTTTTGTTAAATCATGGTTATATTAATAAATATTAATTATTATTAATCATTTTTATAAATTTTGAGTATTATAATGAGTGATAGTATTTATTTAGTGTTTTCTAGACATGCCAGGCATTGTACTAAGAGTTGAACATGTCGTATTTGTCTCATAACAGCTCTATAAATCAGTGCTAGCCCATTGTGTAGGTAAGGAGCTTGAGGCATAAGAACGCTCGCACAGCTATTAAGTGATGAAGCAAGGATTAAGCCCAGGCTGTCTCCACCATCCTTTCTCATTTTCTACTTTGACTGTCACTTTGCCTTCCTATTTGGTTCAGAGAGTTTAGATGATATATATCCAAGACTGTCACATGAGAGGGTCTCAATCTTTGTCTCATGATTTCCATACTATTGATTTTTCTTCTAAAACACATTTTTTGATTTGAAAAATACTTTCTGTAGCACATGCCCCTCAAATTACAATCTAAGTCACAGAGATAACTGGAGAACTGGTGGTGTCGAGATGGTGCATGAGTTAGGATGCCATGCGAAGCAAATAATAGAAACTCCTGAATCAGCTGGTTTAAACAATAAATAAAATGCATTATTCTCAGGAATAATGGATAATCCCAAGAATGGGTGGTTTTGAAAAGTAATCTAAGTATACTTATTGATTTCATTTTAATTCTTCTTCTAACTCACAATAGATAAATTATACCCTTGAATAGTCAAAATAATAACATTAAATAATTCAGAGATAATTTGAATCTCCAAATTTTATATGTATAACCAATACTGAATATTAATTTCCATGAACAAAGTTAGGTATTACTTATATTAATTTCTATGGACAAAGTTAGGTTTTAATATTCCACAAAATATGGTATACTAGTGCCGTGGAAAATTATCTTATTATAAGAAATGATGATTTCAAGAAAAGAAGCATATTAATGACAATTAAAACATTTTATTTTTCATCATTGTTACAAGTAATCACTCTAAGGCTCTCTTTCACATATGAGTGTATTTATAATAGACTCATTTTCAGTATTCTGATGTTTCCTGAACTACCAGTATTTCAATCGCTTAGCTGAATCAGATATAAAACTCAAAAATATTTTTATCTTGATCTTTTCCTACTCATGTTTATGTTGTCTTAGTCTAGATTTTTTTGTTAAATCATGGTTATATTAATAAATATTAATTATTATTAATCATTTTTATAAATTTTGAGTATTATAATGAGTGATAGTATTTATTTAGTGTTTTCTAGACATGCCAGGCATTGTACTAAGAGTTGAACATGTCGTATTTGTCTCATAACAGCTCTATAAATCAGTGCTAGCCCATTGTGTAGGTAAGGAGCTTGAGGCATAAGAACGCCGCACAGCTATTAAGTGATGAAGCAAGGATTAAGCCCAGGCTGTCTCCACCATCCTTTCTCATTTTCTACTTTGACTGTCACTTTGCCTTCCTATTTGGTTCAGAGAGTTTAGATGATATATATCCAAGACTGTCACATGAGAGGGTCTCAATCTTTGTCTCATGATTTCCATACTATTGATTTTTCTTCTAAAACACATTTTTTGATTTGAAAAATACTTTCTGTAGCACATGCCCCTCAAATTACAATCTAAGTCACAGAGATAACTGGAGAACTGGTGGTGTCGAGATGGTGCATGAGTTAGGATGCCATGCGAAGCAAATAATAGAAACTCCTGAATCAGCTGGTTTAAACAATAAATAAAATGCATTATTCTCAGGAATAATGGATAATCCCAAGAATGGGTGGTTTTGAAAAGTAATCTAAGTATACTTATTGATTTCATTTTAATTCTTCTTCTAACTCACAATAGATAAATTATACCCTTGAATAGTCAAAATAATAACATTAAATAATTCAGAGATAATTTGAATCTCCAAATTTTATATGTATAACCAATACTGAATATTAATTTCCATGAACAAAGTTAGGTATTACTTATATTAATTTCTATGGACAAAGTTAGGTTTTAATATTCCACAAAATATGGTATACTAGTGCCGTGGAAAATTATCTTATTATAAGAAATGATGATTTCAAGAAAAGAAGCATATTAATGACAATTAAAACATTTTATTTTTCATCATTGTTACAAGTAATCACTCTAAGGCTCTCTTTCACATATGAGTGTATTTATAATAGACTCATTTTCAGTATTCTGATGTTTCCTGAACTACCAGTATTTCAATCGCTTAGCTGAATCAGATATAAAACTCAAAAATATTTTTATCTTGATCTTTTCCTACTCATGTTTATGTTGTCTTAGTCTAGAATTTGTCAGTGTTGTTATGAGTCAGAGACAACTAGGTGGACTTCAATAAAGGTGTTCCTATTCTATATGGGAAGAGAACTCTTTAGCTGTAAACAAACCACCAAAGATTAAAATGTATAGAATTCAGTCTATCTTCATGAGATCTGGCCTGTAGCTAAGTTCTAGCAAATGAGAAGTGATAGAAAGTGTCACAAGGAAAATTCTAAGAACGCTCCTTGAAACGCAATTCAGATGTAGAATTTATTTTTCTTTCTTTCTGTTGCCTGAAGCTGTGGACAAGATCTTTAATGAGGAATGAATTGTTGGGCACAAAGGAACCTCAACCTCTAAAGGCTTCTGAACTTAGACACTTTATCACTGTTAGGCTATCTAGGCCTTGCCTATTAAGAAGGAAGCATAACTCTTTCTTGTTGAAGTCACATATTTTAGATATATTCCACTGAGAGACAAATAAAACCTAACTTTGGCTGCTACAAACTTGGAGTATGCAATGTTTGTTATAGTTCACTACTATGTATCTATTAAGTGTAAGAGTAATAATCCATGTCTACTGTGTAGAAATAAGTATAACAATTATAATCTTAGATGAAACAATCTAGACGGTGGATACTAGATATTTTTTATTAATGGCTCTTCATCATTCCTGAGTATACTTTTATAAATCATCATTTTATTAAGACATTTTAAAACACTTCTTCTGAGTATACTGCCTGTTTCTTTGAGGTACTCGTCTAACACACATGGGTAGCCTCTATGCCAGGAGCAAATGGAAAACTGATAGGGACATCACTGATCCATTGAACATCATTGCTATTGGTGTGGAGTGGAGTGTAGATGGAGGCAGAAACAGTATTTGTAGCAGCTATACTGGTGTGGCTGATTTTAACTTTCCTAAAGGGAGTACAGGGGAAGCAGTATAAAGGTGCTGAATGCAACATTCAGAACACATACGAAAAATCAGAAGATTTGTGAATTGCAGCTATGAACCAAACCAAGAGACTTACTTTTGGGGATGCAGAGTTGAAAGGCCATTAAATACACATTTAAACACAATTACGTAGAAGGAAGAGTGGAATACTGAGAGACTGGATAAAAATACTTGAGCAGACACTGATGAAGGCTGTAACTCTGATTTACAAATTAAGTCAACGTTCCTTGTCTTAGAAATAGTTTACCCTCCCTATTTGAGGAAATTGGCTTTGTTTTCATAAAACCCTTCCAATAACTTCCTAAGAGAGTTTCCTCATGAGGAGATGTTCAGTCTGCTCAAAATTCACAAGAATAACTATTCTCTCTGCTGTCCATCTTTAAGAATTGGAATGCCACTGTAGCTCAGGTAGAAAAGTAAAAGAAGTGGTTAGGGACAAAGCAGACAACACACTGAAGGAATAACATGGTCGTGCCAGTACGTATCAGCAGGAGTTGAGGGAACAGATATGGGAGTGAACTAAGAGATGTTCCACTGACACCGGGGGAGACCTGGGCTTGATCCCTAGGCTGGGAAGATCCCCTGGAGAAGAAATATAGGCTACCCACTCCAGGATTCTTGCTGGGAGAATTCCATGGCTCATTCACGGGGTCACAAAGAGCCAGTTATGACTGAGTGACTTGACTTTCACTTTCAGGTCGGCTGAATGTATTAACATTGAACACACCGAATCAGGATTAGGGATTGGTTTAAGCAGTGGGTAATTTGTGAACGTTGTTGGTTAATTACATCCTGAACTCCAAAATGACCTTTAGTAAGTGAGAAAGAAATTCTAAAATATTCCTGGAGTATTGAAGAAGAAGAAACCCAAATACTCAGAAAGAACAGAAATTTTATAGTGGTTGGTTATGAGTAATCTGTGGACACCTATATTCTCTTTTCTATAAGCACCCTAATTTTTGCACTGTAGGTTCATCTGTACAAACTGACCGTAATGGCAAAGATAGAGGCTATTAATTAGCACTAAAACATGGCTTTCCCTGCACTATGAGTGATCTGTTTACCATTACTAACAAGTACCTAAACTAAACAGTATTTTTATTCAGCCCTAGTAGAGACTTATTAATTAAAACACTAAAACATGGCTTTCCCTGCACTATGAGTGATCTGTTTACTTACTTTTGGGGATGCAGAGTTGAAAGGCCATTAAATACACATTTAAACACAATTACGTAGAAGGAAGAGTGGAATACTGAGAGACTGGATAAAAATACTTGAGCAGACACTGATGAAGGCTGTAACTCTGATTTACAAATTAAGTCAACGTTCCTTGTCTTAGAAATAGTTTACCCTCCCTATTTGAGGAAATTGGCTTTGTTTTCATAAAACCCTTCCAATAACTTCCTAAGAGAGTTTCCTCATGAGGAGATGTTCAGTCTGCTCAAAATTCACAAGAATAACTATTCTCTCTGCTGTCCATCTTTAAGAATTGGAATGCCACTGTAGCTCAGGTAGAAAAGTAAAAGAAGTGGTTAGGGACAAAGCAGACAACACACTGAAGGAATAACATGGTCGTGCCAGTACGTATCAGCAGGAGTTGAGGGAACAGATATGGGAGTGAACTAAGAGATGTTCCACTGACACCGGGGGAGACCTGGGCTTGATCCCTAGGCTGGGAAGATCCCCTGGAGAAGAAATATAGGCTACCCACTCCAGGATTCTTGCTGGGAGAATTCCATGGCTCATTCACGGGGTCACAAAGAGCCAGTTATGACTGAGTGACTTGACTTTCACTTTCAGGTCGGCTGAATGTATTAACATTGAACACACCGAATCAGGATTAGGGATTGGTTTAAGCAGTGGGTAATTTGTGAACGTTGTTGGTTAATTACATCCTGAACTCCAAAATGACCTTTAGTAAGTGAGAAAGAAATTCTAAAATATTCCTGGAGTATTGAAGAAGAAGAAACCCAAATACTCAGAAAGAACAGAAATTTTATAGTGGTTGGTTATGAGTAATCTGTGGACACCTATATTCTCTTTTCTATAAGCACCCTAATTTTTGCACTGTAGGTTCATCTGTACAAACTGACCGTAATGGCAAAGATAGAGGCTATTAATTAGCACTAAAACATGGCTTTCCCTGCACTATGAGTGATCTGTTTACCATTACTAACAAGTACCTAAACTAAACAGTATTTTTATTCAGCCCTAGTAGAGACTTTTTCTTCAGATTTAATAGCCAGTCACCTACAAGGAAGCAGACTATATTGGACTATTTTATCACTGAGGAGGTACAGGCTTATTATCACGGATTTACCTATGTTCTACATATTAAATTCCGTTCCTGTGTGCTAGTGATTTGGCCATCATCATCATTCATGACCTTACAGAGTGCTTTACCCACCAAAATGTAATCCCATAAAATATCTCTGTTTACTTAAGATAGTAAAGTAAGTACAACAATGGGATCACATGAACAGAAGTCATTAATTTGAACACATGGTTAGAAAGAGCAAGTTTAATATAATGATGAAAAGATTCCAAACTTCCCTGGTGCTAAAGAATCTGCCTACAATCTAGGAGATGTATATTCAATCTCTTGGAAGATCCTCTGAAGAAGGAAATAGCAACCCACTCTAGTAGTCTTGCCTAGGAAATCCCATGGACTTAGAAGAGCCTGGCAGTCTATAGTTCATGGAGTTGCATAAGAGACAGGACTTTATCATCTAAACAACAAAAACACTGATGATTTAGTAATAGGACCCATGTCTGATACGTTAGATGTGATGACATCTACTCCTTACCCAAACAACATTGGTTCAAGAACCAGACAGAAGACAAAGATGTGAGCCCTCTTATTATTATCATTATTTACTTAAAATACTTCTTCTTCCAAATCCTGTGCCAAATTGTTTGTAGTATTTGAATGCTTCGGTGTTCAGTGGACAACTTGTTCTCCTTGGAAAAGCTTTGTGTCTCCAGTGGTTTGAAAACAGAGGCTGACTCCTCACTTACTGGCTAACATTGTTTAAATCTCATTCCATTGCACCAACATGCAGGAAAGGGGGTTCATTGTACTTGCTGGCCAAAATGAATAATTCTAATTATCAAATGTAAACTGGGATGCTGTGGGTTGCAAAAGGTCATCCAAAAGACATGACAACCAGCTTGACCTGTAAACTGGACCAGAGGTTTGAAGGATGCTCCCATCTCTCCCAATCCCCAACCATGGAATATTTTTTCCAAATGGTAAACTTTGGGATGCCCGTGGGTTCCGCAAAAGGTCATCCAAAAGACACCTAGTAGAGACTTTTCTTCAGATTTAATAGCCAGTCACCTACAAGGAAGCAGACTATATTGGACTATTTTATCACTGAGGAGGTACAGGCTTATTATCACGGATTTACCTATGTTCTACATATTAAATTCCGTTCCTGTGTGCTAGTGATTTGGCCATCATCATCATTCATGACCTTACAGAGTGCTTTACCCACCAAAATGTAATCCCATAAAATATCTCTGTTTACTTAAGATAGTAAAGTAAGTACAACAATGGGATCACATGAACAGAAGTCATTAATTTGAACACATGGTTAGAAAGAGCAAGTTTAATATAATGATGAAAAGATTCCAAACTTCCTGGTGCTAAAGAATCTGCCTACAATCTAGGAGATGTATATTCAATCTCTTGGAAGATCCTCTGAAGAAGGAAATAGCAACCCACTCTAGTAGTCTTGCCTAGGAAATCCCATGGACTTAGAAGAGCCTGGCAGTCTATAGTTCATGGAGTTGCATAAGAGACAGGACTTTATCATCTAAACAACAAAAACACTGATGATTTAGTAATAGGACCCATGTCTGATACGTTAGATGTGATGACATCTACTCCTTACCCAAACAACATTGGTTCAAGAACCAGACAGAAGACAAAGATGTGAGCCCTCTTATTATTATCATTATTTACTTAAAATACTTCTTCTTCCAAATCCTGTGCCAAATTGTTTGTAGTATTTGAATGCTTCGGTGTTCAGTGGACAACTTGTTCTCCTTGGAAAAGCTTTGTGTCTCCAGTGGTTTGAAAACAGAGGCTGACTCCTCACTTACTGGCTAACATTGTTTAAATCTCATTCCATTGCACCAACATGCAGGAAAGGGGGTTCATTGTACTTGCTGGCCAAAATGAATAATTCTAATTATCAAATGTAAACTGGGATGCTGTGGGTTGCAAAAGGTCATCCAAAAGACATGACAACCAGCTTGACCTGTAAACTGGACCAGAGGTTTGAAGGATGCTCCCCATCTCTCCCAATCCCCCAACCATGGAATATGTGCTCTGCTTGTCTTCCCCAAGATGGAAGATGCCCAAGGACACAGTTTTGAGATAGTAGCATGGTGTTAATACCATCTGGACTGTCTATGTGATTCAACCCAGTTAAATCTTCTGTATATACTTGTGGGTAGGTCCAAAAAGTAAATAATCTTGCAGCTTCCCAGGCAAGCCTTGAAAGTGCTCTTGCTTCTTAAAGCTGCCACCTCCTAATCTGGAGTAGGTTGCCTCTTTCTTAGGTCTCTCTCTGCCCTTTGTGTAAGGGGTAGATTTCAGATTGCATAAGGGAAGCTCCTGAGGCCATTGTGGACCAATGCCATTACAAAATGGGAGCAAAGGGGAGCCCTAGGAAGTCACTAGCATTCTTAGTACTTCTTTGTTCAGTAGACTTGGCCAATCGAAAACTGCATCTATTAAGGCATTAATGATTTAGGTCCAGATAATTCAGAAATGCATAGTTTTAGATCAGCCTTGCCCCAAGAAATAACTCATTTTATCAAGTCTGCAGCAAATGATTAAAAACAAAAAAGAAAATGGAATAGATGGTTAAAAAAAAAAAAAAAAAAACCTATAGTTATCAAATTAAGTCAGGCTAAACTACAGATGTGTGGGTCTGGGGAGTGGAAGACTTAAAAACACCCAGCTGTGATCTAAGTTAAGTTGTAAGTCTTTGTTCATCCTTTTTTTCCAGAGATTCAGAAGTCTTTGGAAACATGACAAAATTGAATCAGCTTCACAAGGATAGCTAAGCTATGGTTCTTTATGCATCCTATTTTGAATATGGACACTTATACAATATATTGTGGGCTTCCCTGGTCATTTGGTGGTGAAGAATCTGCCTGCCAATGCAGGAGTTGTGAGTTCCATCCCTGGGTTAGGAAGATCACCCCCTGAGAAGGAAATGACAACTCACTCTAGTATTCTTGGCTGGGAAATCCAATGGATAGAAGAGATTGATGGGCCACAGTCCACGGGATCACAAAAGAGTGTGACTTAGCAACTGAACAACAAGATTACTTATAATGCCTGATACCATATAAATACTATATAAATAGTTGTAAATACAATGTAAATACTATGGAAATGGTTGCCCCCATGATGGAAAATTCAAATGATGCATTTTGGAATTTTCTGGAATCTTTTCCCCAATATTTTTCACTTGTAATTGTTTGACTCTGCCATGTGTGACCTTAAAGATGCAGCCAGACTGTAGTGCCATTCAAGAATATTGGAACGGAGTAGCTCAGGACACGTGTAAGGTACCAATCTTTCTAAATTTGAAGATAGTTCTGTTTCAGCCTCTCAGTTTCTGTTATTGGAGCGCTCTTACTGCTATACTGCTCTCTTTACTCATATCTGCCCATTGATACCATGCTCAGATTCTCATTGGTAGGAGCTGGAAACAGGGCCTCTGGAGATCTCAGAGAGCTAGGACAAGCCCAATACCCCACTTCAGTGCTCAGATCTCAAAATTCATAATTTTGCAAATGAGTATCCAATGGACCAACTACAGAAACCAAATTCTTTCCCATTTCACAGTATATCGACTTTTTATGTCAGGGTTCTGGGCACTTCATTGCATCCTTTTTGTCTATTTCTGAACTGATAGTGTTGCAGGACCAAAACTGGATTCACTCTCCTGCATGCAGTAAAGCTAATCAGGTGACACTGGGTTGTGCCACAAGAAACTGCAGCATTTATTGCAGGTTGCCGATCAAAGAGTCCAGGCAATGAGGACTTTAACGATCAAAACTCTCTGATGGCTTTCAGGAAATGGTTTTAATGACAGAGTGAAGGAAGGGTTTGTGGGGTGCATGACCAACCCGTGGATATTTTTCTAATTGGGTGATGGTGAGGTAATCAGGAATCAACATTATCACCCTTTAGATTCCAGAAGGTCTGGGGTCTTTCTGCTTGCGGGGAACATGCCGTTAACTTACTCTGGTGGGGGTTTCAGTATTTGTAAAACATCTCAAAGGATATGGCTCAAGATATCATCTAAAGCCATTGAGGAGGAACTAAATGTCCTTCACTTTGTGTAATGGCCAAACTATTATTGTTTTCTCTTATTTGATTGTGTTCCTTTGCTTCTGCATTTTTGTTCTTCTCTGATTAAGTTTATTCTTTGAAACCTGAGGAAGGCCTAGGAGGCCAAAGTTTTTCTATAAATAGGAAGCACGTGGGGAACGGGGTTGCAATATGCCCTATAGGGTCCTGCTTGGTTATAATTGTATACTGTCATATTATTATATAGTTATAATTCAACTTTATATTCTTTAGAATATCTTTGTGCTTTTGCAAGATGGCCAAATATCTTTTTGACTTTTTTTTTTCATGTAATTTTAGAAACAGCTAATCAAGTTTTGCTAAGACACCTGCTGGGATTTTTATTGGAGTTGCTTTGAATCAATATATTAATTAGGAGAGAATTTACATGTTTACAATATTGATTTTTCCAAAGCTTGAACCTAGAATAGTGTATTTATTTAGGTCTTCTTTAATTAATGTTGTTCTTATTTTGTTATTCTTAGGAGAGGGCTAATGTTCCTCCCTTGTTAGATGTATTACTGTGTATTTTGTCTTTCTTACACTATCAAAATTTTTATCTTTTATTTCCTAATTGTTTTTTATTATATACAGAACTTGTTTTTTATACATTGCATTGCTAAATTCTGTTATGTTGATTTGTCTGGTTGTATTTCATATATATATATATAAAATAATGTTGTTTGTGAAAGAAATACACGTTTATTTATTGTCTTCGAATTCTCTGATTTTTTTAAACCACATTTTATAAAACGATCTTTCCTTATTGCACTGTCTATGACCTCCAATATGATAAGAGATCACAGTCTCATTTTTTAAGTACCCATAACTTGTTATCAGATAAAAAAGTATTATTTTTAATAAGCATTATCTCATTTACTTTCTTTCATAGTGGAATTACTCAGAATAGCACACATATTCCTTGTTCCTCAGTTCTCAGTCATTTTACAACTGAACACATACCCATTTCCTTCATCCTATTTCTACGACACTCCCTCAAATTTTTTGATTTTCACATCACTCCTCTGTTGTATCACAATCACTTTTTTTTTATTTTGCTTTTTTGATTTTACAGATTTTTGTTGTTTACAGATATGTATAATTCCATATTAGTCATATCCCATTCCCCTTTTGAGAGAATTTCTTTATTGCCTTCTGTGAAGCCACATGTACAATATTTATCAAGTTTAGTTGTTAGAGAGGAATTTTAAAATCAGGAGTCTTCTTTGTGTTTCTGTCAAGAGTAACTTATTTTACCATTTTAAGTTCTCTGTGCCTAATTTCTTTATTTTGATATGAGATAACATTTGTTTATAAGAATTTTGTAGGAAAAGATCTGTAGGAAAGGCTTAGTACATGGCCAGGCACAGGATAAATGAGTGTGTACTTTTTTGCTTCTTTACAGTGTCGGCTTCTGTTCTTGTGTTCTTTAAAATGAGATTTTCCTACAGTTTTCCTTTAGAGCTATGTTCTCATTCCAGTCACTAGTCTTTTCTTTTTCTTTTTTTTTTTTAGACATTTAAAGAAAAATTTTTGGCCTTTTTTTTTTATTGGATTTTCATTTATTTATTTTCATCCATCTTTGTTCTTTGGCTTGTGTGGGCCTCCCATTGCTGTGGTCTCTCTCCATTGCATAGCACCGGCTCTGGTGCATGTGCTTCAGACCCTTGGCTTGTAATTGGACACACCGGTCCAGCCGCTTCACCCTGGCGAGAGATCGAACCAGCGACCCTTTCCACTACAAGGCAGACTCTTTCCCCACTGTACCACCAGGGAAGTCTCAGTCACTAGTCTTGAATGATGTGATCATATCATCCTTTAAAATTCAACTTGAGCTTTACCTCTTTCACTCTTCCCCAGAAAATCTAATTTGTGTGTGTGTGTGTGTGTTCCCATGATATTCTCACATATCATTTGCTGTACTCTAATAACAAATATGTCCTGTCATCTCAAGCTTGTGCATTTGTTTTTTGAAGGAAATTTGTGTTTCATTTCTTTGAGAATTTTGGGACTTGAAGTCTCATGAAGCCATTCAGCCTTTCATTCATAGATACATTTTTGAGATTATTACTTATATATTTGACTGCTTCAGTTCATTATGAAGTCTTCACTATTATTTAGGTATGCTATGAAATACATCAATAATCCATGAAAGTATAAAGGTAGAATAAATAATGTACATGCAGATTATGAGATTATCATCTTTTTCAGATAATGCTACATGGAATATTTGTTTCCTTATGGCATTGTTGATGAGTATAGGGAATTAACCCTTTATTTATTTTTTTTAATTTTAATTTTTGATTGGAAGATAATTGCTTGATAGCATTGTGTTGGTTTCTGCTGTACAGCAGTGTGAATTAGCCATAACTATACATATATCCTCTCACTCCTGAGTCTCCCTCCTGAGCCTCCCTCCTGTCTCTCCCCACCTCACCCCTCTAGGTCATCACAGAGCACTAGATTGAGCTCAATATTGTTATATACCAACTTCCAACACTTTAAAGTTTACCTTATATTGAAGAAATGTTCTCCTAAGTAAATAGAAAAAATACAGTCCTACTAGCAGTTTATTATTACATCTTTTCTGTTTTTCCCACATCCTGGACAACACATGGACTTTGAGAGTATCTAGTATTTCTTAATAGAATAAAATATTTTCAGCTTTATAGATAAATAAGCATTTTCATTAGCCTTTGGTTTTCTCCTCAGTTGATTATTTTTTTGATGTTGGGTTTTGCTGTTATTTTTCTCTTATTGAGATATATGTCTTTGGGGGCCATGGGAGTATATAGTTACGAGTTTTTAATTTTGTATTTAAAGTGGCTATTTTGTCCTATATGTGAATATCTTCCCCAGTTCTTTTCGACATTTTTAGATTACTCATGCTTTTGACATCACAGAGACTTTGAAATTTTGAGTCAAATTTTTATATGAATGAGATTTAGCTAATTTTTCCATTAGCTTTTGAAAACTTTTTGTAGCTTCATATAATACATTGATTTGCTTGTCACATTCATTGATACTTGTTTTTGTATAGACTAATGCTTTGTTATTGCTGATTCATTTGAATGCTGTTATTTTCGTATTCTGATAGTTTCTCTGCTAAGTACCTCCTAGCTGTGGAGGAGTTAATATTTATTTTCTTGGATTTTTAGCATTACTATGTGGCTTTTAAGAAAGTTACATGTTTTCAATTTTCCATTATTTCCCCTTCAACTTTTTTATTACATTTCTTTGGCTAGAACCTCCAGTACCGTACTGATTATGAGCTATATTAGTGAGCAAGATGACATTTTGCTTACCTTTAAAGAATTGGCTATATTTTTGCCTCACAAGTATGATATTGCTTTGATTCTTGGCAGAGAGATATATCAAGTTGCTAGGATTTATCATAATTAGCACAGTTTTATTAGATATATTTTTCTAAATCTACTGAGAGTTTTTCTTTTTGTCTTTAATCAGTTAATATGGTGATTTACAGGGACAATTAAAAAAAATGCAAACCCATTCTCACATCCTTAAGGCAAATGTGTATGGTAGGTATGAGTTTAACAACTATCCATTTTTACTCTTTGTCTGATATTGTATGTCGTATCACAGAGCACTAGATTGAGCTCAATATTGTTATATACCAACTTCCAACACTTTAAAGTTTACCTTATATAGAAAAAAAAAAAACAGTCCTACTAGCAGTTTATTATTACATCTTTTCTGTTTTTCCCACATCCTGGACAACACATGGACTTTGAGAGTATCTAGTATTTCTTAATAGAATAAAATATTTTCAGCTTTATAGATAAATAAGCATTTTCATTAGCCTTTGGTTTTCTCCTCAGTTGATTATTTTTTTGATGTTGGGTTTTGCTGTTATTTTTCTCTTATTGAGATATATGTCTTTGGGGCCATGGGAGTATATAGTTACGAGTTTTTAATTTTGTATTTAAAGTGGCTATTTTGTCCTATATGTGAATATCTTCCCCAGTTCTTTTCGACATTTTTAGATTACTCATGCTTTTGACATCACAGAGACTTTGAAATTTTGAGTCAAATTTTTATATGAATGAGATTTAGCTAATTTTTCCATTAGCTTTTGAAAACTTTTTGTAGCTTCATATAATACATTGATTTGCTTGTCACATTCATTGATACTTGTTTTTGTATAGACTAATGCTTTGTTATTGCTGATTCATTTGAATGCTGTTATTTTCGTATTCTGATAGTTTCTCTGCTAAGTACCTCCTAGCTGTGGAGGAGTTAATATTTATTTTCTTGGATTTTTAGCATTACTATGTGGCTTTTAAGAAAGTTACATGTTTTCAATTTTCCATTATTTCCCCTTCAACTTTTTTATTACATTTCTTTGGCTAGAACCTCCAGTACCGTACTGATTATGAGCTATATTAGTGAGCAAGATGACATTTTGCTTACCTTTAAAGAATTGGCTATATTTTTGCCTCACAAGTATGATATTGCTTTGATTCTTGGCAGAGAGATATATCAAGTTGCTAGGATTTATCATAATTAGCACAGTTTTATTAGATATATTTTTCTAAATCTACTGAGAGTTTTTCTTTTTGTCTTTAATCAGTTAATATGGTGATTTACAGGGACAATTAAAAAAAATGCAAACCCATTCTCACATCCTTAAGGCAAATGTGTATGGTAGGTATGAGTTTAACAACTATCCATTTTTACTCTTTGTCTGATATTGTATGCTATACAGAATTATCAACAGATACTTTTCTAAAATATAAAATTATTCCAGATATTTTTCTAAAACTATAATTTAATAATACTTGGAATCACCTATATTTTCTGGAAGAAAATTTTTGATTATTGATTTGGTTTGTAAAAGGCATTTCTTTATTAGGGTTTTCTATTATGCTTAAAGCACTCCTACACTCTTGGGTAATTTTATTAGTTTTCAGTCGCTGCACAACAGATTACCACAAAAATTTGGGATTAAAATATCTCATATTTTTATCTGAGTCTCCATTGCTCAAGAATCCAGGTATAGTTCCCCTGGGGCTCGGCTGCATTCAAGGTGTCTGCAGAGGTGCATTCTCCTCAGAGACTCTGCTACCTAAAAATTGGTTTTCAAGCTTCCTCAAGTTGTTGACTACAGCCATTTCCTTGTTGATGAAGAACTTATGGTAGAGGTCTTCAATGCCTCCCACCTCAGGGAGATTCCCAGTGTTTTTCCTAAGAATTTTAACATGTTTTAAATCAGGCTTATCTACTCTAATTGTCTTTGATTAACTCAAAAGCAACATATTTGTTACTTTCAGACATCTGCAAAATCCTTTTACTGCTTCCATTGTCAAGGTGAGTTTTCTCTATGTTTTAAGAGTTTTACAGTTTTAGTGCTTAGCAAATCCATTTAAAACCAATGTCTATACATGCTTATAATATATTTAATGTTAAAAATGCCAGTTCCTATGGAAAAAAAGTACCGTGCTGTATAAATACTATGCTTTCGCCTATGCACATATTCCTATGATAAAGTTTAATTTATAAATTAGGCACAGAAAGACATTAACAATGGTAACTAATACTGACATAAAACAATTAGAATGATATTGTAATCAACATTATGTGAATGTGATGTCACTCTGTCTTTCTCAGAATATCTTATTGCACACACTTAATTCCTCTCCTTCTTACCAAGTACTTACCATGCACTGTGACCATGCCTTTGCAGTTTGAGGTGTGACAGCAAAACTAGCACACATTTCTACTTCTGTTTTTGCAATTTTGTGGACAGAAGATTCATTGTTACTGTTGGTCTTAGTGACCTTCACATATAATTTTTTTTCTTTCCTTATCAAGTGAAGACATTTCACCTTTTAGCTTAACAGAAGCACTTTTCCAGCTTCTCTTCAGCATAATATCCAAAATTGCCACCATTACTACTTTGGCATTTTGGAGATATTGTTAAGTAAAATAATGTTACTTGAGCACAAGCGTTGTAGTACTGTGGCACTCGGCCTGATATAGAAGCCTAATAGACTGAGAGGTGACTAAGGGGCATGATACCCTGGGAAAATGGAAGATTCACATCCATGATGGGATTGAGCCAGAGTGCCGGAGATTTCATCACATTACTCCATAATGCATGCAGTTTTAAACTTATGAATTTTTTTTCTAGAATGTTCCATTCAGTATTTTTTGGACCACTGTTGATTGTGTGTAACAACTTCAGAAAACAAAACCACAAAATAAGCAGGGACTACTGTACTTTTCCTTAATTTCCCCAAATCTATGAGTAAATACTGTAAAATGGCAATTCTACTTACCTTATATTCTATTTTCTTGCTTTTTTTTTCTATAGAAGTTATCTGTAACTGTTTCTTTCCTATAATTCTGTGGGTAATTCTGAAGATACAGACAACAGGAAGGAATTAGTCATTTCAAGAGCTTTGTAAGGAACAATGCCTGTGAGGAAAATATAGGAGATCTGGAAAAGTCTGAAAAGCTGTCAAATCCTAATGTTAATAGGCTCTGGGTACAGGAAAGAGGGAAAGAAGGAAAGAAGGGAGCAAGCAGAGAAATGCTATACATGCTTATAATATATTTAATGTTTAAATGCCAGTTCCTATGGAAAAAAAGTACCGTGCTGTATAAATACTATGCTTTCGCCTATGCACATATTCCTATGATAAAGTTTAATTTATAAATTAGGCACAGAAAGACATTAACAATGGTAACTAATACTGACATAAAACAATTAGAATGATATTGTAATCAACATTATGTGAATGTGATGTCACTCTGTCTTTCTCAGAATATCTTATTGCACACACTTAATTCCTCTCCTTCTTACCAAGTACTTACCATGCACTGTGACCATGCCTTTGCAGTTTGAGGTGTGACAGCAAAACTAGCACACATTTCTACTTCTGTTTTTGCAATTTTGTGGACAGAAGATTCATTGTTACTGTTGGTCTTAGTGACCTTCACATATAATTTTTTTTCTTTCCTTATCAAGTGAAGACATTTCACCTTTTAGCTTAACAGAAGCACTTTTCCAGCTTCTCTTCAGCATAATATCCAAAATTGCCACCATTACTACTTTGGCATTTTGGAGATATTGTTAAGTAAAATAATGTTACTTGAGCACAAGCGTTGTAGTACTGTGGCACTCGGCCTGATATAGAAGCCTAATAGACTGAGAGGTGACTAAGGGGCATGATACCCTGGGAAAATGGAAGATTCACATCCATGATGGGATTGAGCCAGAGTGCCGGAGATTTCATCACATTACTCCATAATGCATGCAGTTTTAAACTTATGAATTTTTTTTCTAGAATGTTCCATTCAGTATTTTTTGGACCACTGTTGATTGTGTGTAACAACTTCAGAAAACAAAACCACAAAATAAGCAGGGACTACTGTACTTTTCCTTAATTTCCCCAAATCTATGAGTAAATACTGTAAAATGGCAATTCTACTTACCTTATATTCTATTTTCTTGCTTTTTTTTTTTTTCTATAGAAGTTATCTGTAACTGTTTCTTTCCTATAATTCTGTGGGTAATTCTGAAGATACAGACAACAGGAAGGAATTAGTCATTTCAAGAGCTTTGTAAGGAACAATGCCTGTGAGGAAAATATAGGAGATCTGGAAAAGTCTGAAAAGCTGTCAAATCCTAATGTTAATAGGCTCTGGGTACAGGAAAGAGGGAAAGAAGGAAAGAAGGGAGCAAGCAGAGAAATGAAGTATAGAGAGAGGAAGGAATAGAGGGAGGGAGGAAGGGAAGAAGGGAGGGGGAACAAAAGAGGAGGGGAGGTGGGAAGGTAGGGACAAAATATCGGAGATTTCTGTACAGACCTAAGAGAATTTGACTAGGCTACTATCACATCCTTGAGCATAAGCATCCTATGAAAGCAGTACCAAATCAACCAGAAATGGACGAACCTGAATTTCCCAGCTCACTCGGTCATTGGCAGGGAGATACATTCAGCATGCCCTCATGCATCACAAATCCAATGATAGATTTCAGAATGCACCAGCTCCACTGGTTGTCAGTTACACAGCTGGCAAATAGAGTCCTAGTGAGATCTGAGAAGCATATTTCAAAGATACCGCAGACTGCCCCTGTGTATTCAAGCACAGGTTGCTTCTCTATCTGTATCACCTATAACAGTACCTGGGTCATATAGTAGTCAATAAATACATATAAATAAGTGAATTGTCTCTGGGGAAAAAAATGGATGTTTTTCCTACACATTAACCTTCTGCTAAGTGCTACTGGCAATCTTGCACTAAAGTCTAATGACCTGAGAAGATGCCTGAATCCTCATTCAAACGTCACAAAAGGGCAAGTAAAAACTTTTAAAGACATCATTTGTCAATGAACCAGAGAAGTGCCCTTGTAGTAAGTACACAACTTATCTTTATCATTAGTTACTGAAAAGTAATTTCATGAGATTTCCATGGTCAATGAAACAGGATCGGTATTGTTGAGTTTCAGAGTGAGGTATAGGCTATCTGAAGTCCACATTCCTCATGGTGCCTGTGTTTACTTTCTTTAAATGTAACCATCATTTCAAACACTTATATTATTGAAATGAAATGTTTGTTTGCTCTATTGTTGAGGAATGTTCAATTCTGCTGAAGATGATAAAAATACAGAATAGTTGAAGCTCATAGGATGTGTTAAGCATAGAGAGTAAGAAAGTAGCTAGTAAGACAAGAAAGGATTTCATGGATTGTGCATAAGTAGAAAGTAATGTGAAGTAAAAGAGAATTAATGATCTATAAAAAGACGAAAAGAATCGTATGAATAGAAAAGATGGAAAGAAGAAATAAATATGCAAATCCTACCACCTCCAGCTTGATGGTTAGTCATTTCTAAATGGGACTCCTACAGGTGACACTCCCCATGACTCTGTTTGGAATCATGTTGCTCTACCCAGGAATGCAGTTAATAAGCACAGATCAACAAATTAAACCAGTCAGTTAATAAGCACAGATCAACAAATTAAACCAGTCAGTCCTAAAGGAAATCAACCTGAATATTTATTGGAATAACTGATGCTGAAGCTGCTCCAATACTTTGGTTACCTGATGCAAAGAGCTGACTCATAGGAAGAGTTTCTGAGGCTGGGAAAGATTGAGGACAGGAGGAGAAGGGTGCTACAGAAGATGAGATAGTTGGATAGCAACATTGACTCAGTGGATACAAATTTGAGCAAGCTTCAGTAGACAGTGAAGAACAGGAAAGCCTGTTGTGCTGCAGTCCATGGGGTCACAAAGTCAGAGACAACTTAGTGATTGAACAACAACAAAACAAATCATAGAAAAATTGTAGTTACTGGCCAGGTGTACCTTCTCTGAATCTTTTCAGTAGAGTGAGGCTTCTAGGTGTCTTCACTCTACTGCATCTGTTTTCTCAAATCATAAGTCTCATTCTCATAAACATGGTGGGTCAGCAATAAACAACCTGCCTGCCAGTGTGGGAGACAAGGCTTGATACCCGAATTAGGAAAATCCCCTGGATAAGGAAATGGCAACCCATTCCAGCATTCTTTCTTGGAAAGTCCCATAGACAGAGGAGCCTGGTGGGGTAGCATCCTTAGGGTCACAGAGTCGGACACGACTTAGCAACTACACAACAACAAACATGCCATTATCAAAGAAGAATGTTGTGGCAGAGAGAGTGATTTGTTATATAAATTCCTAATGAAACTTTGTATCTTCGGTAATTGTAGTAGTTGACTATCTTGGAGGTAAAAGGGAAAATTCTGTAAGTAGTTTATAGAATAGAGATTCTGGGGCCAAGATAAGTTGATAATGGTATTTAGTGTGTATGGGTGAGTAGAGGCACTGATTTCCTCAGCAGACAGGTGAACTGGATTGGGCCTGAGTGACCTAGAGCTCTTTGTTCTGTTTTCTCAGGCCATGAGCAGCCTTTAACACACCTATTTCTGTAAAATGTCATTGTTTATGTGAGGTGTGATATACAATGTTTGAGAATCACTGGGTTTTGATGGTGCGTTGGAAGATGTCCATGGCACTAAATGGTTAATGAGTCACCAAAGAGTCCATGTTGTCAGGTAAAGGTAAAGCATGTTGTAGGGAGCTCTCATAATTACCGTATTACTCTATAATATCCCCAAAGCTAGAGCTGGCATTATTTCACTGGATCATAACATTTTAGAGTCATATGCTGTGATATTACTTATTTTGCAAGTAAGTCAATGAGGTTTTTCAAAGACTAATGGACATCTTCTCTCTCCTTCTTCTTAGAGAATTTTCACAGGGATTAAATGCACCCAGATAAAGGATTAGATTTTCAGAGATTTATAAATGCAGAAAAAAAAGCAAGTGATTGAATTTTCCAAAGATGACTTAACAGCTTTCACAACAGAGTATTCTACAAATGTGCAACTACCCCATTAAAAGAGGAGTCTAATAATGCTCTTCTTTACTACAGGAAGGGAAGATTGTAATGTGCTTCTAGGAAAATATTATATTCAATGACTCTATGTGCTATTCAAATGTAAATTAGAAAAGAGCACACAGCTTTGGCCTATTTTATATTGAGTGCTTACTTTTGGAATCCAGTCCATCCCCTATGGAAGCCCAAGGAACTTGTGGATGTAACCCTGATGGCAACTTGATGTTGACTAGATGTCCTATATGAGATCTCAACAATGGTTATCAGCTTCCAGAAATGTTGCAAGCTTCCTTCAAGTTGTACAAGCCCAGCGTCATCAAGTTACTCCTGGGCTTTGAGTCATCCTAACTGCACACAAAACATCATGGAACAGAAAAAGCCATTCTCCTTAGGGCTGTTCTAAATCCCAAACTGATGAAAACTATCAGTGTAATAAAACAGTTGTTCTTCTTTTCCATTTACTTTGAAGTGGTCAATTAGTGATACCAAATGGAGTAGTAGCTGACTACAGAATAGTGAGTAAGTTTGTTTGGGCCAATGAGATGTAAGTGGCATTGTAAATCCCATAAAGCCTCATTAAAGATAACAGACAACTTAAAAAAATGAAAAGAAAGACTAGTGACCTAGAGCTCTTTGTTCTGTTTTCTCAGGCCATGAGCAGCCTTTAACACACCTATTTCTGTAAAATGTCATTGTTTATGTGAGGTGTGATATACAATGTTTGAGAATCACTGGGTTTTGATGGTGCGTTGGAAGATGTCCATGGCACTAAATGGTTAATGAGTCACCAAAGAGTCCATGTTGTCAGGTAAAGGTAAAGCATGTTGTAGGGAGCTCTCATAATTACCGTATTACTCTATAATATCCCCAAAGCTAGAGCTGGCATTATTTCACTGGATCATAACATTTTAGAGTCATATGCTGTGATATTACTTATTTTGCAAGTAAGTCAATGAGGTTTTTCAAAGACTAATGGACATCTTCTCTCTCCTTCTTCTTAGAGAATTTTCACAGGGATTAAATGCACCCAGATAAAGGATTAGATTTTCAGAGATTTCTAAATGCCGAAAAAAAAGCAAGTGATTGAATTTTCCAAAGATGACTTAACAGCTTTCACAACAGAGTATTCTACAAATGTGCAACTACCCCATTAAAAGAGGAGTCTAATAATGCTCTTCTTTACTACAGGAAGGGAAGATTGTAATGTGCTTCTAGGAAAATATTATATTCAATGACTCTATGTGCTATTCAAATGTAAATTAGAAAAGAGCACACAGCTTTGGCCTATTTTATATTGAGTGCTTACTTTTGGAATCCAGTCCATCCCCTATGGAAGCCCAAGGAACTTGTGGATGTAACCCTGATGGCAACTTGATGTTGACTAGATGTCCTATATGAGATCTCAACAATGGTTATCAGCTTCCAGAAATGTTGCAAGCTTCCTTCAAGTTGTACAAGCCCAGCGTCATCAAGTTACTCCTGGGCTTTGAGTCATCCTAACTGCACACAAAACATCATGGAACAGAAAAAGCCATTCTCCTTAGGGCTGTTCTAAATCCCAAACTGATGAAAACTATCAGTGTAATAAAACAGTTGTTCTTCTTTTCCATTTACTTTGAAGTGGTCAATTAGTGATACCAAATGGAGTAGTAGCTGACTACAGAATAGTGAGTAAGTTTGTTTGGGCCAATGAGATGTAAGTGGCATTGTAAATCCCATAAAGCCTCATTAAAGATAACAGACAACTTAAAAAAAAAATGAAAAAGAAAGACTACTGAGCTAGATTGCACTGTTTGTCCTTCCCTTTATCTGATACCTTTCTACTTCCTGAAATGAGGATATAGTTTGAAGCTGGAGCTTCAACAACTACCATGTAGACTTAAGGATGGCAGTGGAAATAGATAGAAGGTACCTGCTTTCCTAACGTCTTAATGTAGTCATCCTAGCAATTTAAGTCCTTTGGAATTAAGCTGTATGAGAGAACAGTAGTTAGTTAGGCATTTAAGACATTAAGATATATAATGGTTTTACTTGCATGTGTTCCTAATCCTAAGTGTGATCCATACATCATTTAAAAATTGGAAACAAAAGCGAGTCACTTTCCCAAATTAGTAAGTGGAAGAGCAGGGATTTATACTCTTAATTGTCTGATTTTGCGACCTAGAGTTTAATCACCACAATACACTGCCTCAAGAGCAAAAGCACAGTGGTCAAAAATGGGGAAAGAACAAAAGATTTTAAAGACCAAAAATGATAAAATGAATCATAATCACAAAGGTCTAAAAATGTAGGATATATGGTATATCATCAGTAGTATATTGGATTCCCTGCTACCTGCATCTGCCATGGTCAAAATCACAAAAGAAAATCTTTGACATACCTCAAAACTTTAGATTGGCCAGAGCTTTTTGTTATCCTAGTCCATGGGCACTCAGTTAAGTTTTATATTGAGTGCTTACTTTTGGAATCCAGTCCATCCCCTATGGAAGCCCAAGGAACTTGTGGATGTAACCCTGATGGCAACTTGATGTTGACTAGATGTCCTATATGAGATCTCAACAATGGTTATCAGCTTCCAGAAATGTTGCAAGCTTCCTTCAAGTTGTACAAGCCCAGCGTCATCAAGTTACTCCTGGGCTTTGAGTCATCCTAACTGCACACAAAACATCATGGAACAGAAAAAGCCATTCTCCTTAGGGCTGTTCTAAATCCCAAACTGATGAAAACTATCAGTGTAATAAAACAGTTGTTCTTCTTTTCCATTTACTTTGAAGTGGTCAATTAGTGATACCAAATGGAGTAGTAGCTGACTACAGAATAGTGAGTAAGTTTGTTTGGGCCAATGAGATGTAAGTGGCATTGTAAATCCCATAAAGCCTCATTAAAGATAACAGACAACTTAAAAAAATGAAAAAGAAAGACTACTGAGCTAGATTGCACTGTTTGTCCTTCCCTTTATCTGATACCTTTCTACTTCCTGAAATGAGGATATAGTTTGAAGCTGGAGCTTCAACAACTACCATGTAGACTTAAGGATGGCAGTGGAAATAGATAGAAGGTACCTGCTTTCCTAACGTCTTAATGTAGTCATCCTAGCAATTTAAGTCCTTTGGAATTAAGCTGTATGAGAGAACAGTAGTTAGTTAGGCATTTAAGACATTAAGATATATAATGGTTTTACTTGCATGTGTTCCTAATCCTAAGTGTGATCCATACATCATTTAAAAATTGGAAACAAAAGCGAGTCACTTTCCCAAATTAGTAAGTGGAAGAGCAGGGATTTATACTCTTAATTGTCTGATTTTGCGACCTAGAGTTTAATCACCACAATACACTGCCTCAAGAGCAAAAGCACAGTGGTCAAAAATGGGGAAAGAACAAAAGATTTTAAAGACCAAAAATGATAAAATGAATCATAATCACAAAGGTCTAAAAATGTAGGATATATGGTATATCATCAGTAGTATATTGGATTCCCTGCTACCTGCATCTGCCATGGTCAAAATCACAAAAGAAAATCTTTGACATACCTCAAAACTTTAGATTGGCCAGAGCTTTTTGTTATCCTAGTCCATGGGCACTCAGTTAAGTTTTATATGTTAAAGTAACACTGCTTATGGGAAATACCATTAAGACTAACTTCAAAGGAGTGATGTATTTCTTGGTCAAGTTTTTCTTTCTGTTTTGTTGTTTTGTTTTGTTATCTGATCCAAACTCATCAAATATAGTATAGGCATATAAACAAGAACAACAAAAACCCTGATTATAAAATCTAATTCTGAAAAGAGAACCTTCCCTATAGCCCTGGGTTGCAAATAATTAAGAAAACATCTGATTCCGTGTAGATGAAAAATTCATTCTTTCTGATTTTCTGTGCATTTGCACATTTGTAGCTCACTGGTTTCATTTGCAGCAGGGATATTGAAAACACATTTCAAGGACTCCTACTGATTTGAGAAATTTATTGTACCTTAAGGGCTGTCAGAGGGAATTTGCAAATTACTAGTCCAAATTATTTCAACAAGAAAACATATTGATAAGTTCAGGTAATAGAAAGGGGAAAAATGATTAACATAAGTGTCATAAGAAAGCTATTGTGCTACATAAATCACAGGTAGTCAAAGATGTTTTATAAGAAAGATGCTGTGCTAAAATATAAAAAAGAATACTTCCTTTCTTCCTCAACAGAGAATACCCCTTTGATTTCAATGTTAAAATATACACTTCCCTTCTTCTATACCAAAAAATAAGAGATTAAGCTATTTTTTTATTCCTTGAAATACTTTTTGGTGAATAAAATTATCTTTAACCTAAGTACCTATGAATATATTTTTATACACATGACAGTTTTAATTAAAATATTCAGTGATTCAATAAGCCCATAAGATCTATTAAATTAGGCATCACTAACATCATCAACCAGATTCAGTTACATTTTAAAGAAATAAAACCTGTGATTAATATAGTCTTCATAAATCCCTAAAAAATAATTAATATATCATTAATATATGATGTCTTCAATACATACAATTGAGAAAATATATGTAATTTAGTCTTTAATACATATTGAGAAAATGTATGTTTAAAAACTTGGCACCTATCGGGGGAGAAACATGAAATAGTTAGGAAAACATCTGCTATCCTATTTAAGTGGTTTGATCTAGGTAAGGTCTGAAAGGCAATAGTCAGGGCAAAGAATTTCCATGAGAGCTAAAGTCCTTGCTTACAACAACAGGAGACTTTCCTTTCATCTCTATTTAATTTAGTAGCTTTTTTTTTTTTTTTTTTTTTTTAAAGAACTTTCCTTAGTGAAGTGGCCCTAGAGGTGGTGATAAGGGAAGTGTCGGGGCAGTGGTAGTGGTTGCAAAGGTTGATGGAATGTATTTGCAGAATGGAACTGGAATGTTGGAAAAGGATGAAAACTCCAGAGTGGAAAGAGTTGTGGACAGGCAAGATACCAATTTTATGTTTTCTATTGTGTTGTAACTCAGATTTCCATCATCCATGATTTCAGTAGTTCCACAGAACAAAATCTTGACTATATATTTTGTGTACTTAGTAAAGGATGTGCCTATTCACTTTTTATGTAGTTCATTTTAATGAATTCATGCAAAGTGACTGTGTTCCAGATGTAAATAGAACCAAGGAAAAAGATATCAGTCAAACTGAACAATTAAAAAAGGCATACAAATTTGACGATGATTTAAACAGCATTAAATATGTTATGGTTGCCAAGTTTCTCTAGATGACCATAGGTGTGGTACTCATATTAAACATTAAATAGCCTCTAAGTCATGTACATTTCAAAGGATGTATTATTACCTGGTTTACAAAATTGCCTTCTAATGAAGATATGCTCACATCTTCTTTGCATATGTGTGTATATTTAACTAAACAACCTTGAACTTTGGCTAAAGCTTGGTTAATTTATTAAAACAAATACTTAGACATAATATATTGTGTTAATCCAACATATTTAAAGCAGTTACATTTTAAAGAAATAAAACCTGTGATTAATATAGTCTTCATAAATCCCTAAAAAATAATTAATATATCATTAATATATGATGTCTTCAATACATACAATTGAGAAAATATATGTAATTTAGTCTTTAATACATATTGAGAAAATGTATGTTTAAAAACTTGGCACCTATCGGGGGAGAAACATGAAATAGTTAGGAAAACATCTGCTATCCTATTTAAGTGGTTTGATCTAGGTAAGGTCTGAAAGGCAATAGTCAGGGCAAAGAATTTCCATGAGAGCTAAAGTCCTTGCTTACAACAACAGGAGACTTTCCTTTCATCTCTATTTAATTTAGTAGCTTTTTTTTTTTTTTTTTTTTTTTAAAGAACTTTCCTTAGTGAAGTGGCCCTAGAGGTGGTGATAAGGGAAGTGTCGGGGCAGTGGTAGTGGTTGCAAAGGTTGATGGAATGTATTTGCAGAATGGAACTGGAATGTTGGAAAAGGATGAAAACTCCAGAGTGGAAAGAGTTGTGGACAGGCAAGATACCAATTTTATGTTTTCTATTGTGTTGTAACTCAGATTTCCATCATCCATGATTTCAGTAGTTCCACAGAACAAAATCTTGACTATATATTTTGTGTACTTAGTAAAGGATGTGCCTATTCACTTTTTATGTAGTTCATTTTAATGAATTCATGCAAAGTGACTGTGTTCCAGATGTAAATAGAACCAAGGAAAAAGATATCAGTCAAACTGAACAATTAAAAAAGGCATACAAATTTGACGATGATTTAAACAGCATTAAATATGTTATGGTTGCCAAGTTTCTCTAGATGACCATAGGTGTGGTACTCATATTAAACATTAAATAGCCTCTAAGTCATGTACATTTCAAAGGATGTATTATTACCTGGTTTACAAAATTGCCTTCTAATGAAGATATGCTCACATCTTCTTTGCATATGTGTGTATATTTAACTAAACAACCTTGAACTTTGGCTAAAGCTTGGTTAATTTATTAAAACAAATACTTAGACATAATATATTGTGTTAATCCAACATATTTAAAGCAGTTATTTCAGTTTCCTGATATTTGGTGGGGTTCCTCATTGACTCAGTGGTAAAGACAAATTTGATCCTTGGTTCGGGAACATGCCCTGGAGGAGAGCACGTCAGCTCAGGCCAGTGCTCCTTCCTGGAGAATCCCATGGACAGACGAGCAGAGCAAGCTACAGATCCTACAGTCTCACAGTCCTTACAGTCTCACAGTCAGACACAACTAGACACATGTATGAGTCTTTGATAAGCAAACCTTTTTAAAATTAGGGGGAAAAAGTTGAAATTTTTTTCCCGTTCAGAGCAATGATGGAAGTGTTTAACACATTTTATTCTTATGTAAAGAATTTTTGGGTAGTGTATGTAATAATTTAGTTTTATTGATAAAATCTTGATGAGGAATAACTTCAAGTAGATACTTAAATGATCTTATGGAAAATATTTTCATGGGCAAGTCTTTCCAAATCACAGAACTGATTTGTTGAAAATAATTTTCATAGTTATTCTGTGACATATTGTTTGCACTAGATGAAAGTTGCTCAAAATATGTGTTCTTTATAATCTTTAAGCAAAGAACATTGGCAAGGTCATATCTGTTAAAGTGTCCTTAATTTCTTTTAATTCATCATATTGTTTCAATGCTTAAAATAAATATTGAACACATTTTAAAGAGAACAAAATAGCATATTAGAACATGAGTCTTTGTGTTCATTGCTCAGTCCTGTCTGACTCTCTGTGACCACCAGGCCCCTCTGTCCATGGGATTTCCCAGGCGAGAATACTGGAGTGGATTGCCATTGTCTTCTCCAGGAGATCTTCCCAAACTAGGGATTGAACTTGTGTCTCATGTCTCCTGCAATGGCAGGCGGATTCTTTACCAGTAGCGCCACCTGGGAAGCCCCACCTCAGAGCACACTTCGCCTAAATAAGACCTTTAAAAACATTAAAGATTAATATAATTAAGCAAATATAATTGTTTTGTTTTCGAAATGACTGCATAGTATTCTTGAGACAGTTTTTGTTAGTTTTTAAACCAGCAACGTTAAGATTGCTTTAATTGCCTTGTTAGTTTGTATTAATGACGTTCATACACAAGGGGTACTCATAAGTGCTATATAGTAATACTGACCCAACCCTTTTTTCTTCTTTTTTGGATCAAATTTTGATCCATTTACCTCTGTGTGTTAAGTCACTTCAGCTGTGTTTGACTATTTGCAACCCTATAGACTGTGACCCCTGTTTTTCAAATTCCACATATAAGTGAGATAGTGTAATACTGATGTTCTTCTCTCTTAAAAATTTCACTCAGCATAATGCTCTCGAGTTCCATCCTTGTTTTTGTAAATTTTATGATTTTCATTCGTTTTCATGACCGAATAATATCCCATCGTATATATGTAACTCATTTTCTTTATCCACTCATCAATCAATGGACATGTAAGTTATTTTTATGTCTTGTCCATTGTAAATAATGTTAAAGGTTACATGAGCGTGCCTGTATCTTTTCAAAGTAATATTTTGGGCTTTTTGTTTCTTTGATAAATGTCCAGATTAGAGTTGCTGTATTATGAGACAGTTTTGTGTTTAATCTTTTAAGGAACTTTCATACTATTTTCTGGACTTCCCTGGTGGCTCAGTGGTAAAGAATCTGCCTGCAATGCAGGAGACCTGCGTTTGATACCTGGGTTGGGAAGATCCCCTGGAGATGGGAATGGCAACCAACTGCAGTGTTCTTGCCTGGAGAATCCCCATGAACAGAGGAACCTGGCAGGCTACACACAGAGTTAGACACAACTGAAGCAACTAAACAGCAGCATACCATTTTCCATAGTGGAGACGTTTACATTCCCACCAACATTTTACAAATCCCCTTTTCTCCATATCATTTACAACACTTGTAATTTCTTATCCTTTCAGCAATAGTCATTCTAACAGATGTGAGGCAATGTCTCATTGTGGTTTTGATTTGCTTTTTCCCTAATGGTTAGTGATGTTGACCATCTTTTCATGTACCTGTTGGCCCTCTATTATGTCTTCTTTGAAAAGATATTTCCATATTTTCCTGAAAGTGTTAATTTAACAAAACTAATGCTACTATGAAAATGAATTGGTGTAATACATATCAATCTACTATAAATACACTACTGGGTCTAAAAAGTCCCTTTTATGTGGAGTAATACAAAAAAAAAAAAAAAAAAGTCTATGGAGTAGAAAGGTGTAGAAAAGTCATAAATAATTCAGACAGTGGTTGTGAAAGGAATTGCAATAGAATTCCACATGAATGCTGTGGACAAGTGAAAAGATGAGAGTGTCACATCATGAGAAATAGGAGACTTAAATTCTAGTTGTGGCCCATAGTTCAAGATGCATGCACTTAGTAATGATAACTTACAATGACTATACCAGTTAAGTTACTTTAACTCTCAGTGATGTTATGCAGAAAATAGAGATAATGATACCTGCGCCTCAGGTTTTATTGTAGCTTTTAATATGGAATGGAAAAATGAATTACTTATGTAGGATCTGTTACATGCTAAATGTTTGACATGCTTTAATTAAATTTTTGGAGAGTAAAGTTGTTATTGTCTTCATCTCAAGAAAGGGGATTTTGTTCCCCAACATGAAGTTTTGAAGAAGCTATCTGAAAGTTTTATTTATTATAGTCCATTTTTTCATTTTCTTCATTAAAAGGTATTGATTTTATTATAATATAAAAGCAATATGTTGGATCTTTTATTTTCTTTACCAGAAAAATAATTCTGTGTTATCTCAGATAATTTTACCTATCTCTACATTAACCATATGTGTAATCATCTTGACATTTCAAAAGAGAACATTGCATAGCTTTGAGCCATATTTTGTGCATTTAATGCTGTTTTAAATAGTTGTTCTTTTGACTTGTGCTGTTAAAATTTCTGCTATAGCAGACTTTTATTTCCTGGTGATCTGTTCTCATAAACTGAGTTCTATGACCTTGGTAAAACACTTACCAGAGAGTGTGGCTATAAGCTTACAGGAAGACTTTCAAGAAACATTTGACAGATTCCTTCTATCTGCAGAAGCCATAAAATTACTCCACTTCATTTCCTACTACCCTTTCTTGGTCCTGTCTAGTTCAGTCCTGGTCACTGATTCATGAATTACGTGGCCTTTGGTAAAATGATGCTTGGTCATCCATATACTCTCTCAAAAAGACAGAGAAGGATAACTTCTCTTACTGTAAGTAGTATTCCCTATTAATATGTCAAATGACCATTGGTAGTCATTTGAACTATATCAAGAAGAAAAGGAAATTGATTGAAAAATAGGGTGAGGACAGAGTTGAAGGAGAAATTCAGAGAGAAGCAGGAAATTACAGACTTTGTGGTTCCAGAAAAGGAAATAGATAGTGATGGAAACTGACAGCTAAAATACAGTTAGGTGTGCATGCTTTGAGAAGTGACACCAAAGTGTTTGATATTTTCCCCATTGTGAGAATCAGTGCCCTCTCCCACTGGACCTGGGTCAAGTTTTAACTGCTGTGATTGTAATAAGGTATGGCAGAATACAGGCAATGGAAAGCAAGGCAGGATTTTCCTTAGCTACTGGAATATTCAAATGGAAAGCCATACAGTATCATGCAGGTGTCTCAGTATCCTAAGACTACCATGTCATGAGGATCCAGACACAGAGTGGTCAACTGTAGGCTCTCTGATTAACAGTCTTTGTCCTTAGGTTATTCCATCTCAGGTGCTAGATAGATGAGTGAAGGAGTCTCCCATTAATATGTGTGCCAGCTATTGTTTTAAACCTAGTCTTCAGGTCTTATGATCTGAAGTGTCAGACACTATGGAGTAAGATCTGTTGACCTCTTCTTTACACTGCCCATAGAACCCAGGAATATTTTTTAAAAAATAAATAAAGCTGTAGTTTTAAAGAACTACATTATAGAGTGAGATTTCCCTGGTAGCTAATTTGGCAAAGAATCTGCCTGCAATGCAGGATACCCAGGCTCGATCCTTGGGTCGGGAAGATCCCCTGGAGAAGGGAATGGCTCCCCGCTCCAGTATTGTTACTTGGAGAATTCCATGGACAGAAGAGCCTGGTGGGCTACAGTCTTTGGGGTCACAAAGAGTCAACGGTGCTGAATGACTAGCACATTAAGGAGTAGTTGCTTCTGTGGATATTAATTATTTACTTTGGAATAATCAGTTCACAGTTTCACTAGTAAGTATGTCTACCTGTTTTAGAATCACAACTCTTTATGCACTTACAGATTATGTATCACTTTCTAAATTGAGTTTCTGCATGAGGAACTTCCTTTAATGCATCTTATATTGCAGTCTGCTATTGATAGATTCTCTTCATATTTATTTTCTGTGTAAAATATTGCATTTTTCTTCCCTTCTTGGAAAAACATTTTATCTGATATAGAATTTTTGTGCCTTTACTTGTTTGTTTTCTATGATTTTAAAGAAAACATTCATTGCCTTTGGCCATGCATAATGTTTGATAAAAAGTTGGCTATAATTCTTTTTTGAAATTCCTATGTGTGAAGTGTCATTTTTCTGTGGCTGCTTTTGATGCTTTTTTATCATTGTTTTTTAGAAACCTGATTATGATGGTGCTGTATTAATATTTCTTCTTCTTGAAAATCATGTAGATTTTGGATATGTAATATTTATTCTGTTTGTCACTATTATTGGGAAATATGTTGATGTTATACCTGAGTGTTTTTTTTTTGTGTTAATTCTGTGTTTACTGAGAGATTTAAGTTTTTTGTCACTATTGTTGGGAAATATGTTGATGTTATACCTGAGTGTTTTTTACTTGTGTTAATTCTGTGTTTGCTGAGAGATTTAAGTTTTTTATTCGGTGTGAGATCTTATATTCTCCCTCAAAATTGGAAAAAAATTGGCTCTTATTCTTCAGATATAGTTTCTTTCTACTCTTTTACCTTTCTACTTTTCAGTTATAAATTAGACCCCTTGGTAATGTTCAACTGGTCATTTAGTGTAAAGATTTGGATTAATCGGGCTAGAAGGTGGGCTGTATTTAATGTCTGTATAGCTATAGCTGTCAGATATATCAAACGCCTCCCATGTCCTCCTTTTTGTCCTTCTGTCTTAGGTCTTGACTGAGCACTGCTTCCTGGGGACAGTTTGTGTCTTGAAGCTCTTTGAGCTGTGCCCCTCTGTTATCACATGGTCCATGCTTTTTACCCTCACCATTATGTTCTGTAAAGTCACTGGAGACACTGAGTGAACTAACACTGAACTACTGCCTCGAGGAGACATTTAGGCTTAGGTTCCTGTGAGTCCTATCAGAACCTTTTCAACAACTGAAATACTCTCTGGGTTATTATAGGTTCATTTGCCAACATCCTTAAAACCAAGGCAGTCTCAAAACATAAGAAACTTGCTCTTTACATAACCCGTTCCTGTACCACATTTATGCACTTACAGATTATGTATCACTTTCTAAATTGAGTTTCTGCATGAGGAACTTCCTTTAATGCATCTTATATTGCAGTCTGCTATTGATAGATTCTCTTCATATTTATTTTCTGTGTAAAATATTGCATTTTCTTCCTTCTTGGAAAAACATTTTATCTGATATAGAATTTTTGTGCCTTTACTTGTTTGTTTTCTATGATTTTAAAGAAAACATTCATTGCCTTTGGCCATGCATAATGTTTGATAAAAAGTTGGCTATAATTCTTTTTTGAAATTCCTATGTGTGAAGTGTCATTTTTCTGTGGCTGCTTTTGATGCTTTTTTATCATTGTTTTTTAGAAACCTGATTATGATGGTGCTGTATTAATATTTCTTCTTCTTGAAAATCATGTAGATTTTGGATATGTAATATTTATTCTGTTTGTCACTATTATTGGGAAATATGTTGATGTTATACCTGAGTGTTTTTTATTTGTGTTAATTCTGTGTTTACTGAGAGATTTAAGTTTTTTGTCACTATTGTTGGGAAATATGTTGATGTTATACCTGAGTGTTTTTTACTTGTGTTAATTCTGTGTTTGCTGAGAGATTTAAGTTTTTTATTCGGTGTGAGATCTTATATTCTCCCTCAAAATTGGAAAAAAATTGGCTCTTATTCTTCAGATATAGTTTCTTTCTACTCTTTTACCTTTCTACTTTTCAGTTATAAATTAGACCCCTTGGTAATGTTCAACTGGTCATTTAGTGTAAAGATTTGGATTAATCGGGCTAGAAGGTGGGCTGTATTTAATGTCTGTATAGCTATAGCTGTCAGATATATCAAACGCCTCCCATGTCCTCCTTTTTGTCCTTCTGTCTTAGGTCTTGACTGAGCACTGCTTCCTGGGGACAGTTTGTGTCTTGAAGCTCTTTGAGCTGTGCCCCTCTGTTATCACATGGTCCATGCTTTTTACCCTCACCATTATGTTCTGTAAAGTCACTGGAGACACTGAGTGAACTAACACTGAACTACTGCCTCGAGGAGACATTTAGGCTTAGGTTCCTGTGAGTCCTATCAGAACCTTTTCAACAACTGAAATACTCTCTGGGTTATTATAGGTTCATTTGCCAACATCCTTAAAACCAAGGCAGTCTCAAAACATAAGAAACTTGCTCTTTTACATAACCCCGTTCCTGTACCACATTTAGCACAGTTTTGAATAATGTCGCTGCAGCCTCTGGTCTGTGGGAAACTGCCCTCTAAACTTAGCAGTTTTATTCCAGGTTGCCTTTTGAAATGTGTGAGTTGGGCCAGCACTATCCAAGAAGGCTTTCCTGACCCTGGGTAACATGACCCTAAATTTCTGTAGCTCTCAGCCTCACCACACTGCTGTCCTCTATGCTGGGTTTTTTTTATTGATTTTTTTTTTCCTCTTGAATCCAAAAATTTAGGTGTTTTTTGATATTTCCAAGTTTTATCACACACTATCGATGCTACTTTAGCACTTTCCAGAGCAGCCTCATATACGGATAAGTGAAATTCGTCTTCTGTTTTATGAAGATACCATATTGTGATTCATTTACATTGAACACACAAGGAACAGTGTTGTAACTCATGCCTGCACGAACCTGCTTTAACACACACATTTTGTTGGAAAGGCACATTACATCCTTCTTGCTCTAGAAACATTAGACAGCACTTCAGCACTTCACTTGGGAACCATTTAAACAGCAGCATTATCAAAAACAGCACTGTTTTTTTAATATAGGACTAAATAGACTCTGAAAAATGATACATTTCCAATATGAGAGCATAAACAAGAAGGCAGAGCATCTCCTAATTCCATCTCAACTGGGGCATGCCTGTCAGAAAACTAGAATTTTTCATCATTCTGTCCTTATCAGCAAATGATTGCAAAATTGCCACAAGTGTTGATTTGGGGTTATAAATAAATTGTGGGAAGTAGGTGAATTCACAAATACACTGTCTGCAAATGAGGAGAACTGACTATTTTTACCCTGCTGCTCCTGATACAATAGTAAGATGCATGAGAGGAGAGTCTTATAATCAAATTTCAGTCTGTTGATGGTCCTGCATCTCTATGGTGTGACCTTCACAACTCTTTCTCTACATCACTTTAGTGTCTTTTCACACTTAAGGTGAAATAGCAAGGTAAAATGGCTTTTCCGATTAAATTACTCTCTGGGTTATTATAGGTTCATTTGCCAACATCCTTAAAACCAAGGCAGTCTCAAAACATAAGAAACTTGCTCTTTTACATAACCCCGTTCCTGTACCACATTTAGCACAGTTTTGAATAATGTCGCTGCAGCCTCTGGTCTGTGGAAACTGCCCTCTAAACTTAGCAGTTTTATTCCAGGTTGCCTTTTGAAATGTGTGAGTTGGGCCAGCACTATCCAAGAAGGCTTTCCTGACCCTGGGTAACATGACCCTAAATTTCTGTAGCTCTCAGCCTCACCACACTGCTGTCCTCTATGCTGGGTTTTTTTTATTGATTTTTTTTTTCCTCTTGAATCCAAAAATTTAGGTGTTTTTTGATATTTCCAAGTTTTATCACACACTATCGATGCTACTTTAGCACTTTCCAGAGCAGCCTCATATACGGATAAGTGAAATTCGTCTTCTGTTTTATGAAGATACCATATTGTGATTCATTTACATTGAACACACAAGGAACAGTGTTGTAACTCATGCCTGCACGAACCTGCTTTAACACACACATTTTGTTGGAAAGGCACATTACATCCTTCTTGCTCTAGAAACATTAGACAGCACTTCAGCACTTCACTTGGGAACCATTTAAACAGCAGCATTATCAAAAACAGCACTTTTTTTTTTTTAATATAGGACTAAATAGACTCTGAAAAATGATACATTTCCAATATGAGAGCATAAACAAGAAGGCAGAGCATCTCCTAATTCCATCTCAACTGGGGCATGCCTGTCAGAAAACTAGAATTTTTCATCATTCTGTCCTTATCAGCAAATGATTGCAAAATTGCCACAAGTGTTGATTTGGGGTTATAAATAAATTGTGGGAAGTAGGTGAATTCACAAATACACTGTCTGCAAATGAGGAGAACTGACTATTTTTACCCTGCTGCTCCTGATACAATAGTAAGATGCATGAGAGGAGAGTCTTATAATCAAATTTCAGTCTGTTGATGGTCCTGCATCTCTATGGTGTGACCTTCACAACTCTTTCTCTACATCACTTTAGTGTCTTTTCACACTTAAGGTGAAATAGCAAGGTAAAAATGGGCTGTAGTTGGTGGACTGCTTTTCCCTCAGTAGGAAATGACCCTGACAATATCTTTTCCTATGAAAAGCAGGCTTCTGTTGGAATGTCTGGAAGAATTTCAAAATGATTATTCCCTCTGCCAGAGCCAAGAGGAATATTTCTGGGATTTTCGTTTTACCAATTCGGTGGGATTTATCAACTGAAAAATAAGTCACACCTGAAAGTAGAGAGTTATTATATTCAGTGGGAATTATGAGGACTTCAAGGACAGGAGACAGCATATCAAGTGACCCTGAGAGAATGCTCCAAGGAGGTAGTGAAAGGAGTCAGGATATATAGGAGTCAAGACATATAGAAGTTTTTAACAGGTGGGAACTGGAGGGGATGCAGAGAAGGCAGTCTGTTAATTAAGGAAAACCAGATATCTCAAAGAATATAGTGCTTTTCTATGTATGGGAAGATGCAAGCCTCTGGGCTGATTGAATTCATTCCTTTCATATCTGTCTCAGCTATCTGGGGCCAGTCCTGCTTCTTGATTGCTCACATCCTTTGTCTTTGTTATCCCGTCACTAAATCCTGTCTAACTCTTTGTGACCCCATTGACTGCAGCACATCAGGCTTCTCTGTCATTCACTCCACAAGTTTGCTCAAACTCATGTTCATTGAGTCAATAATCATCCAACCACCTCATTCTCTGTCATCACCTTCTCCTTTTTCCTTCAATCTTTTCCAGTATCAGGATGTTTTCCAATGAGTAGGCTCTTTGCATAAGGTGGCCAAAGTCTTGGAGCTTCGACTTCAGCATCAGTCCTTCCAGTGAATATTCAGGGTTGATTTCCTTTAGTATTGACTGGTTTGATCTCCTTGCTGTTCAGGAGACTCTCAGGAGTCCTTCAGTGCCACATTTCAAAAGCATCAATTCTTTGACACTCAGCCCCCCCCTCTTAATGGTCCTTCGATCAATAGTAAGATGCATGAGAGGAGAGTCTTATAATCAAATTTCAGTCTGTTGATGGTCCTGCATCTCTATGGTGTGACCTTCACAACTCTTTCTCTACATCACTTTAGTGTCTTTTCACACTTAAGGTGAAATAGCAAGGTAAAAATGGGCTGTAGTTGGTGGACTGCTTTTCCCTCAGTAGGAAATGACCCTGACAATATCTTTTCCTATGAAAAGCAGGCTTCTGTTGGAATGTCTGGAAGAATTTCAAAATGATTATTCCCTCTGCCAGAGCCAAGAGGGAATATTTCTGGGATTTTCGTTTTACCAATTCGGTGGGATTTATCAACTGAAAAATAAGTCACACCTGAAAGTAGAGAGTTATTATATTCAGTGGGAATTATGAGGACTTCAAGGACAGGAGACAGCATATCAAGTGACCCTGAGAGAATGCTCCAAGGAGGTAGTGAAAGGAGTCAGGATATATAGGAGTCAAGACATATAGAAGTTTTTAACAGGTGGGAACTGGAGAGGGGGATGCAGAGAAGGCAGTCTGTTAATTAAGGAAAACCAGATATCTCAAAGAATATAGTGCTTTTCTATGTATGGGAAGATGCAAGCCTCTGGGCTGATTGAATTCATTCCTTTCATATCTGTCTCAGCTATCTGGGGCCAGTCCTGCTTCTTGATTGCTCACATCCTTTGTCTTTGTTATCCCGTCACTAAATCCTGTCTAACTCTTTGTGACCCCATTGACTGCAGCACATCAGGCTTCTCTGTCATTCACTCCACAAGTTTGCTCAAACTCATGTTCATTGAGTCAATAATCATCCAACCACCTCATTCTCTGTCATCACCTTCTCCTTTTTCCTTCAATCTTTTCCAGTATCAGGATGTTTTCCAATGAGTAGGCTCTTTGCATAAGGTGGCCAAAGTCTTGGAGCTTCGACTTCAGCATCAGTCCTTCCAGTGAATATTCAGGGTTGATTTCCTTTAGTATTGACTGGTTTGATCTCCTTGCTGTTCAGGAGACTCTCAGGAGTCCTTCAGTGCCACATTTCAAAAGCATCAATTCTTTGACACTCAGCCTTCTTAATGGTCCAAATCTCACACCCATACATAACTACTAGAAAAACCATAGCTTTGACTATATGAACCTGATTTTTAATATGCTGCCTAAGTTTGTCATAGCTTTTCTTTGATATCTTACTTGCCATAAGGAGTGGCAGATGTGGCTCTTGGACTTTCTCACTTCCCCAGGGCTCCTCAGCACTCTTACTGGGAAGTGACTGATGGCTGCTATTTATCTGGTTTTGTTTTTGTAGGCTCAGAATTTTATATTTTAAAGGCTGGAATTCCTGATAACTGTATCTTTCTTATTTACAGATATAGCTAGAAATATCACAGATTCTTGGAGTGGGGGTAAAGCACATGAACAAGTGGGGGCTTTGGTGATAGCCAGTCTCATGTATTTTGTGTATCAATTTCACTGGCTGCATAGTGCTTAGATGAAGCATTAGTTTTGAATGTGCTTGTGAAGATGTTTCTGAACGAGATTAGCATTTGAATCAATGGACTCAGTAAAGCAGATTTTTGGTAGGATGGCTACAATTCCATTATTTCTCATATTATGACCACCACATATTTGGACCACATGAGGCCATCACTGAGACCCCTCACCCAAGAAGGGACCCAACTTTTAAGGCCTGACCCTCTTGATAAGGACTAAAATGGAAGTACAGCACCTGTCAGGCCACCACAAAAGTACCCATATGATGTCATAACAGACAGAAGCAGGCCAGGGACACTGAAATCACCTTTATGAAACAAAAAGGTGAGAGCCTTTGGGACCCCAGTTCCAGCCTGGGAGGAAATATACATTCTCCAGTTCTGGTGCTTACCTCCCACCCAGGTCTCAACTCAAAGGATATTACCCTGGGCGTGGCCAGAATAACCAAGAGGACTAAGGTCCCCAGAGGTCAGTGGGCGCCACCCAAAGCTGCCTTTGTGTTTGGTAGTCACCACAGGCAAGAGAAGAAGGAAGTCACGGATACCACCTAGGGTTCCCACGTGGTGTACAAACCCACTTCGTGTTGCTCTCCATACAGACGATGTGAACCCCAGCTCTGGGGGGGCTTTGATGACAGAGGCTGAGCTGGACTCAAGGGTTCAGGCTCACAGGATGTGGGTCCCATGGTTGGTTCTTGCCTCTCTCTGGTCAAGATCTTAGCAAAGAATCCTTCTGTCCTCCAGATTTGTAGTCAGCTAATTCGGGATGCAGACTGTGGGGCACACGTGACCATTCTGGGAGAATAGCTGAGCTATTCAATAGAAGGCTGCAGTTCTCTGGAGACTTCTCTCAATGGCCTTCCTACTCCTTCAAGACCTCCCTTCTATATGTCCAGTGGAGCCTTTGCCCAGCACAGATCTCTGCTACATAGGCGCCTCACCTCACAGCTATGAACTGAACTGAGGACTGTGCAGGGCTGAGAGGGTCAAAACCAGAGGCCTTTGCTTCTGCCTCCAGCTGGTGCACAGGTGGTCCTTCCTTGAGATGTCTCCGATGTCCAGGGAGCACAGGGCAGGGCCAGGGCCGTAGAGGGCTGAGGCACTCTCATAGTTGGGTCCAGCTTGGGTCCTTGCTTGCCCTGTCTCAAATATTTATACCTAATGCTGGGAAAGACTGAGGGCAGGAGGAAAAAGGGGCGAAAATAGATGGATGGTTGGATAGCATCGCCAACTGAATGAACATGGGTTCGAGCAAACTCTGGGAGAAAGTGAAGGCCAGAGGAGCCTGATGTGCTGCAGTCCATGGGCTCACAAAGAGTCAGACAAGACTGAGTGACTGAACAACAGCCATGTCTCCCACCCTGACACACACGCATGTCTGTTACTCTGGAAGTACTGAAGAGGTTAATCTCAGCCTACAGGCAAAGCACAGAAAGTAAAGCAATCACAACAATGCCTATAGTAGCATTTTAAACCTAATAATACAAATAAGAAACTCTAAAAAATGAGTTTGCTATGATAAAAGATACATACATCATAGTTAACTTGTGGAAAATAATGATTCATAACCAAGGATGAGTAACAGATAATGGAATGCATTAATGACTTAAAAAAATCACAATATGTTTTTCACAACATTCCAGCAACCTTCATCTGAGCATAAGAGCAGATGGTTATCTATTCTTAAGTGACATATCCTCAGTGAGAAATATTAAAATGTGATTTAGTAACGTTTTAAAGAATATAACTATAATGGGTGAACTTATCTCATATATGACTTCTATCTTCTTGTGTACCAAGAGAAGTTAATAGTTTTAAATTCATATAATGCATATAATGAAATACATTAATGTTTACAAATTTATGCAACTACTTTGGAAAAGTGATTGGCGCTGAATAAATTGAAATATTTTTCTTGAATCCTTCAGAGAATTGAGATTGCAGGGCATACAACTACCCCAAAATCTGGCTTTCCAGATTTGCAGCATTCAGAGGGACATTGCCAAGATCCAATTGCTTAGAGAAAAAGTTGCTGAAACCCATGTGTCAAAGGAACACATAAAATGATAATTATAATAAACTTACAGAAAATGAACTATAAGCTAGCTTTAAAATAAGAATCTCCTTATGGTCATAGTCTTAAGAAGCTGTATTTGTCATGATTCCCCAGAGTAATGGAATCTATAGGATATATTATAAGAAAAGATTTAGTAGAATTGGCTCATGAAATTATGGAGGCAGCGAAGTCCTACACCCTGCCATCTGTAAGCTGAAGACCCAGAAAGGCAGTAGTATAACACAGAGTAAATGAGAAGAATGAGGAGCACCTAGGGCAGAAGAAAAATATTCTAGTTCAAGGAATCAGCCAGGGAGAAAAGGGAGAGCTAATTCCACTACCTATGGTGTCTGTATATGACATACACATGCCTATACATGTGAAGATTTTGCAAATACATTCTCCAACAAACTTTACATAGTCATTGAGTGTCTATAGAATGTGAAGTATATTGCTAGTAAGATTTCTCTGATGAAAAAGGTCATGTTAATAGACATTTACATGCATAATTAAAAATCAGCCAACCTAAAGATTTTACATAACCTTTGTTCTAAACCAGCAATATATATGCATGCATGTTTCTTTCAAATGAACTTGTTTTTACATTTCAAAGTTTGGTATTCATGGAGTGCATATAAAGGAAAAAAAAACATTGCATTACATAGACCATGTTAGATTATCACAATTAAATACAATCTGAGCATAAGAGCAGATGGTTATCTATTCTTAAGTGACATATCCTCAGTGAGAAATATTAAAATGTGATTTAGTAACGTTTTAAAGAATATAACTATAATGGGTGAACTTATCTCATATATGACTTCTATCTTCTTGTGTACCAAGAGAAGTTAATAGTTTTAAATTCATATAATGCATATAATGAAATACATTAATGTTTACAAATTTATGCAACTACTTTGGAAAAGTGATTGGCGCTGAATAAATTGAAATATTTTTCTTGAATCCTTCAGAGAATTGAGATTGCAGGGCATACAACTACCCCAAAATCTGGCTTTCCAGATTTGCAGCATTCAGAGGGACATTGCCAAGATCCAATTGCTTAGAGAAAAAGTTGCTGAAACCCATGTGTCAAAGGAACACATAAAATGATAATTATAATAAACTTACAGAAAATGAACTATAAGCTAGCTTTAAAATAAGAATCTCCTTATGGTCATAGTCTTAAGAAGCTGTATTTGTCATGATTCCCCAGAGTAATGGAATCTATAGGATATATTATAAGAAAAGATTTAGTAGAATTGGCTCATGAAATTATGGAGGCAGCGAAGTCCTACACCCTGCCATCTGTAAGCTGAAGACCCAGAAAGGCAGTAGTATAACACAGAGTAAATGAGAAGAATGAGGAGCACCTAGGGCAGAAGAAAAATATTCTAGTTCAAGGAATCAGCCAGGGAGAAAAGGGGGAGAGCTAATTCCACTACCTATGGTGTCTGTATATGACATACACATGCCTATACATGTGAAGATTTTGCAAATACATTCTCCAACAAACTTTACATAGTCATTGAGTGTCTATAGAATGTGAAGTATATTGCTAGTAAGATTTCTCTGATGAAAAAGGTCATGTTAATAGACATTTACATGCATAATTAAAAATCAGCCAACCTAAAGATTTTACATAACCTTTGTTCTAAACCAGCCATATATATGCATGCATGTTTCTTTCAAATGAACTTGTTTTTACATTTCAAAGTTTGGTATTCATGGAGTGCATATAAAGGATAAAAACATTGCATTACATAGACCATGTAGATTAATCACAATTAAATACATATTATTAGCATATTACTTTGGCAAAATTCCAAAGTTTGACAGTATCTTTCTGTGAGAAAACTGACATTCTGATACATTGTCTGTAGCCATGCAAAGTGATCAAATCTCTTCTGGAAGGGAATTAACCTGTATCGTTAGAATTTATGCCTTTATCCTATGGCTCAATAGTCTTATTTCTAGAAGCCAAGATAATAAACCTCAAAAATTACGAAATAAACTTGTATGATATGATTAATTATTCCATTATTTTTCTTTGCATAACGTAGAGTAAATGAAAACCTTATTTGCTCATATAGAAAACTGGTTAAGTAAATTATGATTCAATAAGCAGAGAATAGATATGGAGTGACTTTTAGAATATATTAAGTAAAATAATGAAAGAAACACACAACATGAGTAGTTTTGTGCTTTCGAGTAATTATAAAAAATAGAAAAAAATAACCAGAAACATATCAATATATGGAGGAGTGAGTAGGATAGAAGGGGTGTGACAATTTCTCAGGACATATCTATATATGTATGTATACTGTTACTTTTTTAATATATTCAAAAATGAAATATAACAAAGATGGAGAAAAGTATTGCTTAAATAGATGACAGATTTAACTATGCTATAAATAAATACCCATATAAAGCATTTAAATTAATTTAAACGCAGTATTTTGCTAATATGTACTTGGTCAAATAAAATAAAACAAATAGTATACTAATTTTGAATTCTGCTTAGTATCTTTGTTGTAGTGATATGGGCATAGATATTTTGAAAGTATTTTTATGTCCATGTTTGTATTGTAGACTTTAATTAATTTGAATAATTAAATTGATATTGTAGGAGCCAGTGTCTTTTCAATCAAAAAGGGGCATGCAAATAAAAACTGGAGGAAAACAAGGAAAATAAAGCTTTCTTGCTCAGTTATAATAGCATGCATATATACACATATGAGAAAGCAAAAGAGAGAAAGCAAGTGCGATAAAATGTTGTATTTCTTGAATCTAGACAAAGGTTGTTGAATATTACGTGACATTTTTTCTTAATGTGTCCATAAGTATATCTATTTCAATCTATTACCTATATATATATATATATATATATATTTATTTATTTATTGGGGGGGTGGGGTGGGGAGGGAGGGGAGCAGTCAGGCTATTTCTATTGGTCTTTGTCTGTTCTCATCCATCTTTGTTCTTTGGCCCGTGTGGGCCTCCCATCGCGGTGGCCTCTGTTGTTGCAGAGCACCGGCTCTGGGCGCATGCGCCCCAGAGCTCTGGCTCGGTAATTGTACACATCTGTCCAGCCGCTCCGCGGCACGTGGGATCTTCCCAGGCCAGGGATCGAACCGGCCTGCAAGGCGGTGTCCTTACCCACTGGACCACCAGGGAAGCCCTATTACCTATATATTTTTAGCTTATAGATAGTATAGATGAATAGAGTTATACATACATAAAATGATGCATTAGTAAACTCTATGCATGAGTGCTTACTCAGTTTGTCTGGTCTTTGCAACGCCATGGACTATCACCCATGAGGCTCCTGTGTTCATAGAGTTTTCCAGGCAAGAATACTGGAGTTAGTTGCAGTTTCCTCCTCTGGAAGATCCTCCAGATCTAGAGGTCTAACCCACATCTCCTGCAGCTGCTGCAGTCCAAGGAGGGTTCTTTATACCTGAGCCACCTGCGAAGCCCCAAACTCTCTGTACACACACAAACTTAATGAGACTATAATCAAAAACAACAAAAAGCCTGTATCTTTACTGCTACGCTACCAATATGTATAGTGTAAATACTATTACAATGGCAGATACAGGCCATCAGAGTGACAGAAAGCTGATATATTTCCTACAAGTGTAACAATTTGTTGCAGTAAGCAGAATTCAAAGACAGCTACCTGATTTTCTGATAGTAATGACCTTTATAATTCCAAGTCCCATAAGCATTAATGATTTTAATCTTGTAATTAGGATATTTAGATGATAGAGTTAAGATAAAGAGATTATCTGATTGGCTCTGGCCTAATCACATACTCTCAAAACTAGAGACTTAGGCTGACTAATGAAGGAAAGGGCTCCCTAGGTGTTGCTAGTGGTAAAGGACCCTTCTGCCAAACCAGGAGACATAAGAATTCAGTCTCTGAATTGGGAAGATCCCCTGAAGAAGGAAAAGGCAACCCCTTCCACTATGCTTACCTGAATAATGCCATGACAGAGGAGTCTGGTGTGCTATAGTCCACAGCATTGCAAAGAGTCGGACATGACTCAAGCGATTTAGCTCAAAGAAAGAGAACTCAAAAGATTTGAACCAAAAGCATTCCATGCAGCGTAGATCCTTTGAGAATGGGAATTAAGGACTACAGGTAGCGTCAACCAATTGAGAGCAACCCCTAGCTAACAGCTATAAAAGAAATGGACCTCTCAGTCCTACAACTACAAGGAAATGAATTTTGCCAAAAATAAGATTAATTTTGGAAGGAGATTATTGAAAACTTCTTCCAGAAGAAAAGTGAACCTGTCCAACAACATACTTTCAGCCTTGTTATAGCCTGAGTGAGGAATCTAGTCCAGTCATGCTGTGCCAGACTTCTGATTTATAGAACTGTGAGTTAATAAATGGGTGTTTTCTAAGCCAATAGGTCTGTGGTAATTTGTTATGGAATAATAGAGAATTAATACAGATGCTGGTACATAAACTAGGGTGCTACCTTAACACAACCATAAAATGGGTGAGTGATTAGGACTCAGGAATTAGGCAGTTGGAGAAGGACAGAAGAGTTTAAAAGGAAGTGATAGAAAAAAATCTATATATTTTTTAGTAGATTGCTATTAAAATATAGATATTAAAGATGCTGTATCTGAGAGATCATAAAAAGTAAAGAGCATTATTAAGAAATTGTAAATAGTCCTAGAGAAAGTCTAATCACTGCTAACAGAATGTTAGTAGAAATACATACTTCATGGACAGTGCTGAAGGAGGCTTCCAGGGGACATGAAAAAATTTTATTGGAATCTAAATGATGATTCTTGTTGTGGTGGCAGAAATCTTAGGCAAATCATGTTCAGTAGTTCTGGGTAAGTGATGAAATTGGAAATTTAAGACTTCTCTAAGAATATTTCTTTTTTCAATTTATTTTTTAATAATTGTATTTGCTTATTTTTGGCTGCACCTGGTCTTCATTGTTTTGTGAGGACTTTCTCTAGTTACCGTGTGGGGGCTACTCTTCCCTGTGGTATGCAGGCTTCTCATTGTGATGGCTTCTCTTGTTGTGGCATGCGGAATCTTTCTGGACCAGAGACTGAACTTGTGTCCCTCTGCATTGGCAGGTGGACTCCTATCCAATGTGCCAACAGGGAAGTCCTCTAAGATTTCTAAACAATATCTTGAAGATGTGCCCTGGTTTCTTCTTTCTTTTTCAGTAACCTGTAAGAGGAAACAGGTAATTGGAGAAAGAACTTTTAAACAAAATGAATGAAATCTTGATGGACTAGGAAATTCTCAACCTATTTAAATTGCAAAGATGCTGACCTTTAGAAATTGCTTCTGGCAACCCTTTATAGAGAAGCAATGATAAGGTTCTGCCTCAAGGGAAAAGGTTAAAGATTATTGAAAAACTTCTTCCAGAAGAAAAGTGAACCTGTACAACAACATACTTTCAGCCTTGTTATAGCCTGAGTGAGGAATCTAGTCCAGTCATGCTGTGCCAGACTTCTGATTTATAGAACTGTGAGTTAATAAATGGGTGTTTTCTAAGCCAATAGGTCTGTGGTAATTTGTTATGGAATAATAGAGAATTAATACAGATGCTGGTACATAAACTAGGGTGCTACCTTAACACAACCATAAAATGGGTGAGTGATTAGGACTCAGGAATTAGGCAGTTGGAGAAGGACAGAAGAGTTTAAAAGGAAGTGATAGAAAAAAATCTATATATTTTTTAGTAGATTGCTATTAAAATATAGATATTAAAGATGCTGTATCTGAGAGATCATAAAAAAAGTAAAGAGCATTATTAAGAAATTGTAAATAGTCCTAGAGAAAGTCTAATCACTGCTAACAGAATGTTAGTAGAAATACATACTTCATGGACAGTGCTGAAGGAGGCTTCCAGGGGACATGAAAAAATTTTATTGGAATCTAAATGATGATTCTTGTTGTGGTGGCAGAAATCTTAGGCAAATCATGTTCAGTAGTTCTGGGTAAGTGATGAAATTGGAAATTTAAGACTTCTCTAAGAATATTTCTTTTTTTTCAATTTATTTTTTAATAATTGTATTTGCTTATTTTTGGCTGCACCTGGTCTTCATTGTTTTTGTGAGGACTTTCTCTAGTTACCGTGTGGGGGCTACTCTTCCCTGTGGTATGCAGGCTTCTCATTGTGATGGCTTCTCTTGTTGTGGCATGCGGAATCTTTCTGGACCAGAGACTGAACTTGTGTCCCTCTGCATTGGCAGGTGGACTCCTATCCAATGTGCCAACAGGGAAGTCCTCTAAGATTTCTAAACAATATCTTGAAGATGTGCCCTGGTTTCTTCTTTCTTTTTCAGTAACCTGTAAGAGGAAACAGGTAATTGGAGAAAGAACTTTTAAACAAAATGAATGAAATCTTGATGGACTAGGAAATTCTCAACCTATTTAAATTGCAAAGATGCTGACCTTTAGAAATTGCTTCTGGCAACCCTTTATAGAGAAGCAATGATAAGGTTCTGCCTCCAAGGGGAAAAGGGAAAAAGTAAAACATAAAAGTTTCATCAAGAGATTCTTTATTAAGCCATAGTACATCTAGGGGATTTAAAGGAATTGTCCTTAATTCATTTATCTGTAGAGACCAAAGGGATTATCTCAGATCTGTAGACATGGCTTTCTTCTACTAATGAAAACTTGTGAAATCCACAAAGGTCTGTAAGGCTTTGAGAAAATTACATACACAACAACACTGGCAACTTGGACTGAAAAGGACTGACAAAGTAAAATACAAAGGTTTTTAAGACCCCCAAATTCTACCTCCAGTAACCAGACTGATAAAACAACTCAGATATTTTAAAAAAGTTCCTACCAGTGATGCACAATCAGAATTCCAGATGCCAGAACCAAGAGCTCAGAGGGGGGATCCAAAAGCTATAGGGATGATCCCCTGATTTGACTCCCAATCAAGGAAATCCAGGTTAAACTCCTGTCTGAATTTCAAAACTACTTTGATCCAATGACCTGTTCAAAGCATTCATTTTATCTTCTTTTGAAACAGGATGTCAATAAAAAAAAAAAAAAAAAAGAAAGAAAGAAAATTCTTGTAGTCTCATTATTCCGTCAGATATTGGATACATTTAGCTCAGATTATTTGTATCTTTACTTTTATGGATTGAATTATGCCTGGGAGTTATAGAGCAAAATTATAGACTATACTCATCCTCATCTGTTTCTGGCTGAGATAGTTTAGAAAAAGAAATTGAGATCTTTTGAAATTAAGAGAGTTAAATATATATTTTGGACTTTGAACTGATGTTGTAAGGGATGAGAACCTTGGAAACACTGGGACTGTGTTCAGGTATTCTGTGCTTTCAGGGATATAGGAGGAAGATGGTAGTAGGCAGAGCTTCAAAATGGCCACCATATAATATGCATCTGTGTGTGTGTGTACATATATATGTGTGTGTGTGTGTGTGTGTGTGTATACTTGTGAGCGTATCTTATCTATCTATATATCTATATATGTATCTATATATAAGTGTGTGTGTATACCTAAATCACTTTATTGTATACCAGAAACTAACTCAACATTGTTAACCAACTAGTCTTCAATTAAAACAAAGAAAATAGCCTCCATAATTTCTCAGCTCTATACAATGTAAAAATTATGTGCATTTTCTAGAGTACTGAATATGATGGGTTTTACTATCATGATTCATGTTATGTAAAATGGTACAGTTCATTTTATGATATGTGTATTATCTGGGTAGGCTTGACCTAATCACATGAGCATCTTATTAGCACATAGTACATCTAGGGGATTTAAAGGAATTGTCCTTAATTCATTTATCTGTAGAGACCAAAGGGATTATCTCAGATCTGTAGACATGGCTTTCTTCTACTAATGAAAACTTGTGAAATCCACAAAGGTCTGTAAGGCTTTGAGAAAATTACATACACAACAACACTGGCAACTTGGACTGAAAAGGACTGACAAAGTAAAATACAAAGGTTTTTAAGACCCCCAAATTCTACCTCCAGTAACCAGACTGATAAAACAACTCAGATATTTTAAAAAAGTTCCTACCAGTGATGCACAATCAGAATTCCAGATGCCAGAACCAAGAGCTCAGAGGGGGGATCCAAAAGCTATAGGGATGATCCCCTGATTTGACTCCCAATCAAGGAAATCCAGGTTAAACTCCTGTCTGAATTTCAAAACTACTTTGATCCAATGACCTGTTCAAAGCATTCATTTTATCTTCTTTTGAAACAGGATGTCAATAAAAAAAAAAAAAAAAAAGAAAGAAAGAAAATTCTTGTAGTCTCATTATTCCGTCAGATATTGGATACATTTAGCTCAGATTATTTGTATCTTTACTTTTATGGATTGAATTATGCCTGGGAGTTATAGAGCAAAATTATAGACTATACTCATCCTCATCTGTTTCTGGCTGAGATAGTTTAGAAAAAGAAATTGAGATCTTTTGAAATTAAGAGAGTTAAATATATATTTTGGACTTTGAACTGATGTTGTAAGGGATGAGAACCTTGGAAACACTGGGACTGTGTTCAGGTATTCTGTGCTTTCAGGGATATAGGAGGAAGATGGTAGTAGGCAGAGCTTCAAAATGGCCACCATATAATATGCATCTGTGTGTGTGTGTATATATATATATGTGTGTGTGTGTGTGTGTGTGTGTGTATACTTGTGAGCGTATCTTATCTATCTATATATCTATATATGTATCTATATATAAGTGTGTGTGTATACCTAAATCACTTTATTGTATACCAGAAACTAACTCAACATTGTTAACCAACTAGTCTTCAATTAAAACAAAGAAAATAGCCTCCATAATTTCTCAGCTCTATACAATGTAAAAATTATGTGCATTTTCTAGAGTACTGAATATGATGGGTTTTACTATCATGATTCATGTTATGTAAAATGGTACAGTTCATTTTATGATATGTGTATTATCTGGGTAGGCTTGACCTAATCACATGAGCATCTTATTAGCACAGAGTTTACTTATGCTACTCAGATGAGAAGTTTTGAAGTAGAAGGAGTCAAAGCAGTATTGCTGTGTAAAGATGGAAGGGACCACATGTAAAAGAACAAGGAAGGTTTTAAGCAGTGGAAAGCAGCACCTAGGAGCAAGTAGCATGGAAATATGGGCCTCAGTCCTACAGCTTCAAGGATATAGAATTTTAACTGCAGCCAAAGAAAGGAAAAATATCTATTTTATGCAGAGACTATCTTATAAAACATTTTTATTTGGAGGGGGTGGTTTATCCTTTGACTTACTAGATTATAATGCCAACCATAAGACATAGCATCAAAGCTGATCTTCCCCTGAATCCTCAGGATAAGAGCTCAGTCTAAACAACAGGCTTATTTTAACCTTGTTATACCCTAAGAAGAGAATCCAACCATAACATTCTAGACTTCTGATCCATAGAACTGTGTATTAAAAAATAAGTGTCTTTTTAAGATGTTAATTTTCAGATAGCTTATTACACACCATTAACAAACTAATACAATTACTTCTTGAAAGCAGGTAAGAACAGCTTTCAATAACAAACATATTTTATGTTTAGCGTATTTTAAATGCTTTTAACTGAAACATTTTTGGCTTTATTTCTTTACTATTATTATTTTAAATTTTTTTGATTGGTCAAAAGTGTAAAATTATAAAAGAATAATTTCCTTCTAATGCAACTAAAAAACAGAGAATGCATAATGTGAAAAAAAAATTTTACTTATTTATTCCTTTTATAATCCCTCAAAATGCAAAATAAAATAAGCTTTTCATTTTATTTATTACCTAAAATTCTGATTCTCTCTGATCATTATTTAATCTAGTAGACCTTTAGGAATATAGTGTTTCCTAAATCATTTTATTGACATGTACATACCAGCTCATATTAAGAGAAAATAATATGTCAAATTTTTACCCTATATAATTCATAATGACGTAGAGGGCAAATCTGCCACACACTTTCAAAGGGTAAACACTTAAGCTGTTAAAAATGAAAAGAGTGAAAACAACAATTTTTTCAACTGCAGCAAAACTAGAGAAATGATTCATGTTATGTAAAATGGTACAGTTCATTTTATGATATGTGTATTATCTGGGTAGGCTTGACCTAATCACATGAGCATCTTATTAGCACAGAGTTTACTTATGCTACTCAGATGAGAAGTTTTGAAGTAGAAGGAGTCAAAGCAGTATTGCTGTGTAAAGATGGAAGGGACCACATGTAAAAGAACAAGGAAGGTTTTAAGCAGTGGAAAGCAGCACCTAGGAGCAAGTAGCATGGAAATATGGGCCTCAGTCCTACAGCTTCAAGGATATAGAATTTTAACTGCAGCCAAAGAAAGGAAAAATATCTATTTTATGCAGAGACTATCTTATAAAACATTTTTATTTGGAGGGGGTGGTTTATCCTTTGACTTACTAGATTATAATGCCAACCATAAGACATAGCATCAAAGCTGATCTTCCCCTGAATCCTCAGGATAAGAGCTCAGTCTAAACAACAGGCTTATTTTAACCTTGTTATACCCTAAGAAGAGAATCCAACCATAACATTCTAGACTTCTGATCCATAGAACTGTGTATTAAAAAATAAGTGTCTTTTTAAGATGTTAATTTTCAGATAGCTTATTACACACCATTAACAAACTAATACAATTACTTCTTGAAAGCAGGTAAGAACAGCTTTCAATAACAAACATATTTTATGTTTAGCGTATTTTAAATGCTTTTAACTGAAACATTTTTGGCTTTATTTCTTTACTATTATTATTTTAAATTTTTTTGATTGGTCAAAAGTGTAAAATTATAAAAGAATAATTTCCTTCTAATGCAACTAAAAAACAGAGAATGCATAATGTGAAAAAAAAATTTTACTTATTTATTCCTTTTATAATCCCTCAAAATGCAAAATAAAATAAGCTTTTCATTTTATTTATTACCTAAAATTCTGATTCTCTCTGATCATTATTTAATCTAGTAGACCTTTAGGAATATAGTGTTTCCTAAATCATTTTATTGACATGTACATACCAGGTCATATTAAGAGAAAAATAATATGTCAAATTTTTACCCTATATAATTCATAATGACGTAGAGGGCAAATCTGCCACACACTTTCAAAGGGTAAACACTTAAGCTGTTAAAAAATGAAAAGAGTGAAAACAACAATTTTTTTCAACTGCAGCAAAACTAAGAGAAAATATTCTGTGCACTTAGATGTTATCAACCATTTTGGCTTAGTTTGGTTAGTTTATTCTTTTGTCTAAACAGTTATAAGATTGTTTTAAAAATGCATAGAAATGAACCCCTCTGGTTAGCTGCCCAAATAGCTAACTTAATGTTTACAAAGTAACTAAACATTAGAAAATTTGAGGATATTACAGTGATTCAGAATAAGCTTAGTGATATTACAAAAATTGCCTAAGAACTTCTTGTAGTACTAAATTTCAGATTTTAGAACCCTAAATATATAATGATATCTGTTACAAATTTTGCCAAATACTAAGAAATATGCTGGGGTTAATTTGTAACTCATGTGAAATATTGCTATGTAAATACCTATAAATTATTCTGATAAAAAGTATACAGTTTGAAATGTAAAACTTATACCAAAATCCCTGAAAAATCAAACCTTTTTGTCCACATAATACAAAGGCATAATTTTCAGAAAGATTATACTTAGGACTCAAACTATTTTCTTGATTTATTGTCTAGAATATAATTCTTTAGTAAGTATACAAAGAGGGAAAAAATGAGGCTGAACACAGAAATCTAACATGTATTTTCATACAATATTCAAAAAAGCAATGATCTCATGTATATTTTTTCTTCTTTCCTAAAAAATATGTATCTATTTAGAAACAAAAAAGTACTGCTAAATTATGGTCTTTGGGAAATATGATTTGCCTTTGTATAGCTTTAGGACAGTTAAGGACATTTTGAAATTATGTTCCCCAAATTAAAACCATATCCTGATTTAAAACTCCATCTTTTAACCTAGTTATAAATTTGCAATATTTTAAATAAAAATCACTTTCTTCTTCATAGAAGATAGTTTTTTCCTTTAGCTGTGCTTCAGTGAGCCACAAAGATAAAGATTTGATTTAAAAAAATAAATTCTAAAATATACTAAACTGAATCTTTGGAGCTTGACTTAAATATCAAATCCTTATTTTTTTCACAGTTGTTCTTTTTGTTATAATAATAAACCTATCCCTTTTTTGAATGGCTCTATCTATTCAGTAATATAAAGAAATTCAAACTCTTCACAAAGGTATATACTAATAAAAATGTTTGTGTTTCACTCCTTTTTAGCTGATAGGTAAACAAAGAATTTTTTAAATACTTCCATGATTTGTTCTTTAATAATGCTTATAGCTTTATAAACTTTTTAACCCCCTAGCCTGTAATAGTTTGTTTGAAACTGTTATAATTCATTAAAAACTTTCTTTTTTATAAGATCTTTGACTTGTGCTTATGTGGCTATTGGGTATACAGATTTTAGAACCCTAAATATATAATGATATCTGTTACAAATTTTGCCAAATACTAAGAAATATGCTGGGGTTAATTTGTAACTCATGTGAAATATTGCTATGTAAATACCTATAAATTATTCTGATAAAAGTATACAGTTTGAAATGTAAAACTTATACCAAAATCCCTGAAAAATCAAACCTTTTTGTCCACATAATACAAAGGCATAATTTTCAGAAAGATTATACTTAGGACTCAAACTATTTTCTTGATTTATTGTCTAGAATATAATTCTTTAGTAAGTATACAAAGAGGGAAAAAATGAGGCTGAACACAGAAATCTAACATGTATTTTCATACAATATTCAAAAAGCAATGGTCTCATGTATATTTTTTCTTCTTTCCTAAAAAATATGTATCTATTTAGAAACAAAAAAGTACTGCTAAATTATGGTCTTTGGGAAATATGATTTGCCTTTGTATAGCTTTAGGACAGTTAAGGACATTTTGAAATTATGTTCCCCAAATTAAAACCATATCCTGATTTAAAACTCCATCTTTTAACCTAGTTATAAATTTGCAATATTTTAAATAAAAATCACTTTCTTCTTCATAGAAGATAGTTTTTTCCTTTAGCTGTGCTTCAGTGAGCCACAAAGATAAAGATTTGATTTAAAAAAATAAATTCTAAAATATACTAAACTGAATCTTTGGAGCTTGACTTAAATCTCAAATCCTTATTTTTTTCACAGTTGTTCTTTTTGTTATAATAATAAACCTATCCCTTTTTTGAATGGCTCTATCTATTCAGTAATATAAAGAAATTCAAACTCTTCACAAAGGTATATACTAATAAAAATGTTTGTGTTTCACTCCTTTTAGCTGATAGGTAAACAAAGAATTTTTTAAATACTTCCATGATTTGTTCTTTAATAATGCTTATAGCTTTATAAACTTTTTAACCCCCTAGCCTGTAATAGTTTGTTTGAAACTGTTATAATTCATTAAAAACTTTCTTTTTTATAAGATCTTTGACTTGTGCTTATGTGGCTATTGGGTATACACATTATACCCATATTTTGAATTAATACTGACAACATATAAGGGAAAAGAGTCACTCTTTTCTTCAGTCTTTTAAGACATTTCATCTTAATATGCCCAGCATGGTAATAACATTATTAAATAGCATCTTCCCTCTAGAAATAGCATGCTCCCTTGTAATCAGAGAATTTATGTTTGTTGAAATTTTGGTTAGGAATTTTCAATGCTTGAGGGTAGTTTATTAATACAGTGTGAAATTGGGCTAAGCGGTAAAGTATCCACCTACAATTCAGGAGGCAAGACTTAGATCCCTGAGTTAAGAAGATACCCTAAAGGAGGAAATGGCAACACATTCCAGTATTCTTGCTGGGAAAATCCCATATTCAGGCTAGCCTGGCCAGCTGTGAGATTGCAGAGAGTCGGGCACGATGAGTGACTGAGCACATAGGTAACGTGCAGGCACAACATACATTTACTTTAAGGCTGAAAGAAACAAGGACTCTGAAGTGCCAAAACAAAAATGAAAATCCAGGTTTTCTGCTTTCTGGCCAAATTGCTTTCCATATCCTTAAAAATTGAAAATTTATTTTATTTTGAATGAAATATTAACATACTGGATATCTTTATAAAATCATAATATAAACACTTTATTACACTTATATGCAGCTGATATATTACATAATAATATCAAATGACTTTTATTCATGCAGCAATGACTTCTTTTACATCTATAAAATAAATATTTTTTGACACTTAGTACTTGCAAGATACTGTGCTAGACAAATGAGGACAGAGACCAACAGGAAATGACTGTCTATTTTCTTTTCTATGTAGCATATTATTTTGTAGATTAGGTAAATATGAAAGCAAATAATTACGTTGGAGAGGGTGGCTAGCTGAAGAAGTGATTACCTTAGCCAGGATTAATAAAGACAGTAGAAAGAGTGAAAGAAGTCTTCGTAAAATAAATAGCATCTTATTTGGAAATTTAAAAACATTAAACTACATGAAAACAGACAGCAAAATTATTCCAAATTAATGTCTGATGTTATTTGCATGAAAACATTGAAAATCTACCTGGATTGCTTGATATCAGTCACAGTTTGCATTCTAATACTCCTGTATATATAGGACCTTATTTGTGTTGGCTCTTTTAGAAGTGAGCACTGCATTTGCTTAAGTTTCCTTGAATTGGAATAATAGTAAAGTGGTTGAAAGAGCATCTAGGAAGATGTACAGTAGTTAAAAAATATCACCTAGGAGAAACTTTCAGTCACTGAAGTTGACTGCATGTCCTATTTTCCAAGGCTTTGTTCATTTACTGAAATACCAGCAGTCTAGGAATCTAAATATCTCATAAGCAAAATAATTCCTTTTTGGTTACTAGAAAATTCTTACAAACTATCTTCCCCATAAGTCTATTTACCTGTCTAGATTTAACTTAGAACAATAGGGTAAAGTAAGTCAATTTTATATTCTATATGTCTGTTTTCACATATTCCCTCTGATTTTAAAAGATAGTTTAATGATTTTAGAGATCTTATTTTAGTGTTCAGGTGATTTGACCCTTTTATCATTCATCTATTTTATATGTTCTCAAAGGCACATTCAGCTGTGAAATTGTGTGATTCAATTTACAATTTAAACAGAATATGTTAAGAACTTGTATAGGACTTTCCTGGTGGCTCAGAGGTAAAGCACCTGCCTTCAGTGCAGGAGACACAGTAGGTACTGGTTCAGGTCCTGGGTTGGGAAGATCCTCTGGAAATGGCAACCCACTTCGGCATTCTTGCCTGGAAAATCCCATGGACAGTGGAGCCTGGTGGACTCCATGCAAGGCAGAGCAGGGCATAAGCTTGTTTAGATGGCTGTTAGAAATTTGGATAGGTTATTAAAAATGATAAAAAATAGGGGGTGGTATCAGGGAAACAGATTTTGAACAAGTTTTTTCATATCCTTAGACTTTAGTTTCCGTGTATATAAAATAGAAGTAAAACTATCTACTTTAGACAGATTTTATTTAAATTAAGGGAGCATGAATTAATTGAGACAAAATTTGAGTATATGCAATGAGTGACACACATATAATATAAACAGAGTCAAAGCAGTCTTCTGAAAGAGAAGGGCTTGCCTGGAAGTGTTTATTATTAAACACTATTATTATTATTATTCAGATACAATTGGCATATAACACTGTGTGCATTTAAGGTATGCCTGCATGGATGCTTAGTTGCTCAGTTGTGTCTGACTCTTTTGTGGCCCCATGTTCTGTAGCCTACCAGGCTCCTCCGTTTGAGGAAATTTCTGGGTCAGAATACTAGAGTGGGTTGCTGTTTCTTCCTCCAGGGAATCTTCTTACCCAGGGATTAAGGCCTTGTCTCCTGTGTTTTCTTTCATTGGCAGGCAGATTCTTTACCTCTGAGTCGCCTGGGAAGCTCCCAAGTTTAAGCTGTACGGCATATTGATTTGATACATTTGTATTCTGCTATATGATTATCACCATAGCAATAGCTAACACCTCTGTCACGTCACATAATTATCATTTTTTTCCCCTGGTGAGACAAAATAAAATCTAAACTCAGCGATTTTGAAGTGTTTGTGTGTGTTATAGTTTGAAGGTGTCTCTGTACTTTTAGATTTGGGTGATCCTGAGCCATTTGTCTACATTCTACCAGAGCTCTCCACAAAGGGTGAATTATTTAAGCCATTTTGCTGTGGAGAGTAAATATTTGACTGGGATAGTCTTTGAAACCAAGTCCTTCATAGGACAGAGTTAAAAAACAATGTCAGTCATTTTAAAAAGCCTTTTCAATGCTTCTTGTCTGCTTCCAGCATGTTAAAGGCAATTGCCCCAATTGCTCAATGAATAGTATTCCTGCCTTTTGACTTCCTCAGAATCATACACAATAACTTAGATAAACCTCTGCTGCAGGTTTGTAACATAATTTTTCCACATATTTTTAGATGCCTGTACTGCTCTTGGCTGCAAAGTCTAGAAGGAAGAAGCTATCTGGGAAACATTGTTGACACAGTGACTGATGCAAGTTTGAATACGTTGTTTTGATGGTTCCCTTTGATTAACCTCATTGTAGTTGGTAGTTCAAAACCACATTAACGTCTAGTGCTCGGTTGCTTCAGTTGTGTCCTACTCTTTGTGACTCTGTGGACTGTAGCCTCCCAGGCTCCTCAGTCCATGGGATTCTCCAGGCAAGAATACCAGAGTGGGTTGCCATGCCCTCCTCCGGGGGATCCTGCTAGTGCAGGGATGGAAACTGCATCTCCTGCATTAGAGGTGGATTCTTTACCTCTGAGCCACTGGGGAAGGTCCTAACATCCAGTAGTGACAGAGAACTCAGTCAGAGCACTTTAGGTCCTGCAAGTACCCCACACTTGCAGCATATTACTTTTCATATAGTAGTGCCTTGAACTTTAGGAAATCAATTCATCTCATGAAGCTTAAGTTTACCAAACAATAAACTGCATATAATAATAGTTCCTACTTCACTACGTTGTTGGAAAGATCAAAAGAAATGTAAGATCTCGTAAAAAGCACTCAGCCCAGCATTGAGCATTCAGTGAGTTATCAAGATGTGTATGCTGTTAGTACTTATTAAGTATTGCTGAAAATGATATTTGTTATCTTATTGATGGTGCAGAGCAAGTGAAAATAATGTTAAGTTTTGAGGAATCATTCTCTAAAGTTTTGGAACAAAATTATATTAGATTCAGAGATGTACCAATTAGTCAATTGCCTACTAATTAAGGACTTGTGGACTATAATAATTAAGTAGAATGTTTTCCTTCTATTTCACAAAACACTATTCCATCAAAGTTCATTTTACCAAAACCAATTCATTGTAATCTATATCTCTTAATAAAGAAGTCTTTATATTTTGGAATCTAGGGGAAGAAAAACTCAAATAATTCCTTTTCTTAGAAAACAACTCAGGACCACCTAGAGACTCTCTTTTCTCTAGAATTACATAACTCCCAGATGGACCTGTAGGGGTCAGTGAAATCTAGATTTGGACAGTGTATTTCTCCCATAAATCTGTTTTTTCCACCGCACTCTAAGCTCAGGAAATGAAATCTGCATTTAGGAAAAAGATTCTGTATGTGTGTGTGTGAGAGAGAAAGAGAGAGAGACAAAGGGAGAGAGACAGCGTACAATACAGAGAGAATAACAAAGCATACTTAAATGAGAGGCATGTAGGGAACAATTTCATGATTTTTGATACTAGTCAATATAGTAGTATTAATCAGACTTGGTAGTTACATTTCCTTTTTGAACTAATGATAATTTAATTTTAATCCAATATTAAAATTCAATATACTGTCCCCCAAATAAATATTTTGTGGATATTTTAGGTTAAGGGAATGCTTGGTTATATTTAAAAAGAAGTTGGAAAATCTGAAACAAAGAGTATAAATTTACCAGACATATTTATTTATACTTTCTTGTAAAATTATAGTTATTTAATTAAATATCAGTATTTAATTCATGCACATATTTAAAATAAACTTTTTGGATTCTTTATCATAGGTCCTAACATCCAGTAGTGACAGAGAACTCAGTCAGAGCACTTTAGGTCCTGCAAGTACCCACACTTGCAATTCTTTTTTCTGTTTAAATTTTTGAAGCTTAAGTTTACCAAACAATAAACTGCATATAATAATAGTTCCTACTTCACTACGTTGTTGGAAAGATCAAAAGAAATGTAAGATCTCGTAAAAAGCACTCAGCCCAGCATTGAGCATTCAGTGAGTTATCAAGATGTGTATGCTGTTAGTACTTATTAAGTATTGCTGAAAATGATATTTGTTATCTTATTGATGGTGCAGAGCAAGTGAAAATAATGTTAAGTTTTGAGGAATCATTCTCTAAAGTTTTGGAACAAAATTATATTAGATTCAGAGATGTACCAATTAGTCAATTGCCTACTAATTAAGGACTTGTGGACTATAATAATTAAGTAGAATGTTTTCCTTCTATTTCACAAAACACTATTCCATCAAAGTTCATTTTACCAAAACCAATTCATTGTAATCTATATCTCTTAATAAAGAAGTCTTTATATTTTGGAATCTAGGGGAAGAAAAACTCAAATAATTCCTTTTCTTAGAAAACAACTCAGGACCACCTAGAGACTCTCTTTTCTCTAGAATTACATAACTCCCAGATGGACCTGTAGGGGTCAGTGAAATCTAGATTTGGACAGTGTATTTCTCCCATAAATCTGTTTTTTCCACCGCACTCTAAGCTCAGGAAGTGAAATCTGCATTTGGGAAAAAAGATTCTGTATGTGTGTGTGTGAGAGAGAAAGAGAGAGAAAAAGGGGAGAGAGACAGCGTACAATACAGAGAGAATAACAAAGCATACTTAAATGAGAGGCATGTAGGGAACAATTTCATGATTTTTGATACTAGTCAATATAGTAGTATTAATCAGACTTGGTAGTTACATTTCCTTTTTGAACTAATGATAATTTAATTTTAATCCAATATTAAAATTCAATATACTGTCCCCCAAATAAATATTTTGTGGATATTTTAGGTTAAGGGAATGCTTGGTTATATTTAAAAAGAAGTTGGAAAATCTGAAACAAAGAGTATAAATTTACCAGACATATTTATTTATACTTTCTTGTAAAATTATAGTTATTTAATTAAATATCAGATATTTAAATTCATGCACATATTTAAAAATGATACTGTATTGACTGTTTTTAGAGATGGTAACAAAACTTAAAAATCATGATATATTTTTCAATGTTTTCAAAAGCAAATACTTTAGTTTTTTTATCTTGCCATATTTTACATTTTCATTCTACACTATTTATTTCATCTCCAAATAGCTATCTCTGTTGTTTAAAAAAGTACTACAAACATATTAAATCAAGAAATTCCTATGCACTGAGTGGTCTTTTTATTAATTTTTAAAAATGACATATACTGTTGTTTTAATCTCTAGGTATTACTTAATTTTCTAAGAAGGTAAACAATAACCTTACATAGCTAGTGAATGCATTAATAGCAGTGTTTGGTTAGGTTCAAGGATTTACATTTCTTCATACAGTTTATAGCACAGCTTACAGGGCCTAGTATTTTAGATTTAACTTCAACAATTATATATGTATCCACTTCTGGTCACATACTTACTCTTCAGTGCACCTAACACAGATAAATGGTACACAGACTGAATTCATATTCCACAGTTATTTTTATGGCATTTTCTGTGTAATGGGTGCCATTTAGTGAAATAAATATATATTTTTTAAGGCATCACTTACAAGATAGCAAGCTTGTCATTTACATGTTAGACAAAACTAATCAAATTTCTAAGACATTTTGCTACTTAAAAGTCACAAAAATGTATACATTTTAAAGACATATTCACACATAATATTCTGGGTTATAACTAAAATAATGTTATACCTTTTTTGATGGTTCTTTTGATAACAGCTGTGCAGGCTGTAAGCAAATGTTATGTGGCTTAAGCTTATATAATACAGGGGAAGAGAACCTTAGAGTCTTTGATTCTCAAATGAGGATCATCCCTAGACTCCCTTCTGGGGATTTTGAAACTATATAGATAATTTTTTTAAATTGTCACATCTCCTGGAATCTCATGGGTAGATGGTGTTAATGTTGCTGGATAGCCTACAAAGCGCAAGACAACCCCCACGACACGGAATTTTCAGTTCAAAAAGGCTAATAGTGCCCCTGTTGAGAAATGCTGCTTTAATTAAAAGAATAAAATTATAAAATTAAATTCAGGAAAAAATGAGGGACTCTTAAGAATGAACTTCATTAATTTGATAGGTAAAACTGCTTCAGCTATTAATCCAATGCAAAATCCCAAGTCAAATGTCTTTCTTTCTGAGTACTGCATTAGCCCTTATAAGTTTCTACCTCTGGCTAAAGGTTTCAGAAGAGTGAAGAAACTAATGTGCTTTAAATGAAAGGTCTCTATCTAATGAATTTAAAAGACAACTACATAATACATGATAATGAGTTCGGCAAGCACCAAGTTACAATGTTTTGATTAAGTTAACGGAGTCTAGGGGGGGAAATCAGATAAAAAACTTCACTTATTGCAGGTAACATTTTCCTAAAAGTAGCAAATTAGGGAAAGTAAAAAGTATTTTTAAATTACTTTTTATTTCTTTTATAACTGCAGCACTTCTCTGTCATTCAAGATGTAATAGTTTTGAGTGATGTATTCACGCCCTAATCAGGGACTGACAGCTACAAAAGAGCATGTCCCAAGGGCTTCCCTTGTAGTTCCACTGGTAAAGAATCTACCTGCAATACAGGAGATCCTGGTTTGATCCCTGGGTTGGGAAGATCCCCTGGCAAAGGGAAAGCTACCTATGCCAGTAATCTTTTTTTTTTTTTTTTTTTTTAAGATTTATTTCTTTATTTATTCTGGGCGGAGGTTGGGGAGGGAGGGGAGTGGGCGGGCCACTTCTATTGGTCTTTCATTTCTCTATTTTCATCCGGCTTTGTTCTTTGGCTTCTGTGGGCCTCCCATCACGGTGGCATCTGTTGTCACAGAGCGCGGGCTCTGGGCGCATGTGCTCCTGAGCTCCGGCTCGGTAATTGGACACATCGGTCCAGCCGCTCCGCGGCACGTGGGATCTTCCCAGGCCAGGGATCGAACCGGCGCCCCTTGCACTGCAAGGCGGTGTCCTTACCCACTGGACCACCAGGGGAAGCCCTATGCCAGTAATCTTGATGGAAGAATTCCAGACAGGAGTGAGCGACTTTCACAGGTGGCTCTACATGTGACATGTGACACCAACTCCTGAATCATGGTTCACCTCCCTATACACAGGCACACACACACACACACACACACACACACACACACACACACACACACACACACATTTCAGCCTATCTAAAAAAGAGCCTAACTTATTAAACTATCATACGTCTTAAAACAATCAAAAATTCAAATTAATTTCTGTGTGTGAACATGTTCAGTCATTCAGTTGTGTCCGACTCTGTGGCCCCATGGACTGTAGCCTTCCAGGTTCTTCTGTCCATAGAAATCTCTAGGCAAGATTAGACCCAGAATGAACCCTCATCTCTTGTTTATCTATAGCATTTATAACTACATCTTATGAGGGGGCATCACTTAGCTCTTTATTAAAACACATATATTTAATTTGTGTACTTTAGTGCGATTATATGGTCCACAGACACATGATCAGAAGCATAAATTTATACTGTTTTCTAGAAGGTGTGCTATTTTGCTAAATAGAATTGATTTCAACTTTTCAGAAAGTTAAAACAAAAAACCCAATATTGCTTTGGTTATTCAACAATTTAAGTTTCATATGGGAGAAAAATCAGGCAAATATATGCTTTTATATATGCTGGTCATAGTAAACACCTTTTCCAACAACATAAGAGACAGCTCTACACATAGACATCACCAGGTGGTCAATCCTAAAAGCAGATAGAAATTGTGAGAAAGTTTTAAATTTCATGATAAAATGATAAAGTCACCCTTCCACACTTCTGCTTGATTTGTGGAACATAATGTGTTGAATTTCAGTAGCCATCTTGAGTCCATGAGATTCCAGAACCTAAAGCCAACATGTGTAAGAATAACATAGAAAAATGTATTAATAAATAGAGTCCTTGGTGACATTTTAAAATAACTGAATAAATGCCAAACATTGTTTTCTCCTTGATTTTATGATATTTAAGAAAAATACACCTTCTTTGGATACCCTTGGTATTTGTATTTTAAACAAGGACAGTATTCTCAGAGTATTTATTCAAAGTCCCTGACATTCAGAACTGTTCTTTGACTCCAAACTTCAATTTTATGCACTGTCTTCTAATCACATTCACATTGCACTTCCAAAAGCCAAGATTATCAGTGTTTTGGAAAATCCCAGCTGAACTTAATTGCACAGGAATTATAGCAAACTGGTTACAGAAAAAAAAAACCTCCCCAAATAGGAAATACTCTTTGTATTCCTCTGTGCAATCTTATAATAAATACATTCAAAGTAATGAAGTGAATTGGTCTTTATTACTTAAAAATGAAAGAAGAACTATTATGATTTGGAATTCTGTGATGCATAGGGACATTGGTAAATGGACAAATTTTTATGGGAAGTCTCTAGGCAAGATTAGACCCAGAATGAACCCTCATCTCTTGTTTATCTATAGCATTTATAACTACATCTTATGAGGGGGCATCACTTAGCTCTTTATTAAAACACATATATTTAATTTGTGTACTTTAGTGCGATTATATGGTCCACAGACACATGATCAGAAGCATAAATTTATACTGTTTTCTAAAAGGTGTGCTATTTTGCTAAATAGAATTGATTTCAAATTTTCAGAAAGTTAAAAACAAAAAAAACCCAATATTGCTTTGGTTATTCAACAATTTAAGTTTCATATGGGAGAAAAATCAGGCAAATATATGCTTTTATATATGCTGGTCATAGTAAACACCTTTTCCAACAACATAAGAGACAGCTCTACACATAGACATCACCAGGTGGTCAATCCTAAAAGCAGATAGAAATTGTGAGAAAGTTTTAAATTTCATGATAAAATGATAAAGTCACCCTTCCACACTTCTGCTTGATTTGTGGAACATAATGTGTTGAATTTCAGTAGCCATCTTGAGTCCATGAGATTCCAGAACCTAAAGCCAACATGTGTAAGAATAACATAGAAAAATGTATTAATAAATAGAGTCCTTGGTGACATTTTAAAATAACTGAATAAATGCCAAACATTGTTTTCTCCTTGATTTTATGATATTTAAGAAAAATACACCTTCTTTGGATACCCTTGGTATTTGTATTTTAAACAAGGACAGTATTCTCAGAGTATTTATTCAAAGTCCCTGACATTCAGAACTGTTCTTTGACTCCAAACTTCAATTTTATGCACTGTCTTCTAATCACATTCACATTGCACTTCCAAAAGCCAAGATTATCAGTGTTTTGGAAAATCCCAGCTGAACTTAATTGCACAGGAATTATAGCAAACTGGTTACAGAAAAAAAAAACCTCCCCAAATAGGAAATACTCTTTGTATTCCTCTGTGCAATCTTATAATAAATACATTCAAAGTAATGAAGTGAATTGGTCTTTATTACTTAAAAATGAAAGAAGAACTATTATGATTTGGAATTCTGTGATGCATAGGGACATTGGTAAATTTATGGAGTCTTTATAAAAGTTCTTCTATAATATTTTGAAATTCCAGGCTAGATGAGGAGTATCTTCTGTGTAATTACAGGTTCTATGTGAGGGGAATGGTCTTCTGTATGTTTAAAGCCAAAATAGAGAGGTAAGGACTCAAAAATCCTGCAAGAGAACATTGGTGTCACCAGCTCTATCCTTATCTGATACCTCAAGTGTTTCAAATCAAAATTCAGTCTTTGAAACTGCCAAGTTGTTACAGAGATAAACATACTTTCAGCTAGTATGTTATCAGCTGTTCATGATAATTAAATTGCTCATATATGAATACCTCATACCTCACTGGAAAAGTGGGAAAAGCAACAATAACAATATAAATTTCCAAAGGCAAGTTAAAGGTTATCCATTATCCTTCTTAATTAATAAATCTTATGTCACAGTACTGACTGTGTGGTCTTCTAAATTGCCATATTTATTTTATTTTAACTAAGTAGGCAATTATTTAGATATTAAATTTCCCCTTATAAGTATTTATTTTCCTTGCTCACCTATGATCAAAATGGACACTGATTCAGTATAGCCAGAGAACCAGGGAAGGGAAAGTAAAAGATTCATGACAGGGAAGAAAATTAATTGATAGCAATTCCCTAAAAATTAAATGACTAGGAATGTCCCAAAGGGCATTGTAGGTATTTTGCAATGATCATTTCTTCCTTCCTAAAAGGATGTTAGAATGAGTTAGAACTCCTTCTGAGTGCATTGGTCGTGGCAGTATTGACAGCAGCAAAAACAATAATGACAAAAGCAACAAGAACAAGCACACTCTGAGTGTCCCCACCCCTCTTAAGTAAAGGAGATGATAGAAATCTTTCTTAAACCTCTGAGATCATAAGCAGCACCCTGACATGTTTTGGAGGTCAAGTGTCCTTTGGTTTAATAGACTAGTATTAAGAATAGAAAATCCAGGCTTCCCTGGTGGTCCAATGGATGAAGAGCCTGCCTTGCAGTGCAAGGAGCACTGGTTCGATTCCTGGCCAGGGAAGATCCTACATGCCACAGAGTGGCTGGACCATTGTGTCCAATTACAACCAGCACTCTGGAGTGCACGTGCTCGGAGCTGATGCTCTGCAATGAGAGAGGCCACAGCAATGGGAGGACCACACAGGTGGAAGAATACACATGGATGAAAAATAAATCAATAAAAAGTGGCCCAAAATTAGAAAAAAAAAGTTTAAAAAAAGAAAAGCATAGAAAATCCAATAAACAACAGCTTTTGAAAGACAAATATTTGACAAAATGCTTGAAGTACTCAAGAAAATATGTGTAACGTATATTGAAACCATTAAGCATAAGATAGAATTGAACATCTGTGAAGCAAAAAAATAATACTATCATTAGTTTTATTGTAATGACTTCTGTGTTTCTTCCATGTTCCTTGGTGTCACCATCCTTGCATCATCCCACATAAAAAATATAACTATAAAAGTTTATCAGCTTCTTGATTTCCTACTTAATAATTATATTATCTATGTAAGTAACTTTAGATTTGCTTGTATTTAGTTATTACAAAAATAGCTTCATGCTCTCAGGCTTCAAATTCTACAATTGACTTTTTTCTGAGTAGAATATATTTGTATAATTTATGAAGCCATAGTCCATTTCCTTTCATTGTCTCAGTTTCCCAGTGGACATATGTAAGGTTTTCTAGGGTATATAGCTATGAAAGGATTTGTTGGGTCGTTGGATTACTGTCATAATAAAATGATTAGTTCAGATGTTCCTACTCAAAAGTTTTATCTGGAGTTTTCAAAATGTAAACCAAGACTGTAATATATTAAGTTATTTAAGAAAAATATTGAATAACATTTTAAGAAATATCAAAATTCTATGCAATTAACAAAAATATCTGATGCAAAAGATCATCCTGGATTGCAAGAATATCTTGACTGGCTATTTAGAAATCCACAGGAAGAGTCACTAATTGCTGTGTGTTTTTTTTTTTTTTCTGCCTAAATGAACATAATTATTTTAAATACTAATTATTTAATGCTTTGGTAGGTCTCAGAACTATAATCAAAATAAATGGCAATTTCCCAGACTGCTTTTTTTCCCTGATTATTTCATCAGGAAATATCATTCTAAATCATTAGAATCTATCTTAAAAATCCATAGCTCTTTCTACTTCAAAGAAAGATACAAAAATAAAAGTTTTTATTCACATGTTACTTTGTTTCAGTGTTCTATTCTGATACAGTAAAAAGGATAAGCTTGTAGATAATGATTGTTCACAAACTTTAGAAAAATCCATTCTTCGTTAGGATTCTACCAAGCCTTCAGCTTTGCATGGATATGTAGTCGGTCTGCCTCTGTGGCTTATACTTACTGATGAGAGCGTCTTTAGGTGTGCAGTTATGATGGAAAGTACAACAATCATGCATCTAGAAACTGTTCATCAAAGAAAAGATAAATGGAGATGGTGACTTCTTTCTAGAAAGAGCAGCCATGCTTGATAAAACTAAACAAAATGAAGTTGTAAATCATATAAATTCCCTTTGTAATTCCCTGGACTTCAGAGAACATGGGAATGTTGATTTGATTATGAGTATTAGAATAAAATAAAGTTAATCGTTAAAGTAGGTAGACTACATAAAAGTCCAACATTTGCACTTTCCTGCTAGTTGCTGGCCAGACTTCTACCTGCTGTCTTAGGAACTGGAACTGTGATTGAACAGGTTAGAAAATGAGCCTGGCAGCGCTGTCACTGTGTATTCTCTATCTCCGCGAAGAAATCCCCTTGGGCTCCTGCTAATCTCCCTTCCGTGTGTTCCGCCTCAGCAGACACTCATCTTTCTTCTTGGACCACCTTTATTTCACTGGGGCACTGTGCATGATTTTGCCACCTTTCTAAGCTGCTAAAGGCTCAGTAATTACTAAAAGATCTGGAGTTTTCAAAATGTACTGAATATAAAGTTATTTAAGAAAAATATTGAATAACATTTTAAGAAATATCAAAATTCTATGCAATTAACAAAAATATCTGATGCAAAAGATCATCCTGGATTGCAAGAATATCTTGACTGGCTATTTAGAAATCCACAGGAAGAGTCACTAATTGCTGTGTGTTTTTTTTTCTGCCTAAATGAACATAATTATTTTAAATACTAATTATTTAATGCTTTGGTAGGTCTCAGAACTATAATCAAAATAAATGGCAATTTCCCAGACTGCTTTTTTTCCCTGATTATTTCATCAGGAAATATCATTCTAAATCATTAGAATCTATCTTAAAAATCCATAGCTCTTTCTACTTCAAAGAAAGATACAAAAATAAAAGTTTTTATTCACATGTTACTTTGTTTCAGTGTTCTATTCTGATACAGTAAAAAGGATAAGCTTGTAGATAATGATTGTTCACAAACTTTAGAAAAATCCATTCTTCGTTAGGATTCTACCAAGCCTTCAGCTTTGCATGGATATGTAGTCGGTCTGCCTCTGTGGCTTATACTTACTGATGAGAGCGTCTTTAGGTGTGCAGTTATGATGGAAAGTACAACAATCATGCATCTAGAAACTGTTCATCAAAGAAAAGATAAATGGAGATGGTGACTTCTTTCTAGAAAGAGCAGCCATGCTTGATAAAACTAAACAAAATGAAGTTGTAAATCATATAAATTCCCTTTGTAATTCCCTGGACTTCAGAGAACATGGGAATGTTGATTTGATTATGAGTATTAGAATAAAATAAAGTTAATCGTTAAAGTAGGTAGACTACATAAAAGTCCAACATTTGCACTTTCCTGCTAGTTGCTGGCCAGACTTCTACCTGCTGTCTTAGGAACTGGAACTGTGATTGAACAGGTTAGAAAATGAGCCTGGCAGCGCTGTCACTGTGTATTCTCTATCTCCGCGAAGAAATCCCCTTGGGCTCCTGCTAATCTCCCTTCCGTGTGTTCCGCCTCAGCAGACACTCATCTTTCTTCTTGGACCACCTTTATTTCACTGGGGCACTGTGCATGATTTTTGCCACCTTTCTAAGCTGCTAAAGGCTCAGTAAGCTCTGTGGCTAAGTCCCAACAGTAGTGTCTCATTTATCTGAGGTCAGTAAATACCACAAGGGGCATGCTTTGGGACGGTGATACTTTATTTGAGGAATTAAGAGGGATTTTTTTACGCTCCCGTAAATGATGTCAGGAGTCCTCTGGCTAAGAAACAGACAGGAGGTTCTGAAGCACTGTGGACCACCCCAAAATGTGCTAGGGGTCCAAAAATTTAGATTCTACAGAGTTCCTGGTTAAGTTTTAAATGAAGACAAGTCAGGTATGAGCACCTGAATATGTAAAATGATAAAGAATTTCTCTGCATATAGTTAAGTGTGTATTTAAAGAGAGACTGACTGTAGCTACAGTACTTATAACAACACCATCTCCAGAAGAGCCTGTAACCTGTAACCAGGTTTAGTATGTTATCTTACTGCCAAACTTGTTTCAGTTTATTTCAAAGATAACTTCTTTTAATAAATAACCTTTGTTTCCTTATGTACACCCATATAACTTATAGTATACAGGATATGGATTGCATGGGAAATGAGCTTTGAAGAGATACAAGGATTGCTTGCCAGTGGTTTAAGTAACACTTTTATTTTGCAAAGCTTTCATAGATATATAAAGGTTGCCATGAAGGGAGAGAGTATCCACATACCCTTGACCTAGTTTCTTCTAATAGAGTGACACTGACATAGCTATAGTGCCTATGTCAGGCTGGGAGATTAACAATGACACCTTACTTCTTACTAAACTTCAGATTTCATTTCGACGTCAGCATTTTTTCTTCACTGTATGTTTTCTTTTTTTTTATGTTCCCAGGAACCAATTAAGGCTAACACATTGCATTTAGTTATCTATGTCTCCCTAGTCTCCTTGTATTGTGACAGTTTATCCAGGGTCCTAGCATAATCTGGCCTGTGTCAGTTCCGCCTGTCACTGTGTATTCTCTATCTCCGCGAAGAAATCCCCTTGGGCTCCTGCTAATCTCCCTTCCGTGTGTTCCGCCTCAGCAGACACTCATCTTTCTTCTTGGACCACCTTTATTTCACTGGGGCACTGTGCATGATTTTTGCCACCTTTCTAAGCTGCTAAAGGCTCAGTAAGCTCTGTGGCTAAGTCCCAACAGTAGTGTCTCATTTATCTGAGGTCAGTAAATACCACAAGGGGCATGCTTTGGGACGGTGATACTTTATTTGAGGAATTAAGAGGGATTTTTTTACGCTCCCGTAAATGATGTCAGGAGTCCTCTGGCTAAGAAACAGACAGGAGGTTCTGAAGCACTGTGGACCACCCCAAAATGTGCTAGGGGTCCAAAAATTTAGATTCTACAGAGTTCCTGGTTAAGTTTTAAATGAAGACAAGTCAGGTATGAGCACCTGAATATGTAAAATGATAAAGAATTTCTCTGCATATAGTTAAGTGTGTATTTAAAGAGAGACTGACTGTAGCTACAGTACTTATAACAACACCATCTCCAGAAGAGCCTGTAACCTGTAACCAGGTTTAGTATGTTATCTTACTGCCAAACTTGTTTCAGTTTATTTCAAAGATAACTTCTTTTAATAAATAACCTTTGTTTCCTTATGTACACCCATATAACTTATAGTATACAGGATATGGATTGCATGGGAAATGAGCTTTGAAGAGATACAAGGATTGCTTGCCAGTGGTTTAAGTAACACTTTTATTTTGCAAAGCTTTCATAGATATATAAAGGTTGCCATGAAGGGAGAGAGTATCCACATACCCTTGACCTAGTTTCTTCTAATAGAGTGACACTGACATAGCTATAGTGCCTATGTCAGGCTGGGAGATTAACAATGACACCTTACTTCTTACTAAACTTCAGATTTCATTTCGACGTCAGCATTTTTTCTTCACTGTATGTTTTCTTTTTTTTTATGTTCCCAGGAACCAATTAAGGCTAACACATTGCATTTAGTTATCTATGTCTCCCTAGTCTCCTTGTATTGTGACAGTTTATCCATCTTGCCTTGCCTTTCATGACCTTGACAGTTTGGAAGACAATCCCTCAGGGAATTTCCAGTGTCGCTCAGTCAGGATGTGTCCCATATCTTCCTTATGTTTAGTCTGGGGTCACTAAATTTTAAGAATAACACCAAGGTGAAATGTCCTTCTCACCCCATCACATGATAGGGTGAATCTGTGGGGAGCATGATATCAGCATAATTCACCACTGGTGATGTTAAACTTGATCGCTTGATTGAGATAGTGCCTGCCAGGTCTCTCCATTCTAAAATTTCGATTTTTCCCATACTCACTAAGAATATTCCACACTCAAGGATGGGTTAAAATACACATCCTGAAGGGGGCAGTATATACATATTTTGCAGAATTTTGTAAGGAAGATTTCTCACGTTTCTTGTTTTCAAATATTTATATCATTATGTTCTTATTTCCTTGTGGTATATTTTGAGTTATAATCCAGTGCTACATCATTTATTTTGCTGTTCATATTGGTCTCAGTTTACCCATCTGAAGCTCTTCAGCTGAGCTTCTGCATCCTTTGTCGTCCTGTTGATATGTGTCCTTCCTCTTGGGTTTTGAACACTTCTTGTTTTCTGAGATAAGATATTCCAGACTCACCTTGCATGTTGCCTGCTTCCAGCACTATAATCAGTGACTTCCCTGAGGAGGCATAGCTCCTTTTGCTGAAGGATAGTATTTAGAAATGATGATACATTGGGATGTTAACTGTTTTTAGGCCCACTCAGCAAAGAGAATTTAGGAAAATGGGTTTGTAGATTAGCCCATGTATGTCCTCATATTTATTAAGTATTTTTCTGTGTATCTCTTTGGTGCATATCCATCCATCCATCACTTTACTTATCTATCAAATATGATTTTAAACTAATATTTGCAGACCTGGTTTATAACATTGCAGGATTTCTTCTAGCCTTACTTTCCTATTTTCCTTATTATTTCCTGCTTTCTCTGGTGGTGGAAATCTGGCGTCATTTATCTAACATTTATTTACCTAGTTTTCCAACTTTGGTACTAATGTAAAGTTCTTTAAGAATTTTAAATCTATAGCCTTGTGAGAACCAAATTTATAAACCATAGTACAGGATTTTGGTATAGAGTTTGTAATTATTGTACATTTTCCCAAAAAATGCTTTCACCTAAAGTTACTGAGATCACCTTTTTTTCTTGCTCAACCCCTTCTGTGAATTTATAAAATGCATTTATAGAACACACTGAATTATCACACTCTGCATTCCATCCAAAGATCCTCCAAAAATCTGATTATTTTCTCATTTGCCTGAACTTATTTTCCTGCACTTCACTTTTACAAATATTGCATTTTCTACAAATGGAACATTTGTGATAATCCTGAGTTGAGCAAGTTTCTTGGCACCATTTCCTAGAAATAGACCTTGTACCTCCAACATCATTTGCTTACTTTTTGCCTCTGTATCACATTTTGGTAATTCTCATAATATTATAAATTTCTTATATTCTTATATTTGTGATGATTATCACTGTGATCAATAATATTTTATATTACTACTACAACTAGCTGAAGGTTCAGAAGATAGTTAGCATTTCTTATCAATAAGGCTTAAGTTAAAGTATGGCATTTCTTCCTAGACATAATGCTACTGCATAGTTAATAGACTAGAGCATAATATAACTTTTATGTACACAGGGAAACAGCAAAAAAGTTGTACAACCTGCTTTAGGTTGATATTTGCTTTATTATGTTGGTCTGGAATTGAACCCATGTATCTCAGAATATCACCAAGGTTTGCCTATATTTTAAAAATATTTTATTGAAGTATAGTTGATTCACAATGCTGTGTTAATTGCTGCTGTACAGCAAACTGATTCAGCTTTACACATAGATGTATATATTCTTTTTCATATTCCTTTCCATTTTGTTTATCACAAGATACTGAATGTAATCCCCTGTGATATACAATAGGACTTTATTTATCCATTCTATACATACTGGCTTACATCTGCAACACTTCATGATATGTAGCATTATATGTTTTGACAGGTGCATAAAATACCCACTACACAAGTGTTGTACAGAACACCTTCTGCTTTCACTGACAAAAGTTTACAATTTACACATGTTACTTCCATCTGGAATACCATGTTGCAGTTCTGTTTGCCAGGTAAATATATGGTCTCCATTTAAGATTCAGCACAAGCATCATCTTCTTATTGAGGATTCCCTGATTCAGGAACCTTTAGGATTTTCTGCCTCCAGGCTTCATTTCAACTGTTATGTAGTCTTAATGTCTGTTTATCTTCATGTTTCCATAGTCTATTTGTCATCTGTACACAATAATGCTTAGAGTGGAACCTGGAGGAATTTTACCTGGTATCCAGCTGTGCTATGAAACTGATAATAATTAATCCTCCAATTTCCTCCAGATAGGGAAAACCATGGCCATGTCTTAATATTCCTTGGTTTTGTTTGCCTTTGGCATGAGATGCTCTGATATCTATCTGTGTGTTCACCACTCACCACTCGACAAACTTTAGTGATATTTCACAATCCCAGGTATCCCCCTTTAGTTTGCCCTTTTCATTTATTTGATCCATAGGTAATTCAAAATCCTCAGACTGTATCACATCTTTTTTTTTTATTTGGTAATTCTCATAATATTATAAATTTCTTATATTCTTATATTTGTGATGATTATCACTGTGATCAATAATATTTTATATTACTACTACAACTAGCTGAAGGTTCAGAAGATAGTTAGCATTTCTTATCAATAAGGCTTAAGTTAAAGTATGGCATTTCTTCCTAGACATAATGCTACTGCATAGTTAATAGACTAGAGCATAATATAACTTTTATGTACACAGGGAAACAGCAAAAAAGTTGTACAACCTGCTTTAGGTTGATATTTGCTTTATTATGTTGGTCTGGAATTGAACCCATGTATCTCAGAATATCACCAAGGTTTGCCTATATTTTAAAAATATTTTATTGAAGTATAGTTGATTCACAATGCTGTGTTAATTGCTGCTGTACAGCAAACTGATTCAGCTTTACACATAGATGTATATATTCTTTTTCATATTCCTTTCCATTTTGTTTATCACAAGATACTGAATGTAATCCCCTGTGATATACAATAGGACTTTATTTATCCATTCTATACATACTGGCTTACATCTGCAACACTTCATGATATGTAGCATTATATGTTTTGACAGGTGCATAAAATACCCACTACACAAGTGTTGTACAGAACACCTTCTGCTTTCACTGACAAAAGTTTACAATTTACACATGTTACTTCCATCTGGAATACCATGTTGCAGTTCTGTTTGCCAGGTAAATATATGGTCTCCATTTAAGATTCAGCACAAGCATCATCTTCTTATTGAGGATTCCCTGATTCAGGAACCTTTAGGATTTTCTGCCTCCAGGCTTCATTTCAACTGTTATGTAGTCTTAATGTCTGTTTATCTTCATGTTTCCATAGTCTATTTGTCATCTGTACACAATAATGCTTAGAGTGGAACCTGGAGGAATTTTACCTGGTATCCAGCTGTGCTATGAAACTGATAATAATTAATCCTCCAATTTCCTCCAGATAGGGAAAACCATGGCCATGTCTTAATATTCCTTGGTTTTGTTTGCCTTTGGCATGAGATGCTCTGATATCTATCTGTGTGTTCACCACTCACCACTCGACAAACTTTAGTGATATTTCACAATCCCAGTTCTTGTCCTAGTCCTCAGGCCACCCTTCATGTTGTTGATTTCTGCTTTTCCTGCATTTATTTGATCCATAGGTAATCAATCCTTAGTTTACAGAGAATATAATCTCCCTAGAGATTTCAAGACTTGTGTAGAATAACCCTGACAGGAATAAATTAATAACAAACAAAAATATGACTCCATCCAAAGTTTAATTAGTGAATTATGTATTTTCATATTTAGCTACCTACAGGGAAACTCCATTACATGAATAACGTAAATTTGTCATTAACTGAAGACAATTTCCATCGAGTTACTGCCTGGACCACACTGAGAATTGGCAACTAGGAATCAGAAATCTGAACAATCATTTTCAAATTAAAATACAAAATTTTAGCAATCCATTTCCAGTCACCAGGTTTCTGTATTCTTTCAGTAACAATCATTTAATCCCACCATAATTGTTAATGTACTGATCTTAACAAATTTTTAAGACCACTCATCCCTCATCTACCAGTACTCACAGTTACTACCTTTATCCAGAATACATTTCATGGGTAGGGATTCCAGCTTTTCCCTTGCCTTCACTCTGACCACTCTTACCACTTTGATGCTTTGGATTACTCAGTTGGAAGAATAAATATGCTGTTATTCAGCCTGACATAAAATTATGATAACCAATCATTCCATAGTTATAACACCACTCCTTTAAGCACAACATTTACATTTTAATTCTCATGAAAGTCAGTTCTCTCATATGGAGTTTGTAACTTGTTTTCTGAACCATACTACTCAAATATAAGTTAGAATCACAGATTATCATATTAACTCATATTTTCTTTGAATCTCTTTTTAACTTACTGAGAAATCATCTTTTGTTATACAGTAGAAATAAGATGGAAACCTTTCTTGTAATTTAAGCAGTCTTAAGCATTGAGTCAGTGTGTGTGAATGTGCATGTGTGTGTGTGCGTGTTTGGTAACTAGGAATGTTGCTTTTTATTGTTATAGAATTTCTAGCAACTCATTTACCTTAGTGGCTTATAAGGCCTCTTAAATTAATCTTATATGTACAAAGGTGTTCATCTGTGTGTATGTATGGGGGGGATTTATGACCTGTAATCATTGTATGGTACTGTATTTTTTTTAAGTTAGGACTCTATCTGGAAAGAAATATGACAAAATCAGATAAAGGGATAATCTTATACATTATAAATTTATACACTCAGCAAATATACTAAATATTGGAAGCAACCAATGGTGTTAAGGACATGGTCAAGATCCAGTGGAACTAAATTGGACTCAAGGATAAAAGGAAAATATGTGTCTAATGTGCATTATTTTTATTGATTTAAATTTTTTGCCCCCAAGCTCCTCTGTTCAGGAAACTCCATTACATGAATAACGTAAATTTGTCATTAACTGAAGACAATTTCCATCGAGTTACTGCCTGGACCACACTGAGAATTGGCAACTAGGAATCAGAAATCTGAACAATCATTTTCAAATTAAAATACAAAATTTTAGCAATCCATTTCCAGTCACCAGGTTTCTGTATTCTTTCAGTAACAATCATTTAATCCCACCATAATTGTTAATGTACTGATCTTAACAAATTTTAAGACCACTCATCCCTCATCTACCAGTACTCACAGTTACTACCTTTATCCAGAATACATTTCATGGGTAGGGATTCCAGCTTTTCCCTTGCCTTCACTCTGACCACTCTTACCACTTTGATGCTTTGGATTACTCAGTTGGAAGAATAAATATGCTGTTATTCAGCCTGACATAAAATTATGATAACCAATCATTCCATAGTTATAACACCACTCCTTTAAGCACAACATTTACATTTTAATTCTCATGAAAGTCAGTTCTCTCATATGGAGTTTGTAACTTGTTTTCTGAACCATACTACTCAAATATAAGTTAGAATCACAGATTATCATATTAACTCATATTTTCTTTGAATCTCTTTTTAACTTACTGAGAAATCATCTTTTGTTATACAGTAGAAATAAGATGGAAACCTTTCTTGTAATTTAAGCAGTCTTAAGCATTGAGTCAGTGTGTGTGAATGTGCATGTGTGTGTGTGCGTGTTTGGTAACTAGGAATGTTGCTTTTTATTGTTATAGAATTTCTAGCAACTCATTTACCTTAGTGGCTTATAAGGCCTCTTAAATTAATCTTATATGTACAAAGGTGTTCATCTGTGTGTATGTATGGGGGGGATTTATGACCTGTAATCATTGTATGGTACTGTATTTTTTTTTTTAAGTTAGGACTCTATCTGGAAAGAAATATGACAAAATCAGATAAAGGGATAATCTTATACATTATAAATTTATACACTCAGCAAATATACTAAATATTGGAAGCAACCAATGGTGTTAAGGACATGGTCAAGATCCAGTGGAACTAAATTGGACTCAAGGATAAAAGGAAAATATGTGTCTAATGTGCATTATTTTTATTGATTTAAATGACCTTTATTTCTTAAAAGAGCCCACCAAGCTCCTCTGTTCATGGGGATTCTCCAGGCAAGAATACTGGAATGGGTTCTCATTCCCTCCTCCAGTGGATCATCCCAACCCAGGGATCAAACCCAGCTCTCCCATACTGGAGGCAGATTCTTTACCATCTGAGCTACCAGGAAAACCCAGAAATAGTGGAGTGGATAGCCTATCCCTTTTTCAGGGGATCTTCCTGACCCAGGAATTGAACCAGATCTTCTGCATTGCAGGTGGATTCTTTACCAGCTGAGCTACTGGGGGAAGCCTTAAAACAGCTTTACATTTACAGCTTTACATTTACAATCTTTACAGAAAGATTGAAAAGGTGGTATAATTTCCATTTACTCCACATCCAGTTTCTCCTACTATTAATATTTTACATTAATATGATATGTTTCCTCTAATTACTGAACCAAATATGATACCTTAGTCAGAACGAAGGTACAGAGTTTATTTAGATGCCCTTGATTTCTACCTGTGTTCTTTTTTTGGTTCCAGTATCCCATCCCAGATACCATCTTGCATTTACTTGTCCTGTTTCCTTAGACTCTTCTTGTGGCAGTTTATCAAATATTCCTTCCTTGATTTTTTCTTTTTCTTGACTTTGAATGTCTCCCCCATTAAATTTTTAGATGTTATTTAAGTAAATAGTTGAAGGTATAACTAGTGGGGAAAAAATGTAACTACTATTCTTGATTTCTAGAATCTGATGGTATGAAATGTTTTAGGAAACAAACAGAAAGAAGTCAGCCCCTTTACATGTCAGCAGTATTCAGAAGGAGAAGAATAGCTAGTATCAATTATATGGTTCCATAGAGTTCATTCTATACCTTCTTTTACATGGCCTTAGGCAATTTTGTGTAGGGGAACTCTATGGTACTGTATTTTTTTAAGTTAGGACTCTATCTGGAAAGAAATATGACAAAATCAGATAAAGGGATAATCTTATACATTATAAATTTATACACTCAGCAAATATACTAAATATTGGAAGCAACCAATGGTGTTAAGGACATGGTCAAGATCCAGTGGAACTAAATTGGACTCAAGGATAAAAGGAAAATATGTGTCTAATGTGCATTATTTTTATTGATTTAAATGACCTTTATTTCTTAAAAGAGCCCACCAAGCTCCTCTGTTCATGGGGATTCTCCAGGCAAGAATACTGGAATGGGTTCTCATTCCCTCCTCCAGTGGATCATCCCAACCCAGGGATCAAACCCAGCTCTCCCATACTGGAGGCAGATTCTTTACCATCTGAGCTACCAGGAAAACCCAGAAATAGTGGAGTGGATAGCCTATCCCTTTTTCAGGGGATCTTCCTGACCCAGGAATTGAACCAGATCTTCTGCATTGCAGGTGGATTCTTTACCAGCTGAGCTACTGGGGGAAGCCTTAAAACAGCTTTACATTTACAGCTTTACATTTACAATCTTTACAGAAAGATTGAAAAGGTGGTATAATTTCCATTTACTCCACATCCAGTTTCTCCTACTATTAATATTTTACATTAATATGATATGTTTCCTCTAATTACTGAACCAAATATGATACCTTAGTCAGAACGAAGGTACAGAGTTTATTTAGATGCCCTTGATTTCTACCTGTGTTCTTTTTTTGGTTCCAGTATCCCATCCCAGATACCATCTTGCATTTACTTGTCCTGTTTCCTTAGACTCTTCTTGTGGCAGTTTATCAAATATTCCTTCCTTGATTTTTTCTTTTTCTTGACTTTGAATGTCTCCCCCATTAAATTTTTAGATGTTATTTAAGTAAATAGTTGAAGGTATAACTAGTGGGGAAAAAATGTAACTACTATTCTTGATTTCTAGAATCTGATGGTATGAAATGTTTTAGGAAACAAACAGAAAGAAGTCAGCCCCTTTACATGTCAGCAGTATTCAGAAGGAGAAGAATAGCTAGTATCAATTATATGGTTCCATAGAGCAATTCATTCTATACCTTCTTTTACATGGCCTTAGGCAATTTTGAAGCAATCTAACAGTCTGCAACCAGTGAGCTCTTTATTTTTATAGTGCATTGTGTTGTGTGTTAGTTACTCAGTCCTGTCCAACTCTTTGCAACCCCATTGCCTGAAGCCCACCAGGCTCTTTTGTCTGTGGGATCTCCCAGGCAAGAATGCTGAAGTGGGTTGCCATTTCCTTCTCCATTTTTTAAAATAAAAATGTAAGTCAGTTCATTTAATATATTTTCTTTCAAGACATACAACTCTTTTCTCTTTCTCCTCTTATCAAGCAAGTATTTCAAGATACACAGAGTCTGCATCTAAAAACTACTTATTTTTCTTTCATATCATTCTCTTGTTAAGGGACAGTTTAGCTTTCTTAATGTTTGTTTTTTTTAAAGACCTACAGGAAATAGCAAGTAAAAAAAATGTTCGAAGCTTGGAATTACATTCCTCTGCTGCAAAAATTGGTGTCAGGGTGACACACAGAACTCTTGTGCATCAGGAAGCACAAATGTATTAACTGCTTAATCTGTTCCTCCAGAGAGGAATGCACAGACTGCATAAATGAACATATATGGCCCCCTTCCAGGGAATTCTGCTGTCCCATGATTCAGTCATACGAGTTCCAATTACACATAATTACTGAATGTCTACACTCTCTGTGTTCTGCGACAAGCCTTAAATATTTAAAGAGTTACTGTCCTCAGTGAGCTTACAACTTGGAGGGAGAACATAAATTATCTCAAATTTCATATGCCTTACACAGATATGTATAGTTGTTGCTATTGGTGTATAGTTGGCTACAGCCTAAACTTTACAAGTAAGTTTAGGCTTTTATTTAATCTTTAAAGGGCCTATGTTTAAAAAAGGGCTTTGAATGTTTTTCCTTCCTTGTGGCAGTTTATCAAATATTCCTTCCTTGATTTTTTCTTTTTCTTGACTTTGAATGTCTCCCCCATTAAATTTTTAGATGTTATTTAAGTAAATAGTTGAAGGTATAACTAGTGGGGAAAAAATGTAACTACTATTCTTGATTTCTAGAATCTGATGGTATGAAATGTTTTAGGAAACAAACAGAAAGAAGTCAGCCCCTTTACATGTCAGCAGTATTCAGAAGGAGAAGAATAGCTAGTATCAATTATATGGTTCCATAGAGCAATTCATTCTATACCTTCTTTTACATGGCCTTAGGCAATTTTGAAGCAATCTAACAGTCTGCAACCAGTGAGCTCTTTATTTTTATAGTGCATTGTGTTGTGTGTTAGTTACTCAGTCCTGTCCAACTCTTTGCAACCCCATTGCCTGAAGCCCACCAGGCTCTTTTGTCTGTGGGATCTCCCAGGCAAGAATGCTGAAGTGGGTTGCCATTTCCTTCTCCATTTTTTAAAATAAAAATGTAAGTCAGTTCATTTAATATATTTTCTTTCAAGACATACAACTCTTTTCTCTTTCTCCTCTTATCAAGCAAGTATTTCAAGATACACAGAGTCTGCATCTAAAACTACTTATTTTTCTTTCATATCATTCTCTTGGTAAGGGACAGTTTAGCTTTCTTAATGTTTGTTTTTTAAAGACCTACAGGAAATAGCAAGAAAAAAAATGTTCGAAGCTTGGAATTACATTCCTCTGCTGCAAAATTGGTGTCAGGGTGACACACAGAACTCTTGTGCATCAGGAAGCACAAATGTATTAACTGCTTAATCTGTTCCTCCAGAGAGGAATGCACAGACTGCATAAATGAACATATATGGCCCCCTTCCAGGGAATTCTGCTGTCCCATGATTCAGTCATACGAGTTCCAATTACACATAATTACTGAATGTCTACACTCTCTGTGTTCTGCGACAAGCCTTAAATATTTAAAGAGTTACTGTCCTCAGTGAGCTTACAACTTGGAGGGAGAACATAAATTATCTCAAATTTCATATGCCTTACACAGATATGTATAGTTGTTGCTATTGGTGTATAGTTGGCTACAGCCTAAACTTTACAAGTAAGTTTAGGCTTTTATTTAATCTTTAAAGGGCCTATGTTTTATAAGAAAAGTCTAATCTTCACTCACACCTAACATTCTAACAGTACTAAAGCGAAACCTTTCCCTTCAGATGCTCACGTAATTTAAGTCCACCTGCCATTAGTGGTTTTGTGCCAGAAAGTTTCTGGGAATAAAAATCAAAGTGGTGTGTCTGAATTCTGGCCAAGATGTGACTTTTCGTAATACAGATGGCACTCCTGTGCAGTGCCTGGTGTTCATCCCATTGCCATCCTGAAAAATGAGCACAGGAAGAGTAAATGAAATTTGATTAGCAAGTCTTCTTTTTTAAACAGATGTTGTGCCTGATATAAATTATTCTTTTAGAATTTCTAACATATGCCAAAGTATTTATCACAGATTAACTGCATGAACTTGCATGCTATTACCAAGCTTTCTGAGTGTGAAAATGGATGGTTGCATTTTTCACAGTTCTGATCAAAAGATATATGATGCTGTATAATTATAATTCAGATAAGAAAATGATATTTTAAAGTGTAATAAAATAATATATGAAAGATGGAAATATTTTCTAAGTCTTGTTATTTTTTCCTTATTCAAAGGTATTAGAAACTGCTATTTAGAATTATTATGCTTTGTATTACAAATGCACCTTACCATGAAACATTTTCTCAGAGCTGCAAAATAACTTTTATCTGCTTTTATTTTACATTTCATTGTCCCATCTTTGCAAATGAAGTCCTTAATCCTAGAAAGTTCCTAGTACATTAGATTTGAATTCATTGTTTTGTATTATTGGCTTGTTAAAACTGTCGAATTACTTCCAAATGTATTAACTGCTTAATCTGTTCCTCCAGAGAGGAATGCACAGACTGCATAAATGAACATATATGGCCCCTTCCGGGGAATTCTGCTGTCCCATGATTCAGTCATACGAGTTCCAATTACACATAATTACTGAATGTCTACACTCTCTGTGTTCTGCGACAAGCCTTAAATATTTAAAGAGTTACTGTCCTCAGTGAGCTTACAACTTGGAGGGAGAACATAAATTATCTCAAATTTCATATGCCTTACACAGATATGTATAGTTGTTGCTATTGGTGTATAGTTGGCTACAGCCTAAACTTTACAAGTAAGTTTAGGCTTTTATTTAATCTTTAAAGGGCCTATGTTTTATAAGAAAAGTCTAATCTTCACTCACACCTAACATTCTAACAGTACTAAAGCGAAACCTTTCCCTTCAGATGCTCACGTAATTTAAGTCCACCTGCCATTAGTGGTTTTGTGCCAGAAAGTTTCTGGGAATAAAAATCAAAGTGGTGTGTCTGAATTCTGGCCAAGATGTGACTTTTCGTAATACAGATGGCACTCCTGTGCAGTGCCTGGTGTTCATCCCATTGCCATCCTGAAAAATGAGCACAGGAAGAGTAAATGAAATTTGATTAGCAAGTCTTCTTTTTTAAACAGATGTTGTGCCTGATATAAATTATTCTTTTAGAATTTCTAACATATGCCAAAGTATTTATCACAGATTAACTGCATGAACTTGCATGCTATTACCAAGCTTTCTGAGTGTGAAAATGGATGGTTGCATTTTTCACAGTTCTGATCAAAAGATATATGATGCTGTATAATTATAATTCAGATAAGAAAATGATATTTTAAAGTGTAATAAAATAATATATGAAAGATGGAAATATTTTCTAAGTCTTGTTATTTTTTCCTTATTCAAAGGTATTAGAAACTGCTATTTAGAATTATTATGCTTTGTATTACAAATGCACCTTACCATGAAACATTTTCTCAGAGCTGCAAAAATAACTTTTATCTGCTTTTATTTTACATTTCATTGTCCCATCTTTGCAAATGAAGTCCTTAATCCCTAGAAAGTTCCTAGTACATTAGATTTGAATTCATTGTTTTGTATTATTGGCTTGTTAAAAACTGTCGAATACTTACTTCCAAATCAAGCTAAGATTTACTAAGCATCAGAGGATTTGCACCATAACAAAGAAAAAAAGTCATTGAACTTATTTGCCTTTAGTATTGGTTTGTATTTCATTTGGAGACATATGAGATTGTGCATAGGACACAATATCCTTTATCAGATAATATCCTATATTATGATTAATAGTTTGCCCCTATCACCATTGAAATTAATTTCCTATCTTAAATTGAAATCTTTTAAATATAGGTACAAAGGGATCTGTACCATTAGTGAGGGATGGACTGGACATGAACATTAGATATCCCTTGTTTTTTATTTTTAATGTAATATGTAAAATAGCATCTCACTTGAGAGCTAAAGCCAGAAAAATACAAAGAGGAAATCTATTTTCTCATTAATTTATTCTTTGGAGGTTTTCTTTATTTTTAAAGAAAATCAGCCTGGAAGAAATCAATGTCAGAATTTTATTGCTTCCATATAAGCTCTGGATTGAGACTGGTGAGGTTATAGTTACTATGGAAACAAAAGTGTGCTCTTCAAAACAGTTTCTATCCTAACTACTCTTCTACTTATACTGAGTGATTTCTTCAAAAATAGGACTCATGGGGGTGTAGTCATGAAAAATTGTGTTCCCTATAAGGATACATACCCATATAATTTGTTAGGAGTCTCTTCAGCATATGGACGTTAATTAGGTATAAATGTTACCACCATGAATTTTAAAAGCACAGTATTCCCCTAGTAAGTAGCCAAGTGTGGAAAATGTAAAATGAGGAGGTATCCTAAAAAGAAAACTCAAATGACGCTGGAACGGATCCAGACTTCTTTTGGATATATGAGTCAATATGGAAATATCTTACAGAAAGTGTGGAGATGTTAAAAGAAACATTTTATATGTTAGCCTTTGACAGGTCAAAATGGGTGAATCTTATTTAGTGAATTGCTTTAAAAAACTTTCACAATGTTTTAACACATTGAAGTAAATAAGGTTCAGATCATTAGGGTGACACTTTCACACTGTTTTCATTACCTCCTTTAGATTTTTAAGGTATTGGTAGATTATATTAAAATACCATTTTGATATTTTTATTTTCCTCTAATTTCTAGAAAAATTTACTTTCAAAATACTTAAATGCTATTGTTAAGTCACCCAGAGAGTTTTTTTTTTCCAGTTGTGCTGGTTTTACTGGGCCAGATGATAAAATATAAAGCTTTTTATATAAGGAGTAATGAATCATAAACCCACTACTTACTACCTAGATGATTTGAGGCAAGTCACTCAAATTTTCTGATCCCTAATTTCATTACCTCCAATATGGGAATATCAACAAAAGCTAATGATTTTGCTTTATTATTATGCCAAATAAAAATAAATATGATAGCTATATTACATTGAGTTATTGTAATAAGGTTTCACAGACTGGATGACTTAGACACCAGAAATGTATCCCGTCCCAATTCTGGAGGCTGCGAGTCCACACTCAAGTTGCTGTCTTAGTATTTGGTGAGACTTCTGTTTTGCAGATAACCATTTGTCCCTCTGTACTCAAGCGGCCTTTTTTCTTTGTGCCTGTGGAGAAATCTCTGGTTCTCTTCTTCTTATAAGAGCACCAATCCTATTGGATTAAAGTTTCATCCTTATGAACTTGTTAACATGTGTAACCCTCTTATAGGTCCTGTCTTCTAAGACAGTCATACTCAGGCTTACAGCTTCAACATATGAACTTGCAGGCGGCACAATTCAGTCCATAAAAACAGGGCTTTACAAAGCTAAAAATTACAAAATAAGTATTAATGACATTCATATTTGTTTCCTTTTTCTAGTATCTCCCTTAGGAAATGACTAACATTATAGCTTCAGCCAGACTTTCACCAAAGTTACAAGCTATAACACAGCCTTTCCTTTCAATATGTGTTCTACTCAGTTGATCATTTTAAACAAAAAAATGAAACGGAGGGTGCCACACTTGTTTTTGCTGTCACTTTTAGAAATGTGGCTCTTTATTAGTATAGAGTAATGGTACTTCCCAGTTAATATTTCTTCTCTTGATTATTAGCTACGTTATATTCAGCAACTACAACCAGGCATTTCATCAGCAGTTCCCTTTCCTCCAGCTTAAACGATGCTCTTAGATTCTGTTAGATAAGAAGGTAGGCATGAGCAGGAGGAATGACTTAGCTGAAAAGGGTGCAAGTTGATCTCTAAACCGCATCCCAGACACACCCGAGAGAGCTCACAGACATGTTACAAAAGCAATCACAGAGACTTTCCAACTCCTGCTTGTTCATCCTTCGCACACAGTCGATACAAAATAACCACAGCGGCTTCTCCCAGTTGTCTCAGGTTACTTCCTGACTGTTCCATATTTATTTTTCAGTTTACATTCATAACCATTACTCTTTCTTTTTGACCAGATTTCTGGTACAAGTAGCTCACGAAATAGAAGATACTTTGCTTTTCAATGTAGGTAGAGCTGTGTCAGAAAGAATAAAAGAGCCACAGAGATCATTACTGGATCTGTATTTGGGGGTGACACGCTACACCCTAAAGTAGAAAGAAAAACCAGGACACTGAAGGTCATTTAAGTTTCCATTGTAGTCATGCACCAGAGGCATGAACTTATTATGCTGGGCCACATTATAGTTCCAATAAATGGGACTCAGAGTTCTCTATACTAAGCAAAACCGTTTTGAAGTATAAAAGTACAAAGACTATTTTCTCCCCATTTTTCAAATATGTTTTAAAGCAAACCAATTATGTCTTCGTGTAGAAATGTCCACAGGGTAGGATAACACTGTTTTGAGTATCTAGGGGATAATGTGACCTTGAGAAAATGCATTTCTTGTCATTGAGCAGTCAATCTACGGAGGATGCAGCAATTGCCGTGACAGGACTAACCTGCCACATGACAGAAACTTGATGACAATAAATGACTATGGAAAAAATTAATTTGGGGAGTAATGAATCATCCTAAGCTTTACATCAGAAAGTAAAGACCATATCCTTAAAACTCCTTTGTAAGGTTATAAGTACAGGTTGAGGTACAACTAAACTTTTTTATATTGAATGAATAAAAGGGTAAATGGATGAATAATAAGAGCATGCAAGAAAGAGCTTATACTGTCATATCTTAAGTCATTTTGTTAAAGATTTTCCACTTAGTGTCTGAATTAAAAAAGAATGTACTATCGTAGGAATAAATCACATTGACTTTTATTTGCAACTTGGTTTTGTTTCATGATGGTTTATTGAGGAACACAACACACTAAAGCATGATAGAGAATTGTATGAACATACATATCTTTTGTAAATCTGAAAGCATTCTGTAATATTATGCCTGAAACTATAAAAACAACCTATTCCCTTTGATTTTGTACTCCGTTGACACAGGCTTATTTTATTTTTCTTCCTTTTCCATTGTTTTAACCATGTTCTGCTTTACCTGGATTTTTATAACATCTGCTCTACATTTGTCTACAGATTGACCTCTTCACTTAGACCATTTTATAGCATTTAGATGATATATTTGTAATGTTCTTGGATGTTTCATTATTTATTCAGTAGTTTGATAAGAAAAAAGAGACATAATGCATTCTTCAAATCTATAATAAAAAAGACAGTTAAGCCAGTAAGATATTGGCAAAAGACTTGAACAGACACCTCACAGAGGGAATTATTCAAAGGCCACGAAAGTATGTGAAAATTGTTCACCATTATTAATCATCATCACTCAGCGGGGGATGTGATAGATTCAATTCCACATTCACTAAATAGACAAAATTTTAAATGATTGACGACACTAAGTTTTGGTGAGGATGTGGAGGAGCTGCTTAGAACTGGAGTAGATTAGCAAGAACATTCTTTTTTTTTCTTTTTTTTTTAATGTTAATGAATTATTTTTCAACGTGCCTTTTTTTTATTATTATTTTATTTATTGACTGTGCTGGATCTTTGTTGCTGTGAAGACTTTCTCTCCTTCCATGGAGTGAGCGAGGGCTACTCTCTAGTTGCAGTGCGCGGGTTCTGGTTTTTCTTGTCGAAGAGCACAGGTTCTAGGATGTGTGAGCTCTAGTTGCAGCTTGTGAGCTCAGTAGTTTTGGCTCCCTGTCTCTAGAGCACAGGCTCAGTAGTTGTGGCACACTGGCTTAATTGCTCTGCAGCATGTGGGATCTCTCCAGGCCAGGAAACAAACCTCCAATGGCAGGGAGATTCTTTACCACTGAGCCACCTAGGAAACTCTTCTTTTTTTAAACTTTAGGTGTGTAAGTTCCCTATGAGTCAGGAACCCCTGGAGAGGGAGCTCTCACACATAGTCAGTCACTGCAGCATAGAGAGCCCAACAGGAAGGAAGATTTCCTTCTGACCAGCAAGAGCAAGCTGCCCCTCACCTGCAATCCAAGAGCAACCACAACTGATTGTCCTTAAAATTTTCTGCTATTCCTGAATGAATATGTTTGGCTAGTAAAATAAACTGTTTTGTACTTTTTAAAGTCAAGGCCTATGACCTTGCAGTTAAACTTGTATATGTGTTAGTAGAAGATATGTAGAAGAATTTTTATCTATGCACATCGAAGCTTTATCTAAACACATAGAAGGGTCATAATAAAGCTCATTCCAAATAAGCTGAAGATCTTAACAGGATTTAATAATCACAAAGAAGAACAAAAGTATAGCAGGAAATAAGTGCCTGAGGAAAACAGCAGAAACAGAAAACAAAATTTAGCTTTTAGGTTTCTATTAGCCAGGGCAAAATGTATGCAAATTATTCAAAGGCCACGAAAGTATGTGAAAATTGTTCACCATTATTAATCATCATCACTCAGCGGGGGATGTGATAGATTCAATTCCACATTCACTAAATAGACAAAATTTTAAATGATTGACGACACTAAGTTTTGGTGAGGATGTGGAGGAGCTGCTTAGAACTGGAGTAGATTAGCAAGAACATTCTTTTTTTTTCTTTTTTTTTTAATGTTAATGAATTATTTTTCAACGTGCCTTTTTTTTATTATTATTTTATTTATTGACTGTGCTGGATCTTTGTTGCTGTGAAGACTTTCTCTCCTTCCATGGAGTGAGCGAGGGCTACTCTCTAGTTGCAGTGCTGGGTTCTGGTTTTTCTTGTCGAAGAGCACAGGTTCTAGGATGTGTGAGCTCTAGTTGCAGCTTGTGAGCTCAGTAGTTTTGGCTCCCTGTCTCTAGAGCACAGGCTCAGTAGTTGTGGCACACTGGCTTAATTGCTCTGCAGCATGTGGGATCTCTCCAGGCCAGGAAACAAACCTCCAATGGCAGGGAGATTCTTTACCACTGAGCCACCTAGGAAACTCTTCTTTTTTTAAACTTTAGGTGTGTAAGTTCCCTATGAGTCAGGAACCCCTGGAGAGGGAGCTCTCACACATAGTCAGTCACTGCAGCATAGAGAGCCCAACAGGAAGGAAGATTTCCTTCTGACCAGCAAGAGCAAGCTGCCCCTCACCTGCAATCCAAGAGCAACCACAACTGATTGTCCTTAAAATTTTCTGCTATTCCTGAATGAATATGTTTGGCTAGTAAAATAAACTGTTTTGTACTTTTTAAAGTCAAGGCCTATGACCTTGCAGTTAAACTTGTATATGTGTTAGTAGAAGATATGTAGAAGAATTTTTATCTATGCACATCGAAGCTTTATCTAAACACATAGAAGGGTCATAATAAAGCTCATTCCAAATAAGCTGAAGATCTTAACAGGATTTAATAATCACAAAGAAGAACAAAAGTATAGCAGGAAATAAGTGCCTGAGGAAAACAGCAGAAACAGAAAACAAAATTTAGCTTTTAGGTTTCTATTAGCCAGGGCAAAATGTATGCATAATGAACTCCATTGATATAATTGTTTATTTTAAAATGATGCTTAGAAAGCAGATAATCTAAACTATTTCTTGGAATCGTATTCTACGTATGATATTAAACAATGAAAAATGATAGTTTTAATGATTTTGCATTAAGCCCAGATTTGAGCTTCTTCAAGTTTCAATTAGCAAGAGATGAGAACATGATATTAAACCATACATTAGCATATAATTTGATAGGAACTACATATTGTCTGGTTAAGAATTTTGCTGATTTTATTTCATATGAGTAATATTGAATTTACTGACATGTTTATCTTACCTCCTACTGACAACTCTAGATTCAAATCAGATTGAAAGAAAGTAGCCCATTTTAACAAAGGCATCCTTGTGTTTAGAGGTCATCACTTGTATATAAATCATTGCTATAGTACAAATGTTTGTCATATAACTGTTCTTGTCACAAAAGTATCGTATTTCCAACTGAATACTTATTCTATGGTATATCCTTGTCTATTTGATTCTATGTGTCTATTTCATAGCTTTCTGGATATTTCCCTTTAAACCTTAGTACTGTCCAGTGGTACATTCTTGGTATATGTCAATCTCCTTAATTGTTTTTGCCAGTGACTGGAGAGCACCTTTGGTTTAATATGTATATGAACCCAAACCTTACCTTTTAACTCGCCTCAACAACATGTAACTGCCAAAACTTTCCAAAATCAAATCCAGTGTCAAAATACCTGAAATATCCACAACAAAAATATCAAATTACCAAGAGCAACCACAACTGATTGTCCTTAAAATTTTCTGCTATTCCTGAATGAATATGTTTGGCTAGTAAAATAAACTGTTTTGTACTTTTTAAAGTCAAGGCCTATGACCTTGCAGTTAAACTTGTATATGTGTTAGTAGAAGATATGTAGAAGAATTTTTATCTATGCACATCGAAGCTTTATCTAAACACATAGAAGGGTCATAATAAAGCTCATTCCAAATAAGCTGAAGATCTTAACAGGATTTAATAATCACAAAGAAGAACAAAAGTATAGCAGGAAATAAGTGCCTGAGGAAAACAGCAGAAACAGAAAACAAAATTTAGCTTTTAGGTTTCTATTAGCCAGGGCAAAATGTATGCATAATGAACTCCATTGATATAATTGTTTATTTTAAAATGATGCTTAGAAAGCAGATAATCTAAACTATTTCTTGGAATCGTATTCTACGTATGATATTAAACAATGAAAAATGATAGTTTTAATGATTTTGCATTAAGCCCAGATTTGAGCTTCTTCAAGTTTCAATTAGCAAGAGATGAGAACATGATATTAAACCATACATTAGCATATAATTTGATAGGAACTACATATTGTCTGGTTAAGAATTTTGCTGATTTTATTTCATATGAGTAATATTGAATTTACTGACATGTTTATCTTACCTCCTACTGACAACTCTAGATTCAAATCAGATTGAAAGAAAGTAGCCCATTTTAACAAAGGCATCCTTGTGTTTAGAGGTCATCACTTGTATATAAATCATTGCTATAGTACAAATGTTTGTCATATAACTGTTCTTGTCACAAAAGTATCGTATTTCCAACTGAATACTTATTCTATGGTATATCCTTGTCTATTTGATTCTATGTGTCTATTTCATAGCTTTCTGGATATTTCCCTTTAAACCTTAGTACTGTCCAGTGGTACATTCTTGGTATATGTCAATCTCCTTAATTGTTTTTGCCAGTGACTGGAGAGCACCTTTGGTTTAATATGTATATGAACCCAAACCTTACCTTTTAACTCGCCTCAACAACATGTAACTGCAAACTCAAAACACTACAGAATATATTCACAACTAGGTAAATGCCTCAAAGTCAAACGTCCAGTGTCAAAATACCTGAAATATCCACAACAAAAATATCAAAAAAGCCTTGACTCAAAATCCACAAAGTGAAAATCTTCAAAACTGTTTATCCTCCTTTATTCATCTTCACAGTAAATGGCATTGCATTGTTTCTGAAACATGAACCATTAGGACTGTGTATTTCATTTTTTTATTGGAGGATAATTGCTTTACGATACTGTGTCAGTTTCTGCTGTACAGCAAAGTGAATTAGCTGCATGTGTACATATATCCCCTCCCTCGTGAACCTCCTTCCATTGATCTTTTTTTCTAAAAGACAGACTCTTCCCAACCCAAGGATCAAGCCCACATCTCATGTCTCCTGCATTGGCAGGCAGGTTTTTCACCACTAATGTCACTGGGAAGCCTGGAAATGATCTATTCATTTTTTTTTCACTTCCTCTTTCCTGGATCAGCCTCTTGTCATGGAAGTCATCTAAGAACATGTCTTTATGGCTAAATATGAGAAATAGGCATGTCACATTCTTGTAGATAGGAAGAATACAATGTAATTCAGAATAGTTGAATTCAAATCAGTAAACCACTTTGATAAGGAATTTCAGAGCACGCTTGAGAGTTAGAAATGTTTATAACTAAGCACAGGGAGCTTGGGCTATGAGACTACTACATTGGTAGAGACTGGGCTGGCAGTTTCTATTGGTTCTGTAAAAGATGCCTCATTTTGACTCTTCTAATCATTAGAAAGGTCTCTGGATTTCTGCAGGTTCAAATGTGTACCCTGATCAAATTCTCTGGACTGTAAGCAATGTTACTCCACTAAGACAATGATCCTTAATTCAATTTTGAGAGTTAAGAAACATTATTTGGGATAGTAAGGTAATTTTATCAGTAGTTTAATGTCGTTAAGACTATGGAATTTAAAGTTAAGTATAAGTAATAATATTTATAATAGCATTTTAAATAAAATAATCATTTCAGGAACTACCTGTGTATATTTTGCTTTCATTATTTAGCACATGTAAGAGAGTCAAACATAATAGACTATCAGATAAGTTACTATTATAAATCAGATTTAAAATATTATTTAGTTACAGGTTCAAATTTCAGATTTTAAATATAAAGATAAAATATAACTACAGTTTTTTTTGTATCATTGCCATGTTCAGAAAGCATAAGATTAACCATACTGAAATGTTTAATTTATTAGATTTATATGTGGGAAGACTTTACTTACTGGTGCTGAAAATCTAATATATTTATAAATGAATTTTAAAATATTTAAGTTAATTTAATTATATAAAATGTAAGCTTTTAAATGTGCTTGCTAACATTTATTAGAATTGTGTAATTTTTCAAGTTGAAATAAAAATATAGTGCTTAATTTTTCAATTTCAGTACATTAAATATTGATTTTAAAACTTTTGATGTTACCTATAATGATTTGGTGTTCAGTTAATAAGCTGAATTCAAAGATACTGCAAAGTTTGCATTTGAAACATTTTTTTCTTTTAAATTATTACTATCATCTTTATAATGTTTTCCCTGTTAGCAATTTTATAGCCATTAAATTATTTTCTATTCAATAGACAAAAACAGTCTTCTGCTTAAAACATTTTAATTCCTTGTCTTTGACTGGTTCTCATCCAAAGCTTGAGAACCCCTCTTATGGTCATGAGAGTTTAAGTATATTCTCTGTCAACCCACCTGTACATTAATATGCACATATTTTATGCATTATGCTGCTACACAACTCTGTTACTTTGCTCTTTTCATTTTCTCACCATTTCTTTCTTTCTTTTTTTTTAAGATTTATTTATTTATTTATTTATTTTTGGTGGGTTGGAGTGGGGAGGAAGGGGAGCAGGCAGGCTACTTCTATTGGTCTTTCATTTGTGTATTTTCATCCATCTTTGTTCTTTGGCCCATGTGGGCCTCCCATCGCCGTGGCCTCTGTTGTCGCAGAGCACCGGCTCTGGGCGCATGCGCTCCAGAGCTCCGGCTCAGTAATTGGACACATCGGTCCGGCCGCTCCGCGGCACGTGGGATCTTCCCAGGCCAGGGATCGAACCGGCGCCCCTTGCACTGCAAGGCGGTGTCCTTACCCACTGGACCACCAGGGAAGCCCTTCTCACCATTTCTTAGGATTCATTGTCTTGCTGACTCTCAGTCATCCTGTACAACAGTCCCAGAGGCAAAGTCCTTGAGAAAATTATTTCCTGAATCTTAAGATGAATTAAGTAGCCATTAATGCTTTCAGAGTTCCTTATGAGTACCTGGCTGTTACGATTTTCTGTATTTCATTAAAGTTACCTGCATGCATGTCTACATATCGCTGCACTGTAAATCTCTAGAGTGTTTGTTTTTAATGTTATTTAGCCTAATTACTACCATAGAGCCCTAAAGTGTCTACCGTAGACACTTTAAAGTGTCTTTTATTTAAATGAGTGGATTCTTGACTACCAGTCTTTTTATTTAACCATGTTGATACAAACTGACAGGGAACTAATGAGAATTATTTCATGTTGTTATTGAAAGAAATTTTCAATTGCCAAGAATTAGTGTCAAAAGCATTGATTCATTGTAATGAATCCTTGCCTTTGTATTCTTGTCTTTCCCATGCAACAACAACAAAGAAGACCAGTACTTGAGAGACAGCAAGTCAAGCAGCAGACCGAACAGGCTCCTCTGAACCCTGGCACAGGCTAGGAATCCAGTGAGAGCAGCAGCTGCAGCAGCTGAGTCAGCTGAATAAAGGCAAATGAACTGATTACTATACTGAGCCTCACCAGTCTTCTGTAAAAATGGACTGGTTAGAATTACCTAGCAGTTCTCTTGTTTCTGTATTAGGCTGCTTTAACGTTTTCCTTCTGTTCATAAATCGTATACTTTACTTCATTTCATAAATCCCATCTAAACGATTCCCCTACTTTTTGCAAAGGCAGGACAAACTGGTCCTTGTTTCTACCTATTGGTGACCATATTTGCCTGAGATTGCTCTGGTTCTGATTAGAAGAATGGAAATTCAAGCCAGCGTGAGATGTCAATACATACCGGTATGAATGTCAAAGAGGATAATTATGTAAAATGCAGTGTTCAAGCAAGGATGTAGATCAGTGATAACTCTGATACATTACTGGCAGGAATGCCAAAATTTTAGCCAGTTTGGAAAATAATATGGAAGTTTCTTAATAAATTTAAACATACTATTTACCATATGAGTCAAAATCGCACTTCTAAGTGTTTACCCAAGAGAAAGAAATGCATCTCCACCCAAAAGCTTGGATGCCAGTGTTTATAGGGGCCAGCGTTTGCGTAATTCATAATTGCCAAAAGCTGGAAGCAAATGAGATGTCCATTAACTGGTGAATAGGTAAAATTTATGCTATGTGCACTCAGTGGATCACGACATATGCATTAAAATAAATGGACTACTGATAATGTGAAACAACATAGATGAATCTCAGTTGCACTTTGTTAAATGAAAGAAGTCAGACTCTAAAGGCTACATACTCCATATCTGACATCTGGGAAAAGATAATATCATAGTGACAGAAAAAGAGCAGAGTTTGCCAGGGGCTAAGAGTGGGAAAAATTGACTGACTACAAAGTGGCACAGAGGAACTTTATAAGTGCTGAAAATATATCTTTACTGTAGCGTTCATTACACAGTAAATACACATTTCTCAAATTCATAGAACTTTAGACCTCTAAAGAGTGATTTAGTCGATGCATATTATAACCTAGAAATATCAGACTTTTCAAAACCTTTCTCACTTCACCCTAAATGTCTTTTGAGATAAATTTTTGATTAAAATATAGATTTTTAAATTTCATCAAAAAATTTTATGGAAGTACTTTTTTCTAACTGCTTTCTTTACAAAATCTGTGAAATCTTCTCCACAGCACTAATGCAACCAGCTGATCAATACATTTCATCTCTTTTCCAATGGTCAGAAAACAACAACAGTAATAACATAAAACAACACATTCTTTACCAAAGTGTTCCTAATGTAATTTAAAAATTATGATAAATTCCCAAAAATTTTTCAAATTGGTTTTTCCTGCTGTATGGAGTCAACACAGTTATACTTCTAGTCCCTTTGCTATCAGATAAATTTTTCTAAGTATCATTCTTTTAAAGCATGTGCATAAATGCAAACATGCAAGTGATAGGTAGATGAATAGGCAGCTAGATACATAATACATGCATGGAGTTAATATGGCAAAATAGAACATTTTAAAGTAGTATAGCAGTAATGATTTTGTGCTAAAAATATACTCATGAATGAGCAAATTTAACATGATAGCCATTATTTTCCATAACTCTGAAGAGCAAGATCCTCCAGTTTTCTTATGTGGAAACTCAGTTTAAGACTTTCCTTTGTCAATTATCAAGGTTTTGTATGGTGTTTCTCTCCTCTAGTGACTATTTGCCAGTGTTTAACAAATTGCCAAAAGCTGGAAGCAAATGAGATGTCCATTAACTGGTGAATAGGTAAAATTTATGCTATGTGCACTCAGTGGATCACGACATATGCATTAAAATAAATGGACTACTGATAATGTGAAACAACATAGATGAATCTCAGTTGCACTTTGTTAAATGAAAGAAGTCAGACTCTAAAGGCTACATACTCCATATCTGACATCTGGGAAAAGATAATATCATAGTGACAGAAAAAGAGCAGAGTTTGCCAGGGGCTAAGAGTGGGAAAAATTGACTGACTACAAAGTGGCACAGAGGAACTTTATAAGTGCTGAAAATATATCTTTACTGTAGCGTTCATTACACAGTAAATACACATTTCTCAAATTCATAGAACTTTAGACCTCTAAAGAGTGATTTAGTCGATGCATATTATAACCTAGAAATATCAGACTTTTCAAAACCTTTCTCACTTCACCCTAAATGTCTTTTGAGATAAATTTTGATTAAAATATAGTTTTTTAAATTTCATCAAAAAATTTTATGGAAGTACTTTTTTCTAACTGCTTTCTTTACAAAATCTGTGAAATCTTCTCCACAGCACTAATGCAACCAGCTGATCAATACATTTCATCTCTTTTCCAATGGTCAGAAAACAACAACAGTAATAACATAAAACAACACATTCTTTACCAAAGTGTTCCTAATGTAATTTAAAAATTATGATAAATTCCCAAAAATTTTTCAAATTGGTTTTTCCTGCTGTATGGAGTCAACACAGTTATACTTCTAGTCCCTTTGCTATCAGATAAATTTTTCTAAGTATCATTCTTTTAAAGCATGTGCATAAATGCAAACATGCAAGTGATAGGTAGATGAATAGGCAGCTAGATACATAATACATGCATGGAGTTAATATGGCAAAATAGAACATTTTAAAGTAGTATAGCAGTAATGATTTTGTGCTAAAAATATACTCATGAATGAGCAAATTTAACATGATAGCCATTATTTTCCATAACTCTGAAGAGCAAGATCCTCCAGTTTTCTTATGTGGAAACTCAGTTTAAGACTTTCCTTTGTCAATTATCAAGGTTTTGTATGGTGTTTCTCTCCTCTAGTGACTAGGTCTTTGGTTTTCTTTTCTCAATTACAAGTTCCATGAGTGACCTCATTCTCTGTCAGTGGGTTCAGATGTCATCCTTGCATTGATGGTTGCAAACTACCTAACATGAATTCTGTTAGAGATAAATTTATATGAACATACGTGTTTCATAAATGCCCCCCAAATTTATAAACTATAATTCAGGTTTCAGTGACAGAAATAATTAAGAAAACCATGTTTCTCCAAAATTCTCTCAGAGAAAGGCAACTCCAGATATTCACTTGTGAACAAAAAACAGTCATACATGATACACCTCTTTCCTCCTCATGGATACTTGATCAACCAGCAGTCATGCCAGTGCTACACCTTAAATGTGATCCTTAAATTCCTTTGCTTCTTCCTATCCCATTGCTACTAATTTAGGTTACCATATTCTCTTACCAATAATTGCAGCATCTTTCTATAAGTCATTCTTTCTGCCTCTGGTCTTCCTACTCCGCAATTATTCCTCAAACTGTAGCCACAGTATGTCTCATGGCATTCCCTCTCTTTAAACCTTTTCCTTACCTCCCTATTTTCTCTCAGGATGATATCTAACTTTCTTACCATACTTATAGGACTCTTTATCATCTGGCTTCTCTTTGTTTCTGTGCCTTACCCGTTTCCTGGATTGGTTTTTTAATTCCCAAAAGTCTGTGCTCCCATTTACCTTTGAGTCTTTGCACATTCTGTTCCTTTGTTTTGGGCACTTGTTCTGGCTTATAATCTTCTCTTTATAAAACCTGTCTTAAATGATCTAATTTTTCAGATTTCCTTGTATACATTACCTCTTCTAAAAGATGTTCTAGCCCTTGAAAAACAAAATTTTAACATGCATGGAGTTAATATGGCAAAAAAAAGAAACATTTTAAAGTAGTATAGCAGTAATGATTTTGTGCTAAAAATATACTCATGAATGAGCAAATTTAACATGATAGCCATTATTTTCCATAACTCTGAAGAGCAAGATCCTCCAGTTTTCTTATGTGGAAACTCAGTTTAAGACTTTCCTTTGTCAATTATCAAGGTTTTGTATGGTGTTTCTCTCCTCTAGTGACTAGGTCTTTGGTTTTCTTTTCTCAATTACAAGTTCCATGAGTGACCTCATTCTCTGTCAGTGGGTTCAGATGTCATCCTTGCATTGATGGTTGCAAACTACCTAACATGAATTCTGTTAGAGATAAATTTATATGAACATACGTGTTTCATAAATGCCCCCCAAATTTATAAACTATAATTCAGGTTTCAGTGACAGAAATAATTAAGAAAACCATGTTTCTCCAAAATTCTCTCAGAGAAAGGCAACTCCAGATATTCACTTGTGAACAAAAAACAGTCATACATGATACACCTCTTTCCTCCTCATGGATACTTGATCAACCAGCAGTCATGCCAGTGCTACACCTTAAATGTGATCCTTAAATTCCTTTGCTTCTTCCTATCCCATTGCTACTAATTTAGGTTACCATATTCTCTTACCAATAATTGCAGCATCTTTCTATAAGTCATTCTTTCTGCCTCTGGTCTTCCTACTCCGCAATTATTCCTCAAACTGTAGCCACAGTATGTCTCATGGCATTCCCTCTCTTTAAACCTTTTCCTTACCTCCCTATTTTCTCTCAGGATGATATCTAACTTTCTTACCATACTTATAGGACTCTTTATCATCTGGCTTCTCTTTGTTTCTGTGCCTTACCCGTTTCCTGGATTGGTTTTTTAATTCCCAAAAGTCTGTGCTCCCATTTACCTTTGAGTCTTTGCACATTCTGTTCCTTTGTTTTGGGCACTTGTTCTGGCTTATAATCTTCTCTTTATAAAACCTGTCTTAAATGATCTAATTTTTCAGATTTCCTTGTATACATTACCTCTTCTAAAAGATGTTCTCTGATAACTTGTCACAGCCTGTGTTGATAATATCATAATATGTTTACAATTATCTACTTGTTTGTATCTCCATCTTGAGTATGTGTGCTGTGCTATGCTTCGTCGCTCAGTCATGACTGACTCTGCGACGCCACGGACTGCAGCCTGCCAGGCTCCTCTGTCCATGGGGATTCTCCAGGCAGGAATACTAGAAGGGTTGCCATGCCCACCTCCAAGGGATCTTCCCAACCCAGGGATTGAAGCCAGGTCTCCTGCATTGCAGGCTGATTCTTCACCATCTGGGCCACCAGGAAAGCCCTGGTGAGTGTAAATATGTTGAGTATAAATAGTGTGTATATATATATATATATATATATATATATATACAAATATGTGTGTGTGTGTATGTAACTAAATTAACTATACTGTTTATAATTTTTTATTTTAATAGCAAATGCTATACTTTTTTTTGCATATGCAGTCAATTAATTAGAATGATTTCTAAATGTTCCTTAAAATCACTGTAAATAACACGTGAATGGGGTTGAGAATCCTTTTGTAAAATCCTATGTCGTACTGTTCTTGATAAGAGTGAACAAAGAAGGAAATGAAATTGTATATAATAGAAACATCATTCGCCACTGTAATTACACTCAGCATAGCAATTTGGGTACATGAGAAAATAATAGATTACAAGACATGCTCAATGAGAGTAGATTTGGGAAATTTCACAGCAAAGCTATGGTCTCTTTGACATGGCATAATGGATTGTATCAGAACAGGGAAATGAAAGAGATAAAGCAGTCGCTCAGATAGAAGAATATTTGTACTGATAAGAAGCAATAAAATATTCAAGTTTTAATCTAAATATAGTCTTCTAACTTTCTTACCATACTTATAGGACTCTTTATCATCTGGCTTCTCTTTGTTTCTGTGCCTTACCCGTTTCCTGGATTGGTTTTTTAATTCCCAAAAGTCTGTGCTCCCATTTACCTTTGAGTCTTTGCACATTCTGTTCCTTTGTTTTGGGCACTTGTTCTGGCTTATAATCTTCTCTTTATAAAACCTGTCTTAAATGATCTAATTTTTCAGATTTCCTTGTATACATTACCTCTTCTAAAAGATGTTCTCTGATAACTTGTCACAGCCTGTGTTGATAATATCATAATATGTTTACAATTATCTACTTGTTTGTATCTCCATCTTGAGTATGTGTGCTGTGCTATGCTTCGTCGCTCAGTCATGACTGACTCTGCGACGCCACGGACTGCAGCCTGCCAGGCTCCTCTGTCCATGGGGATTCTCCAGGCAGGAATACTAGAAGGGTTGCCATGCCCACCTCCAAGGGATCTTCCCAACCCAGGGATTGAAGCCAGGTCTCCTGCATTGCAGGCTGATTCTTCACCATCTGGGCCACCAGGAAAGCCCTGGTGAGTGTAAATATGTTGAGTATAAATAGTGTGTATATATATATATATATATATATATATATATATACAAATATGTGTGTGTGTGTATGTAACTAAATTAACTATACTGTTTATAATTTTTTATTTTAATAGCAAATGCTATACTTTTTTTTGCATATGCAGTCAATTAATTAGAATGATTTCTAAATGTTCCTTAAAATCACTGTAAATAACACGTGAATGGGGTTGAGAATCCTTTTGTAAAATCCTATGTCGTACTGTTCTTGATAAGAGTGAACAAAGAAGGAAATGAAATTGTATATAATAGAAACATCATTCGCCACTGTAATTACACTCAGCATAGCAATTTGGGTACATGAGAAAATAATAGATTACAAGACATGCTCAATGAGAGTAGATTTGGGAAATTTCACAGCAAAGCTATGGTCTCTTTGACATGGCATAATGGATTGTATCAGAACAGGGAAATGAAAGAGATAAAGCAGTCGCTCAGATAGAAGAATATTTGTACTGATAAGAAGCAATAAAATATTCAAGTTTTAATCTAAATATAGTCTTCTAACTTTTACAAAACACTGTTCTTATGGTTTATTTCCTCAGTTGCTTCAATGATTTATATAATGTTTTCTTCCTCAAAAATGTTTCATTCTCTTCCATGTGTATGTAGATATTAAAGAGAAATAAAGGTAATATACAACAAACTGTGCTCCTCTTTCCACTAAAATAAAGTGAACTACCTCAAAAAAGAAAAAATAACACATGAATCAGAAGGGATATATGAATAATAGGTTGTACTTTAAACATTATGGCAGCATGAAATTCAGAATAAGAAAGCAAAGTGAGATTTGACATTTGTGAGGAATGATGAATTCAGATCACAAAGATTATAATCTACAGTCCTTCCAACACAAACCAATTATGTGCATATGTTCAATGAAAATACCACCTAAAAACATCTCAAGTATAATCAAAACATTTAATTGAATATGAAGTAAGATTTAAACATCCTTAGATTTTATTAAGAGGAATGGGCACTTCATACCTACAAGTATTTCAAGTTGAGAGTAAACATACAAATGCACTTTACTTTACATACTCTGGTTTCTCTTCAGATCGTATAAATCTTTCGCCTTTTACAAATGCACTTTAGATTCACAATTATGTATATTAATGCATCTTTCACCATCGTTCACAGGTAAATAGCCTTTGATTTTCTTTGTAATTTATTTTCAGCCTACAGACTATTTAGTAGTGTATAAATTTCCAATTACTTGTCAAATTGAAATAACTTATTTTTAATTTATTTCTTTTTGATAATATAATATACTCTGGATTTTTCCCGTCTTTTTGGACATACCTGGATAAATGATACAAATAACAGTGAACTTTGGTGATTATTGAATGTGCTCTGAAAAGTGTTTGTCTTCTCAGTTGAGTGTGTTTTATAAATGTCAATTTGGTTAAGATCGTCGATAGAGTATTTCAAGCCATCTGTGGTTGCTTTTTATATTTGTGTCTAGTTGTATCAAAAGATGAGAGAGGAATATTAAAATCTCCAATTAAGTTTTATCTGTTTGCTTAATTTATAAATTTTAGCTTCTTTTTAAGCTCTTATAAGGATACTTTATATGTCCTTCTTTACCTCTGATCATATCTTTTGCCTGGAAGAATCAATAGTAATGCAGTCATTTCACTCTTAGGCTTGAGTTTAATTCAGTCACTCAGTCGTATTTGACTCTTTGCCACCCCATGGACTGCAGCATACCAAGCTTCCCTATCCTTCACTATCTCCCAGAGTTTGTTCAAACTTATGTCCTTTGACTCAAGGATGCCATCCAACCATCTCATCAGCTGTCATCCACTCCTTCTTTTGCTTTCTATTTTTCCCAGCATCAGGGTCTTTTCCAACCTTCTGCTTATGTTCTTTCATGTTCACCCGATCTGTATTTTACATTTAAAATGTGTCCCTTGCAGATAGCATATGCTTCAGGAAAAAATCACAAAGATTATAATCTACAGTCCTTCCAACACAAACCAATTATGTGCATATGTTCAATGAAAATACCACCTAAAAACATCTCAAGTATAATCAAAACATTTAATTGAATATGAAGTAAGATTTAAACATCCTTAGATTTTATTAAGAGGAATGGGCACTTCATACCTACAAGTATTTCAAGTTGAGAGTAAACATACAAATGCACTTTACTTTACATACTCTGGTTTCTCTTCAGATCGTATAAATCTTTCGCCTTTTACAAATGCACTTTAGATTCACAATTATGTATATTAATGCATCTTTCACCATCGTTCACAGGTAAATAGCCTTTGATTTTCTTTGTAATTTATTTTCAGCCTACAGACTATTTAGTAGTGTATAAATTTCCAATTACTTGTCAAATTGAAATAACTTATTTTTAATTTATTTCTTTTTGATAATATAATATACTCTGGATTTTTCCCGTCTTTTTGGACATACCTGGATAAATGATACAAATAACAGTGAACTTTGGTGATTATTGAATGTGCTCTGAAAAGTGTTTGTCTTCTCAGTTGAGTGTGTTTTATAAATGTCAATTTGGTTAAGATCGTCGATAGAGTATTTCAAGCCATCTGTGGTTGCTTTTTATATTTGTGTCTAGTTGTATCAAAAGATGAGAGAGGAATATTAAAATCTCCAATTAAGTTTTATCTGTTTGCTTAATTTATAAATTTTAGCTTCTTTTTAAGCTCTTATAAGGATACTTTATATGTCCTTCTTTACCTCTGATCATATCTTTTGCCTGGAAGAATCAATAGTAATGCAGTCATTTCACTCTTAGGCTTGAGTTTAATTCAGTCACTCAGTCGTATTTGACTCTTTGCCACCCCATGGACTGCAGCATACCAAGCTTCCCTATCCTTCACTATCTCCCAGAGTTTGTTCAAACTTATGTCCTTTGACTCAAGGATGCCATCCAACCATCTCATCAGCTGTCATCCACTCCTTCTTTTGCTTTCTATTTTTCCCAGCATCAGGGTCTTTTCCAACCTTCTGCTTATGTTCTTTCATGTTCACCCGATCTGTATTTTACATTTAAAATGTGTCCCTTGCAGATAGCATATGCTTAGGTTTGACAATTTTATTCAAATTCTCTGTGTTTTAGAGTGTTTAGTCCATTATGATTTAAAGAAATAATTCATTTGGATGGGTTGTGTATAGCATTTTCTTTTTCTCTTTTTACCTCTCTACTTTTTAGTTTCATTTTTCCTTCTCCACTGCCTTGAACCCCAAATTAGCATTATCTTTTATCTCTTTGCATTTTAGCATTTATTTATTTGCATTATTTTAGTTGTTGCTTTGGGACTATAGTGCACCTTTATATAAATTTTTCATGGTCTACTCAGAGTTAATATTTAAAACGTCATGGACAGTGTAGAAAGTACACAATGCTGTAGGACCATTTACCACATCTCTCATTTTTATACTGTTGTCATCATATATAGAAAACATCTATTCATCATAAACCTCACAAGACAGTGTTGTAATTTTTCTTTAAGCAGTGAGTATGTTAAGAAATGCACAGAAAAAAACTGTAGTTTTTATTTTTACTCCAGCATTTTACATTTCTTATGCTCTTCATTCTCTCAGAAAACCCTGTATAATTTTCCTTTTGCTTGAAGTAACTCTTTTAATAGTTTAAATAATGAAAAATTTATATTTGTAAATGTCTAATTCACCCACATTTGTCAAGGGCATGGTCATTGTGTATAGAATTGTACTTTATTGTTTGATTTTGATTTGAGTCTATTTGATTTTCCCTTTTCAGCAGTTATAGATATCATTTTACTGTCTTCTAGGGTCCACTGTTTATGATAAATTTTACCAGCTATTCAAATTACTCTTAGGCTTGAGTTTAATTCAGTCACTCAGTCGTATTTGACTCTTTGCCACCCCATGGACTGCAGCATACCAAGCTTCCCTATCCTTCACTATCTCCCAGAGTTTGTTCAAACTTATGTCCTTTGACTCAAGGATGCCATCCAACCATCTCATCAGCTGTCATCCACTCCTTCTTTTGCTTTCTATTTTTCCCAGCATCAGGGTCTTTTCCAACCTTCTGCTTATGTTCTTTCATGTTCACCCGATCTGTATTTTACATTTAAAATGTGTCCCTTGCAGATAGCATATGCTTAGGTTTGACAATTTTATTCAAATTCTCTGTGTTTTAGAGTGTTTAGTCCATTATGATTTAAAGAAATAATTCATTTGGATGGGTTGTGTATAGCATTTTCTTTTTCTCTTTTTACCTCTCTACTTTTTAGTTTCATTTTTCCTTCTCCACTGCCTTGAACCCCAAATTAGCATTATCTTTTATCTCTTTGCATTTTAGCATTTATTTATTTGCATTATTTTAGTTGTTGCTTTGGGACTATAGTGCACCTTTATATAAATTTTTCATGGTCTACTCAGAGTTAATATTTAAAACGTCATGGACAGTGTAGAAAGTACACAATGCTGTAGGACCATTTACCACATCTCTCATTTTTATACTGTTGTCATCATATATAGAAAACATCTATTCATCATAAACCTCACAAGACAGTGTTGTAATTTTTCTTTAAGCAGTGAGTATGTTAAGAAATGCACAGAAAAAAACTGTAGTTTTTATTTTTACTCCAGCATTTTACATTTCTTATGCTCTTCATTCTCTCAGAAAACCCTGTATAATTTTCCTTTTGCTTGAAGTAACTCTTTTAATAGTTTAAATAATGAAAAATTTATATTTGTAAATGTCTAATTCACCCACATTTGTCAAGGGCATGGTCATTGTGTATAGAATTGTACTTTATTGTTTGATTTTGATTTGAGTCTATTTGATTTTCCCTTTTCAGCAGTTATAGATATCATTTTACTGTCTTCTAGGGTCCACTGTTTATGATAAATTTTACCAGCTATTCAAATTACTCTTGCCCTGTATATATTGAACTATCTTTCTCAGCCCCCTTTAAGGATATAAGTTTTGTTTTCTTGAGCTTCAGAAATTTGCCTATACTGTGCCTGGTATGATTTTCTTTCTTATTAATTATGTTTCTCTGATTTTCTTCATGATCTAAATTTGTGTCTTTCAAAAATCTTGGGTATGTGCTAAACACTGCCTCTTAAAATAATTTCACTGTATGTTTTATTTCCCCTACTCTTCTGGGTCTCCAGGGTTTCCCTGTTAACTCAGCTGGTAAAAGAATCCATCTCCAATACAGGAGACTCATTTGATTCCTGGTTCAGAAAGATCCCCTGAGAATGGATAAGCTTCCCACTCCAGTATTCTTAGGCTTCCCTGGTAGCTCAGGTGATAATCTCCCTGCAGTGTGGGAGGCCTGAGTTCGATCCCAGGGTTGGAAAGATTTCCTGGAGAAGGGAAAGGCTACCAACTCCAATATTTTTTCCTTGAGAATTCCATGGCTTGTCTGCAGGTTGCAAAGCGTCTGACATGATTGAGCAACTTTCATTTCACCCTAGGTCTCCAGTTACAACTATGTTAAGTACATTTATACTGCTTCACAAGTCCCTGATATCTTCTTTATTATTTTTTCCAGTTTTATTTATTTTTTATTCTCCAGATAGGATAACTATTTCATTGTTATATTTTCTATTTCTTATTTACTTTTCTATCACCTCCAGTCTTATGTTAAGATTTTCCCTGTGATGTTTTGTTGTAATTTCTTATACTGTATATTATACTTCTTTAATTTCTTTTGTTATGCACAACACATTTTCTTTTATCTTTTTGAGCACAGATGGAGTAGTATCTGGTGTGTCAATTCCAACATCTAAATCACTTCCGGATTGGTCTCTATTGCCTTTTTATTCAGTGTGGATCATATTTGCTGTTTCTCATATGCCTAGTATTTTAGATTCTATCCTAAACTTTTGAATTATACAGTTTGTACAGTTTGTATTCTGGTATATTTACCAAAGATAATAGGCTGCATTCAGTCAGTTATTTTAGCCTCATCTGGGCTGCTAAGAATGCATAATTCAGAAATGAACCAGAGATTTTAGCGAGGTCTATACAGAGAATTGAAAGCTCTCTACAGTACCCTCCTTCCTCCAGTTTACTGTTTGTGTGTATGTTCTTGGGCTTCCCTGGTAGTTCAGCTGGTAAAGAATCTGTCCTCAATGCAGGAGTCCCGGTTCAGCTCCCTTTCCAGTATTCTTGTTCTTCCATGGTGGCTCAGATGGTAAAGACGCTGCCTCCAGTGCCAGAAACCTGAGTTCAATCACTATTTGAAGACTTTTTTCTTCAAAGAAAACCACAGTGTATTTGGGGTTTGACCAGCCCACAGTGTAAAACTAGAACCTACCTTTGGGTAAAACTGCATACAAGTTACTTAATAAACTAGTACTTTTTGTTCTCTTTGTTCCTGATAAAGAACAGCAGTCCAGTATCTGTCTGCTTTGGTTCCTTCTCCAATGCCATCAATTGTGTGTGTGTGTATATATATGTTTATTTATTTTTTTTATTTATTTGGCATTGCTTTTAATTATTTTCTGGAGGACTAGTTATTCTAATAGCACTACTCAATCATCACCCTGAAAATACATCTTTAATTGTATAGTGAGCTGGTTTTCCCCCATAATGTTCAAAAATACTTGAAATTTTCTATATCTTTCATATTCTTAAATTGTTATTCTGTGCACACGCTTAGAGTGCTGTCTTATTGCTCCTGATACCCTGTTTTGGAGTTGACAGCATTAATTGAATGCCTTATTAATAATTGACCAAAATATCTTGAACTTGCAGTGTTTTAATCTCATTTTATTTGAACCCTGTAGGCATAATACAATACAGATATGACTGAATTATTTTTTTCCATTAACTTATGTTGTAAAATCCAACTGCATCAAGGTGAGACTTTTGCTATAATATTTATGAAAGTCGTATTATTGTAGAGTCCATTACAAGAAAGGATACAGCTGGATCACAGTTGTCAAGGTACAACTTTTACTGCCTAAAGGTGTTATTGAAATTCCAGGACTGACTAAAGTAAGATGATCACCATTTTTAAAGCATAGTTACCATTTTGTATTAATATTTCCTATGAAGCTAGAATCAAAACACATGATAATGACTACATTGATACATGTATCTATATGATAGTATATATAATTATATATAACCATGTTAATTTCGTATTTACTTTGTGATTTGTAAGGATACATGTCAAACATTTTGATAGTTCAGCTGGTAAAGAATCTGTCCTCAATGCGGGGTCCCGGTTCAGCTCCCTTTCCAGTATTCTTGTTCTTCCATGGTGGCTCAGATGGTAAAGACGCTGCCTCCAGTGCCAGAAACCTGAGTTCAATCACTATTTGAAGACTTTTTTCTTCAAAGAAAACCACAGTGTATTTGGGGTTTGACCAGCCCACAGTGTAAAACTAGAACCTACCTTTGGGTAAAACTGCATACAAGTTACTTAATAAACTAGTACTTTTTGTTCTCTTTGTTCCTGATAAAGAACAGCAGTCCAGTATCTGTCTGCTTTGGTTCCTTCTCCAATGCCATCAATTGTGTGTGTGTGTATATATATGTTTATTTATTTTTTTTATTTATTTGGCATTGCTTTTAATTATTTTCTGGAGGACTAGTTATTCTAATAGCACTACTCAATCATCACCCTGAAAATACATCTTTAATTGTATAGTGAGCTGGTTTTTTTCCCCCATAATGTTCAAAAATACTTGAAATTTTCTATATCTTTCATATTCTTAAATTGTTATTCTGTGCACACGCTTAGAGTGCTGTCTTATTGCTCCTGATACCCTGTTTTGGAGTTGACAGCATTAATTGAATGCCTTATTAATAATTGACCAAAATATCTTGAACTTGCAGTGTTTTAATCTCATTTTATTTGAACCCTGTAGGCATAATACAATACAGATATGACTGAATTATTTTTTTCCATTAACTTATGTTGTAAAATCCAACTGCATCAAGGTGAGACTTTTGCTATAATATTTATGAAAGTCGTATTATTGTAGAGTCCATTACAAGAAAGGATACAGCTGGATCACAGTTGTCAAGGTACAACTTTTACTGCCTAAAGGTGTTATTGAAATTCCAGGACTGACTAAAGTAAGATGATCACCATTTTTAAAGCATAGTTACCATTTTGTATTAATATTTCCTATGAAGCTAGAATCAAAACACATGATAATGACTACATTGATACATGTATCTATATGATAGTATATATAATTATATATAACCATGTTAATAGTATTTACTTTGTGATTTGGTAAGATACATTCAAAATTTTGATGAGCATATGTTTTCCTACCTGGCTATCATCAGTAATAGAACTCCTCTAAGGGAATATCATGAAAATCATTTAATGCTTATGTGTAGTGTATAGATGCAATAATTTTCTGACTTTACAAAGAATATTAGAAAGAGAAAAGAGTAGGAAAATAGAGTGATTTAAAGATTTCCTGTAAGTTATAATTTTGGAACAAGACATTTCTGTGACTATGAGATCACTGTGGAATTGTTATTGTTGTTATTTTTAAATGATATAGTTTCTGAATTAAATCCCACAGTTTTACTTACCGTCAAGATTATTTTTCTCTTAGCCACCACAGACTCTAGTAGTCATTAAAATATTAATTTGTAGTAGTCATGCCACAAGTGCTATATACTTGTTCGGAATGTGTATATATATATATATATATATATTGATGTTTGAAATCACACTGTTTAAGGGTGAACTTTGGAAATAATTATGACTGTGAGGAGTTCCACTAAGACCTCAGTGAAGTAACTACCTGGTGAAGAATGTGTATAAAAAATCAATACTTGTAAAGTCTCTTGAAGTTTCCTAATGGAATAAAGTAAATTAACATGCGTCCTTAGTGAAAATTTACCACATATTGGTAAGAGGGAAAAAAGTTTGTGAAAGTTCAGCCATTCTCACTACTGCCTCCCTTCCCAACACTTCAGTATGGTAGAGGCCCCATTCTAGTTGCTTTTGGCTGCCAAAATGAGGTGATCTCTCTCCACAGCTGCTATTCAAGAGGACCCAAAAGCCTGTGTTTCTCATCCCTCCAGCTCTTGGAAAAAGACTTAAATTAGGCAAGTGCAGCTCAGAAGTCAGAGTCTATTCCTTCACCCAACCCACTGGATCAGGGGAGAGTGTCTACCTCAGGCCTGGCAGACAGAATCTTGGGACACAGACTCTTCCCCTCCCAGCTCACTGGGAGGTGGTGATTCCATGCCAGGACAAGAAGCTACCTCTTCACCCAGCACCATGCTTGTAAAGCAGGAGTTTCACGTCAGAAGCAGCAGCCATCTCCACATCTGGAGAATAACTGAGAGGTATTGCCCAGGAGCAGATGCAAGCCATTCAAAATTTTGATGAGCATATGTTTTCCTACCTGGCTATCATCAGTAATAGAACTCCTCTAAGGGAATATCATGAAAATCATTTAATGCTTATGTGTAGTGTATAGATGCAATAATTTTCTGACTTTACAAAGAATATTAGAAAGAGAAAAGAGTAGGAAAATAGAGTGATTTAAAGATTTCCTGTAAGTTATAATTTTGGAACAAGACATTTCTGTGACTATGAGATCACTGTGGAATTGTTATTGTTGTTATTTTTAAATGATATAGTTTCTGAATTAAATCCCACAGTTTTACTTACCGTCAAGATTATTTTTCTCTTAGCCACCACAGACTCTAGTAGTCATTAAAATATTAATTTGTAGTAGTCATGCCACAAGTGCTATATACTTGTTCGGAATGTGTATATATATATATATATATATATTGATGTTTGAAATCACACTGTTTAAGGGTGAACTTTGGAAATAATTATGACTGTGAGGAGTTCCACTAAGACCTCAGTGAAGTAACTACCTGGTGAAGAATGTGTATAAAAAATCAATACTTGTAAAGTCTCTTGAAGTTTCCTAATGGAATAAAGTAAATTAACATGCGTCCTTAGTGAAAATTTACCACATATTGGTAAGAGGGAAAAAAGTTTGTGAAAGTTCAGCCATTCTCACTACTGCCTCCCTTCCCAACACTTCAGTATGGTAGAGGCCCCATTCTAGTTGCTTTTGGCTGCCAAAATGAGGTGATCTCTCTCCACAGCTGCTATTCAAGAGGACCCAAAAGCCTGTGTTTCTCATCCCTCCAGCTCTTGGAAAAAGACTTAAATTAGGCAAGTGCAGCTCAGAAGTCAGAGTCTATTCCTTCACCCAACCCACTGGATCAGGGGAGAGTGTCTACCTCAGGCCTGGCAGACAGAATCTTGGGACACAGACTCTTCCCCTCCCAGCTCACTGGGAGGTGGTGATTCCATGCCAGGACAAGAAGCTACCTCTCTCACCCAGCACCATGCTTGTAAAGCAGGAGTTTCACGTCAGAAGCAGCAGCCATCTCCACATCTGGAGAATAACTGAGAGGTATTGCCCAGGAGCAGAGGCAAGCCATAAAAGCAAAGAGCTCCAAAGCTCTCCCCAGATTAATTTCTAAATAATTAGTCAGAATACATTGTGAGAAAGTTCAAGTCTGAAACTTGCTCTTGAAACAATGGAGATTTAAGTAGTCAACCATTAGGAGAGACCCGAAGCGGTGTGAGAACACCAAGCTTCCTTAAGGCAGCTAGTTTACTAATGAGAAGAAACTCTGAGAGAAGCAGGGAAAGAAACAGTCATGGAGTTAGAACAAACCTCAGAGTCTGGGCTCCAAATCTGCGGTAACAAAGGAGTCAGAATTCATTTGGTTCACACACTGGATCAGTTCATACATCAGGACATTTTTGAAAACAGTAGAGAAAAGAGCCTGCAGTTAGTGTAGCCTAACTGCTGTGTATGATGCCATAACCTGACAGACAGAACCGGGAAACAGACAGAGTCCTGCTAAAATCACTGACACTCAAGGATGAAAAGGAAACAAATGAAGAGAACTATACATTGTAAATAAGAAGGTCACAAATAGAAACTCAGTAAATACATGCTTGCTTTTTTTGTATTTCAGTATTTTTAAATAAGATTTTATCAATAATAACATTTTAGGTTAATAACAATACATTGTTAGGTTTGTGTGTTTGTATATTTTGATTTCTCACTGGATTTTAATTAGTACAAGTCTGAAGTGTATTCTAATTAGTTAAGGTGTGTATTATAAATCCTAGAACAATCATTAAGAAAATAACAAGTAATGTTAAAGAAGATAATTAAGGCATTAAGATGTTACATTAGAAAATATTCTCTAAATGGTATACAAAGTAGCAAAGAAGAACAGAGGAACAAAAATAAGATATAAGACATAATAGGATAAAGTCAATAAGCAGATGTAAGTCCAATTATATGACATTATATGCACATGGATAGAAAAGTTCTGTGTAAAGACAGAGGTTGCTAGATTGGGGAAAGAAAAATAGAGATCAACCATAAGTACTTTTTTTTTATAGGAGACATTCTTTATATACGAAGATTCGTACAGTTTGAAAGTCAAAGAATAGGAAAATAGACATTATGCAAACAGCAACCATAAGAAAGGTGAAATGAGTATACAAATATCATACAAACGAAGAATTTTGTCTACAATGAAAGCACTAAGTCCTAACCCTGACCAGGGAATATATATTAGAATATATTTGTAGAAAGACTTTAGGCCATTAATTAGGCTTAAATGAGATCATTGAGCTAGCCCTAATACAATGTGACTATTAAACGTATTACACCAAGCTTCCTTAAGGCAGCTAGTTTACTAATGAGAAGAAACTCTGAGAGAAGCAGGGAAAGAAACAGTCATGGAGTTAGAACAAACCTCAGAGTCTGGGCTCCAAATCTGCGGTAACAAAGGAGTCAGAATTCATTTGGTTCACACACTGGATCAGTTCATACATCAGGACATTTTTGAAAACAGTAGAGAAAAGAGCCTGCAGTTAGTGTAGCCTAACTGCTGTGTATGATGCCATAACCTGACAGACAGAACCGGGAAACAGACAGAGTCCTGCTAAAATCACTGACACTCAAGGATGAAAAGGAAACAAATGAAGAGAACTATACATTGTAAATAAGAAGGTCACAAATAGAAACTCAGTAAATACATGCTTGCTTTTTTTGTATTTCAGTATTTTTAAATAAGATTTTATCAATAATAACATTTTAGGTTAATAACAATACATTGTTAGGTTTGTGTGTTTGTATATTTTGATTTCTCACTGGATTTTAATTAGTACAAGTCTGAAGTGTATTCTAATTAGTTAAGGTGTGTATTATAAATCCTAGAACAATCATTAAGAAAATAACAAGTAATGTTAAAGAAGATAATTAAGGCATTAAGATGTTACATTAGAAAATATTCTCTAAATGGTATACAAAGTAGCAAAGAAGAACAGAGGAACAAAAATAAGATATAAGACATAATAGGATAAAGTCAATAAGCAGATGTAAGTCCAATTATATGACATTATATGCACATGGATAGAAAAGTTCTGTGTAAAGACAGAGGTTGCTAGATTGGGGAAAGAAAAATAGAGATCAACCATAAGTACTTTTTTTTTTATATAGGAGACATTCTTTATATACGAAGATTCGTACAGTTTGAAAGTCAAAGAATAGGAAAATAGACATTATGCAAACAGCAACCATAAGAAAGGTGAAATGAGTATACAAATATCATACAAACGAAGAATTTTGTCTACAATGAAAGCACTAAGTCCTAACCCTGACCAGGGAATATATATTAGAATATATTTGTAGAAAGACTTTAGGCCATTAATTAGGCTTAAATGAGATCATTGGAGCTAGCCCTAATACAATGTGACTATTAAACGTATAGTCAGAGGAAATTTGAACATAGACGTGTGCACTGTGAAGACCATGTATGACACAAGGAGAAGATTTTCATCTACAACTCGAGATAAGAGGTTTCAGAAGAAACCAACCCTGTTGACACTTTCATCCTCAAGCTTCATGCTTCCAGAATTCCGAGAAAATAATTTTCAGGTTTTTAAGCTTTCCAGTCTGTGGTGCTTTCTTAATGACAGCCATAGAAAATCAATACACAAATCAATAATTTAATCCAATTTAACACACTGGAACCATCAGAGTTAATTCTAAAGTAAGCAGAAGGAAGGAAATAATAAATATTAGTTTAAAATCAGTGAAATAGGGCTTCCCTGGTAGTCCAGTGGATGATGAGTCTGCCTTACAGTGCAAGGGGCACCAGTTCAGTCCCTGGCCCAGGAAGATCCCACATGCTGTGAAGCGGATGGACTGGTGCGTCCAATTATGAGCCAGAACTCTGGAGCTCAGGCACCCAGAACCAGTGCTCTGCAACGAGAGAGGCAACTGTAATGGGAGGCCCACACAGGCTGAAAAGTAAAGATGGATGAAAAGTAAATAAAAAATCAATAAAAAGGGGGCCAAAATTTAAAAAAAAAAATCAATGAAATAGTAAATGGACTCACAATAAATAAAATGATGATGATAAAAATAATAATAATTTCCCACAAAGAAAAATCCCAGCAGAGATGACTATACCAGTAAGTCCTAGCAAGAATTTAACAGAGAATTATAAGAATTGTTTCAAAAATTAAAACTCTTTCAAAAATTAAAAAAAAGAAGAGAACCTCACATATAATTTTGTAAAACTAGTATTACTTTAATAGCTAAACAAGGCAAAGATGTCAAAGGAAAATGACAAATATTGCTTGCTAATATAAACATAAAATCCAGCAATATGTAAAAAAATATTATATGCTGTAACTTTAGGAGATTTATACAAGAAATGAAAGGTTGGTTATATGTCAAAAAATCAATGCAGGAAGCCATATTAATAAAATTGATAACCAAAAAACTTCAACAGTCATCTCAATGGATATAGAAAAAGTATTTGAGAATAAGTAACAGTTCTAAATAGCAACTTTAAATACACTAGAGATAAAAAGTTGTCAATCCAATGGAGAACATTTTTTAAAAATCTCACAGGTAATACTGAATGATGAATTGTTGAAATCTTTTCTCTTAAGATCAGGAACAAAATAGGAATGTCCTATCTCACCACTGTCTAGCACGATATAATAAATACAAATCAAGGTAATTAGTCAAGGGAATGAAATGAAAGACATCCAGATTGAAACAGAAGAGTAATAGAAGAAATACAATTACTCCTTTTGGTAAGTAACATAATTTTATGTATAGATAATTCTAAGGTATCTTGTATAATTACTGATAATGAGTAAGTGTGTCTAAGTTTCAGGCAAAAACTGAATACATAAAAATAAATTATATTTCCAGTGAATGCTCAAAATGTATCTGAGAAAATATTTCTATTTTCAATAGCATTGAAAATAATAAGATACCTTGGAATGAACAGAGTGAAGTAAGTCATAAAGAGAAAAACAAATATTGTGTATTATTGCATATATGTGGAATCTAGAAGGGTGGTACTGATGAATCTGATTGTAGAGCAGCAGTGGAGACAAAGACACAGAGAAAACACTTATGGACAAGAGTTGGGGAAAATAGGAAAAGGATGAGATAAATGGAGAGATACCATGGATGCACACAGACTAACATGGACTAACATGCAGGGAAATCAAAGTGTAATAACCTGTAACTCTGTAATAACCGAGAGGCATAGAAATGGAATGGAGGTAGGAGGAAGGTTCAGGAGGGAGGGACAAATGTACACCTATGGTTAATTCATGTTGATGTCTGACAGAAATCAAATCAATATTATAATGCAATCACCAATCAATTAAAAATAAATATTAAGAAAGAAAATAATAAAATACCTAGGAATTAACTTAACCAAAAGTGCAAAACACTTGTATACTTAAAGATATAAAACTTTAATGAAAGTAACGAGAAGACCTAATTATATGCAAAACATCCCATGCTCATGGATTGGAAGAGTTAATATTCAGATGACAGTACTTCTTAAAGTAATCTTCAGATTCACTACAATTTCTACTAAAATTCCAACAAATTCTTTCAGTAGTGTAAGGACAGTTCTCAAATGTATTTAGCATTGTAAAAGATCGCAGTTTGTAAAACAGTATTTTGAAAGAAAAACATAATTGGATGAGTCATGCTTTTATTTTAATACTTTTACAAGCATATATGTAAGTTAAGACTGTGTACTGGAGTAAGCTTGGTCATATAGATAAAATGAATAGAATTGAGTCCATATTTTAACTCTTACACTGACGGATAAAAAAATGATTTTTGGCAAAGTTGCCAAGAAGTTTCATTCAGCAAATCATATTCTTTTCAAAAATGATGCTGGAACAATTGAATACACACATGCAAGTGATTTCAGGAATCTGTTATGGAGAGATAAAGGTTTGAATTTAAAACTCAAAACTTGTAGGAGCTCTGATGAAAATCTCAAATTCTATTAAGATCCAAGAGGACTCAGTTAAGGAATTATTGATTAGCTACATATGGTCATAGATCAATCTAGAACAACCTGGATCAGTCATACACCTTTGGAAAAATTTATAAAATATACATGTACCTAATTATCTACAAATAATAAAATAATAATGTTTTGGGACTTCTATGGTCATTCAGTGGTTAAGAATCCACCTTGCAAAGCAGGGGATGAGGATTCAGTCCTTGGTCAGGGAGATAAGATCTGACAGGCCATGAAGCAATTAAGCTGGTGAATCACAACTACTAAACTCTTGTACCCTGGAGCCCACGTGCCACAACTAGAGAGTTTGTGTGCTTCAACTAAAATCCCTAACGATGCAATGAAGATACACCTATGGTTAATTCATGTTGATGTCTGACAGAAATCAAATCAATATTATAATGCAATCACCAATCAATTAAAAATAAATATTAAGGTTAATTCATTATCTAAGGCAATTCAATTAAAAATAAATATTAAGAAAGAAAATAATAAAATACCTTTAACCCAAAAGTGCAAAACACTTGTATACTTAAAGATATAAAACTTTAATGAAAGTAACGAGAAGACCTAATTATATGCAAAACATCCCATGCTCATGGATTGGAAGAGTTAATATTCAGATGACAGTACTTCTTAAAGTAATCTTCAGATTCACTACAATTTCTACTAAAATTCCAACAAATTCTTTCAGTAGTGTAAGGACAGTTCTCAAATGTATTTAGCATTGTAAAAGATCGCAGTTTGTAAAACAGTATTTTGAAAGAAAAACATAATTGGATGAGTCATGCTTTTATTTTAATACTTTTACAAGCATATATGTAAGTTAAGACTGTGTACTGGAGTAAGCTTGGTCATATAGATAAAATGAATAGAATTGAGTCCATATTTTAACTCTTACACTGACGGATAAAAAAATGATTTTTGGCAAAGTTGCCAAGAAGTTTCATTCAGCAAATCATATTCTTTTCAAAAATGATGCTGGAACAATTGAATACACACATGCAAGTGATTTCAGGAATCTGTTATGGAGAGATAAAGGTTTGAATTTAAAACTCAAAACTTGTAGGAGCTCTGATGAAAATCTCAAATTCTATTAAGATCCAAGAGGACTCAGTTAAGGAATTATTGATTAGCTACATATGGTCATAGATCAATCTAGAACAACCTGGATCAGTCATACACCTTTGGAAAAATTTATAAAATATACATGTACCTAATTATCTACAAATAATAAAATAATAATGTTTTGGGACTTCTATGGTCATTCAGTGGTTAAGAATCCACCTTGCAAAGCAGGGGATGAGGATTCAGTCCTTGGTCAGGGAGATAAGATCTGACAGGCCATGAAGCAATTAAGCTGGTGAATCACAACTACTAAACTCTTGTACCCTGGAGCCCACGTGCCACAACTAGAGAGTTTGTGTGCTTCAACTAAAATCCCTAACGATGCAATGAAGATCACCTGCACTGCAAGTAAGACCTGATGTGGCCAAATAAATGAATACAAAAATGCATAAATATTTTTAAAGTAATGTTTCGATAGAATTATGGAAAAGGTGAAAAGTTGTAGTGTTCATGTTATTACTCTCCTTAACTACAATCCAGATTGTTTTTCAGGTCAAATAAAGATAACCAAATAACAAAAGCTATCACCATCTAAAGAAAAGCTATTGCACTTTTTTTCTTAAAATTTACGTACATGTATTTTGAAACACAATAAATACTGTATGAGTATTGTGGTTTACTCTGTATTACAAACTCAATTTTATATTAAAATCATAGTGAAATGAAGTTCCAGATATAATTATGTTGACATAAGCACTATAAAATCATACCAAACATCTAATGCTGGCATAAACATTATGTTCATAAATGCTTAGACAAGGAAAATAAAAATAACTATTCAAAATAATAACTGAAAGAGAAAATCTAGGCAAGCTAGATGAGAAGACTGAATACTTATTGTTAAATTTTAATTTCAACTATTGATAATCTAAAAGTATGTAGAACTGGAAGTTCATCCAAAAAGTACTCCATCAGCAATTATTGACAGTTATATATCCAATAAATATTTTCCTACTAGATATTCTCCAAGGGTTCTTTATATCTGCAAAAAGAACTGTAATTGTTCTCTGTTAGTTCTTGTATTGGGCTTCCCAGGTGGCACAATGATAAAGAATGTACCTGCCAATTCAAGAGACATAAGAGACTGGGGTTTGATCCCTGGGTTGGAAAGATCCTCTGGAGTAGGAAATGGCAACCCACTCCAGTATTCTTGCCTGGAAGGAATTATTGATTAGCTACATATGGTCATAGATCAATCTAGAACAACCTGGATCAGTCATACACCTTTGGAAAAATTTATAAAATATACATGTACCTAATTATCTACAAATAATAAAATAATAATGTTTTGGGACTTCTATGGTCATTCAGTGGTTAAGAATCCACCTTGCAAAGCAGGGGATGAGGATTCAGTCCTTGGTCAGGGAGATAAGATCTGACAGGCCATGAAGCAATTAAGCTGGTGAATCACAACTACTAAACTCTTGTACCCTGGAGCCCACGTGCCACAACTAGAGAGTTTGTGTGCTTCAACTAAAATCCCTAACGATGCAATGAAGATCACCTGCACTGCAAGTAAGACCTGATGTGGCCAAATAAATGAATACAAAAATGCATAAATATTTTTAAAGTAATGTTTCGATAGAATTATGGAAAAGGTGAAAAGTTGTAGTGTTCATGTTATTACTCTCCTTAACTACAATCCAGATTGTTTTTCAGGTCAAATAAAGATAACCAAATAACAAAAGCTATCACCATCTAAAGAAAAGCTATTGCACTTTTTCTTAAAATTTACGTACATGTATTTTGAAACACAATAAATACTGTATGAGTATTGTGGTTTACTCTGTATTACAAACTCAATTTTATATTAAAATCATAGTGAAATGAAGTTCCAGATATAATTATGTTGACATAAGCACTATAAAATCATACCAAACATCTAATGCTGGCATAAACATTATGTTCATAAATGCTTAGACAAGGAAAATAAAAATAACTATTCAAAATAATAACTGAAAGAGAAAATCTAGGCAAGCTAGATGAGAAGACTGAATACTTATTGTTAAATTTTAATTTCAACTATTGATAATCTAAAAGTATGTAGAACTGGAAGTTCATCCAAAAAGTACTCCATCAGCAATTATTGACAGTTATATATCCAATAAATATTTTCCTACTAGATATTCTCCAAGGGTTCTTTATATCTGCAAAAAGAACTGTAATTGTTCTCTGTTAGTTCTTGTATTGGGCTTCCCAGGTGGCACAATGATAAAGAATGTACCTGCCAATTCAAGAGACATAAGAGACTGGGGTTTGATCCCTGGGTTGGAAAGATCCTCTGGAGTAGGAAATGGCAACCCACTCCAGTATTCTTGCCTGGAAAACTCTATGGACAGCGCTCCCTTGTCCTCAAGCACAGGCCAAAGCTTGAGGTGCCTCCATCTCCAAACATAAAATGTGGCCTCAAAACCAAGCCTCTACCCACAGTTTACAGAGACCTCTGGCTCCCCCTCCCCAGCCACAAACCAAAGAGGTGGTGGCTCCAAACCTTGACTTCCTTCTTTCCTGCCACATATTATTTTATTAAAAAACTCAAAATAAAAAAAAAAAAAATGACAGAAACTGACAACACATAAAAAAAAAAAAAAAAAACACATCTAATAACCCAGAGGTGTGAAAGTGATTAAAGTATGTGTAATATTAACAAGTAAATAATTCATGTCATTACAGTAAAGTCCCATTTTACTAAACTATACAGGACATGAGAAATAGTAGGAAGTTCAATAGGAGGGACTCAAAAATTAGATTATGGGCTTGTGTTATAATGCCAATTAGATAAAGTTAGCTTTTATAACTATGGAAGAAACAAGGGTGAATTATTTGTTTATGTTGAGCTTTTATTTAAAAAGTGATCATCATGAAAAGAGGCCTAACATCATTAATTATCAAAGAAATGCAAATCAAAACTACAATGAGGTATCTCCTCAAACCAATCAGAATGGCCATCATCAAAATATCTACAAACAATACATGCTGGAAAGGATGTAGAGAAAGGGGAGCCCTCCTACCCTTTGGTGAGAATATAAGCTGGTACAGCTATATGGAGAGCATTATTGAGTTTCCATAGAAAACTAGAAATAAAACCACTGCATGATCCAGCAATCCCACTCCTGGCTACCCAGAGAGAACCATAATTCAAAAAGATACATGCACCCTAATGTTCATTGCAGCACCATTTATTCTGTGGAAACAGCCTAAATGTCAATCAACATAGAAATGGATAAAGAAGATATGTTTCATATATAAAATAGAATATTATCCATAAAACAAAAACAAAAAATAATACAAGAAGAACCTAGAGATTGTTACTCCAAATGAAGTATGTCAGATAGAGAAAGACAGATTAACTTCCACTGTATAATCATTGGTATTTGATTTAGGACATCAGTTATGGCCTAGTAGTTTTCCCTACTTTCTTCAATTTAAATCTGAATTTTGCAATGAGGAATTCTTGATCTGAACCAAACTTTGCTCCAGGTCCTATTTTTGCTGACTATTTTGCTGTATAGAGTGTCTCTATCTTCAGCTGCAAAGAATATAATCAATCTAATTTTCATATTGACCATCTGGTGATGTCCGCAGAGTTCTCTCTTGTGTTGTTGGAAGAGGGTGTTTGCTATGACTGGTGCATTCTCTTAGGAAAACTCTGTTAGCCTTTGTCATGCTTCATTTTGTACTCAAAGGCCAAACTTGTCTGTTACTCAAGGTATCTCTTAATTTCCTACTTTTGCATTCCAGTCCCCAATGATGAAAATGACTTTTTTTTTTTGGTGTTAGTTTTAGAAGATCTTGTAGTCTTCATATAACCATTCAACTTCAACTTATTCTCATTAGTGGTTAGAGCATAGACTTGGATTGCTGTAATGTTGAATGCTTTGACTTGGAAAATAACCTCTACCATCTAGGAGAAAGCCAACATTAGCTAACAGTAAGTCCAATATAAATGTTTAGGGCATTTTTGATGCAGAAAATTAAATGTTTATATATCATCATATGTTCAATAAAAAATTAACACTCTACCTCTCCAAATGAAATATAGGATTATTCTATGAAATCAATTCAAGTCTGATATTATGGATTTCAGCAAGGATTTGTTGTAATCAGAATGTACTTGATATAAAGAAAATGCAAACATTTAACAGTCATCTTGATCTTAGACTTTCCAGCTTCCAGAAATGTGAAAAATAAGTCTGTTATTCAAGCCACCCAGTCTATATGGTTTCTAGTCATAGAAACCTAAACTAAAATTATTCCATATGCCATTTTCAAGTTTATCCAAACTGTGCCAACCACCTTATGGACAATAGAGGACATTTGTTTGCTGTTTTGTTGTTGTTGTTTAAATTTAAAATTCGATCTCTAGTCATACGAAAGTTGCGTCTGTTTCTTCTGGTGATTTTTAAGCAACACATATTTCTCTGTAATTCAGTCATAAAATCCAGGGACAGAATAGGACCACACTGTGGTTTGCTTTTTCTCTCTCTCTCTCTTAAGCAATGTAAGTTTAGAAAACTTGATAATTTCATTATTTCTTTATTAATCTTCAACAGATATGATATTGACATTTCAGCAATAAAGTCTGTCTGTGTTACACTATTCCATGCCTTTCAAAACAATGAGGAATTCTTGATCTGAACCAAACTTTGCTCCAGGTCCTATTTTTGCTGACTATTTTGCTGTATAGAGTGTCTCTATCTTCAGCTGCAAAGAATATAATCAATCTAATTTTCATATTGACCATCTGGTGATGTCCGCAGAGTTCTCTCTTGTGTTGTTGGAAGAGGGTGTTTGCTATGACTGGTGCATTCTCTTAGGAAAACTCTGTTAGCCTTTGTCATGCTTCATTTTGTACTCAAAGGCCAAACTTGTCTGTTACTCAAGGTATCTCTTAATTTCCTACTTTTGCATTCCAGTCCCCAATGATGAAAATGACTTTTTTTTTTTGGTGTTAGTTTTAGAAGATCTTGTAGTCTTCATATAACCATTCAACTTCAACTTATTCTCATTAGTGGTTAGAGCATAGACTTGGATTGCTGTAATGTTGAATGCTTTGACTTGGAAAATAACCTCTACCATCTAGGAGAAAGCCAACATTAGCTAACAGTAAGTCCAATATAAATGTTTAGGGCATTTTTGATGCAGAAAATTAAATGTTTATATATCATCATATGTTCAATAAAAAATTAACACTCTACCTCTCCAAATGAAATATAGGATTATTCTATGAAATCAATTCAAGTCTGATATTATGGATTTCAGCAAGGATTTGTTGTAATCAGAATGTACTTGATATAAAGAAAATGCAAACATTTAACAGTCATCTTGATCTTAGACTTTCCAGCTTCCAGAAATGTGAAAAATAAGTCTGTTATTCAAGCCACCCAGTCTATATGGTTTCTAGTCATAGAAACCTAAACTAAAATTATTCCATATGCCATTTTCAAGTTTATCCAAACTGTGCCAACCACCTTATGGACAATAGAGGACATTTGTTTGCTGTTTTGTTGTTGTTGTTTAAATTTAAAATTCGATCTCTAGTCATACGAAAGTTGCGTCTGTTTCTTCTGGTGATTTTTAAGCAACACATATTTCTCTGTAATTCAGTCATAAAATCCAGGGACAGAATAGGACCACACTGTGGTTTGCTTTTTCTCTCTCTCTCTCTTAAGCAATGTAAGTTTAGAAAACTTGATAATTTCATTATTTCTTTATTAATCTTCAACAGATATGATATTGACATTTCAGCAATAAAGTCTGTCTGTGTTACACTATTCCATGCCTTTCAAAACACTTAGCATCGGTCTTCCCTGATGGTCCAGTGGGTGGGGACACCACCTTGCAGTGCAAGGGGCGTGGGTTCGATCCCTAGCCTGGGAAGACCCCACGTGCCGCAGAGTGGCTGGACTGATGTGCCCAATTACCGAGCCGGAGCTCTGGAGTGCATGTGCCCAGAGCCAGTGCTCTGAGACAACAGAGGCCACCACAATGGGAGGCCCACATGGGCCAAAGAACAAAGATGGATGCAAATAGATAAATGAAAGACCAATAGAAGTGGCCTGCCTGCCCCCCTCCTTCCCCAACCAACCCCCCCAAAAAAAACCACTTAGCTTCCCTGGACCCCATTTCCAAGAAATGAGTAGTCCCTTTCAGTCTCCAGGGACTTAAACAACAAAAATTCCCCCTATGTTTCCAAAATGGTCTTCCAAACATTTCTAACATGCAGCTGGCATTGGTTTTATCTTTGTAACATTGGAGTTGCTCAAGGAGGCAAGACTTTAAAAATTAACTGTAAACATTGCTGAATATTCTTTTCCAGTTATGAAAGGTTACAGTTATATATTTTTAATTCATGTCAGAAAAATGTAAACCTAATAGCTATTTCATAGAACTTAATCTCTGTGGGGATAAAAGCACATGTAATTCTATCATATACATCATGGATATATTCTAAACAATTTTAATCTTCTGATGTCACATTTAAACATTAAGAGTAGTATTATTTAGCATTTTTTTAAAGATTTATTTATTTATTTTGGGGGGGTAGGTTGGGGAGGGAGGGGAGCAGATGGGTTACTTCTATTGGTCTTTCATTTGTGTATTTTCATCCATCTTTGTTCTCTGGCCCATGTGGGCCTCTCATCCCGGTGGCCTCTGTTGTCGCAGAGCACCGGCTCTGGGTGCATGCGCTCCAGAGCTCCGGCTCGGTAATTGGACACAGTCAGCAGGGATCTTCCCAGGCCAGGAATCGTGGTTTGCTTTTCTCTCTCTCTCTTAAGCAATGTAAGTTTAGAAAACTTGATAATTTCATTATTTCTTTATTAATCTTCAACAGATATGATATTGACATTTCAGCAATAAAGTCTGTCTGTGTTACACTATTCCATGCCTTTCAAAACACTTAGCATCGGTCTTCCCTGATGGTCCAGTGGGTGGGGACACCACCTTGCAGTGCAAGGGGCGTGGGTTCGATCCCTAGCCTGGGAAGACCCCACGTGCCGCAGAGTGGCTGGACTGATGTGCCCAATTACCGAGCCGGAGCTCTGGAGTGCATGTGCCCAGAGCCAGTGCTCTGAGACAACAGAGGCCACCACAATGGGAGGCCCACATGGGCCAAAGAACAAAGATGGATGCAAATAGATAAATGAAAGACCAATAGAAGTGGCCTGCCGCCCCTCCTTCCCCAACCAACCCCCCCAAAAAAAACCACTTAGCTTCCCTGGACCCCATTTCCAAGAAATGAGTAGTCCCTTTCAGTCTCCAGGGACTTAAACAACAAAAATTCCCCCTATGTTTCCAAAATGGTCTTCCAAACATTTCTAACATGCAGCTGGCATTGGTTTTATCTTTGTAACATTGGAGTTGCTCAAGGAGGCAAGACTTTAAAAATTAACTGTAAACATTGCTGAATATTCTTTTCCAGTTATGAAAGGTTACAGTTATATATTTTTAATTCATGTCAGAAAAATGTAAACCTAATAGCTATTTCATAGAACTTAATCTCTGTGGGGATAAAAGCACATGTAATTCTATCATATACATCATGGATATATTCTAAACAATTTTAATCTTCTGATGTCACATTTAAACATTAAGAGTAGTATTATTTAGCATTTTTTTAAAGATTTATTTATTTATTTTGGGGGGGTAGGTTGGGGAGGGAGGGGAGCAGATGGGTTACTTCTATTGGTCTTTCATTTGTGTATTTTCATCCATCTTTGTTCTCTGGCCCATGTGGGCCTCTCATCCCGGTGGCCTCTGTTGTCGCAGAGCACCGGCTCTGGGTGCATGCGCTCCAGAGCTCCGGCTCGGTAATTGGACACATCAGTCCAGCCGCTCCGCGGCACGTGGGATCTTCCCAGGCCAGGAATCGAACCGGCACCCCTTCCACTGCAAGGCGGTGTCCTTACCCACTAGACCACCAGAGAAGCCCTTATTTAGCATTTTTACAGTTACATTGCAAATAGTTTCTTTTGACAAAATGAGAATGTGGCTGTATAAATTTTCACTGATAGATTTCCTAATGTGAGTAATATATACTTCAACATATTAGAGACCTGGAAATGTTGACTAGCACAAAATTCTAAGTATGAATTTTGTTTTATGCATTATGTACATACACAAAGTGATCTAATTCATTCCATAGATAAAAGTTCACATAGAATTTAATTATTTATGAGATTTTTTAAGCAATAATTTTTAAGAATACAGGTAACATAGGCATCAAGAAATGGATCCTATATTTTGTTCAAAATATGTCTTTTAACTGGTTTTATAGTACATCAATAAAAATTTATGTATGGTTTTATTTTTTGCACTATATAATGTTATATACATAAAACTCAGGACCATTAGCAGATAAAAACTGAAAAATAGACAGAATTTTCCTTTTCTTATTTTGACATATGACTAACTGGGGGAGTAAGAAGAGAGAATAATATGTTTGTGTTTTTTTTTTTTTTTAATGAAGTGTGCAAATAGCTTATGCAGATATGAATTAATTACAACCCCTAAGGTAATATCAAGCTAGGTAACAATAGCAAACCAATTCAGGTGGCTCATAGTCTTTGACAACTGTAATAAAGCATACCAAAAATAAGCTCTATCAGGAATTAGTTAAGCCGAGGAAAATAGTTTCTGTTGTAGCTTCTATAAAAGAATTATACTGCAGAGCCTTTACTCATTGTGATTAAAATGCAATATTTTATGTTAAGTATATGTATGGACAATTTAAAGGAGGCATTTACCAGTTGAATGTCTGGAATTTAAGAGAAAGTATCTATGCTTAGAAAGCAAAATGGAAACCATAAGAGACAAGGAAGAAAATGCTACCTAACAATTATTTTTTTTTAAGATTTAATTATTTATTTATTTTGGGCGGGGGTCGGGTTGGGGAGGGAGGAGGTGGGTGGGCCACTTCAACTGGTCTTTCATTTCTCTGTTTTCATCCGTCTTTGTTCTTTGGCTCCTGTGGACCTCCCATCGCGGTGGCGTCTGTCATTGCAGAGCGCCGGCTCTGAGCGCATGCGCTCCAAGCTCCGGCTCGGTGATTGGACACATCGGTACAGCCACTCCGCGGCACGTGGGATCTTCCCAGGCTAGGGCTCGAACCGGCACCCCTTGCACTGCAAGGCGGTGTCCTTACCCACTGGACCACCAGGGGAAGCCCCTTAACAATTATTTTTAATTAACTGATTATAAACCAGCAAGTTTTGGGAAATCTATGTGTCACAGATTCAAATAGATTACTGATGCTTTCAGAGTAATCTTCATGTGTAGACAAATTTTCAAAAGCATAATAGTCTTGGGCCAAGTCAACCAAAGTAATACAAAAGTCAGCATAAGTCACTGAGAGTCCTTGAGTGTGGGATCTTTGGTAACATATTTGAGATAGTGAAGTAAAATTCCTGAGAAATGACAAAATCAGGATGAAGATCCTGAGAGCTTGCATGCATAATATTAAAGAGGTTATTGTGGTAGGTTTTCCATTCCCTCATATAAGCAAGCAGATGAGAATTCTGTTTCTCCAGGAGTTACCTTTGCTGTCAGAGACATTACACAATCTTACAAAACTAAGATTCTGTTAGACTCTGTAGTACTACAAAGCAATGGTGATTGGGCAAATACCAATAACCTTTTGTTTATAAAATGTTTTGTAAAATGTATAAGCAACATTGCCTGAATTAGAAACAAATTTATATATATCACGCTGCACTGTGCTAAGTCTCTTCAGTTGTGTCCAACTGTTTACAACCCTCTGGACTGTGGCCTCCCAGGCTCCTCTGTCCATGGGATTCTCCAGGCCAGAATACCAGAGTGGGTTGCCAGGCCCTCCACCAGGAGAACTTCCTGACCCGGGAAGGTTCTGCATTGAAGGCAGATTGTTTCCTGGAGCCACCAAGGAAGTCCTTGTATTAATTTCCAAGATTTAATATGTTACCGCTGAGTGATATGAAGGCCTGATTTTTAAAGTAACATTTGAAAATAAGATTATTCCATTGTTCAGAGACCTTCAACATGTTTAAGAAAACATAATATTTGATTTCATTTTCTTACATGTATGTGATAGTTCATTATTGTAAAAATTTACTGAAGTGATTTTTAGGAAAATTGTATTATTTTGCCAAGAAATAAAATCAGTTTTGTCAGAGTTAGACACAAGACCAGTTTTGGTTAGAAGAAATGAAATAATCGCACCACATTATGAGAGGCTTATAAATGGATATAATTCTTCTAGAAATTCTTTGACAGAATATCTCAAGATTCTATAAGATGTTCATATTTATAGACCCACCATTTCAACTTCTAAAAATCTAGCCAAAAGAAATAAACCTCCATATGCAATGTTTTGGGAAATCTATGTGTCACAGATTCAAATAGATTACTGATGCTTTCAGAGTAATCTTCATGTGTAGACAAATTTTCAAAAGCATAATAGTCTTGGGCCAAGTCAACCAAAGTAATACAAAAGTCAGCATAAGTCACTGAGAGTCCTTGAGTGTGGGATCTTTGGTAACATATTTGAGATAGTGAAGTAAAATTCCTGAGAAATGACAAAATCAGGATGAAGATCCTGAGAGCTTGCATGCATAATATTAAAGAGGTTATTGTGGTAGGTTTTCCATTCCCTCATATAAGCAAGCAGATGAGAATTCTGTTTCTCCAGGAGTTACCTTTGCTGTCAGAGACATTACACAATCTTACAAAACTAAGATTCTGTTAGACTCTGTAGTACTACAAAGCAATGGTGATTGGGCAAATACCAATAACCTTTTGTTTATAAAATGTTTTGTAAAATGTATAAGCAACATTGCCTGAATTAGAAACAAATTTATATATATCACGCTGCACTGTGCTAAGTCTCTTCAGTTGTGTCCAACTGTTTACAACCCTCTGGACTGTGGCCTCCCAGGCTCCTCTGTCCATGGGATTCTCCAGGCCAGAATACCAGAGTGGGTTGCCAGGCCCTCCACCAGGAGAACTTCCTGACCCGGGAAGGTTCTGCATTGAAGGCAGATTGTTTCCCCTGGAGCCACCAAGGAAGTCCTTGGATTAATTTCCAAGATTTAATATGTTACCGCTGAGTGATATGAAGGCCTGATTTTTAAAGTAACATTTGAAAATAAGATTATTCCATTGTTCAGAGACCTTCAACATGTTTAAGAAAACATAATATTTGATTTCATTTTCTTACATGTATGTGATAGTTCATTATTGTAAAAATTTACTGAAGTGATTTTTAGGAAAATTGTATTATTTTGCCAAGAAATAAAATCAGTTTTGTCAGAGTTAGACACAAGACCAGTTTTGGTTAGAAGAAATGAAATAATCGCACCACATTATGAGAGGCTTATAAATGGATATAATTCTTCTAGAAATTCTTTGACAGAATATCTCAAGATTCTATAAGATGTTCATATTTATAGACCCACCATTTCAACTTCTAAAAATCTAGCCAAAAGAAATAAACCTCCATATGCAATGTTTTATATAGAAAATTGTCATTGTGAAATTAACAATGATAATTTTAAAAAATGTAATGTAGATTTTAAATATATCTATCTGTTTATATGAAATCCATTAAATGAACATCAGGCAGTAATTAAAATTATGTTTATGACAAAATAGAATCGTTTGCAAAAACGCATTTCTTTTGCTAAGTTAAAAAAATGATGATGTATATTTGCATCTGTTGTCAATATAACACTAATCCAACTTATGAAAACGACAGCCTTTGGATACAAAATGGCAAGAAATGTATTCATTTATAGAATTGCCAATGGTTTATGTGACTAATAATTCCACCATTTTCTTTCCAATACTTATCTTTTTTAAGACTTTTACATTTTGCTAAATGTGAAGGTCATGAAATGTTACATTATTAATATCTACTCTTGTATCTACCTGTGTGTATGTAAACTCAGTTATGTCCAACTGTCTGGAGCCCCGTGAACTAAGGCTCCTCTATCCATGTGATTTTCTAGGAAAGAATGCTAGAGTGGGCTGCCATTTCCTCCCCCTCCTGGATTTATTCTCAGCCCAGGGATCAAAGCCTTATCCTCTACATCTCCCACTTTGGCAGGCAGATTCTTTACCGCTATTGCCACCTGGGAAGCCCTATATCAACGCTAGCAGAGAATTTGAAAATAATTTTAGTTCATATAAGCTACATGTACCAGTTTTCAAACACTAATTAAATAATTAGTTTTCTAGAGCCATAATAATAAAATACACAGACTAGATGGATTAACCAACAGAAATTTATTTGATAACAATTCTGGTGGTTAGAAATCTAAAGTCAAGATGTAGGCAGTTTGGGTTTCTTCTGAAGCCTCTTGGCTTGATTTTCAGATGGCTACCTTCTCCTTATCCTCATGTGTTGTTTTCTTTGTGTGCATATGGCCCTGGCATCTCTCTCTCTGTTTCATATCCTGTTCTTATGAGGCCACCAGTCAGACAGTAATGGCCTCACTATAATTTAATTACCCCTGCAAAGGCCCTATCTAGAAATAAGGCCAGCTTCTTAGGTACTATGGCTTAGAATTCCAACAAATGAATTTTAGCAAAACACAATTCAACTCACAATACCACTGATGTTTTCTCTTCTGAGATTCATGAAGAAATTTTCTGTTTTATACTTTTTGTTTGTCTTCTAAATTATTCTGAATAAGACATTTATTTAAAACACATTCACCAATTTTATGGTTTATATGGAATTCTCAGTTTTCAATAAGCACATCATCTTGTCATCCCATAATCCTTTAGGGCACTACTCTTTCCAATAATTATATTCTGCATAATAGAGGCAGAGCAGTATTAGGAGCATGAATTTGGAATTAGACTGCCTGGGTTTGGATATAATTTTCCTACACACAGTCTAAGTAACTATTTCTTTATTTCCAAAAGGTGAAAAACTCATAGACTCTGTTAGAATTACGTAATATTGACAAGGCACTTCGTTTCTAACCCATTCTGAACACTCAATTCATGTTAGTGATGATTGTGTTGATGATGACTTTTGTTATGAGGAGTTCATTGTCAGTACATGCAGAAAAGGCTTTTCTAGTTTGTTAAACTCAGTTATGTCCAACTGTCTGGGGGGAACTAAGGCTCCTCTATCCATGTGATTTTCTAGGAAAGAATGCTAGAGTGGGCTGCCATTTCCTCCCCCTCCTGGATTTATTCTCAGCCCAGGGATCAAAGCCTTATCCTCTACATCTCCCACTTTGGCAGGCAGATTCTTTACCGCTATTGCCACCTGGGAAGCCCTATATCAACGCTAGCAGAGAATTTGAAAATAATTTTAGTTCATATAAGCTACATGTACCAGTTTTCAAACACTAATTAAATAATTAGTTTTCTAGAGCCATAATAATAAAATACACAGACTAGATGGATTAACCAACAGAAATTTATTTGATAACAATTCTGGTGGTTAGAAATCTAAAGTCAAGATGTAGGCAGTTTGGGTTTCTTCTGAAGCCTCTTGGCTTGATTTTCAGATGGCTACCTTCTCCTTATCCTCATGTGTTGTTTTCTTTGTGTGCATATGGCCCTGGCATCTCTCTCTCTGTTTCATATCCTGTTCTTATGAGGCCACCAGTCAGACAGTAATGGCCTCACTATAATTTAATTACCCCTGCAAAGGCCCTATCTAGAAATAAGGCCAGCTTCTTAGGTACTATGGCTTAGAATTCCAACAAATGAATTTTAGCAAAACACAATTCAACTCACAATACCACTGATGTTTTCTCTTCTGAGATTCATGAAGAAATTTTCTGTTTTATACTTTTTGTTTGTCTTCTAAATTATTCTGAATAAGACATTTATTTAAAACACATTCACCAATTTTATGGTTTATATGGAATTCTCAGTTTTCAATAAGCACATCATCTTGTCATCCCATAATCCTTTAGGGCACTACTCTTTCCAATAATTATATTCTGCATAATAGAGGCAGAGCAGTATTAGGAGCATGAATTTGGAATTAGACTGCCTGGGTTTGGATATAATTTTCCTACACACAGTCTAAGTAACTATTTCTTTATTTCCAAAAGGTGAAAAACTCATAGACTCTGTTAGAATTACGTAATATTGACAAGGCACTTCGTTTCTAACCCATTCTGAACACTCAATTCATGTTAGTGATGATTGTGTTGATGATGACTTTTGTTATGAGGAGTTCATTGTCAGTACATGCAGAAAAAGGAATACCATGCCTTTATAGATGTGATATTTTTATTTATTTTATTTATTATTCTTTGGCTGCAGTGGATCTTCATTGCTTCAAACAGGTTTCTCTAGCTGCAGAGTCAATGGCTACTCTCTAGATGTTCTACTCTCTAGTTCTCATTGCAGTGGCTTCTGTAGTTGTGGAGCATGGTAGAGCATGGACTCAGTAGTTGCGGTGCCCTGGCTTAGTTGCTCTGCTGCATGTGGAATATTCCTGGACCAAGAATTGAACCTGTGTCTTTTTCATTGGCTAACAGACTCTTAACCCCTGGACCTAAGGAAGTCCTAATCATGTTTCTGAAGAAAATCCCAGCCACTAAGAAATTCTTTGCTTTTTAACATAAAATTTACAACCTATGTTGAAAGACCAACATATCTGTGAACATATATTATTTTTGCATCTCCACAAACACCAAGCATAAGAATTGACATTTACTTGAACAGAACACTATACATGGCTAATGTACAGAACCAGAAATACCCAGTTCTATGCCATGTGAAAGGTAAAATGATAAAATGTTAGGATGATTCATGCATTAAAGGATATCATCAACATAAATACAAATTTTAAAGATTTGTAGGCATTGTCACTCTTGGTACTTTTGAGTTCTTACTGTACCATGAATGTCTTCTGCTAACTCATGTGTTTTTCTTTACTAATTCTTCCTTAGTTGGACTGCTGATCCTGAGACCATCAAATTATTCTGAATAAGACATTTAAAACACATTTTTTGGTTTATATGGAATTCTCAGTTTTCAATAAGCACATCATCTTGTCATCCCATAATCCTTTAGGGCACTACTCTTTCCAATAATTATATTCTGCATAATAGAGGCAGAGCAGTATTAGGAGCATGAATTTGGAATTAGACTGCCTGGGTTTGGATATAATTTTCCTACACACAGTCTAAGTAACTATTTCTTTATTTCCAAAAGGTGAAAAACTCATAGACTCTGTTAGAATTACGTAATATTGACAAGGCACTTCGTTTCTAACCCATTCTGAACACTCAATTCATGTTAGTGATGATTGTGTTGATGATGACTTTTGTTATGAGGAGTTCATTGTCAGTACATGCAGAAAAAGGAATACCATGCCTTTATAGATGTGATATTTTTATTTATTTTATTTATTATTCTTTGGCTGCAGTGGATCTTCATTGCTTCAAACAGGTTTTCTCTAGCTGCAGAGTCAATGGCTACTCTCTAGATGTTCTACTCTCTAGTTCTCATTGCAGTGGCTTCTGTAGTTGTGGAGCATGGTAGAGCATGGACTCAGTAGTTGCGGTGCCCTGGCTTAGTTGCTCTGCTGCATGTGGAATATTCCTGGACCAAGAATTGAACCTGTGTCTTTTTCATTGGCTAACAGACTCTTAACCCCTGGACCTAAGGAAGTCCTAATCATGTTTCTGAAGAAAATCCCAGCCACTAAGAAATTCTTTGCTTTTTAACATAAAATTTACAACCTATGTTGAAAGACCAACATATCTGTGAACATATATTATTTTTGCATCTCCACAAACACCAAGCATAAGAATTGACATTTACTTGAACAGAACACTATACATGGCTAATGTACAGAACCAGAAATACCCAGTTCTATGCCATGTGAAAGGTAAAATGATAAAATGTTAGGATGATTCATGCATTAAAGGATATCATCAACATAAATACAAATTTTAAAGATTTGTAGGCATTGTCACTCTTGGTACTTTTGAGTTCTTACTGTACCATGAATGTCTTCTGCTAACTCATGTGTTTTTCTTTACTAATTCTTCCTTAGTTGGACTGCTGATCCTGAGACCATCACACAGCCAACAATTTTACTTTTTTTTTTTTTTGAAATGATACTGCTAACCCACGTGAGTGCACACACATATCTTGCTAAGATTGTGCTATGGAGGAGGATCTTATACTTTCAATCAAACAGAAACTGACATTTAAAGATTGACTCCTTGATAAAGCCCCACTTGAGAATTATACCGAAGCGATGGTGTTCCCCTTTGTATTATGAACTATTAAAACAAAGGAAGAAAATATAATATTAATGAAAATCACACATATATCTTTAACATAGCAGCAAATATGGGCAATTGTATCAGATTTTGCCATAAAAATTGATATTAAACATTTTAGCATTGAAAATTTAGAAAACTGACCTCCCCACTCTCAAGCTCAGTTTTAGCCTATAGGGCTAAAGCAGTGTTAACTGTCTCTCAAGATAATACTTGGCACGTAATTTAAAAAAAAAAAAAGAAAGAATTTTTTTTCTCTAGGCTGTAATCCTTCAGGTTTTCAGTGAATCCAAAATGTTTCTCTAGAACTGTGAATGGAAAATTTATTCACAGTCTATGAACAGATTTTTTTGCTGCTGTGTGATCCAGCCCAAATCTTCGCATGTCCAAAGAATGTATCCTGAGCTCTGCTGTAGGCACTCTCCAGCTCTTTCTTCATACTTGCTACGCTTGATTCTCCCTCCAGGAAGGCAATAGTTGGCAGGGGCTGACAACCAAAGGCACAGCTTCTTTTGGGCAGCCCTCTATCATAGACACTGGTCTTTTTGAAACATTTCCTTTCAGGTTCATGAAAGGCAGTATTGTGTATTATCTTCTGCTGGTTTCTCTGAACTGCCTCTAAGACTTTAAATTGTCTCTACCTTAAACTTTCTCCAATCAACTCTTTGGAACATGTGCTGTTTTTTTTACCGTAGCCCTGAGAAATACACCAGACAAGAAATGTGCCCATTAATAGAATAAAATACTTGTTTTCATACATAGTGTTATGTTCAATATTAAGATATGTCTTGGATTCATTCTATACTGAATATTACAAGCTGTATATAACTTATGCATTATTAATTATATTTTATATACTATGTAGTATATATTATAAGTAATACATATTTTATATTGTATAACATTAAATGTCAAATTCCCTTATATGTTTGTGATACTATGTCAGATGCCCAGGGTTTTTAAAAAGATATAGTTTTTTTGTATGGCAAGTCAATGTTTTCATATACTGAAAGTGATATTCAGTTGAATAAATACACTTCTCGGGGCTTCCCTGGTGGTCCAGTGGGTAAGGACACCGCCTTGCAGTGCAAGGGGCGCCGGTTCGATCCCTGGCCTGGGAAGATCCCACGTGCCGCGGAGCGGCTGGACTGATGTGTTCAAGTACCGAGCCGGAACTCTGCGGCGCATGCGCCCAGAGCCGGTGCTCTGTGAAACAGAGGCCACCGCGATGGGAGGCCCACAAGGGCCAAAGAACAAAGATGGATGAAAATGGACAAATGAAAGACCAATAGAAGTGGCCCGCCTGCTCCCCTCCCTCCCCACCCCACCCCCCCAAAAAATAAATAAATAAATAAATCTTTAAAATAAATAAATAAATACACTTCTCTATTATATTAATTTCTTTCAAAATTTATTTACATGACACACATTTTCAAAAAAAATATCAGATATAACAGAACAGACCACATAGAATGATGAACTCTCCTTAATTATCTCTTACAAGTTCAATAAAATATACAATTTTGTATATTATCCAGGTTTTTCTTACTACAAGGGTTGCAATTTTCTCTTGTAACTTTCTACGCTAAAGAGAAGTGGATTTTTTGAAACATTTCCTTTCAGGTTCATGAAAGGCAGTATTGTGTATTATCTTCTGCTGGTTTCTCTGAACTGCCTCTAAGACTTTAAATTGTCTCTACCTTAAACTTTCTCCAATCAACTCTTTGGAACATGTGCTGTTTTTTTTACCGTAGCCCTGAGAAATACACCAGACAAGAAATGTGCCCATTAATAGAATAAAATACTTGTTTTCATACATAGTGTTATGTTCAATATTAAGATATGTCTTGGATTCATTCTATACTGAATATTACAAGCTGTATATAACTTATGCATTATTAATTATATTTTATATACTATGTAGTATATATTATAAGTAATACATATTTTATATTGTATAACATTAAATGTCAAATTCCCTTATATGTTTGTGATACTATGTCAGATGCCCAGGGTTTTTAAAAAGATATAGTTTTTTTGTATGGCAAGTCAATGTTTTCATATACTGAAAGTGATATTCAGTTGAATAAATACACTTCTCGGGGCTTCCCTGGTGGTCCAGTGGGTAAGGACACCGCCTTGCAGTGCAAGGGGCGCCGGTTCGATCCCTGGCCTGGGAAGATCCCACGTGCCGCGGAGCGGCTGGACTGATGTGTTCAAGTACCGAGCCGGAACTCTGCGGCGCATGCGCCCAGAGCCGGTGCTCTGTGAAACAGAGGCCACCGCGATGGGAGGCCCACAAGGGCCAAAGAACAAAGATGGATGAAAATGGACAAATGAAAGACCAATAGAAGTGGCCCGCCTGCTCCCCTCCCTCCCCACCCCACCCCCCCAAAAAATAAATAAATAAATAAATCTTTAAAATAAATAAATAAATACACTTCTCTATTATATTAATTTCTTTCAAAATTTATTTACATGACACACATTTTCAAAAAAAAAATATCAGATATAACAGAACAGACCACATAGAATGATGAACTCTCCTTAATTATCTCTTACAAGTTCAATAAAATATACAATTTTGTATATTATCCAGGTTTTTCTTACTACAAGGGTTGCAATTTTCTCTTGTAACTTTCTACGTCTAAAGAGAAGTGGGACTTTTATTGATTTTCTTTTATCCTATTTCAAACTCACCTTATAGAAATCTGGCCCAATTAGTGTCTTTGAACATGAACCCAACCTTGGTCTTCCTATGTGGAAATCTGTAGCTCCATCTATTCTGCCTGGGTGGGTAACAGGAAAATAATTTTTGTTTTTCCTAGATTTAATGTGATTACTATTTAACTACTCTATACTAAGTACTGTGCTGAGTACGTAGACAATACGGGGAGCTTGAAAAAGTACCAGAGAAAATGTGAGGAGCAAAAAAGCATAGAAGTCTTGGACTCATAGAGAAAATAGTTATCAAAGAAATTATCACATGAATTATAAAATTATGTACTCAGGAGGACATTGGTGGGAGAGAAAGCAAATATGCTCTATTCAAGATACTAACGGTCAAGGTTACAAGTTCAAAGAGAATTTTTTCACATAGAAGTAAGGAGGGTCAGCGGCGTGCAGAAGTCTTATCACACAGTATTTGGAATTTAGAAGTTGAACCCAGGTAGACATTGCCAAATACATGCTTGTGTAGAGAAGTAAAAGGAGCAGACCCTGACAGGCTTTCGTTTTGCAAGAAACTAAAGAACTAGTTTAGTTACTGGTAAAGATACTCAGTGGTAGAGAATACACCTGCCAGTGCAGGAGACATGGGTTTGATCCCTGATCCAGGAAGATTATCCCTAGAGAAGGGAATGGCAATTTAGTCCAATATTTTTCCTTGGAAATCCCCATGGGCAGAGGAACCTGGTGTGCTGCAGTCCATGGGGTCACAAACAATCAAACATGACTTAATGCCTGAACAACAGCAGCAGATAGTCAAGGTAACAAGTATAAGACGAATGACAGGAGGTAAGAAAGTAGGACTTGGGTCTCTGAGTTGCAGATGAAGGAGCCTGAGTAAGACAGTAGAAGCTTAATTAAGGCTGGAAAGGATGATGAGACAGAGCATGGAACATCTGATCTTCCACTGTCGTATTTCATTTTTGGGCTACTGTTGACCTAAGGAGTTCTTTGTCCAAATTTAGACTAACAAAAGGGAAACTATAATAATTGACCTTCCTGAGAAGAGGAAATATGGGTAGTTTTCGTGTTTACAGCTTTACATCTCAAGTGGATTAGGACCTGAGAGAGGCCTGAACTTGGCAGATAAAGAATCCAGTGCACACAGAGGGTGAGTGGCAAAGACTGACGCTGGGAAGGTGATGCTCGGCACTGATAATGTGATAAAATGTTGTGGAACACAGACATCACCTTCCAAAGGTCATTCTCATTCTCCAGAAATCATCATTCATCCAAGAACCATCTCTTATTTGAAAGACCCATAGAACTCATGGAAAAGGCCTTTGGTTTCCTAGAAATGTTTAACTCTCATAGCAGTATTTTTAAAAGAGAGTGCTTATCTTTATTTAGTTTGACTAATTCTGTTTATTAGTCAAAACAAACCATCAAACAAAAAACATGACTTGATTTCTGAGCAGCACTGCATGGTGTTCTGCTGATGTTTTCTTCAGTAATAGATTGTACTTGTTTTTAGATATAAATTTATGAACATAGGTTGAATATTGATACTGTTGACTTTGACTTTGCATTGCTGTGGGATTACAAATCCTGGAGACAAATTATTTCTAGAAAACACACAAAATCACATTTTGTGTTATGTCACTGTTGGGCATGATACTGAATGAAGAATGACAGCAGTGCCTTTGGGAGGTTGCTTTCAGCATATTGAATCGTCATCTTATCGACTGTCCAGGAACAGGTATTTGATGTTTTCCTCAGGGTGTCTTAATAATTTTGAGTGGCTCATAAACCATATAAATTAGGTTCAAAATAATTAAACCTGGAAATCCCCATGGGCAGAGGAACCTGGTGTGCTGCAGTCCATGGGGTCACAAACAATCAAACATGACTTAATGCCTGAACAACAGCAGCAGATAGTCAAGGTAACAAGTATAAGACGAATGACAGGAGGTAAGAAAGTAGGACTTGGGTCTCTGAGTTGCAGATGAAGGAGCCTGAGTAAGACAGTAGAAGCTTAATTAAGGCTGGAAAGGATGATGAGACAGAGCATGGAACATCTGATCTTCCACTGTCGTATTTCATTTTTGGGCTACTGTTGACCTAAGGAGTTCTTTGTCCAAATTTAGACTAACAAAAGGGAAACTATAATAATTGACCTTCCTGAGAAGAGGAAATATGGGTAGTTTTCGTGTTTACAGCTTTACATCTCAAGTGGATTAGGACCTGAGAGAGGCCTGAACTTGGCAGATAAAGAATCCAGTGCACACAGAGGGTGAGTGGCAAAGACTGACGCTGGGAAGGTGATGCTCGGCACTGATAATGTGATAAAATGTTGTGGAACACAGACATCACCTTCCAAAGGTCATTCTCATTCTCCAGAAATCATCATTCATCCAAGAACCATCTCTTATTTGAAAGACCCATAGAACTCATGGAAAAGGCCTTTGGTTTCCTAGAAATGTTTAACTCTCATAGCAGTATTTTTAAAAGAGAGTGCTTATCTTTATTTAGTTTGACTAATTCTGTTTATTAGTCAAAACAAACCATCAAACAAAAAACATGACTTGATTTCTGAGCAGCACTGCATGGTGTTCTGCTGATGTTTTCTTCAGTAATAGATTGTACTTGTTTTTAGATATAAATTTATGAACATAGGTTGAATATTGATACTGTTGACTTTGACTTTGCATTGCTGTGGGATTACAAATCCTGGAGACAAATTATTTCTAGAAAACACACAAAATCACATTTTGTGTTATGTCACTGTTGGGCATGATACTGAATGAAGAATGACAGCAGTGCCTTTGGGAGGTTGCTTTCAGCATATTGAATCGTCATCTTATCGACTGTCCAGGAACAGGTATTTGATGTTTTCCTCAGGGTGTCTTAATAATTTTGAGTGGCTCATAAACCATATAAATTAGGTTCAAAATAATTAAACCTGTGCTGTGCAGAGTTTGCCTTCTAACTGTCAGGTATCACGTTCTAAACTGCAACAAATCAAGTCATGTCACAAAAACATGAATCTACCTATAAATAATATATGAAAAAAGTAATAAATAAACAGCATCTTAGAGTGCCTCATGTTAATGCCAAGTTCAGTTTATTCCATGAAATTTGTAATTTATGTTTCAGTAAAAATCAGCTATTTCCCAGGTCTTTTATAAAAGTCGATCTGTCAAATCCTGTGTGGGTTAGAGCTCAGCCAGGCTCCATAAAATGAAAACAAAGTTAAACAACTTCACAAGAGACAGAAATGGCCTTTTAAGATTCACAAAAGCGTGCCTCCCTGTCTAATCTGAGCAGCCATCATGCCAAGATTGATGTGCTCCAGCTCAGAAGTGTTTCATGAGGCGGCTGTCTGTTCAGTGGTACCAGAATGGAGCTATCTGTCTTCATTGTACTCCATTAACATGCCCCTCAGATCTATCAGGCAAACGTCTACATGCCTACTTTATAAATTATTACCAGCGACAGTTAAATATTTCAGAACTTGTTTGGGAATATCACTCACCTTATAGCCTTTAATTTATACACACTCATGATTTTAAGCCTTCTAAGTTCAGGGATTACTTAGAACTATTTTGTATTCCTGCTTGAGATAAAATTCTTCTGTTAGTAGTAATCCATTAAGTTTGCAGTTTATTGAGGTAGATCAAAAAAGAGAATGCATATTATTCACTAACAAGGGAACATTTCCTTTGAGAATTAAGGAGATAGAGCCTCATATCAATATGACGAGAACAATGAATTCTTATTTGTATCCTTTCAATACAGAGTAGTTCTGAACTAAAAAGAATGTGTTCGAACTAACTGTGCTTGTTTTGAATTTCTTTTGGAATTACTTTTATTTAGCTCATATCTTTGGTTGGTGGCATGATACTGAATGAAGAATGACAGCAGTGCCTTTGGGAGGTTGCTTTCAGCATATTGAATCGTCATCTTATCGACTGTCCAGGAACAGGTATTTGATGTTTTCCTCAGGGTGTCTTAATAATTTTGAGTGGCTCATAAACCATATAAATTAGGTTCAAAATAATTAAACCTGTGCTGTGCAGAGTTTGCCTTCTAACTGTCAGGTATCACGTTCTAAACTGCAACAAATCAAGTCATGTCACAAAAACATGAATCTACCTATAAATAATATATGAAAAAAGTAATAAATAAACAGCATCTTAGAGTGCCTCATGTTAATGCCAAGTTCAGTTTATTCCATGAAATTTGTAATTTATGTTTCAGTAAAAATCAGCTATTTCCCAGGTCTTTTATAAAAGTCGATCTGTCAAATCCTGTGTGGGTTAGAGCTCAGCCAGGCTCCATAAAATGAAAACAAAGTTAAACAACTTCACAAGAGACAGAAATGGCCTTTTAAGATTCACAAAAGCGTGCCTCCCTGTCTAATCTGAGCAGCCATCATGCCAAGATTGATGTGCTCCAGCTCAGAAGTGTTTCATGAGGCGGCTGTCTGTTCAGTGGTACCAGAATGGAGCTATCTGTCTTCATTGTACTCCATTAACATGCCCCTCAGATCTATCAGGCAAACGTCTACATGCCTACTTTATAAATTATTACCAGCGACAGTTAAATATTTCAGAACTTGTTTGGGAATATCACTCACCTTATAGCCTTTAATTTATACACACTCATGATTTTAAGCCTTCTAAGTTCAGGGATTACTTAGAACTATTTTGTATTCCTGCTTGAGATAAAATTCTTCTGTTAGTAGTAATTCATTAAGTTTGCAGTTTATTGAGGTAGATCAAAAAAGAGAATGCATATTATTCACTAACAAGGGAACATTTCCTTTGAGAATTAAGGAGATAGAGCCTCATATCAATATGACGAGAACAATGAATTCTTATTTGTATCCTTTCAATACAGAGTAGTTCTGAACTAAAAAGAATGTGTTCGAACTAACTGTGCTTGTTTTGAATTTCTTTTGGAATTACTTTTATTTAGCTCATATATATTTACACACTGACATGCATCAGTGTAATTTGCACGCTTAAAAATCCAGAGTTTTATTTAAATATTTTAGTGTTAATTGATAAAATCCCAAATTGTTACATGTTTTTCACATAATAATTCTAATGCCTTCCTGAACTATAAAATTAATTGATTTGGGTGTGAGATGCAGTCAGGGGACAATTAATTTCAACATAATTAAAAGAAATTTGAATTGAATAAAGGTAAAATGAATTTCAGATTTAAATCCATTTTATTTACTAACTTTAAACTTGAACTTATATTTTTTTGGAGAGCGAAAGTGACTTTTCATTGGTCTCTTTCTCTTAACTGGGTGACTGTACGTAACAGAAATATATGATGAAATTGAAGAGAGATATTTTGTGAATTACAGAACAGTATTGGGAAAGAAACCAAATCATGCAAGTCTTACAGACAAATAAATTTGCTTATCACATTGGAAATGTAGAGCTGTAATAAAATGTATTCAGAATTCTGTGAGTACACGGCTCTATTTTGTTAGCTTTTTGTCATAAATATAGTTTCATATATTTGTCAGAAAGCAGATCATATTTATACAGAATTGGAAAATCAGGTACAGATCAGGTTATGTCAATTCCAAAAATGCCAGAAAGTGAGAGAAATAAATGGGGGTCTCACCCAGTTCTTCATAATTCTAGTGGTCTTGATGTTCTATTAGCTATGTTTGTTGAGTCATGGGAGGAGTAAAAGAAGCTCTAGGGGACATGATCAATGAAAATTACAATTCTCTTTATTTTAATTTTGTCTCTTTCCCACTCCTTTTTAAAAGAATTTTATTGAAATATATCTTAATATAATAAACTGAAATTAAAGTCTACAATTGATGAATTTGCTATGTGTATATCCAGAGTAGCCAATGAGGATAGTGATAATATTGCATATCTGTTACCCCAAAAATATAATTTATGCCCCTTTTTGATTTCTCCTTTTGTCTCTTTTTACTGTCTCCCTACAAATCCTCAGCAAAAGATGATCCCTGCCACTAGGTTAGTATGTAGTTCTTAAAATTTTTTATAAATAGACTTTATACAGTAAGTATGGTTTTTTCTGACTTTTTTTCTCACTTAACCTAGTTATTTTGAGATTCACTTATGTAGTTGCATATAGCAATAGTTTGTTCCTTTGTATTGCTGGGTAGTATTTGGTTATATAAATCTACCACACTCTGTTTATTCATATACTTAATGAAACTTTAAGTTTTTCTACTTTCTGGCTACAACAAATAAAGCAGTTGCAAGTCTTCATATGAATATTTACTTTCATGGCCATAAATTCAATGCATGGATTAGATGATAGGTGAATATTTACTTTTAATTCTGATGTTTATTTTTTAAAGTAATAACCAACTCTTTCCCTCATAGTGGTACGTATTATACTCCCACAGTAGTATATGAGACTTTTAGTCCCACCACATCTTCACTTCTACTTGGTATGGTCAGGTTTTCTTTTTTGATCAAAAATAAATTGGCATAATATGGATGAGTCTGTTTCTGCACTTTCTTCTCTGACTCATGGATCTATTGGCCTATCTTTCCACCATTACTAGGGATTTCTGGCGCCAGTGGTAAAAAACCATACTGTAAATGCAGGTAGAGCTTAGAGACACAGGTTTGATTCCCTGGGTTTGGAATATACCCTGGAGGAGGGCATTGCAACCCACTCCAGTATTCTTGCTTAGAGGATCCCATGGACAGAAAAGACCCTGGCAGGCTGCGGCCCATAGAGTCACATTGAGTTGGATATTATACATGCCAGCATTACATACTATCTTGACTACTGCATTTTATAATAAATATTGAAATCAGCTACACAAGCCCTCCAACTTTGTTCATCGTTTGAGGGTTGCTTTTATTACATAGTATACTTTGTGTACATGCTCAGTCACTCAGTTATGTCCAGCTTTTTGTGATACTATGGATTGTAGCCTGCCAGGCTCTTCTGTCCATGAAATTCTCCAGGCAAGAATACTGGAATGGACTTTCATTTCCTTCTCAAAATATCCTTTGCATTTCTACATAAATTTAGAAACAGCCTGCTGCAAAAAGAAAACGAAGACTCATGTTATTTTGATTGAGATTGGATTCAATCTGAAAATAAATTTGGGGAGAATTGATATCTTAACAGCACTGAAAATTCCAATTCATGAACACAAGGTATTGCTTCATTTATGTAGGTCTACTTAATTATTTTTAGAAATAGTTTATCATAGATAAGTATGATGCATTTTGTGTGAAATTTATCATTAATTCAAATTCTGTGTTATTTTAAAAGATATTTTTAAAACTTCAAGTTCCAGTTATTTTCAGACAGTAATAGAAATACTAGCAATTATTTGTACTGACCGTATATTTTCAATTGTTAGTTCAGTTTTGTAGCCCAGTCATCTTTTCTACGTACTGTACAATTTTCTGTTAAAACAACTTATATTGCATGGATCTGAGACAGTTTTCCTTCTTTCCATTTCTAACTTTTCCCCCCCTTGATCTTTTCACAGACTACAATTTGATCTTAGGTACAAAACATTAAGTTTTCAACATTAGATATATGATTAGCTGCAGATGTTTTGTTTCCTTATGATGAAAATTTAGATGAATCCCATTAGTAATGAATACTTTTCACAGTGGCATGAGAGTTTAGGGAAGGAGATGTCTCCTAAGTGAAGCATACCCCACTATAAACAAAGAGAATTCAAGGGTCCTTAAATATGACTAGAAAACAGAGTGCACAAAATTATTCTCTTGCTTCTGTTATCCTTCAAAATAAAGTTTTTAATATTTTCAATCTCTGAGCTTGAGGGAGAGAGATGATATAGGTCTTTAAGAAAGAGAGAATCCCATTGACGGTTGAAATCTTTTCAACTATTACTCAGAAAAGTCAGAAGTACACATTTGGAGTGAACACTTATGAAAAAAAATTTAAAATCTAATGTATGATAAAATAGATAGCTAATAAGTACCAACTGTACAGCACAGGGAACTGTATTTAATACTCTGTAATGGCCTATATGAGAAAATAATCTAAAGAGCAGATATATGTGTTATAAAATATTGCTAATTAAGTACCAACATTGTAAATCAATTATTTTCTCAAAAACTTTCATTTCTCTAAAATATCCTTTGCATTTCTACATAAATTTAGAAACAGCCTGCTGCAAAAAGAAAACGAAGACTCATGTTATTTTGATTGAGATTGGATTCAATCTGAAAATAAATTTGGGGAGAATTGATATCTTAACAGCACTGAAAATTCCAATTCATGAACACAAGGTATTGCTTCATTTATGTAGGTCTACTTAATTATTTTTAGAAATAGTTTATCATAGATAAGTATGATGCATTTTGTGTGAAATTTATCATTAATTCAAATTCTGTGTTATTTTAAAAGATATTTTTAAAACTTCAAGTTCCAGTTATTTTCAGACAGTAATAGAAATACTAGCAATTATTTGTACTGACCGTATATTTTCAATTGTTAGTTCAGTTTTGTAGCCCAGTCATCTTTTCTACGTACTGTACAATTTTCTGTTAAAACAACTTATATTGCATGGATCTGAGACAGTTTTCCTTCTTTCCATTTCTAACTTTTCCCCCCCTTGATCTTTTCACAGACTACAATTTGATCTTAGGTACAAAACATTAAGTTTTCAACATTAGATATATGATTAGCTGCAGATGTTTTGTTTCCTTATGATGAAAATTTAGATGAATCCCATTAGTAATGAATACTTTTCACAGTGGCATGAGAGTTTAGGGAAGGAGATGTCTCCTAAGTGAAGCATACCCCACTATAAACAAAGAGAATTCAAGGGTCCTTAAATATGACTAGAAAACAGAGTGCACAAAATTATTCTCTTGCTTCTGTTATCCTTCAAAATAAAGTTTTTAATATTTTCAATCTCTGAGCTTGAGGGAGAGAGATGATATAGGTCTTTAAGAAAGAGAGAATCCCATTGACGGTTGAAATCTTTTCAACTATTACTCAGAAAAGTCAGAAGTACACATTTGGAGTGAACACTTATGACTTTAACAACAAGAAAGTATTAAAATCTAATGTATGATAAAATAGATAGCTAATAAGTACCAACTGTACAGCACAGGAGACTCTACTTAATACTCTGTAATGGCCTATATGAGAAAATAATCTAAAAAAGAGCAGATATATGTGTTTGTATAACAGATTAACTTTGCTGTACATTTGAAGCTAGCACAACATTGTAAATCAATGAGATCCCAATATTTTTTTGGAATTAAAAAAAATGCAAGGGTGAGAAAAGCATATAGTGGTTAGGCAGACAAGGAGACCACCGAGGCAAGATTGTTATTTTCATTGTTTAGTTGCCCAGTCTTATCTGATTCCTTGCAACCCAATGGACTGCGGCCCACCAGCCCATGGGACTTCCCAGGCAAAAATACTGGAGTGGGCTGCCATTTCCTTCGCCAGGGTATCTTCCTGACCCAGGGATCAAACCCACGCCTCCTGCATTAGCAGGCAGATTCCTTAATACTGGGAAGTCCAGAACATTTCAGTGCAATACTTCCCACAACCATAGACCATGGTTGTACTTTGTTTTTTGCAAATATCTGTCAGCTATCACATCAGTAAGGAGTAATCTCTCCTAAGAGGGGTCTTGTTTCTATTTTTTCTTGGATTTTTGAAACATGAATGGCAGCATGCCATTTTACAGCTAAAATAACATAAGCTTAAAAAATAGCTTAAAAAATTCTAACGTACTCAGTGTGAGAAAACATTTTTATTTTTTTGCCCTCAGAGGTTAAATCCAGTTAATTTATCTTGAAAACAGGAAAAGAAGTTAGACTAGCAATTAAATGTTCAAGTAGAGGGAAAAAAAAACAAAAACAAAACTTCCTTAATTGAATCAGCCAAAAACAGAAGAAAGAAAGAATGGTAGAATCAGATACAGCCACAATCTATGGCCATAAAGGAGAAGTTCAACCCTCCATAGAATATTTAAATAGAATATTTAACCATGGGCCTTTTTTTTTTTTTAACCATGGGCTTTTATTTTTCAAAACTAGACAATTTTATATAGCCCGTATATACAAATGTCCTCATTTTTCTTTACCTTTGTAGAATTAAGATTCAGATTTTCACAGAGCAACAGGAAAAGTGAATCAGGCAATGTAACTGAGAGACAGTGAAGGAGGCCTGGCTTGTTGCAGCCCATGGGGTCTCAAGAACTCTGACAGGACTTGATGACTGAATAACAACTCAGTGTGTTAGACATCTGACTCCCTTTAAAGAAAGCTCTGAGGCTAATCTGATTAATAACCATATTTAGATAAGTAGGGCTTCCCTGGTGACTCAGAGGGTAAAGAATCTGCCTGCAAGGCAGGAGACCTGGGCTTGATAGCTGAATTGGGAAGACCCCCTGGAGAAGGGAATGGCAAGCCCCTCCAGTACTCTTGCCTGGATAATCCCATGGACAGAGGAGGATAGCACATTACAGTCCATGAGATCACAAAGAGTTGGACACAACTCAGTGAGGAACAGTTTCAATTTAGATAAGTAAATTGAGGCAGAAAGACATTAAATTGACTGTCAAAGTCACATACTTTACTGAAAGAGATGAGATTCTGATTCACACATTCAAAACCAAGAGGCTGAGTACTTCTCTGCAGTGTTATTTGTTAACCTTACTACCAGCACCAGCGTCATCATATATTGCACATATCTTTACTCCTTTCCTTTTCAATTTCATTTCCTCTTTGTAGTCATGAAGAGGAAACGGTGTGGAAAAGGCATTGCATAGCTTGTTTGCTCATCCTCTGCTGATGTTGCGCTTACAACACTCTTTAGGCCTGAATGTTTGCCACAGACAATTAAGCAGGTGATAGATGAACTCTTGGTTTTCCTGGGATATAAAATAAACTATATTGAATCTGAAAATATCAACATGAACTATGAATGATGTCTCCTTCCAGGCAAGTTTGCATTTCTATCAGCCTCAAATTGGTTCTCATTGTTGAGCTATAAACATGTCACAATATTGTTTAACTGTCAAAAAAGTGTGTTTTTTTTTTTGCCAAGTGAGCTAAGTGAGTATTACTGCATAATCATATTTTGTTCATGAGATGGTAAAATGTAGCAATTAATATATTTCATTTAGTGATAAAAATGATATTAATAAATTAGGATGTATATATACATATATATATATATAAACACATTTCAGTATATGCCAGTGTACTATAAATCATGATTCTAGTACTTTTTGGTACTTACTGAATATTTGTTGACTGAATTTGTACTTGTTCAATGTATGCCTTTATTTTAAGGTCTTAATTGTTTTTATAACAATAGTGACCTCTTTGGATAATGGAAAAAGACCTTTCAAAATAAATTGTATTCAAGGTATAAAATGTGTACATCTATCTTTGGAATTGCAATAAAAATCTAAAAGGTTATATAAAGTAAATATCTATCTATATATGTATATATACATGTATACCTTAGATTATTCTCATAATTTTCTTGACCTCACATACATATTTAATGAAAGTATATATTTTCATAGTAAAAGAGACAAATTTTCAGCTCAGTCTTGTAGAATGTGGGATTGGAAGGAATAGTGGATGGGGTTTAACTGTAAAAGATGTGTTTTGTTTTTTAAAAAATCACAACAGAATTGACCTAGTGAATAAATGACAAAATCATTGAGAAGTGTCTATATGAATGTCTCATTACTTTTAGGTGGAAAAAAAAAGCAAAAACTCAAGTCATGAGAAAGTACTAGTATATTTACAAAATATACTGTAGATTTAAATCTAAAAATACATTCATTTATTACAAAGGTGATTTTCAAACAGGCAGTGAGGAAACTTCTCAAAAACAAGAATTACTTCTTTGGAAGTCTGAACTAAATAGGATTATTTTGAATTCTTATATGGGCATTTTGAGCAATTGTGTAGAATCATGTCAAAGTATTTGAAAAAAATATCATCAGGATATGAATATTTATACTAGAAAAAAAGCTTACATGAGAAATAATTTTTGAAATGGAAGAAGTTCATGAATCTTTTAGTCAGCATGCCCAGTATAACAGGACTAGAACTGAATAAAACTTTTCTTGTGAGAAATCCGTAACTGTTAATTATGAGGGGAGAAGAGATGAAGCTAGAGTTTATTATATTAAAACTTCTGAGACATATCCATGTTACATTTCTCTCACTAATTTAAAATGTTCACATATCTACATCATGCATAAAAAATCATTGCATGTGCTAAACCTGATTTTGGGTAGGATATTGGATCAGTGCTGCCAGTTTTACCAGAGGTGGCGTGAGTAGTATAAATTCAGAAATGAAAAACACAAAGTCAATCAGAGAGAAAACTTACAGTGCACAAAGCAAGAACAGAAAGTACTATTTTAAGGTCTTAATTGTTTTTATAACAATAGTGACCTCTTTGGATAATGGAAAAGACCTTTCAAAATAAATTGTATTCAAGGTATAAAATGTGTACATCTATCTTTGGAATTGCAATAAAAATCTAAAAGGTTATATAAAGTAAATATCTATCTATATATGTATATATACATGTATACCTTAGATTATTCTCATAATTTTCTTGACCTCACATACATATTTAATGAAAGTATATATTTTCATAGTAAAAGAGACAAATTTTCAGCTCAGTCTTGTAGAATGTGGGATTGGAAGGAATAGTGGATGGGGTTTAACTGTAAAAGATGTGTTTTGTTTTTTAAAAAATCACAACAGAATTGACCTAGTGAATAAATGACAAAATCATTGAGAAGTGTCTATATGAATGTCTCATTACTTTTAGGTGGAAAAAAAAAGCAAAAACTCAAGTCATGAGAAAGTACTAGTATATTTACAAAATATACTGTAGATTTAAATCTAAAAATACATTCATTTATTACAAAGGTGATTTTCAAACAGGCAGTGAGGATACTTCTTAAAAACAAGAATTACTTCTTTGGAAGTCTGAACTAAATAGGATTATTTTGAATTCTTATATGGGCATTTTGAGCAATTGTGTAGAATCATGTCAAAGTATTTGAAAAAAATATCATCAGGATATGAATATTTATACTAGAAAAAAAGCTTACATGAGAAATAATTTTTGAAATGGAAGAAGTTCATGAATCTTTTAGTCAGCATGCCCAGTATAACAGGACTAGAACTGAATAAAACTTTTCTTGTGAGAAATCCGTAACTGTTAATTATGAGGGGAGAAGAGATGAAGCTAGAGTTTATTATATTAAAACTTCTGAGACATATCCATGTTACATTTCTCTCACTAATTTAAAATGTTCACATATCTACATCATGCATAAAAAATCATTGCATGTGCTAAACCTGATTTTGGGTAGGATATTGGATCAGTGCTGCCAGTTTTACCAGAGGTGGCGTGAGTAGTATAAATTCAGAAATGAAAAACACAAAGTCAATCAGAGAGAAAACTTACAGTGCACAAAGCAAGAACAGAAAGTACAATAGACTTAAGAAGGAAAAATGTCTGGTACATATACCAACGAGGACACTGGTGCATCTGAATCACAATGTCAAGTGGAATGGGGAAGAAGGACTGTTATTGAGTGGACGTGAATGAGTTAGTCAGCAGCCAAATTATGTTGGTCATGATATTTATGTGTATAAATAAGTTTTAGTTTGAAATGGGGATGTTATTAAAAGACTTTACACCAAAGAATGACAAAATCTGAAGTAGTCATTCAGACTTTATATTTTTCTGTAAAAGTGGAAGAATGAAGACCAATAGAAGACAATCACAAATACTTCTGATAAAAATGATGCCACTTTAGACCAAGACTGCGTTAAGAGGCATGAGAAAGCAGACAAATTGAAAACATATTTAGAAAGTACAACATGTGAAGACAAGTGTGTCCTTGATGTTATGCTAAGAAATCTCTTTATTCATCAATCATGAATTTTTTGAATAAACACTTAGCTGTTTTCTCATTCAATCAGTGTACAAATATTTAATGATTATTCCTCAGTGTTGGACAATTTTCTACATCAGCAATAAAATACAAGTATTTTTCTTTTATTGTATTTTTCAGTATCAATATTTTTATTGGTATATGGTTAGCTTACAGTAGTACATTATTGTTATTGTTGTTCAGCCACTGAATTGTGTCTTGACTCTTTGTGACCCCATGGACTGCAGCCCACCAGGCTTCTCTGTCCTTCACCATCTCCCAGAGTCTGCTCAAACTCATGTCTACTGAGCTGGTGATGCCATCCAACCATAGCATCAATCTCTTCCTTGCCTCAAACTTTCCCAGTACTAGGGGCTTTTCCAGTGAGTTGGCTCTTTGAATCAGGTGGCCAAAGTTTATTGGAGCTTCAGATTCAGCATCAGTCCTTCCAGTGAATATTTAGGGTTGATTTCCTGTAAGACTAACTGGTTTGATCTCCTTACAGTCCTAAGGACTCTCAGGTATCTTCCCCAGCACTGCATTAACAGTACTTCAATAAAAATACTGTATTGCTAATATTTGTCAGTAAACTTCTATTAGAATCTTGTGGTTTTTTCCTTATAAAATTATAATCTCATGGCTCATTTCATATGTAAATCTTAGCAGACCCCCAAATTTTGCAAGTGGAAATACTAGCATAGTATTTAACATATTTGAGTATTTCTATGCATTGCATACACAGACCTGTTTATTTCCTGCCATCCGAACTCCCAATACTGTTATTGCTACTACCTGATTCAGAGAAGGCTATATCCAAGTTGTGTATCCGTTGGACTTTCCTCATGTGTTAAACAGTAAAGTCATTAAATCCCAGGCACTATGGTTTTCACATATTTTAACCATATGTTTTATCCACTACTCCTTCTATTAATTCTTACTCAATAATTTTTTCAAATGAATTGAACCAAGACTGCGTTAAGAGGCATGAGAAAGCAGACAAATTGAAAACATATTTAGAAGACAAGGGGTGTCCTTGATGTTATGCTAAGAAATCTCTTTATTCATCAATCATGAATTTTTTGAATAAACACTTAGCTGTTTTCTCATTCAATCAGTGTACAAATATTTAATGATTATTCCTCAGTGTTGGACAATTTTCTACATCAGCAATAAAATACAAGTATTTTTCTTTTATTGTATTTTTCAGTATCAATATTTTTATTGGTATATGGTTAGCTTACAGTAGTACATTATTGTTATTGTTGTTCAGCCACTGAATTGTGTCTTGACTCTTTGTGACCCCATGGACTGCAAGCCCACCAGGCTTCTCTGTCCTTCACCATCTCCCAGAGTCTGCTCAAACTCATGTCTACTGAGCTGGTGATGCCATCCAACCATAGCATCAATCTCTTCCTTGCCTCAAACTTTCCCAGTACTAGGGGCTTTTCCAGTGAGTTGGCTCTTTGAATCAGGTGGCCAAAGTTTATTGGAGCTTCAGATTCAGCATCAGTCCTTCCAGTGAATATTTAGGGTTGATTTCCTGTAAGACTAACTGGTTTGATCTCCTTACAGTCCTAAGGACTCTCAGGTATCTTCCCCAGCACTGCATTAACAGTACTTCAATAAAAATACTGTATTGCTAATATTTGTCAGTAAACTTCTATTAGAATCTTGTGGTTTTTTCCTTATAAAATTATAATCTCATGGCTCATTTCATATGTAAATCTTAGCAGACCCCCAAATTTTGCAAGTGGAAATACTAGCATAGTATTTAACATATTTGAGTATTTCTATGCATTGCATACACAGACCTGTTTATTTCCTGCCATCCGAACTCCCAATACTGTTATTGCTACTACCTGATTCAGAGAAGGCTATATCCAAGTTGTGTATCCGTTGGACTTTCCTCATGTGTTAAACAGTAAAGTCATTAAATCCCAGGCACTATGGTTTTCACATATTTTAACCATATGTTTTATCCACTACTCCTTCTATTAATTCTTACTCAATAATTTTTTCAAATGAATTGAACCAAGAAATACTGACATTAACATATGATGACATCATAGGATATCATGATAACCCCAGCATTTCCTGAATATGTCCTAGAAATAGAATTTTTCCCTCTGTATTTCTAATCCTCTGTTCCAATATTATACTGATGGTCATCAGAGTAAACTGCTCATTCTCATATACCTGAACTGAAAATTTTCTGCTATTTTTGGTATGGACAGTGTTTCTTTTTTGGATATATTGAGCAAATAGATTTTAACATAAAATCATGTAGAAAATAGACTGTTTTGAACTTGACATATGTGATATATATGAAAACAAGTCAAAGCATAATGTTGATTGGGAATGGGCATGATGGATCTTATTAGTTGATGACAATAAACTAGATCTTAGTTGGGGAGGTAGTTACAGTAATATAGAATATATCTGTAAACCTTATCAAGCTAAACACAAAATTTGTGTATTTTATTGAATTTTATACCTCATTGAAAATAAAATAATATGTAAGCATAAACAAAACAACAACAATCATAAAAATTCTGATCTCCTAACCTTTGCAAAATATTTCCATCTGTAAACAAGGGGATGGAATAAACATATGGCCCAGAGGTTTTGGGGTTTTTTTGTTGTTGTTGTTTTTGCTTAGACCTATTTGAAACTTAGTTCTGTCAGGTGGTCGTGGGGTGGATTTCAGAAAGGTAATTAATCTCTATGAGTTATGCTTTCCCACCCATAACATAAGAATAATGAAATCCCCTGCCTCTTACAAGGTTGTTGTAGTATTTAAAAAGATTACATAGAGCATTTCCTGGTGTATCAACATATGGAAAGAGTGTGGAGAAAACTAGTTCCTATTTCAACATTCAGACTTAAGAATGCAAGATTTGGTTGGAAACTGTCACCCCTTGAAACATTTAAATAACAATTATTTAAAATTAATTGAGGTATTCTGTCTCATGAATTAAATTCACATAAAATAATAAAGTCAATGTGGTTGCATAGAATCATAATTGCAAATATAATTGACATAACTTAAAATAACACCTAAATGCATTAATCTTCTTAAAGTCAATTTCATAATAATGAGAAGCTGCTAAGACCCATATTTTATTTCACCCTTATCAAATTTTCAATCTTTTCAATGATTTTCACATCACTCAAAATGACGTAGCTTGAATTCTACTTTGTCAAGAGTCACTGTCACTAAAGGAATCCAAAAACAAAAGGAATTAATGCCACCTTACACTTTGCATTTTCCATGGAAAATTCCATGCCTCAGAGAATTTGGGTTATGCAACATATGAAACTATGCTCTGTAATAAAATTTAATGAATAATTAAATATATACATTAAATCCTTTCATATGTAACATGCAAAATGAGATGAAGAAGCATGATTTTCAAAGCTAGAGAATAGCTCCATATTTATTTAATGTTGATCTCCAAGCGAAGGAAGTGAGATAATGTAAAATGAAATAATTTGAGAATGTTCTTATATTACTGTTTAAAAAAATGAATTAACGTTGACATTTTCAGTGTGTGAACAAAATAGAGAATCCATAGAAATTCTTTGAAATAGTCTAAAAAACAAACTCAAAACATTTTTCTTCACAGTTTCAAATGTTAAATGAATAAGAACTTCAATCTAACAATATAGGTGATTTTGTGACTTCCTTTTGTAAAAGAACATAACTGTATGTGAATCACGTAATATTCAAAATGCTTTTCTCCTTGTAATAAGAGTAGTCTTGTTTTTCAAATGTGGATGCAAGGAAAAGGTATTATTCAGAAAAACTCAAGGATAAAGTATAATGTAGGCAAAGGCAATCTTTAGTAAGCAGTGCATACATACACCATTTTTTTCTCTGTGCTAAGAGGCTGGTGCTTCCACTACTGTTACACATTTCCCTCTTACCATGTATCATTAAACCAAACTTTTCCAAAAAAGAACATGACACACCCATATATATGTCTATCTATTACTTAGAATGAAGTGCTTTCCCCCCCAAAAAAGAAATCTTATATATAATGAAGAACATAATTGGTTTACTAATTCCCAAGTATCTGAAAGTGTAGTAGTAATCAAATTTTCTTTGTTGTTTTTTTTACCATTGATGACCTTTCCAACATTCCCAGAATTGTAATAACTAAGTAAAAATGGTCTCTTATTATGACCAGACTCATGTTTCCATATCAACATAGAAAAGGTCATTTACATATTCACAGGTCAATTTTGAATAATAGGCATCCCTGGTGGTCTAGTGGTTAGGATTCAGTGTTCTCACTGTTATGGTCTGGGTTTGATTCCTGGTCAGGGAACAGATCACTCTTTTGGGGCCTTCCCTGGTGGCTCAGGCAGTAAAGAGTCCACCTATAATACAGGAGACACAGGTTAGATCCCTGAGTCAGGAAGATCCCCTAGAGATGGTAGAAGAATGGCTACCTTCTCCAGTAGTCTTGCCTAGAGAATTCCATAGATAGAGGAGTCTGGCAGGCTATACTCCATGGGGTCACAAAAACAGTTGGACACATATGAGTGACTCACACTTTAATTTTTCACATGACTACATTCATATTTACAGGTAAAAATATAAATTTTGAATAGTACCCACCATTTTTATAGTTATTAACTAAAGGTAGTTGTATCAGTTAAAATATGGTAGGTTCTGGTACAATTCTGAATGCCCTTAAAACCTTTAGCCACCCAAGTGATGTTTTATTTGTTTTATTATTTTGTTTCTTGCTTGATCATGTCAAGTATTTTTTGTTGGTCAGTTGCTAAGTTGTGTCTGACTGTGAGCCCATGGACTGCAGCATGCCAGGCTTCCCTGTCCTTCACCATCTCCTGGAGTCTGCTCAAACTCATGTCCATTGAGTCAGTGATGCCATCCAATCATCTCTTCCTCTATTGCCCACTTCTCCTCCTGCCTCCAATCTTTCCTAGCATCAAGGGCTTTGCTAATTGTTGGTTGGCTACAGATCTGCTCTGTATCATCTGCATTCCAAGTTACAGATTACAAGGCATTCCTTCTCTGGGCATCTTAAAAAAGAGGAAAGCGAGGTGTAGAATCACATCTATTAATAGTATTAAAGCTATTTAAAATCACATGGGCTTCTGAAGGTCAATGTGATTGATGTATTCAATCCCCCACTCCCCCAGAGTGAGCCATGAAAGGAAGGAAATTTGGAAGTAGTGTTACATTCACCACTGTACTTTAGCAATACTTTCACTTTAAAACACTTAGTTTACAAATAAGGAAATTAACCAAGAAGAAGACAAGAGACTTGCCCCATAATATAATTATTTACACGTCTGCCCTAACATGCACATTGAAGCATGCTCTCTTCAAGATGGGTAAACAAAAACATAAATGTTACTAGTAATTCCCCATCGTGTTTTTGCGACAGAGGGAGGAAGGAAAAGTGGAATAAAGCAGATGGCACAAAATATGCTACTGTTATTAAGTAATTATTGATAGCAACATATTTACCTTGAATTTATTTATGCATTAAGTGAATTGCCTCTATTTTCATGTCTAAAATAGTTATCATCTTGGGAAGAACAAATTTTAATGGAAAATTTTAAAATATTTTCTGAGAAACCATATATTCATATGCAGAATAATGTGAGAAACACTTCTCAGAAATCTTTCACCCTTCAATGTCTCTAAATGTTAAACCTCCTTCAAGTACAGGGATATTTTTTTGAGCTTCTCTATTTTTCCAAACCAAAATGAGTTACTATAGTTATTCATAGTTTATTTAAATATTTTACTTGTTCTATTCCATGCATTCACAATAACTAGATTTCATATTCCTATAAAGACAAATGCATGGTTCCATTCAGACTTAAGCATAAAAGACAAATAATATATAAATAACTCTATAAATAACTATTTATCTGTTAACATTGTATATCATACATGAAAACAAAAATCACTTTATACTGTTTAGCTGGGAATACTGATTAGACAGGTAGAAGAAAAAATGAGAAATTTTCTCTGAAAACTGTGCAATTTTGGAATGACTTTTGATATAAATAATTTAAAGTTTTTAGAAACGTTGATTTAACACAAAAAAATAAAATTATTTTTTCATGGATATAAAATGTGTTATTGAAGTTCACTTGCAACAGGCTCAGAAACATGAATTAACTCAGTTCTGCACAATTTATTTGTGTGTACTGCGTGAGGTTCTTAATGTTCTTGTCTGAGTTTCCTCACTGATATGATGAAAAAGCTAAATTACCTAACTTCTACCGCTGTTTCTATGTCACATATAGATCAATATAATCTATGGCTAAGAGTAGACTCTTACTTTTTCAGGAAGAAAAAAGATACACTTTGCTTAAAGCACAAAGCCACACATTTCTTGTCCCTTAAACTATACAGCAATGGATTCTTTTTAATTATTTCAAAATTGAAATATAAAAAAACACATATTTATTCTTGCTGTGCAAGCAATATGACTGAAATTGTGTTTTGCAATGAAAACTAAATGCAAAATAAAGATAATATGTTCTAATATCATTTAATGATAAAGTGTATTCTGAGTGCTTATTGCATTCTATTTTATACTATAATGTTATGAGCTACCCATTATAAACACATAAAGAAATATTCTGCGATAAGAATAGTCTCAATATGTATTTGAGAAATATATACAGAAATCAGAAATTAATTAGAATTACTAATTCTAGTAGAATGGTAGAAAAGTAATATCAATTAAATTCTTTTTGATAGGCATTTGATTATGCACATGTCATATAATAAGCACCTTCACACCTATTACCTTTTTTAACCATGCCTCTTATTCAGCAGAATACAGCAGAACAAACAACCCAATACTCTCCTTCTATTTTCTCAAAAAATACTCTTTGCAGCCTCTTTGCAGTTCTGTCAACATCAGCTTGATAACAAGCTTGTGGCTGATACTCAATTCTTTATGAACAATTCATATTGTGTATTCACCTGATACCCTGTGGGGCTCTGAATTGAAAGAGGACCGTTGCAAGCATAAGGAAGCTTAAGCACATTGTTTCAGTTCGGAGCTAAGATGGCGCCTACAGGAAGCGACATGGGAGTGAAAGGAAGCTTAAGCACATTCTTTAAAGAAGCTTAAGCACATGTTTGCACTTTGGAGCTAAGTTGGCGCCTACAGGAAGAGACAAGGGCGTGATCTAAATTGTTAAGTGATGGTCAAAATTTCTGATTGATTCCCCTGGTTTCCACGCTCGTGGATGATTGCTTGACCTTTAGCTTGATTGGTGTAATCTATAGGAAGTCCCGTGCAAAACCCCCTTCACTTGCCTATAAAAGCTGTGAATCTACATTAATAAAGCGGAACTGCTCTGACGGAACCCCTGCCGTGTCTGATTGTCCCTGGCATGCACCTGGGCTGGAGGGGGCACGGCAGCAAGACTTGCCTCTCTCCGAGATCTCCCGGTTCAGCCGGGGGCAATCCCGCTGCCTTCCTTTCTGCGGAAAGTCCCTGCAATACCCAATAATCCTATTTCCATTTTCACAGGGTCGCAGTATCATCCTAAACTCAGTTTCGCCAAAAAAAAAATGCTTGTCTATAGGAGAAAGGCAAAAGATCACTCCCAAGCCCTAGAGTTTTCTAAGATGATTCACTGATAATACTCTCTACAGACCCTTTGTATTTTTTGTTTACTTGTTTTAGACATTACAAGAGTAGGGTTTGCTACTGTTTAGTCGCAAGTCTGTAACTGAGTCTTTGGGATCCCATGAACTGCCAGGTTCCAGGTTCCTGTCTATGGAATTTCCCAGGCAAGAATACTAGAGTGGGATGCCATATCCTACTTCGGGGATCTTCCCAAGCTAGGGATGGAACCCATGTCTCCTGCATTAGCACGTAGATTGTTTACCACTGACTCACCAGGGAAGCACTGTAGCTTCTGGATGCACTGCAAAACTCTCTTTGCTCTAGGCCCTTCTTAAGATGGCAGCCTTTCTGGGTACCCAGAAAATGTGCTGAATAGCTCACCCAAATGTGGACTATTGCCTCCAAAATCAAAAGAGGCCCACTGAGGTTGGTGTTTCTATATCAGTGACAGGCAATGCGTAGTGTAGGAAATTTTCCTTTACTTTAGAGGTGATATTCTTACATGATCATACAGACAGGACCAGTAATAAATTTACAAAGAGTGTGGGTCCCTGAATTCCTTTATTGTTTCTCTTTCAACATCTAACATGTTACCAAATCATCTAAGTTGCTTATTTTTTCTTCTCACATCAGGTGTAGTGTTAACAAAGGCGTGAAGCAATGTGATATCCTGCAGGATGTCATGATCAGTTTCAACAGGCAAGTCTATGGCAGACGGCAGGACTGAAGTAATGCAGAAATGTGAAACTGAAGGAATACTGTTTTCTGCCAGGTAAGTGTTAACTGCTTCTGTCCATTCTTACAAATGACTATGGAGATAATAACATTTGCTTAATCAAATGGGGCTTCCCAGGTTGATAGTGGTAAAGAACCTGCCTGCCATTTCAGAAGATACAGGGATGATCCATGGCTTGCCAAGGTTCCCTGGAGAAGGAAATGGCAATCCGCTTCGGTATTCTTGCTTGGAGAATTTGATGGACAGAGGCACCTGGTGGGCTACAGCCCATTGGGTTGCAAAGAATCATACACAACTGAAGCAACTTAGTAAAGCACAAATCAGCAGTCACTTATCTAGTCACAAGGGCTTTGTTGATTTGCGTCAGCATAGATGTCATATTTGGAACTTCAGCTTAAATTGTCCTCAACTTCTGATTATGATAGTCCATAACATTCTCCAAGGTTCATCTTCTCTCTTTGTAAGTTCAGTAATTGAATATGGTGGGGTAGAATTCACTAAAATTTAATAGTTTACCATTCTTGGCACATATTTGGTGATAAGTATCATATTATCTTTTATTCTTTTTAAATCTAGCTGCTGCTGTACTTTTTTTAATAAAAAAGTGTTGGTAAGCTCAGTAGGACTTAACTGGCATCTCTTAGGTATCTTAAGGATCTTCTTCAACAATGTATCCCTACACAGTTGAGCCATATGAAAAGAAACGTAGTATTATTGTACCGACATACATAAATATAATTTAATTATAATTTTAATTTTTAATTAGAGGACAAATACTTTACAGTGTTGTGCTGGTCTCTACTGTACAACAATCTGAATCAGCTCTAAGTACACATACAGTTAGGTCATGGAAGCAACTAAGATATCCAGTAATGAATGAATAAATAACTTTTGGTACGTATATACAATGAAATATTACTCAGCCATAAAAAGGAACAAATTTGAGTCAATTGAACTGAGATGAATGAAACTAGAACCTGTTATGCAGAGTGAAGTAAGCCAGAAAGAGAAAAAACAAATAATCACATATTAACGCATATATATATGGAATCCAGAAAAATAGTACTGATGGATTTATTTGCAGAGCAGAGACAGAGAACAGACTTGTGGACACAGCAAGGGAAGAAGAGGGTATGACAAACTGAGAGAGTAGCATTGAAATAGTGTAGTTCTTAACCTAATCCAGCAATATTAGGATTTTATATACTGTGTTGTTTTTCTCTATGGGTAAAGGAACAAATTGCTCTAAACTCCATCTGAATTTTTAATTTTTTTTTTAAAGTCTTGCAAAGTACCTTGTTCCATCTCCCATTTAGTGAAGGAGTGCATCATGCAATACCGCTGAAATGCAGTCAACCAATTTTCACTGAACACACGTGTGAATTTCTAAGAAAAGAAGCATTCCTCTATTTGATATCTCCATTTAATATTTATTTTAATTTAATTTTCTTTTTTCTTAATGTCTTTGATTATGATAGTCCATAACATTCTCCAAGGCATCTTCTCTCTTTGTAAGTTCAGTAATTGAATATGGTGGGGTAGAATTCACTAAAATTTAATAGTTTACCATTCTTGGCACATATTTGGTGATAAGTATCATATTATCTTTTATTCTTTTTAAATCTAGCTGCTGCTGTACTTTTTTTAATAAAAAAGTGTTGGTAAGCTCAGTAGGACTTAACTGGCATCTCTTAGGTATCTTAAGGATCTTCTTCAACAATGTATCCCTACACAGTTGAGCCATATGAAAAGAAACGTAGTATTATTGTACCGACATACATAAATATAATTTAATTATAATTTTAATTTTTAATTAGAGGACAAATACTTTACAGTGTTGTGCTGGTCTCTACTGTACAACAATCTGAATCAGCTCTAAGTACACATACAGTTAGGTCATGGAAGCAACTAAGATATCCAGTAATGAATGAATAAATAACTTTTGGTACGTATATACAATGAAATATTACTCAGCCATAAAAAGGAACAAATTTGAGTCAATTGAACTGAGATGAATGAAACTAGAACCTGTTATGCAGAGTGAAGTAAGCCAGAAAGAGAAAAAACAAATAATCACATATTAACGCATATATATATGGAATCCAGAAAAATAGTACTGATGGATTTATTTGCAGAGCAGAGACAGAGAACAGACTTGTGGACACAGCAAGGGAAGAAGAGGGTATGACAAACTGAGAGAGTAGCATTGAAATAGTGTAGTTCTTAACCTAATCCAGCAATATTAGGATTTTATATACTGTGTTGTTTTTCTCTATGGGTAAAGGAACAAATTGCTCTAAACTCCATCTGAATTTTTAATTTTTTTTTTAAAGTCTTGCAAAGTACCTTGTTCCATCTCCCATTTAGTGAAGGAGTGCATCATGCAATACCGCTGAAATGCAGTCAACCAATTTTCACTGAACACACGTGTGAATTTCTAAGAAAAGAAGCATTCCTCTATTTGATATCTCCATTTAATATTTATTTTAATTTAATTTTGTTGTTTTTCCTTATGGTAATTAGATGCCAAACTCCATGTAATTTTTGAGATATTCAAGTCAGAAATACATATATTGAAGCCAAAGATTCTTAGTTATAAAACCAAGTTTCTGATGCTTATAAAATATGCAAACTTGGATAATATATTTATTATTTCATTTTCTTTATTCCTAAATGGTTATAAGACAAAGTGTACATTTACTAACAGAAGAATTCCTAGATTTATAATATAACTCATAGCCCAGTGAGTTTTACTTTGGACCAAATTTACCTACCTTCAAGAAAGAATTCATGAAAGATTACATAGGATGTCCAGTAACAGGCTAGGTTAGGTATATTTGCTTCAGACATGGCTTCTAGTTTTCCTGATCATTCTACAGAAGGGCATAGAAGTGGTTTAGTCACTAAATTGTGTCTGACTCTTGAGACCCCATGGACTGTAGCCTGCTAGACTCCTCTGTTTATGGGATTCTTTAAGCAAGAACACTGGAGTGGGTTGACATTTCCTTCTCAGAGGATCTTCCCAACCCAGGAATGGAACCCAGGTCTTCTGCATTGCAGGCAGATTCTTTACCAAGTGAGCTTTGAGGGAAGCCCTACAGAGGGGCATGCATGATCACAAAGACCCAATAGACTGTATCCCACCAGGTTCCTCTGTCCATGGAGTTCTCCAGGCAAGAATACTAGATTGGACAAGCGAGGGGCGGGCCTGCAGTTGTGAGCGAGCCAATTGCAGGCACCTAGTGGCAGGAGGCTCACGAGGCTGTTAGTTGCGCGTTTGCTTCCCCAAAATGGCGGCTTCTAAGAACGGTTGTAACTTGGGAGAAATGGCCACAGGGGACGTGATGCGACTCCATCTGGAGATTCCTGAAGCCGTTTTTGTGGAAGATGTAGATTCCTTCATGAAACAGCCTGGGAATGAGACTGCAGATACGGTACAGAAGAAGCTGGATGAACAGTACCAGAAGTATAAGTTTATGGAGCTCAATCTTGCTCAAAAGAAACGGAGGCTGAAAGGTCAGAAATTTCGGAAATTTAAGCAGACTTTAGACAATTGCCATAACTCCATTGTATATTTTGTTGTTTCCTTATGGTAATTAGATGCCAAACTCCATGTAATTTTTGAGATATTCAAGTCAGAAATACATATATTGAAGCCAAAGATTCTTAGTTATAAAACCAAGTTTCTGATGCTTATAAAATATGCAAACTTGGATAATATATTTATTATTTCATTTTCTTTATTCCTAAATGGTTATAAGACAAAGTGTACATTTACTAACAGAAGAATTCCTAGATTTATAATATAACTCATAGCCCAGTGAGTTTTACTTTGGACCAAATTTACCTACCTTCAAGAAAGAATTCATGAAAGATTACATAGGATGTCCAGTAACAGGCTAGGTTAGGTATATTTGCTTCAGACATGGCTTCTAGTTTTCCTGATCATTCTACAGAAGGGCATAGAAGTGGTTTAGTCACTAAATTGTGTCTGACTCTTGAGACCCCATGGACTGTAGCCTGCTAGACTCCTCTGTTTATGGGATTCTTTAAGCAAGAACACTGGTGTGGGTTGCCATTTCCTTCTCCAGAGGATCTTCCCAACCCAGGAATGGAACCCAGGTCTTCTGCATTGCAGGCAGATTCTTTACCAAGTGAGCTTTGAGGGAAGCCCTACAGAGGGGCATGCATGATCACAAAGACCCAATAGACTGTATCCCACCAGGTTCCTCTGTCCATGGAGTTCTCCAGGCAAGAATACTAGATTGGACAAGCGAGGGGCGGGCCTGCAGTTGTGAGCGAGCCAATTGCAGGCACCTAGTGGCAGGAGGCTCACGAGGCTGTTAGTTGCGCGTTTGCTTCCCCAAAATGGCGGCTTCTAAGAACGGTTGTAACTTGGGAGAAATGGCCACAGGGGACGTGATGCGACTCCATCTGGAGATTCCTGAAGCCGTTTTTGTGGAAGATGTAGATTCCTTCATGAAACAGCCTGGGAATGAGACTGCAGATACGGTACAGAAGAAGCTGGATGAACAGTACCAGAAGTATAAGTTTATGGAGCTCAATCTTGCTCAAAAGAAACGGAGGCTGAAAGGTCAGATTCCGGAAATTAAGCAGACTTTAGAAATTCTAAAATACATGCAGAAGAAAAAGGAGTCTACCAGTTCACTGGAGACCAGATTCTTATTGGCAGATAACCTGTACTGTAAAGCTTCAGTCCCTCCTACGGATAAAGTGTGTCTGTGGTTGGGGGCAAATGTAATGCTTGAATGTGATATTGATGAAGCTCAGGCATTGTTGGAAAAGAATTTATCGACTGCCACAAAGAATCTCGATTCTCTTGAGGAAGACCTCGACTTTCTTCGAGATCAGTTTACTACCACAGAAGTCAATATGGCCAGGGTTTATAATTGGGATGTAAAAAGAAGAAACAAAGATGATTCTACTAAGAACAAAGCGTAATGCTGGCAATTAAAAATGTGGTTCAGTTTTCCAAACATGTTTATGCTTCAAAGTTGATGTAACTTTAAATGATTGTTAACGGCAACAATGATAATTAAAACTTAAAAAAAAAAAGATAAACACCACTTTATTTATAATAACATACTTAGTTCAAATGTTTTTTGAAATTTGCAATGTTGTTATTTTTTGCATTTCCAACAAAGTAAATGCTGCTTTCATCTTCTTCTTTGTGTCTTTGTCCTAAGAAAAGTCTTAGCTGAAATGGCTGGAAACTGTGAGATATATTACAGACGCTGATTTCTGGACAGTCCAGCACAGTTTACTTTTTGTATATTGGCTAGTGTCACTCTTACTTGTGATGTGGCTAAACCAGGTTAGAGATAGGAAAAACAGTTTAAATCTTTGAAAACTCGTTAATCTTTAGTACACATAGGGCTTTATGGTCCTCTGTTGTTATTTGTCCTTTGTAAATGGAGTTTCATGAATTACTGCTTAGCCAATAACTATGTAATGTTCTGTACTTTTCAGGAAATGGCAATTTGCATTCCTAAATAGTAAGAGGGCTGTTGAGACAATACCTTTTCTAACCCAATATAAGTGCACAGAGAGCCTTTTCAATGCCAACATAAAGGAGATCTTGGCCAACACGAAATAATGAAATTACCCACTGAAAACTCTTGTCTGAGCTGATTTTTGTACTTAGTAACAGTTCTCCAGAGCAGCAAGATGGGAATATTAAAATAAATATAAATCTGCAATGGTTTAAAAAAAAAAAAAAAAAGAATACTAGATTGAGTTGCTGTGCCAGCCTCCGGCTATCTTCCCAACCAAGGAATTAAACCCCATGGCTGGGGTCTCCTGCATTGACTGGTGGGTTCTTTATACTAGCGCTACCTAGGAAGCCTTTAATTAGGAGGCATTAATATAAAATTTTATTCTAACTAGTAAATGTACTAATTTGATAAACGAGTTTGAAAGTATATTCAGCAATTAAAAACTTAAATAAAGTATCACAAATCAGTGTATATATTTTAAGTATTCAACAGAACTCTGATCTAATCTTTAGAATTGAAATAATTCAAAACTATTCATTATACTAGCTTGGTATATCTGTAAATACTCATTTTATCTTTAATAAATGTAGCCCATATGTGCCCATATATTGTAGCCCATATATTCCTGATATAGATATGAGATCCAGATAAAATACTATTCTGATTTTTTCCATCAATGAGCAGAAGTTAGTATTTTTTTTGATAATAATTTATAAATAACTCAATGGCTTTCCAGGTGATGCTAGCAGTAGTGAACCTGCCTGCAATGCAGAAGACATAAGAGATGTAATTTTCATCCTGTTTGAGAAGATTTCCTGGAGAAGGCTATGTCAGCCCCTCCGGTATTCTTACCTGGAAAATACCGGGGACCAGAGGAGCCTCATGGCTACAGTGTATAGGTTACAAAGAGTTGGAGATGAGTGAAGCTATTTAGCACACAGGCACGGATGCATACACTAGCCTTTTCATTGTTTACAGTGTACTTTAAATTGACGTAGACTTTAGTTAATATAAAATGCAAAGATAAAATGGAAAACAAGATGCCCAACAAAAAAACAGAATAAAAGGTAAACAGTTCTTAGACTGTAAAAATTAAAATTGATTCTTTAGTCCAATTTGCCTATTACTTGATGCATTCACATCTTGAGGAAATATTCAGCATATTAATTTGTTCTCATTTCCTTTTAATAATGAGACAGTTTCTAGATATAAAATAAATCTCTGGAACTGATTAAATAAGGATATTGTACAGTTTTGGTGTAGCTTTCAAATGGAAAGCAATGAACAAAATGATGAAATCAAGTAATCTCCTAATTTATTTTAGTATTTAACTGGAACAAAATAAAATGCTGTCTATTTTTAGTCATTACATTGATTTTACTGTGTTTAATTTTACTGACAAGAACAATAATGAAATGCATTGATAGACACTTTAAAATTAGAATATAATTTAAACATTAGGGAGTATAAAAAAAGAATAAACTCTTTTAAAAGATGATAGTAACTAAAATAAATTTCATAAGATATTTTGATATCTTAAATTTTAATAATTGAAATTCAAAGAGGAAAATTATCTTGCTCATATCTCAACTCATGAATTATTCATTGACCACCTTAGACTATGTAGTCACATTCTATACAACATATTACAACTATTTTGAAGGAAAAAACATCCCATTCAAATCAAAATATTCCTAGACTCTACTTTAGAGTTGTAAATTTCATTAGAGTGAAATATTGAATTGCCAGACTGCTCTTCATTGTGTTGCATGGGTTTTTCACTGAGGTGACTGCCCTTATGTTAGAGCCTGGGCTCAGTGGTTTTGGTGCATGGGCTTTGTTGCCTCACAGCATGAGAAATCTCCAGGAGCAGGGATAATACTCATGTTCCCTGCATTGCCAGGTGGATTCTTAACCACTGGACCACCAGGGAATTCCTGAAAGTACTTTTTAGGATGATCATTATTTTACTTTATTAACTTACTTATTTTACTAAGTCAGACAGGACTGAGTGACTTTCACCCACTGACTTACTCAGCCATAAGATCTTTCAGTTTTGTCTTCAGTCAAATGGGGTGAAACTGGAGAATTTTGAAAAGTCAGTTATGTATGTCTTCTGCTTTAAAAAGACAATTTTGACTCTTGCACGGAATGGAGATTACTTACTAAGTGGGAAAATTGAGGAAACCTATTTGAGAGCTATGGTAATGAGTCAAGGTGACATCTTGAAATAAGATAGTAGTTGTGAGTGAATGGAGCTTCCTTGGTGACTCAGGCAGTAAAGAGTCTACCTGCAATGTGGGTGACCTGGGTTCAGTCCCTGGGTGGGGAAGATTCCCTGAAGGAGAGAATGGCTCCCTATTCTAGTATTATTGGCTGGAGAATTCCATGGACAGAGGAGTCTGGGGCTCTATGGTCCATGAAGTCAGATTCGAATTTCCCTTTTACTTTTTTTGTGAGAGTTAAGTCTGTTGGTAGACTACAAAATATATCTTCAGGCTAGAGGCGATAGGATTCTTTGGTAAGTTGGATTATGGGTATGAAAGTAAGAGCATAAGAATGACTTCACAGGTTTTTAAAAATCAACATGAATCAGCCATACTGTTTTTAAACATTTATTTACTTGACTATTCTTGGTCTTAGTTGTGGCATGTGGAATCTTTAGTTGTAGCATGTGGGACCAGTTCCATGACCAGGCATCAATCCCAGGTTCCCTACATTAAGAGAGTGGAGTCTTAGCCACTAGCCCACCAGGGAAGTCCCCTCAAAATACTGTTCTGATTCTGATACTTTTGTTTTTCTTTTCCAAATTTCCTGTTAGGTTTAAATGTAATGGTTTTACGTCTTGATTAGCCATATGCCAAATCATTAATAATGAATAGAATATCTTAGCTGAAATACAGCATGATTAAGAAGAGTCTATGATCAAATATATTTATTGTCTAGTTTCACCATTTCAAATAGAAGATAATTCTAAGTATTACCTAAGTGTCATTACAACTCCCTATAAATGATAGACTCCTCAGACTGGAAGCCAGTCCAAAAATGCTTGACCAGTTAAGAGACGAACTTGTGTTCAGTTTCTTGATTTAGTGTATTTGACTAAGTAAATTCCTATTTTAAATCAGTTTTCCGTGATGATACTGCAAGCCATATCAGTACACACTTCTCTGCTTTTACTGACTGAGTGTAAAAACTGTCCTTTACATGCAGGTTTTTTTTTTTTTTTTTTTTTTTTTTTTAAATCTCTAAAAGCTCATAGAATATAGGCATGCTGGGCTTTGGAAATAAATAGTGAAATTTAAGTATAGGGCTTCCCCTGGTGGTCCAGTGGGTAAGGACACCACCTTGAAGTGCAAGGGGCGCCACTTCGATCCCTGGCCTGGGAAGATCCCACGTGCCGCGGAGCGGCTGGACTGATGTGTCCAATTACCGAGCCGGAGCTTTGGGGCACACGCGCCCAGAGCCAGCGCTCTGCGACGACAGAGGCCACCGCAATGGGAGGCCCACAGGAGCCAAAGAACAAAGACAGATGAAAATAGATAAATGAAAGACCAATAGAAGTGGCCCACCCATTCCCCTCCCTCCCCACCCCACCCCCCAAAAAATAAATAAATAAAAAATAAAAGTAAAAAAAAAAAAATGTTTTTTTTTTTTAAATTTAAGTATAATTAATTCTAGTTCTGACTCAGAACTAGAATCATGTAGCAAAATCATGAGAAAGATAATATGGAAAACTTGAATCAAAGCACATTAAATAAGGTCATAAGAAGAGAGAGTCAATTATGGCTTTGCAAAATCCATTGTAAAGTAGAAAAGATTATTGGTATAAAAAGCTAATCTGTTTCTATTACTGAGTAAGGTGTATGATAATTATATTTATGTTATCAAGGATGAGCAGGCAATGGATATAAAAGAGATAAGAACAGATGAACCAATCTCAGTGTTATCTTATATGTATCTGTCTTCCACACAAAGGCATCAAGACAAAGAGCAATGTTGTTATTCACTGTGAAAGGGAAATCATGAAATTTTAAAGTTGTGCCAATAGAAGCAAGGGAAGTGGAGAGGTGGGTGAAATTGATCACTCTAAGCAGCTGGTTTCAGTAATTCAGTCTGCTCAAAATAAATGGTTATGATAGATAGTCATTAGCACATGCAAAATTCTAATTGAATGTGGGAATGAATTCCTCCAAAATTCTTCACCAGTTTTTTTTTTTTTTTTTTCTCTTTTTTTTTTTTTGAGCTGATATACTCTGGAAGAAATGTCTTCAGTTTATAGGTGAATATTATTAATGATAGGTCCGATGTATTTAATTCTATTTTTCTGACATTGGTATTCTTATTAGGCTGATAGAAGCATAAAATATATAGAGAAAAACACAGGTATTATAAAACTATGTATCATGGGAAGTCCCATTTGATAATAATGAATATTTTGATTCCCATAATAGAAGTAGAGAGATAATTTGCTACATTTTACATCTGCATTTATAAAAAGCTCAAGACAAAAGTATGTGTTTTGATAACCACTTTATTATTTAGATGGTTGCATAAAACCATATTTGATTTCCCATTTTCACTACTGAACAAAGCATCGTAACTTACTATTGCTATTAAAATGATGGAGAAATCAATGCCCATTACTATTAAGGTGAAGAAAATGGAGCTTTATAGTTTAAAATTCTGCATTTACTATTCAAAAATTTCAAAAATAGTAACATGCAATGTGCTGTAAAAATGCCAAATCATAATATCATAATATCCTAAAATCTTGGAAGATGTCAAAAACCTCTAAACCACTTAAGAATTTAATTAACATGCCAGATAATTGAAATTCATTTCTAGAAGTGTAGTGTCCAATATGATAAGTGGCAGTAGTAGTATTAGTGCAATATTTGGTACCGTATTGAAGAGCATAGGTGTTGAACGTTATCAGCACAAAAGTTCTATAGGACAGTGGTTTTCTAGAAAGTTTTAAATATATAAAACATATTAATGATTTATTAATATTATTTTATTGCTTATTCTTTAAAAATATCTAAGCTATATGGAAATTTAAAAGTAGCTCATAATTTGCTATTTTGTCTTCCACACAAAGGCATCAAGACAAAGAGCAATGTTGTTATTCACTGTGAAAGGGAAATCATGAAATTTTAAAGTTGTGCCAATAGAAGCAAGGGAAGTGGAGAGGTGGGTGAAATTGATCACTCTAAGCAGCTGGTTTCAGTAATTCAGTCTGCTCAAAATAAATGGTTATGATAGATAGTCATTAGCACATGCAAAATTCTAATTGAATGTGGGAATGAATTCCTCCAAAATTCTTCACCAGTTTTTTTTTTTTTTTTTTCTCTTTTTTTTTTTTTGAGCTGATATACTCTGGAAGAAATGTCTTCAGTTTATAGGTGAATATTATTAATGATAGGTCCGATGTATTTAATTCTATTTTTCTGACATTGGTATTCTTATTAGGCTGATAGAAGCATAAAATATATAGAGAAAAACACAGGTATTATAAAACTATGTATCATGGGAAGTCCCATTTGATAATAATGAATATTTTGATTCCCATAATAGAAGTAGAGAGATAATTTGCTACATTTTACATCTGCATTTATAAAAAGCTCAAGACAAAAGTATGTGTATTGATAACCACTTTATTATTTAGATGGTTGCATAAAACCATATTTGATTTCCCATTTTCACTACTGAACAAAGCATCGTAACTTACTATTGCTATTAAAATGATGGAGAAATCAATGCCCATTACTATTAAGGTGAAGAAAATGGAGCTTTATAGTTTAAAATTCTGCATTTACTATTCAAAAATTTCAAAAATAGTAACATGCAATGTGCTGTAAAAATGCCAAATCATAATATCATAATATCCTAAAATCTTGGAAGATGTCAAAAACCTCTAAACCACTTAAGAATTTAATTAACATGCCAGATAATTGAAATTCATTTCTAGAAGTGTAGTGTCCAATATGATAAGTGGCAGTAGTAGTATTAGTGCAATATTTGGTACCGTATTGAAGAGCATAGGTGTTGAACGTTATCAGCACAAAAGTTCTATAGGACAGTGGTTTTCTAGAAAGTTTTAAATATATAAAAACATATTAATGATTTATTAATATTATTTTATTGCTTATTCTTTAAAAAATATCTAAGCTATATGGAAATTTAAAAGTAGCTCATAATTTGCTATTAAAACATGAAATCCAGAGCTATATTGAAAGCAAAGTTTCACAGCAATGAGATTTCTTTTCTTTAGCTGTTTTTCTAAGTAAATTCAGCAAAAAAAGTAAAATTAAATCACTATCGATTAAACATCTCCTAGCAAATAAGACTGTCATTTCACCTTGTCTCTCAACTACATTAAAACTCAGACTAGCTAATCGTTGTTCAGTGACAAAGAGAATACCATATAAAGTCAAGAAAGAGGAGGACTTAAACACTTCAGGATGTAGTTTTTATTCATTTTTTTAGGAAAATATATCCTTGTTCAACTTTAGTGGAACTCTGAAATGATTATACATGACAAAGTTTTCTAAAACAAAGAGCTCCTAGACTTTTGTGAATATGTACATAGACTTTATTTGCAAACTACTCTTCTAATTTGAAAATGATTTCAATTATATGATGGCAGTCATTGTTACATGATTTAAATTTTTAATAATTATATGCTATTTCTTGAATTATGAACTGTCAGTACCTGCGTTTATCCAGCTTTCTCTTACTCAATGTGACAACTGCTATTTAAAACATAATGGCAAACATTTTGTCAACATGCAAAATATAAAGATCAGGAAATACATGTTCCAAAATAAGTGATCAGAATTGTAGCATTTGCTCTGAGACTATTTATTCCTTAAATCTTAAAATATTCAAGGTATTTTAAAAATGTATTGGTAATGGATGATATTAGATGCTCTTCATAGACTACAGTTTTATCCTCCTTGAGGTTAGGTTTATTGTTTGCCCATTTAACACCTATATTATGTGTACCTTGTTGGACACTGGTGCACACAGTAGATTCATAACAAGTATGCATTCAACTAAATTAATAAATATCTTTCTACATTTGTCAAGGCCTGGTTTCTGATGGTTTGTCAGTAAATATTTGGTACCGTATTGAAGAGCATAGGTGTTGAACGTTATCAGCACAAAAGTTCTATAGGACAGTGGTTTTCTAGAAAGTTTTAAATATATAAAACATATTAATGATTTATTAATATTATTTTATTGCTTATTCTTTAAAAAATATCTAAGCTATATGGAAATTTAAAAGTAGCTCATAATTTGCTATTAAAACATGAAATCCAGAGCTATATTGAAAGCAAAGTTTCACAGCAATGAGATTTCTTTTCTTTAGCTGTTTTTCTAAGTAAATTCAGCAAAAAAAGTAAAATTAAATCACTATCGATTAAACATCTCCTAGCAAATAAGACTGTCATTTCACCTTGTCTCTCAACTACATTAAAACTCAGACTAGCTAATCGTTGTTCAGTGACAAAGAGAATACCATATAAAGTCAAGAAAGAGGAGGACTTAAACACTTCAGGATGTAGTTTTTATTCATTTTTATAGGAAAATATATCCTTGTTCAACTTTAGTGGAACTCTGAAATGATTATACATGACAAAGTTTTCTAAAACAAAGAGCTCCTAGACTTTTGTGAATATGTACATAGACTTTATTTGCAAACTACTCTTCTAATTTGAAAATGATTTCAATTATATGATGGCAGTCATTGTTACATGATTTAAATTTTTAATAATTATATGCTATTTCTTGAATTATGAACTGTCAGTACCTGCGTTTATCCAGCTTTCTCTTACTCAATGTGACAACTGCTATTTAAAACATAATGGCAAACATTTTGTCAACATGCAAAATATAAAGATCAGGAAATACATGTTCCAAAATAAGTGATCAGAATTGTAGCATTTGCTCTGAGACTATTTATTCCTTAAATCTTAAAATATTCAAGGTATTTTAAAAATGTATTGGTAATGGATGATATTAGATGCTCTTCATAGACTACAGTTTTATCCTCCTTGAGGTTAGGTTTATTGTTTGCCCATTTAACACCTATATTATGTGTACCTTGTTGGACACTGGTGCACACAGTAGATTCATAACAAGTATGCATTCAACTAAATTAATAAATATCTTTCTACATTTGTCAAGGCCTGGTTTCTGATGGTTTGTCAGTAAATATTTGTTGAGTGAACTAAAATATCACTAGAGAGTCCAAAAGAAGGAAGACATACTCACATATGATCACTGAAACATAAAGAGTAATTTTCTCTATAAGTGCATTTATGTTCATCAAAATGGTAAATTTCCTCAGAATTGTTTTTTATACATTATAAATATAATGACATAAAATTTTTTTGAGTTGATAAATCTTTGCATTCTTTTCATTTCTTTCTTCATTAATGCACAAAATGATAGACTCAGAGACAGAAATTGTCTATTTGGGCATCAAATTGTTTTATTCCAAAGAACAGTTGCATAAATATCCTTAAACATATATCTTTCCTATATATTCAGTTATAAAAAGTTGAACAATAGAAATGAATTCATTTTATGACATTAAATAAAAAGATGAACTGTCTAGACGTCACTTTGATCAGCTAAAAAAAAAAATCAATATTTAATCAGATGGAAATAAAATCTGTCTTTCTGAGTCTAACACTTTTTATAAGTATTAATTTATAAGTATAGTTATTAGAAATAAATCAGTATTATGGACATTCTTTGAAACTGAGAACTTAAACCTCATATTTTATACACAAAACTATATATAAAATAGATAAGCAACAAGGACCTATTTTTGTTTGTTTGTCTTTTAAATGAGGCTTTATTTATCTATGTATTTATTTTTGCCTCTAAGTCATCATTTATTTTTCATCCATATTTTTTATTCTTTGGCATGTGCAGCCATCACAGTGGCCTCTCTCATTGCAGAACAGCAGCTCTGGGCGCATGTGCTCCAGAGTACTGACTCATAATTGGTACACCGGCCAAGCTGTTCCTGGGCATGTGGGATCTTCCCGGGTCAGGGATCAAACTGGTGCCCCTTGCATTGCAAGGCAAACTCTTTACCCACTGGACCACCAGGGAAGCCCAAACAAGGACCTACTCTATAGGACAGGGAATTCTATTCAATATTCTGTAATAACCCATATGGGAAAAAGTCTGAAAAACAATGAAGACATATATCTATATCTGTGTGTGTGTGTGTGTGTGTGTGTGTGTATACACACAAATGTATATATAACTGAATCACTCTTCTGTACACCTGAAATTATCATGACATTATAAATCAGCTATACTCCAATGTAAAGTGCAAATAAAATTCATTAAAAAAATAAAATGCTCAGGAAAAATATCTAATAACATAATTAGTCATTGACTAAGAACTTAATTTAGAAGTTCTTTAGACAAAAGATATTTCTAAAAAACTGTAGACCAACTTTATCACTTTGGTACTTTCTCATTTGGTTATTGAGCAATGCTAAATGAATGATGGTTTATAGGTGTATTGTGACCAGCAGGTGATGTAGTATTCTTGATGATAGATGTTTACTTCCATAATGACCACTAAATATCAATATATATTTTAGGGATTTGACTTGGTATATTATACTTCAGTTTATCATCGATCTAATTATCTTTATTAATGCCATTTCTAAAATGTTACCTAAAAATCAGTTTCTAAATCAGTTACTATGAAAATATTGACTAGCAGTAACTTCACAAGGCTTTTAACCTGGATAATTAAAAAGATTTTTTTCAGTTATAATTGACATATAACATTACATTAGTTTCAGAGGTTACAAGTTAATGATTCAATATTTGTATTCACTGTGAAATAAACAATCTATTCTCCATCTATCACTACAAAGTTATAATATTTTTTCTTATGATAAGATCTTTTAAGATTTCTTTCTTAGTAACATTTAAATATACAATAAGGTATTATTAACTATAGTCAAGCAAACTATACATTATATCTTCGTGACTTTAGAACTAGAAATTTGTGACTTTTGACCCCCTGCACCCATTTTGCCCATCCTTCATCACCCACAAATTTGTTCTTTTGAACAGATAATTTTTCTATGACCTTGTTTTTCTTTTCAGATCACATATAAATGAGATTGTTAGGTATTTGTCTTTTTCTGACATTATATTTAGCATAATGCCTTGAAGGTCTGTTCATGTTGTCTCAAATGGAAATATATCTTTCTTTATTATGACTGAATAATATACTTTTGTGAGAGCCTGTGTGTTAATAACATTTTTTAAAAATCCATTTATTCATTGGTGGACACAAATTATTATGTCTTAGCTAATTGTAAGTAAAGCTACAATGAATATTGTATATATACAATATATATACATCTATACTATATATATATATATATATATATATATATATACTTCTCAAATTAGTGTTTTCATTTTCTTCAGATAAATACCCAGATGTGGAAATGCTAATATGATAATTTTATTTTCTGAATTACTTCCTTACTGTTTTCCTTATCAACTGGATCAATTTACATTTCCACGAACAGTGTGCCAGGGTTCCTTTTCTCCACATACTTGGCAATAGTTTTTTATTTATTATCTTTTTGATGATGCATAGGCTTTTATTGATTGATTGATTGAATGAGCTGTCATTCAACAAGGGTATGAAATTAGAAATCTGACTCTAAAATAATGTTATTAGATATAAACATCTAAGTTATATGGAGTTGAACCTTGAACAACATAAGCATGAGGGTTGCCAACCTCTGCATAGTCAAGATGCCATTTGTAACTTTCGAATCACCAAGAGTGTAATAGCAAATATTCTACTTTTGACCATAAGTCTTGTTGATAATAAAAACTGTTAACAAGTATTTTGTATCTTATATGCATTATAAACTGTATTCTCACATTAAAGTAAGCTGGATAAAAGAAAATGATATTAAAAAATCATAAGGAAAAGAAAATACATGTACAATCCTGTACTGTATTTATCATTGCCATAAGTTTACACTTGTTTTCAAGAGTAATTATTAACTATAGTAAAAAAAAAGCTTATGATAAGATCTTTTAAGATTTCTTTCTTAGTAACATTTAAATATACAATAAGGTATTATTAACTATAGTCAAGCAAACTATACATTATATCTTCGTGACTTTAGAACTAGAAATTTGTGACTTTTGACCCCCTGCACCCATTTTGCCCATCCTTCATCACCCACAAATTTGTTCTTTTGAACAGATAATTTTTCTATGACCTTGTTTTTCTTTTCAGATCACATATAAATGAGATTGTTAGGTATTTGTCTTTTTCTGACATTATATTTAGCATAATGCCTTGAAGGTCTGTTCATGTTGTCTCAAATGGAAATATATCTTTCTTTATTATGACTGAATAATATACTTTTGTGAGAGCCTGTGTGTTAATAACATTTTTTAAAAATCCATTTATTCATTGGTGGACACAAATTATTATGTCTTAGCTAATTGTAAGTAAAGCTACAATGAATATTGTATATATACAATATATATACATCTATACTATATATATATATATATATATATATATATATATATATCTTCTCAAATTAGTGTTTTCATTTTCTTCAGATAAATACCCAGATGTGGAAATGCTAATATGATAATTTTATTTTCTGAATTACTTCCTTACTGTTTTCCTTATCAACTGGATCAATTTACATTTCCACGAACAGTGTGCCAGGGTTCCTTTTCTCCACATACTTGGCAATAGTTTTTTATTTATTATCTTTTTGATGATGCATAGGCTTTTATTGATTGATTGATTGAATGAGCTGTCATTCAACAAGGGTATGAAATTAGAAATCTGACTCTAAAATAATGTTATTAGATATAAACATCTAAGTTATATGGAGTTGAACCTTGAACAACATAAGCATGAGGGTTGCCAACCTCTGCATAGTCAAGATGCCATTTGTAACTTTCGAATCACCAAGAGTGTAATAGCAAATATTCTACTTTTGACCATAAGTCTTGTTGATAATAAAAACTGTTAACAAGTATTTTGTATCTTATATGCATTATAAACTGTATTCTCACATTAAAGTAAGCTGGATAAAAGAAAATGATATTAAAAAATCATAAGGAAAAGAAAATACATGTACAATCCTGTACTGTATTTATCATTGCCATAAGTTTACACTTGTTTTCAAGATGAATCTTATGTCAAGACCTACGTCAATAGTCTTATATGATATAAAGAACAGCAGATACTGTACTTATTACTAACACTAGACTTCAGAAGTGAAATGATAATGTGAAAAATCCATATTTATTAACAGGTATAATGATTTGTGCATTGATAATGAAGAAAAGTATGATAGCTTAATGGTAGGCTGGGATAAATGCTAATTCATAATTCATTAGAAAATTCTTAATGGCATACAACATTATAGTCACATTCATAAGATAATACTAGAAATATTGTTACTTTTAAAAAAATAAAATGTGATAAAAGGGTGGTATTCAGTTTCTCCAAGAGCAAGGTATAATATAAGGTAATGCAGTTCTTTGAAACAGAATTTATAAAATAATAAGAATACTAATGCATTAATAATTATGCATTGACCTTATGCCTATGTAAGAATAGACTGCTACCTACATATTGTATGCATTTATGATGTATCTTTTTCTTAATATTTTCAGTATTCCTAGACTCCATGCTTTACCTGCAAGATTTCCCAGACTGTCATAAATCTGTATAAATCTTTCTGTATATTTATTGAAAGAAATCTGCATGTAAGTGGATCTGCACAGTTCAAACTCATACTGTTAAAGGCTCAGATATTACTTTGCTAGTGATAATGATTTTGGAATTGAAATGGAAGTTTTAAAAGTATCACAGTTTTTTAAAATACTAAATTACTCTTTGGTAGCCCCAATAACTGGGTTTCCCCAGTGGTTCAGTGGGTAAAGCATCTGCCAGCAATACGGAAAACACAGGGGATGCTGGTTCAATCCCTGGGTCAAAAAGATACCCTGTGGAAGGGAATGGCTTATAATGCATAAGTTTTCTTACTGTTTTATAACTTCCATTTCAAAAACTGCATTACCTTTTACTGTACTCCTCTCTCTTATAATTGGAGAAATTTAGTGTCACCCTATTATGACATTTGATTTTTTAAAAAAGCAGCAATGTTTCCAATATTGTACTATGAAGGCAAGGATAACACTCCAGTATTCCTGCCTGAAAAATCACGTGGAAAAGCCTGGAAGACTGTAGTCCGTTGAGTGGCAAAGAGATGGACACGACTGAACAAATAAGCAACAGTCCCAATAAGCTGCATAGTAAAATCTTCTAAGCAGTTCTTGAACTGATATAGTTCATACAAGTTATCAGTTTGATTCAGGATCAGATCATCATTTTCACTAGCTATATGGATAGTAGCAAAAGTTTCAGTGAATCTCATATGTGTAAGTGTTGTGTTTTAGGAAATTTGATTACTTTTCCTGCATTTGCTCTTTTCGACAAGAGCCACACTTTAAAATCCATTGCTTTAATCATATCCAACCCCTAGAACAGTGTTTTGTCATTTTTCCTCCAAGACATGGATTGATGCTTTTATTTTCCATGAAAGCCAACAGGATCACTCAGCAAGGATTGTCCCTTATTTTGTATAAATAGAGTACAATATTAATATTAGAGCTCCTAGAAATTATTTAAAACTTGTCATGTTCTCTGCCCTCATTGAATGATGACTGATGAGGCAATATTTGTAGTGTGTAATAAGTTACAGGAGTGAAAACTGTTGAATAAGTAATAGAGTACAAGCTCTTCTTATTAAGTAATAATTAATTTGAGATTTCCCCATTTTCTCTTCTTCCTAAGAAACTTGGAAAACCAAGTAATAAATTATTTTACATTTAAGAAACCAAATTAAAAATATTTCTTTATTTCATCACCACACATGATAATGATTTTGGAATTGAAATGGAAGTTTTAAAAGTATCACAGTTTTTTAAAATACTAAATTACTCTTTGGTAGCCCCAATAACTGGGTTTCCCCAGTGGTTCAGTGGGTAAAGCATCTGCCAGCAATACGGAAAACACAGGGGATGCTGGTTCAATCCCTGGGTCAAAAAGATACCCTGTGGAAGGGAATGGCTTATAATGCATAAGTTTTCTTACTGTTTTATAACTTCCATTTCAAAAACTGCATTACCTTTTACTGTACTCCTCTCTCTTATAATTGGAGAAATTTAGTGTCACCCTATTATGACATTTGATTTTTTAAAAAAGCAGCAATGTTTCCAATATTGTACTATGAAGGCAAGGATAACACTCCAGTATTCCTGCCTGAAAAATCACGTGGAAAAGCCTGGAAGACTGTAGTCCGTTGAGTGGCAAAGAGATGGACACGACTGAACAAATAAGCAACAGTCCCAATAAGCTGCATAGTAAAATCTTCTAAGCAGTTCTTGAACTGATATAGTTCATACAAGTTATCAGTTTGATTCAGGATCAGATCATCATTTTCACTAGCTATATGGATAGTAGCAAAAGTTTCAGTGAATCTCATATGTGTAAGTGTTGTGTTTTAGGAAATTTGATTACTTTTCCTGCATTTGCTCTTTTCGACAAGAGCCACACTTTAAAATCCATTGCTTTAATCATATCCAACCCCTAGAACAGTGTTTTGTCATTTTTCCTCCAAGACATGGATTGATGCTTTTATTTTCCATGAAAGCCAACAGGATCACTCAGCAAGGATTGTCCCTTATTTTGTATAAATAGAGTACAATATTAATATTAGAGCTCCTAGAAATTATTTAAAACTTGTCATGTTCTCTGCCCTCATTGAATGATGACTGATGAGGCAATATTTGTAGTGTGTAATAAGTTACAGGAGTGAAAACTGTTGAATAAGTAATAGAGTACAAGCTCTTCTTATTAAGTAATAATTAATTTGAGATTTCCCCATTTTCTCTTCTTCCTAAGAAACTTGGAAAACCAAGTAATAAATTATTTTACATTTAAGAAACCAAATTAAAAATATTTCTTTATTTCATCACAACACATGATAGCTTTTGATTTCTGGGTTGGGATATTTCTCGGTAGGCCAGTATTTTAACTTAAAAGCAGTAGAAAAAGCAGAGCAGCAAGTAACAACAGAATAAACAAAGGCATAATTATTCAAATAGGGAAGGAGTTTTCTTGTTCTTTTTACTCTTACTTCCTTAAAAACTAGAAACTGTTGATTATGCTACTTTCACAGAATCTTACCAAGTGATTTCTGTTTTCTATTTTTTTCCATGCAATCTTTTTTCCCACAGAATGCACAAATTGGAAAGGTGACCTCTATTTAAAACTAACGATATTTTAATTCTATTTAGTTTATTACCTGGGGCTTCCTTGGTAACTCAGTGGTAAGTGAATTCAAGTGTAATGCAGGAGACCAGGAGACAAAGATTCTCACCTCGGATTGAGAAGATGCCCTGGAGGAAGGCGTGGCAACCCATTCCGCTAATCTTGTCGGGATAATCTCATGGACAGAGGAGACTGGTGGGCTACAGTTCATAGGGTCACAAAGAGTCTGGCGGGACTGAGCAGCAGCAGTATATTAATTATAAGGCCAGACTGAGTGAGTTCAGCTAAACCAAGTTTTGTACAAATAAAGTGTGCTTATTATTTTTAAAGATAAATACTGTAAATTTAATTGAGATAATCAAACCACATTTGCTTACTCACAAAACTTGAGGATGGATTTCAAAACTTACATACAATTAAATATAAAGCCAATATCAGTTAAAACAAATACTATATAATAGTATGAAATATTAATTTACATTTATTTATTTAATAATAAACATCCTTATATCTACTATTGTGATCATGATTACCATATTTACTATAAAGTAGAACTGTCTTTTCAATACAAACTTGTTATTTAATTTGAACATATTTTTAAAAATTCATTGTCATATTAAAATCAATTTATCAGACATTTATTTATTAAATATATTTTGTTCAATGCATATGACTCTCCAATTAATTCAATTTTTGAATATAAGTTTAATATTAAAACAATTTAATAATTGCTTTGTAGCATATTTAATAATTCAAATCAATTCAAAATAGTTTGAATAATCTCCATGTATATAAGACATTCAATCAACTTAAAAAATTAACAGTGTAAATATTTGCCAATCTAATAATTGTTAACAAGATGGGGAAGTGTTTTCATATTTAAACAAATTTTAAATGTTTATTAAAATCAGAATTTTCATAGAGTTATGTATTTCTCTATGAGAGAATATGTTATATTCTACAGATAGATTAATTGGAGAACTGCCAATAATATTCTAGATTTATATGTAAAACAATTTTTTCACTTGCTTAGAATTTGTGGTACATAATGTAACAAAACTGTTAATTTTAAAATTTTTATTCAAACTCTGGCAATCTTGAGATCACTGGTTAAAACTTATAAATAATTCTTATCTGATAAATGATAACATTAGATGCAAAGATTTCCATTGCTTTTATTCCTTAACTAATTAATATTTTAAAGGAATTGTTAAGGTTGTCTGACAGTATTTTTTTCTACCCTACTAAGCTTCTTTCTGCTCATTAATATCTAGTGGTGGTGGTGGGTGCTGTGAGCTATTTTTAAAATTGACTCATTAAAAATAAATCACTTCTGAAATCACCCTATTTTTCTCCCTGAAGTCTGTATTTTAGAAATATTTTCTTGCCACTTCTTTTTTCTTGTGTATCTATGTTCATGCTAAGATTCTTCTGTCCTGTCTGACTCTTTGTGACCCCATGGACCATATCCCACCGGTCTCCTCTGTCCATTGGATTCTCCAGGCAAGAATACTGGAGTGGGTTACCATGCTCTTCAGCCAGGGACCTTCCTGACCCAGGGATCAAATCCATTCCTCTTATATCTCCTGCATTGGCAGGTGGGTTCTTTACCACTAGCACCTCCTGGGAAGCCCCTCCTTGTATAAGAATCTTAAAAAACCAGCCCATAAGAGAGTATATTTTTTCTCTAAGTCCTAATAAAACTGTGAATGTTTCTTCTCTTGAGAGAATGAATAGAAATATTTTCAACGATATAAACAGCTTTTCCCTGATGATGTGTACTCCAATAAAAAAATAGTTGTACTGAGTGAACATATAGCCCCTTCTACCATACTGACTCTCACATCCATGGTACCCAGGCAGGGCTTAATAAGATTCTACTGTGGGGAATAGAACCTGTTACAGAAAAGGAATTAAAATTGGATGTATGATACTGCTTATATGTGGAATCTGAAAAAAAAAAAAAGGGTGTGGGTACAAATTAACTCATCTACAAAACAGAAATAGACTCATAGATGTGGAAAATAAACCTATGGTTAGCCTGGCGTAAGGTGGGTTGGAATAAATTGGTAGATTGAAATTGACATGTACACACTCATACACACTACTATTTTTTTAAAATACATAACTAATAATCACTTACTGTATAGCACAAGGAACCTTACTCAACACTCTGTAATGACCTATATGAAAGAGAATCCAAAAAAGAGTGGATATATATTCAGGTATTAAAGATTCACTTGGCTGTACATCCTAAACTAACACAACATTGTAAATCAGCTATACCCCAATAAAAGTATTTTTTACTAAGTTGAGAAGAAATAAAAGAAAGAAATGAAAATACACATAATGCTGTGTCCTATTGTACTATTTTCCCCTCTTAAGCAATCTTAAGCATTCGTTTTCAGCCCTGGAAAAGGGTGTTCCCTTGTATATCTAAACTGGAAGCTACTTAGCCACAGTTCTAGGCCTCCACAGAGCATGCCAGGTGCCTCAGATGATAAAGAATGTGCCTGCAATTCAGGCGACCCTGAAGGCATCTTCTGTCCTGTCTGACTCTTTGTGACCCCATGGACCATATCCCACCGGTCTCCTCTGTCCATTGGATTCTCCAGGCAAGAATACTGGAGTGGGTTACCATGCTCTTCAGCCAGGGACCTTCCTGACCCAGGGATCAAATCCATTCCTCTTATATCTCCTGCATTGGCAGGTGGGTTCTTTACCACTAGCACCTCCTGGGAAGCCCCTCCTTGTATAAGAATCTTAAAAAACCAGCCCATAAGAGAGTATATTTTTTCTCTAAGTCCTAATAAAACTGTGAATGTTTCTTCTCTTGAGAGAATGAATAGAAATATTTTCAACGATATAAACAGCTTTTCCCTGATGATGTGTACTCCAATAAAAAAATAGTTGTACTGAGTGAACATATAGCCCCTTCTACCATACTGACTCTCACATCCATGGTACCCAGGCAGGGCTTAATAAGATTCTACTGTGGGGAATAGAACCTGTTACAGAAAAGGAATTAAAATTGGATGTATGATACTGCTTATATGTGGAATCTGAAAAAAAAAAAAAAGGGTGTGGGTACAAATTAACTCATCTACAAAACAGAAATAGACTCATAGATGTGGAAAATAAACCTATGGTTAGCCTGGCGTAAGGTGGGTTGGAATAAATTGGTAGATTGAAATTGACATGTACACACTCATACACACTACTATTTTTTTAAAATACATAACTAATAATCACTTACTGTATAGCACAAGGAACCTTACTCAACACTCTGTAATGACCTATATGAAAGAGAATCCAAAAAAGAGTGGATATATATTCAGGTATTAAAGATTCACTTGGCTGTACATCCTAAACTAACACAACATTGTAAATCAGCTATACCCCAATAAAAGTATTTTTTACTAAGTTGAGAAGAAATAAAAAGAAAGAAATGAAAATAAACATAATGCTGTGTCCTATTGTACTATTTTCCCCTCTTAAGCAATCTTAAGCATTCGTTTTCAGCCCTGGAAAAGGGTGTTCCCTTGTATATCTAAACTGGAAGCTACTTAGCCACAGTTCTAGGCCTCCACAGAGCATGCCAGGTGCCTCAGATGATAAAGAATGTGCCTGCAATTCAGGCGACCCAGGTTCAGTCCCTGGGATGGACAGATCACCTGGAGGGAATGGCAATCTACTCTAGTGTTCATGATAGGAGAATTCCGTGGACATAGGAGGCTGGCGAGCTACAGTCCATGGATTCACAGAGTTGGACATGACTGAGTCACTAACACTTTCACTAAATTTAGAGTTCTGAAATTGATTTTTCTAGTAAGCATGCCTTTCCTCCAGGTTTGGAATATGGAGGAGAAGCAGAAGCCATAATCTTCCTCCCTCAACAGTGGCTACCTCACTTATATTGGGCTTCAGGAATAATCTGAAGAAACCCCTGCGTTCTCCTGACATCCAGTCACATCCAGGATGCAGAGAACAGAAAACTCATCATCCTGCATCTGTGTGGCAGAACATGTCTTCTGACTGAGCCACTGCTGATTCTCCATGTTTTGCTTGAATTACTTTAGGTATAGAAATATAATTCAGAAAAGTATTCAATAAAATGTGTCTAGGAGATAATTTTGCCTGATATAGACATCCAAAGCCATATTGAAAAATTATCACTATCATTCATGAAGGAAGAGAGGTTTAGATGGCCATAACACGTCAGTAGTCACAGAAATACTATTTAAATGACAGGTAGGAAGAGGAACAAAAGCTAGACTTGTGCAGCAGAGTCTAGATATGCTCAGAACCTCCCCATTCAAAATCTATATTGTTCGTCTCCCAGGAATACAAATAACAGTATGTTATGAACCTTACATCTTCCATAACGTTTTTAAAGCATTAATGTTACAACACATTTTTATTTTCTTGGTCATGTATCATGTTCTACAGGAAAATAAATTTGATGAGCATTACCTGTAAAGTAATGGATACAAGTTACATTAAATAATGTAGATAAATATATAATATAATGTGTGCATTACCTTGCTGATTAGAATTCATTTTGACTGCTTATTTTCATGAACTACAGTGATAATCATAATCATGGGAATAGCCACTGTATCTAAACATACTCAAATATAATATAAAGTTTTATTTCCTCCAAAATTCATGCCTTGGGAGATAAGAAAACTAGAAGCAGGAGCTTATGCCACTTCCTTGGCATTGTTATTTTTCAAAGTCACTACTCTCTCTCATGGAGGTCAATAAATGAATTTAAGCTTTGAATAAATTTAAGATTCCTAAAATCCCACCAGAATGTGTGTGTACTTCCTAATTCTGGTACATAACAGAGGAATAACTGTCAGGCTTTGTACCCAAACCTTTAGTGTGAGCAAACTAGATAAGAAAATTGTAAATATAAGTGAACAAACATAAAAGAAAATAGAAATGAAAGGGGAGGGATATGTTCAGCTTGACTGAGAAGAATGAAAGCAGTCGGTGTTGTTCAATTTCAAAAGAAGAAAGTTGGTAAAGAAGAAAATTCTATTTACAGACATCAAAGATGACAGTATAAGCAAAAATAATTAAGAATGAAAATGAAAGTTATAGAGTGCTTGTCATTGTTCCTCAAATATATGCTAGCTAATAATATTAGATCAGTGAGGAATTCTCATGATGTATTTTAATTTAATTTTCTTCACACATTTCAGATAAATGGCAAATTCAAAATGGGTATAAAGGTTTAAAACCTCAAAAGCAGTTGTAAAGCAAGTAAATATAATTTTCATAACATGACATGAAGTGCCAAGTGAGTGGTATTTTTCTATATCAAAATGCTGTCATTTAATTCACCAAATGACCAAATTGTATATAAGTACTTAAAATAAGAAAAGTATCAAATACCCTTGAATTGGAAGTAGATAGTCTTAGGTTGGCTTTAAAAACATTAATTCAACAGTTAGATGTTTTGTTTTTTTTTATTGAATATAGTGTAAAACTTGTACATCAAATTGAATTATGGTACAGTGATCTCACTCTGACAAACAAAACTTATAATTGATAACTTGGAAACTATTCCTGATAGTTTCTGATCTTACTTTTAAGAAATTTCACGAATAATAGTAAAGATGGTTTCTTGAGTTTGGCACTGGAAAAGAATTAGATTTATGGGCTTAAATACGAATAAAAATCTGAATCACTTGGAGTATGGGAAGATTAATAACATAAAAGTCTACAGAGATTACATAGAAAGCTTCAAGTACTATTGTTGACCACACATTCATGTTAGCAAGCAAAAGTTCTTTCAGAGAATTCTAGCATACTCAGATGAGTTACTTATGGCAATTATGCAGTAATATTTTTTAAGACACATTTTTATCTTAACTGGATAAATATTCAAAATATTTTAACTATTTTCTATGAGTCAAGTATAGATTTTTAGAGGAAAACATACACAAGTACATTTAATGAGACTTACTTGGAGGAGGGAGGGTATCAGGGATATACATATGACTAATCTGGGATTATACATATCTGTAAACAACAAAACTATAGAAGTAAAAAGTAAAATAAAAAATTATTTAAAAAAATGCAGTAGAATTTGCTTGATGAATAGACATCTTAATTGAAAATTAATTTAGTAATTATCAATTTTATCTATTTGGGGAAGTCTATCTTAAAGCTACTCCCCAAAATACGAAAAGAAGGCATGTATCTTGTGCGCATACTAGTAAGAAACTTCTGTTTTGAGAGTTTGTTTGGAGGTTCTAGCAAGGGAGCACAGGTAGCTGTATACACTTTCCACTCTATCGGGGATGGTTGCCCTCTTCAATCCAGAGCTCAGCTTCAGGAGTGACACACTCGGTGCAGTCAGGGCAGAAGGGAACACCTGCCTAGCCAACCAGATCAGTAGAATCAACCATGGCAATTAATGGACTGACAGAGGTGGCAACCAGATTGCCCTTATATCCGAAACTTCTGTTTTGTTAATCCATTTTGTACTTTTCATATACATGTGCTCAATTTTAAGTTTGCTCTTTTGATATTAAGTGACACAAGAGTTAATTTACTCTTGAATTTACTCATTCAAGAGACATCTTGGGTCATATATTTTTGTAAGAGTGTGGGTAGGTCACAAAGAGGGATATATTTGCGGGGGCCTTCCACAGAAAGGAAGGCAGCGGGATTGCCCCCGACTGAAGTGGGAGATCTCGGAGAGAGGCAAGTCTTGCTGCCATGTCCCCCAGCCCCCCGGCGCACGTAGGGGACAATCAGACACCGCAGGGGTTCCGTCAAAGCAGTTCTGCTTTTATTAATGTAGATTCACAGCTTTTATAGGCAAGTGAAGGGGGTTTTGCACGGGACTTCCTATAGATTACACCAATCAAGCTAAAGGTCAAGCAATCATCCACGAGCGTGGAAACCAGGGGAACCAATCAGAAATTTTGACCATCACTTAACAATTTAGATCACTCCCTCGTCTCTTCTGTAGGCGCCAACTTAGCTCCAAACTGCAAACATGTGCTTAAGCTTCTTTAAAGAATGTGCTTAAGCTTCCTTTCACTCCCACGTTGCTTCCTGTAGGCACATCTTAGCTCCAAACTGAAACAATGTGCTTAAGCTTCCTTATGCTTGCAACGGTCCTCTTTCAATTCAGAGCCCCACATATATTAGTGGATAAAACAACCTCTAAAAACTCAAGGGGGTTGGGGAGACCCACTTAAATTTCAATTTCAGAACATTTCCGTCATGTCAGAATATACAAATATTTAAAATGGATGTGTTTTAAAAATCATAATTATATGTTAGTAGTTATTCAATGATTACTAACGGCTCTAACCCCATGTTAAGCGTTTTATATTGACTGTCTCACATGGTCCTCATAAATCCTGTGAGAGTTTATTATAACCCCCATTTTGAAGATGATGAAGCTAAAGCTTAGAAAGCTTATATAATTTTACCAGAATCTTGTCAGTTTTAAGTTCATGTGTGTATGTGTACTTAGTAAGTCGCTTTTCAGTCGTGCTCGACTCTTTGCAACCCTATGGACTGACTTTAGCCCGCCAGGCTCTTCTGTTCATGCGGTTCTCCAGGCAAGAATACTGGAGTGAGTTGCTGTGCCCTCTTCCAGGGGATCTTTCTGACCCTGGAATGGAAACTAAGTCTTTTATGTCCCGCTGTATTGGCAGGACAGGTCCTTTACCACTAGTGCCACCTAGGAAGCCCCAGAATTTAATTCAAGTAGACTGACTACTGACCCCACAACGTTCTGTGTTGTCATACATGTTTTATCAGGAAGGCCCTCTTCAAAAGCCATTTTTCTTATTCCTTTAATCATCTTCTATCAATTAAGAATAAGTTGATAATGAATATCAAAAAGAAGTATTTTAAAAGAAGACAGTTTGAAAATTTATAGGATACTATTAGTTCCAGATAAAGCATTTTAGATAGATTTATTCAATGATTCAGTGTGTCACCAACATATTATCTGTAGGCATAAGATTGATCAAAGTTAAACTGAATTCTTGACCTCATAATATTAATATATTGTTAGAGATAGAACACATACCTAAAGGTAACAAACTAATATATTTTTGATATTGGACATTTAAAAAACCTAATATGTAGAACTTCATGTGAAAGAGATGCTAGGAAAAAGACACACATGATTCACAAAGAGAAGCGAACTGAGGGGAAAATGCCTGGAGAAAATGCTACTAAGATAAAATTGGCTCAAAAGTAAAAAAGATAAAAATTGCCAAAAAAAAAAAAAAATCAGGCTCTAAGATCCCATAGAGTAAAAAGCTTGGCACATATAAGAAGCTAATTTTGGCACATAATGACAGCCTCACATGTTCTTTTCAATGTGCCTGAGTAGGGAGATGAAAGACAAAGTGTTAATACAAATAGACCACATGAACCATGGTAACAAATCATACTTCTTGCTGAAAATCAATGAGAATTAAGTATCAAAGAACTTTAGTCAAAGCACAGAGATAGTGGTAGTGGTCAAAGAACATTTATTTGAATGGTGAATTTAAAATTTTAATGCCATTTTGGAAGGTCCCAGGCTTATATCATCAAACATATATTGAACTAGAAGTCATTCTGCTTTGCTATTTATGAAATCCCAGAACTGGGACTGGCACTGGAAGAACTGGCACTACTGAATGAAAGAAGTCAGATGGTTAATTTTTCAGATAGCAAAGACATAGCTCATATTTTTAAAACATACTGAAACAGACATTCGGTGAACTGTGCATATTAAAGTTTTCAGAAGATGCCCACATTGCTTGGTAGCATGTGAAAGAGGTGATGATTGTGTTGAAGTAGTTAACCACAAACTCTACTGGCACTACTATAAGAATCAATAATAGACTGACTACTGACCCCACAACGTTCTGTGTTGTCATACATGTTTTATCAGGAAGGCCCTCTTCAAAAGCCATTTTTCTTATTCCTTTAATCATCTTCTATCAATTAAGAATAAGTTGATAATGAATATCAAAAAGAAGTATTTTAAAAGAAGACAGTTTGAAAATTTATAGGATACTATTAGTTCCAGATAAAGCATTTTAGATAGATTTATTCAATGATTCAGTGTGTCACCAACATATTATCTGTAGGCATAAGATTGATCAAAGTTAAACTGAATTCTTGACCTCATAATATTAATATATTGTTAGAGATAGAACACATACCTAAAGGTAACAAACTAATATATTTTTGATATTGGACATTTAAAAAACCTAATATGTAGAACTTCATGTGAAAGAGATGCTAGGAAAAAGACACACATGATTCACAAAGAGAAGCGAACTGAGGGGAAAATGCCTGGAGAAAATGCTACTAAGATAAAATTGGCTCAAAAGTAAAAAAGATAAAAATTGCCAAAAAAAAAAAAAAATCAGGCTCTAAGATCCCATAGAGTAAAAAGCTTGGCACATATAAGAAGCTAATTTTGGCACATAATGACAGCCTCACATGTTCTTTTCAATGTGCCTGAGTAGGGAGATGAAAGACAAAGTGTTAATACAAATAGACCACATGAACCATGGTAACAAATCATACTTCTTGCTGAAAATCAATGAGAATTAAGTATCAAAGAACTTTAGTCAAAGCACAGAGATAGTGGTAGTGGTCAAAGAACATTTATTTGAATGGTGAATTTAAAATTTTAATGCCATTTTGGAAGGTCCCAGGCTTATATCATCAAACATATATTGAACTAGAAGTCATTCTGCTTTGCTATTTATGAAATCCCAGAACTGGGACTGGCACTGGAAGAACTGGCACTACTGAATGAAAGAAGTCAGATGGTTAATTTTTCAGATAGCAAAGACATAGCTCATATTTTTAAAACATACTGAAACAGACATTCGGTGAACTGTGCATATTAAAGTTTTCAGAAGATGCCCACATTGCTTGGTAGCATGTGAAAGAGGTGATGATTGTGTTGAAGTAGTTAACCACAAAACTCTACTCCAGAATTTCAGATTGAAATTCTTATGAACTATGAGTGTGTTTCATCTATAAGTAACTCCAAATAATTAGCTAAATGCTACTTTATTATCTTATGATTCCAACTGAGATGCTGAGATGGTGGTTTGATTTTTCTATTAGACTGGAGGCTATTCTGCAAACTGAGAGCACATTGGAGTCAGATAGCCAAAGACACTATCTCTGCAGTTCCCAACTTTTTATGAGGATTTCACTACACATTCCTGGTAAACGATGAGTGTACAGTGACTATTATCATTGCCCAATGTTAGCTATGATTCATGTAATTATTAGACAGTTTTTCATTTGGCTAGGTAGGACAGTGATCTCATCCCTAGAAATGAATGTTAAATTAGTACATTTTAACCTAAGAACATCAGAACATGAGCAGTAGCATCACCTAGAAACCTAAGGACACCAACTCCTGGATTCCATTAAATCAGAACTTCTGGAGAAACTTAGATTTTAATAAGCTCTACAGTTCACACTGATGCATACAAATATTTGAGAGCCACTGAAGCAGAACATTTATATACATTGGTATATAAATATGTCTCTGCTCAATTAAAATACTTTAAATGTAGCTATGTTTACAGTCTTTGAAGTAGGCCGATGATGGCATTTTTAAAAGAGGCATAATAATTGCATGCACAATATTCTCAGCTTTCTGAATCTATATATGGTTTTCTAAGTGTGCTGTGGTCATTTAAATATGAAATACATTATTAAAATGATGTAATATAATCATTCAAATATCAGATAGATGTATAATACACATATATAGATAAAGTAGAGATGTTATATGATTTTTAACCTCAGTAGTCCCATAGATTCTTACTGGTGACAAAATATTTGCATGTGGAAATACTGTACTACTGCATACCAATATAAGCACATCGAATAGTTTAAAAATACTTAAATTGACCATTTATAATGTGTGACTTTCCTAATCCCAGAACTGGGACTGGCACTGGAAGAACTGGCACTACTGAATGAAAGAAGTCAGATGGTTAATTTTTCAGATAGCAAAGACATAGCTCATATTTTTAAAACATACTGAAACAGACATTCGGTGAACTGTGCATATTAAAGTTTTCAGAAGATGCCCACATTGCTTGGTAGCATGTGAAAGAGGTGATGATTGTGTTGAAGTAGTTAACCACAAAACTCTACTCCAGAATTTCAGATTGAAATTCTTATGAACTATGAGTGTGTTTCATCTATAAGTAACTCCAAATAATTAGCTAAATGCTACTTTATTATCTTATGATTCCAACTGAGATGCTGAGATGGTGGTTTGATTTTTCTATTAGACTGGAGGCTATTCTGCAAACTGAGAGCACATTGGAGTCAGATAGCCAAAGACACTATCTCTGCAGTTCCCAACTTTTTATGAGGATTTCACTACACATTCCTGGTAAACGATGAGTGTACAGTGACTATTATCATTGCCCAATGTTAGCTATGATTCATGTAATTATTAGACAGTTTTTCATTTGGCTAGGTAGGACAGTGATCTCATCCCTAGAAATGAATGTTAAATTAGTACATTTTAACCTAAGAACATCAGAACATGAGCAGTAGCATCACCTAGAAACCTAAGGACACCAACTCCTGGATTCCATTAAATCAGAACTTCTGGAGAAACTTAGATTTTAATAAGCTCTACAGTTCACACTGATGCATACAAATATTTGAGAGCCACTGAAGCAGAACATTTATATACATTGGTATATAAATATGTCTCTGCTCAATTAAAATACTTTAAATGTAGCTATGTTTACAGTCTTTGAAGTAGGCCGATGATGGCATTTTTAAAAGAGGCATAATAATTGCATGCACAATATTCTCAGCTTTCTGAATCTATATATGGTTTTCTAAGTGTGCTGTGGTCATTTAAATATGAAATACATTATTAAAATGATGTAATATAATCATTCAAATATCAGATAGATGTATAATACACATATATAGATAAAGTAGAGATGTTATATGATTTTTAACCTCAGTAGTCCCATAGATTCTTACTGGTGACAAAATATTTGCATGTGGAAATACTGTACTACTGCATACCAATATAAGCACATCGAATAGTTTAAAAATACTTAAATTGACCATTTATAATGTGTGACTTTCCCTAAAGTAATGAATTCAGCTTGAAATAGGTTTAACTTTAATTGAGCAACTATATTTGCCATTGGATACTTTATCCCAACAAGTGAGAAAAAATATGTGAGTTCTAGGAATAAATAAAGCATTATAAAGTTATCAAGCAAGTGTTCCTCCATAATATTTGATTACTTGAAAAACTTCTGTGTCTTATATCCCTGTGGGTTTATGTGTATAAGCACACGCGTGTATGTGGGTGTGTGCTTATCGCTCACTCATGTCTGACTTTTTGAAACTCAGAGACTATAAAAACTGCCAGGCTCCTCTGTGAATGGGATTCTCCAGGCAAGAATACTGGAGTAGGTAGCCATTTCCTTCTTCAGGGGACCTTCCTGACACAAGAATTGAACCCAGGTCTCCCGTATTGCCAACTGAGCTACCAGGGAAGCCTTTACGCACACATGCCAACAGGTCTATTCTCAAAAGAGTATAGTAATGATTGGTTAGAAATTGTTTAAGCTCAATATTTTTTCATGTCTTTCTCAATGAAACAGCATCCAAGTATACTGTTTGAAGATTTTTTTTCCTGCATAAATAATAGGATATTTAAAATTTTATCTAACAAGTATTAATAGAAAACATTATAATATATACCATAAAATAATTTGCAAATATACTCTTATCCCAAGACTACCCTCCATTATTCTACATTTTAGGCTAAAGGTCTATGCAATAATATTATCTGTAGAAAAATGTTATTTGGACATATGATTTCAAACATAGTTCAGAATAAATGAATGTCAACATTTAATATTCCAGATTATAAAATATGAAACAGTAAATATGATGGTTCTTCAACAGACACACATGAGGTGTTGCAGGAGTATTATTGAGGTTATGTAATGTAATGTAATGACAGAAATCCCTGTCACAGTCACTAAGGATGCACTAGGTTATTCATAAGATACGTTGGTGGTGCATGTCATGATTGATTTTGTATTTCAGCTTGACTGGGTCACAGGTTGCTTAGATATTTGGCTAAATATTGTTTATATCCACAGGTATGCCTGTGAGAGTTTTTCTGTGTGAGATTAAGAATTGACCATTTATAATGTTTGTGACTTTCCTAAAGTAATGAATTCAGCTTGAAATAGGTTTAACTTTAATTGAGCAACTATATTTGCCATTGGATACTTTATCCCAACAAGTGAGAAAAAATATGTGAGTTCTAGGAATAAATAAAGCATTATAAAGTTATCAAGCAAGTGTTCCTCCATAATATTTGATTACTTGAAAACTTCTGTGTCTTATATCCCTGTGGGTTTATGTGTATAAGCACACGCGTGTATGGGGGTGTGTGCTTATCGCTCACTCATGTCTGACTTTTTGAAACTCAGAGACTATAAAAACTGCCAGGCTCCTCTGTGAATGGGATTCTCCAGGCAAGAATACTGGAGTAGGTAGCCATTTCCTTCTTCAGGGGACCTTCCTGACACAAGAATTGAACCCAGGTCTCCCGTATTGCCAACTGAGCTACCAGGGAAGCCTTTACGCACACATGCCAACAGGTCTATTCTCAAAAGAGTATAGTAATGATTGGTTAGAAATTGTTTAAGCTCAATATTTTTTCATGTCTTTCTCAATGAAACAGCATCCAAGTATACTGTTTGAAGATTTTTTTTCCTGCATAAATAATAGGATATTTAAAATTTTATCTAACAAGTATTAATAGAAAACATTATAATATATACCATAAAATAATTTGCAAATATACTCTTATCCCAAGACTACCCTCCATTATTCTACATTTTAGGCTAAAGGTCTATGCAATAATATTATCTGTAGAAAAATGTTATTTGGACATATGATTTCAAACATAGTTCAGAATAAATGAATGTCAACATTTAATATTCCAGATTATAAAATATGAAACAGTAAATATGATGGTTCTTCAACAGACACACATGAGGTGTTGCAGGAGTATTATTGAGGTTATGTAATGTAATGTAATGACAGAAATCCCTGTCACAGTCACTAAGGATGCACTAGGTTATTCATAAGATACGTTGGTGGTGCATGTCATGATTGATTTTGTATTTCAGCTTGACTGGGTCACAGGTTGCTTAGATATTTGGCTAAATATTGTTTATATCCACAGGTATGCCTGTGAGAGTTTTTCTGTGTGAGATTAGAATTTGAATTGGTGGACTCAGTATATTGTCCTTCCTGGTGGGGTAGGCCTCAATCAGTCCTTTGAAGGCCTGAACAGAAGGAAGGGTGGGGGAAGGTAAAACTTGTTCCTCCTTTCCCTGACTACTGAGCTGTGACTGCAGTGTTCTGTACTCATATCAAAACTTACCCCAAAAGTTCCTCTGATTTTCAGCTGAGACTGACTCAGACTAAATGATACCATTAGCTGTCCTGTTCTCTAGCTTGTAGACAGATCAAGAGAGAGATGCATGCTCAGCCACTCAGTTCTGTCTGACTCTGTGAGCCCATGCAAATTCTGCTGTTCATGGGATTATCCTAGCAAGAATACTGGAGTGAGTTACCAGTGCCTTCTCCAGGGGATCTTCCTGACCCAGGGATTGGATCCACATCTTTTGCAGCTCCTGTGGTGGCAGGTGAATTATTCACCACTGAATCATAACTACCGATATACACTAGTAGTGTCCTTCACCAACTCCCAGAGTGTGCTTAGATTCACGTCCATTGAGTCAGTGATGCTAACCAGACATCTCATTCTCTGCCACCCTCTTCATTTGCCTTTAATCTTTCCCAGAATCAGGATCTTTTTCAATGAGTCTGCTCTTCACATCAGATGGCCAAATTGTTGAAGATTCAGATTTAGCATCAGTCCTTTCTATGAATACTCAGGGTTTATTTCCTTTAGGATTGACTGATTTGATATCTTTACTGTCCAAGAGGTTCTCAAGAGTCTTCTCCAGCGCCAGAATTCAAAAGCATCGGTTCTTCAGCACTCAGCCTTCTTTATGATCCCAGTCTCATATCCATACAGGACTACTGGAATAACCCATAACTTTTACTATAAGGAGCTCAGTATTTTAAATGTACATAAAAGTTTTTTTTTTTTCTTGTCTTCTCTACTTCTTTATATGCAGAGTATATCATACGAAATGCAGAGCTGAATGACTGGACAGCATCACCAACTCAATGGACATGAGTTTGAGCAAGCTCTGGGAGATGGTGAAGGAGAGGGAAGCCGGGCGTGGTGCAGTCCATGGGCTTACAAAGAGACAGACATGACTGAGCCCTGGACCAGCCTGACATGGAAAAAAACCAAATTTTCACTTCTGCCTTAAAGAATAAAAATCATTTTTAGATGTATGATAACATAATATGAAAAATAAAAGAATAAAGTCTCAGTAAGGAGAATATCTTCACTGTCTTAAATGACTACTGAGCACTGCAGTGTTCTGTACTCATATCAAAACTTACCCCGAAAGTTCCTCTGATTTTCAGCTGAGACTGACTCAGACTAAATGATACCATTAGCTGTCCTGTTCTCTAGCTTGTAGACAGATCAAGAGAGAGATGCATGCTCAGCCACTCAGTTCTGTCTGACTCTGTGAGCCCATGCAAATTCTGCTGTTCATGGGATTATCCTAGCAAGAATACTGGAGTGAGTTACCAGTGCCTTCTCCAGGGGATCTTCCTGACCCAGGGATTGGATCCACATCTTTTGCAGCTCCTGTGGTGGCAGGTGAATTATTCACCACTGAATCATAACTACCGATATACACTAGTAGTGTCCTTCACCAACTCCCAGAGTGTGCTTAGATTCACGTCCATTGAGTCAGTGATGCTAACCAGACATCTCATTCTCTGCCACCCTCTTCATTTGCCTTTAATCTTTCCCAGAATCAGGATCTTTTTCAATGAGTCTGCTCTTCACATCAGATGGCCAAATTGTTGAAGATTCAGATTTAGCATCAGTCCTTTCTATGAATACTCAGGGTTTATTTCCTTTAGGATTGACTGATTTGATATCTTTACTGTCCAAGAGGTTCTCAAGAGTCTTCTCCAGCGCCAGAATTCAAAAGCATCGGTTCTTCAGCACTCAGCCTTCTTTATGATCCCAGTCTCATATCCATACAGGACTACTGGAATAACCCATAACTTTTACTATAAGGAGCTCAGTATTTTAAATGTACATAAAAGTTTTTTTTTTTTCTTGTCTTCTCTACTTCTTTATATGCAGAGTATATCATACGAAATGCAGAGCTGAATGACTGGACAGCATCACCAACTCAATGGACATGAGTTTGAGCAAGCTCTGGGAGATGGTGAAGGAGAGGGAAGCCGGGCGTGGTGCAGTCCATGGGCTTACAAAGAGACAGACATGACTGAGCCCTGGACCAGCCTGACATGGAAAAAAACCAAATTTTCACTTCTGCCTTAAAGAATAAAAATCATTTTTAGATGTATGATAACATAATATGAAAAATAAAAGAATAAAGTCTCAGTAAGGAGAATATCTTCACTGTCTTAAATTGTACTTTCAACCACAAAGTTATATACGTGGATATGGATTTATATTTATAAATATAAAACTATGGATTTTGCTGTTGTTGTTTAGTCACTAAGTTGTGTCTGACTCTTTGCAACCCCATGGACTGTAGTCCTCTGGGGTTTTCTTTCCATGGAATTTCCCAGGCAAGAATACTGAAGTGGGCTCCAGTTTCATTCTCCAGAGAATCTTCCTGATGCAGGAATCAAAGCTGTGTCTCCTGGATCAGTTAACAGGTGGTTTCTTTACCACTGAGCCACTAGGGAAGCCCTGTAACTATGGATAGGGATATATATATATATATATTTCTGTTACCTATAGCTATGGATAATATATATATATGGAGCTGGATATGACATGTATACATATTTTCAATATTGCTGCATCCAAAGAATATTAATAGTGCTTAGGATAAGTTTTATAAAGCTACAAATTAGAAATTTTAGATTTCATATACCCCAATATAAGTACTCCAACAGGTACAGAGATTAGAAGCAGACAGTGGACAAAAACAGGCTTCATGTGTACATGTATGGAAAACGAAGTGTCTTTTCATATTACACAGTTTGGACTTGATATTTAAGTCAATGAAGAATCAGTTAAATATTTTATGTAGTAGCCTTAACTTGCTTAATTTCAATCCCAGAAAGATTACTTCAGGTGCTCAATGAAGTGGCCTGGTGGGCAGAATTTGAAGGTGGCTCTCCAAATCACCCCCCAAAGTGTATCTCCTTTTGTGTAATCCTCCACTTGAGTGCAGGTGGAACTTGTGATTGCTTGGAATCAGAAGAATATGGCAAAGGCAAGGGATAGTACAGGTGTAGTTAATATCCCTAACACTTGAATTTTGACTGAATGAAAGGGAGATAATCCTGTGTGGAACTGACTTAACCAGGTGAGCCCTTTAGAAGGCATTCAGGACTTCTCTGGAGTGAACGAGGCAGAGAGAACGTCTTTCTAGCTTGGGAAAAGCAAGCAGCCATGTTGTCGGAGGGTGAACGAAGGGGCTTCAGAGTAAATAAGTGGAAGAATACTAGGAAAGATTGAGGGCAGGAGGAGAAACGGGCAATGGAGGATTGGGTGGCTGGATGGCATCACTGACTCAATGGACAGAAGTTTGAGCAAAACTCGGGAAGATAGTGGAAAATAGGGGAGCCTGGCATGCTGCAGTACATGGCATCACAAACCGTCAGAAACAACTGAGCTGCTGAATAACAACAGCGTTGTCAGGGTCAGTGAAGGTCTCTGAGCCCCTGCCTGACAGCCTCTGACAAAAAAATTGGGCCCTCAGTCCTACAACAAGGATCTGCCAACAGCTTGGAAGAGGTCCCCAGACTTTGGGGACAATGCTGTATGCTGAAACTTTAGTTGCAGCTTTATGAGGCCTGAAACAAAGCCCAGTGAAACCATCACCATGCTCCTGACCCATGGATGTATGAGAAAAATGACGGTATGTTTTTTGGTGTTGTTTTTGTTTTAAGTCTCTTATTTTGTGACTTTCTAAGTTTATGTGTATTAAGTCTCTAGGTTTATTACATGGCAATAGAAAGCTATTGTAATTTGTGTATAATCAGAAGAGACAAGTTAAGAGAGAAGAGAGATCTTTGTGAACTCAAGCAGTTTTACATTAGATAATACTTCTCTAGATAGAATTTTAAACCTACACTGTTGAGGTTTAGTGATTTGTATGCCTTAGTATATCTTGGACCTGGTACTTTAGAGTGTTTCTATCACCCAGTTTTTAATAATTTATTTATGTTTAATTGAAGGATAATTGCCTTATTGTGTTGGTTTCTGCCAACATGAATACATCAACATGAATCAGCCCCAGGTACACATATGTCCCCTGCCTCTTGAACCTCCCTCCCACCCCTCTGGGAACTTGTGATTGCTTGGAATCAGAAGAATATGGCAAAGGCAAGGGATAGTACAGGTGTAGTTAATATCCCTAACACTTGAATTTTGACTGAATGAAAGGGAGATAATCCTGTGTGGAACTGACTTAACCAGGTGAGCCCTTTAGAAGGCATTCAGGACTTCTCTGGAGTGAACGAGGCAGAGAGAACGTCTTTCTAGCTTGGGAAAAGCAAGCAGCCATGTTGTCGGAGGGTGAACGAAGGGGCTTCAGAGTAAATAAGTGGAAGAATACTAGGAAAGATTGAGGGCAGGAGGAGAAACGGGCAATGGAGGATTGGGTGGCTGGATGGCATCACTGACTCAATGGACAGAAGTTTGAGCAAAACTCGGGAAGATAGTGGAAAATAGGGGAGCCTGGCATGCTGCAGTACATGGCATCACAAACCGTCAGAAACAACTGAGCTGCTGAATAACAACAGCGTTGTCAGGGTCAGTGAAGGTCTCTGAGCCCCTGCCTGACAGCCTCTGACAAAAAAATTGGGCCCTCAGTCCTACAACAAGGATCTGCCAACAGCTTGGAAGAGGTCCCCAGACTTTGGGGACAATGCTGTATGCTGAAACTTTAGTTGCAGCTTTATGAGGCCTGAAACAAAGCCCAGTGAAACCATCACCATGCTCCTGACCCATGGATGTATGAGAAAAATGACGGTATGTTTTTTGGTGTTGTTTTTGTTTTAAGTCTCTTATTTTGTGACGGCTTTCTAAGTTTATGTGTATTAAGTCTCTAGGTTTATTACATGGCAATAGAAAGCTATTGTAATTTGTGTATAATCAGAAGAGACAAGTTAAGAGAGAAGAGAGATCTTTGTGAACTCAAGCAGTTTTACATTAGATAATACTTCTCTAGATAGAATTTTAAACCTACACTGTTGAGGTTTAGTGATTTGTATGCCTTAGTATATCTTGGACCTGGTACTTTAGAGTGTTTCTATCACCCAGTTTTTAATAATTTATTTATGTTTAATTGAAGGATAATTGCCTTATTGTGTTGGTTTCTGCCAACATGAATACATCAACATGAATCAGCCCCAGGTACACATATGTCCCCTGCCTCTTGAACCTCCCTCCCACCCCTCTGGGTTGTCACAGAGCCTCAGTTTGAGTTCCTTGAGCATAAAGCAAATTCCCACTGACTATCTATTTTACATATTATAATATGTATATTGCCATGCTTCTCTTCTATTCATCCCCTGCTTTCTATTGATAAATCTTTAGCTCTTTTTGAGTTTGAATTGCTGCACTGGAAATTCATGAAGTGAGTTGCATTTTAGACTATAGCTTCAATCATAGTAGGAACTTTTGTATCTGAAAAAAGCTAATCAAGTTTGGATGTAGATATTTTCCACTCAAATAAAACTTTACAAATGTGTTGTAGATAATCTTTTGAATGTTTATCTTCCATACATACTTCAAGCCTAAGTGTATTTTGATGACTATCATGAGAGTAGAATGTATCGCCTTAGGTGTCTGAGTCCTTGATATCAGAATAGGAATTATATACTTCCGCATGTCTATAGTTTTTATGAGTGAAGAAATACTCAGTATCAAAGACTAATGTTCCCCATCCTAGGCTTCTTTCTATATGGGTGGCTATCTATAATACTATAAAATTGGTGGCTTTCCTAAAATGTAAGTTTTAATAGAAATAATTCTGGAATGTAAACAGGAAAACAATTTGTATTTTATATTTATACATATAAATATGTATATGGAAATTTGTTTGCTCCATGATATTTACTTTAGTTAGCTAACCAAATGGATAAAATTATCACATTCCAAAGCAATCTCAGGTTAACTCACTTTTAAAACTTTTAAATGTGATTCTTCTAAAGGTTACTTAATCCTAAAATGTAGATTTCTATTATATCATAGATGATTGTTGTGAAGGACACAGGCTAAGGTTACCTCAGTGAGAATCTTCTCCCATTAGTATAGACAAAACATGTGACTTGAATCTAACTAAATGCGGCAAAATTGAAACGTTTTGCAGATGTATGTATGGTCACAAATTGGTTACCCTTGAATTAAAAGAAATATCGTCCAGTGTAGAACCTCCTTAATATGTGAATCTTTTAAAAGAGGGTACCAGGCACTTTGCAATTTATGTTTAATTGAATATTCTTTGGCCAACATGAATACATCAACATGAATCAGCCCCAGGTACACATATGTCCCCTGCCTCTTGAACCTCCCTCCCACCCCTCTGGGTTGTCACAGAGCCTCAGTTTGAGTTCCTTGAGCATAAAGCAAATTCCCACTGACTATCTATTTTACATATTATAATATGTATATTGCCATGCTTCTCTTCTATTCATCCCCTGCTTTCTATTGATAAATCTTTAGCTCTTTTTGAGTTTGAATTGCTGCACTGGAAATTCATGAAGTGAGTTGCATTTTAGACTATAGCTTCAATCATAGTAGGAACTTTTGTATCTGAAAAATGCTAATCAAGTTTGGATGTAGATATTTTCCACTCAAATAAAACTTTACAAATGTGTTGTAGATAATCTTTTGAATGTTTATCTTCCATACATACTTCAAGCCTAAGTGTATTTTGATGACTATCATGAGAGTAGAATGTATCGCCTTAGGTGTCTGAGTCCTTGATATCAGAATAGGAATTATATACTTCCGCATGTCTATAGTTTTTATGAGTGAAGAAATACTCAGTATCAAAGACTAATGTTCCCCATCCTAGGCTTCTTTCTATATGGGTGGCTATCTATAATACTATAAAATTGGTGGCTTTCCTAAAATGTAAGTTTTAATAGAAATAATTCTGGAATGTAAACAGGAAAACAATTTGTATTTTATATTTATACATATAAATATGTATATGGAAATTTGTTTGCTCCATGATATTTACTTTAGTTAGCTAACCAAATGGATAAAATTATCACATTCCAAAGCAATCTCAGGTTAACTCACTTTTAAAACTTTTAAATGTGATTCTTCTAAAGGTTACTTAATCCTAAAATGTAGATTTCTATTATATCATAGATGATTGTTGTGAAGGACACAGGCTAAGGTTACCTCAGTGAGAATCTTCTCCCATTAGTATAGACAAAACATGTGACTTGAATCTAACTAAATGCGGCAAAATTGAAACGTTTTGCAGATGTATGTATGGTCACAAATTGGTTACCCTTGAATTAAAAGAAATATCGTCCAGTGTAGAACCTCCTTAATATGTGAATCTTTTAAAAGAGGGTACCAGGCACTTTGCAATTAGGGAGTAAAATTCACTGAAATTTCACTATTGCTGGATTTGAAGAAGCAACCTTACAGCTGAAGGAAGTTTTGCAAACAAATAGAGAAAGCTTAGAAAAAAATTTTTTTTTTTTCCTAGTTAAGCCTCCGTATCAATGCAGCTTGACTAACATCTTGATTTTTTTTTTTTTTTCTCCTGTGAAACTTTCAGCAGGGAACTCAGCTAGGTCAAGTACAGACTTCTGACTTAAACCAAAATAATAAATGGGCATTCTTTAAGCCACTAAAATGCTAGTAATCTTGTTACAAGAGAAAATTAATACAACCGCTAAACGTATATGCCCATGGCCAACCTCCATATGTAACTCCATATCCAATATTGCCAGAAGGTTGTAGACATCTTCAACATGAATCCCATGACATATCATACTTTTTCTTTTTCAGACAAAATCTTTACCTGTTTGTTTACTTTAAATGCCACTTTCAGTGAATGATGCCAAAATATGGTACCAAACTAAACAGGACACCAATTTGGAAATCCAGAATCAACCAAAAAACACCTGGATACATACATCCTTCCCTCTCTCTCTCTTTTCTTTTTTTACTCTAATCAACCATGTCTCCTCCACCCTCTCTCATAGCTTTGGTGAATATATAGCTGGTAACTCCCTCAAAAACATTTCTTGAATCTTTCCTTATCTTTCTTATCCTGGCTCAAGTTGGCTGTCTATTCCTTATCTTGAAGAGACTCTTCTGCCAAAGAATTCCACCTCTCAGGTATTTACATGACAAAGTTCCTTTCATGCTTACAAAGAGCAAAAATAATAATGCGATTCTAAGATGTTAACCATTTTATGCGGGGAGCTGCCCTGTTTCAAGGGGTTTCCTTTAAGGAAACATAGCCCTGGGAGCTACCCTGGCAACAGGGGCTGATAACAGCATAGCTCTCTGTCCCGCCACCCCAGGTGTTGTGAAGACGTTCCTTAGCTATCATAAAGAACACCTGGAGCCTCTTTACAGGTGAAAAGGGCTTGAGGGGCATTATGACCCAGAACCATTGTAATAATACACCAGGAGGTAACACCTAGTTTATGATCGACACCTGGCCTAAAGCACGTGTACACAATTACTTGTTGAAGTATAAAAGGGATGAGCGAATTCAATAAACTTGTCAGCAACCTGTAGAGTTGTCTGCCTTCTTGCTGTCCCTCTCAACCCCATCTTTTCTGTCCTCCTTTCTTTTCTTAGCCTATCTGCCACTCTCTTCAGGACCTGTTCGACTGCCGGCTGGCCCGGCAATTTTATGATCCCAGCTTAGATTTCTAATGATTCTCTACCTACAAAATTCTAAATTACAACATCCAGAGAAAACGTTACTGTGATTCTTCCACAGTGACCTTCGGCAGAACTACTTACCCCAAATTCTATATTCCCTTTGAATGTCTATTTCTGCCTTTTTATAGTATATCACATTTATTGCAAATTGTGTTAACAGGGCCCTTTCTCTAGTTACACTATAACCCTCAAGAACAAAGAATATCTTTTAATCTCCTTTGTATTTCAATATTTGTTCTGTGGCAGACATATCATATATAGTTCATATATGTTGTTTATACGAGTAAATACCTTATTATAATCACTCATAAGCATTTTTAATTGTGCTTAATGGCTTTAGTAGCTGATATTCTGAATGTCCATTCATCAAATTTTCTAATCTAGGAATCAAAAACAAGTTTTCATTTTTTTAAATTTTTATTTTACATTTTACTTTTACAGAGTTTTGTTGTTTACAGATATATATGATCCCAGATTAGCCATATGTATATCCCCCTCATTCCACCCCTCCCAAGCCATCGCACAGCACCCATGTAGGATCCCCTTTTCTCACAGCACAATGACAATGGCTATTTTTTTTTCACATATGATGGTATAGGTTTTCATGCCAATTCCTTTACTCCTCCCACCCACCGTTCATTCCCCACAGTGTCCAAATGTCTACTGTCCATGTCTGTTTTTCCATCACTTCACTGTGTGTGTTATCATTACCATCCTACTAGATTCCATATATGTGTGTTAGTATATTATACTTGTCCTTCTCTTTTTGACTGACTGCACTTTTTATGATAGGTTCTAGATCCAGTCACCTCATTAGGGCTGAGTCTTCTGCATTTCTTTTTACAGCTGTGTAGCATTCCATTGTATATATGTACCATAGCCTTTGTATGCATTCGTTCGTCGAAGGGCATCTAGGTTGCTTCCGTGTTATAGATATTATATAGAGAGCTGCAATGAACATTGGGGTACAGGTGCCTCTTTCAGTTTTGATTTCATCAGAGTGTAAACCTAGTAGTGGTGCTTCTATTTTTAGATTTTTAAGAAATCTCCATACTGTCTTCCATAGAGGCTGTATCAATTTACAATGCAAGAGTGTTCCCTTTTCTCCGCACCCTCTCCAGCATTTATTGTCTGTCGATTTGTTGATGATGGCCATTTTGACAGGTGTGAGGTGATATCTCATTGTCGTTTTGATTTGCATTTCTCTAATTATAAGCGAGGTTGAGCATTGTTTCATGTGTTTTGGCCATCTGTATGTTCCTTAACAGGGCCCTTTCTCTAGTTACACTATAACCCTCAAGAACAAAGAATATCTTTTAATCTCCTTTGTATTTCAATATTTGTTCTGTGGCAGACATATCATATATAGTTCATATATGTTGTTTATACGAGTAAATACCTTATTATAATCACTCATAAGCATTTTAATTGTGCTTAATGGCTTTAGTAGCTGATATTCTGAATGTCCATTCATCAAATTTTCTAATCTAGGAATCAAAACAAGTTTTCATTTTTTTAAATTTTTATTTTACATTTTACTTTTACAGAGTTTTGTTGTTTACAGATATATATGATCCCAGATTAGCCATATGTATATCCCCCTCATTCCACCCCTCCCAAGCCATCGCACAGCACCCATGTAGGATCCCCTTTTCTCACAGCACAATGACAATGGCTATTTTTTTTTCACATATGATGGTATAGGTTTTCATGCCAATTCCTTTACTCCTCCCACCCACCGTTCATTCCCCACAGTGTCCAAATGTCTACTGTCCATGTCTGTTTTTCCATCACTTCACTGTGTGTGTTATCATTACCATCCTACTAGATTCCATATATGTGTGTTAGTATATTATACTTGTCCTTCTCTTTTTGACTGACTGCACTTTTTATGATAGGTTCTAGATCCAGTCACCTCATTAGGGCTGAGTCTTCTGCATTTCTTTTTACAGCTGTGTAGCATTCCATTGTATATATGTACCATAGCCTTTGTATGCATTCGTTCGTCGAAGGGCATCTAGGTTGCTTCCGTGTTATAGATATTATATAGAGAGCTGCAATGAACATTGGGGTACAGGTGCCTCTTTCAGTTTTGATTTCATCAGAGTGTAAACCTAGTAGTGGTGCTTCTATTTTTAGATTTTTAAGAAATCTCCATACTGTCTTCCATAGAGGCTGTATCAATTTACAATGCAAGAGTGTTCCCTTTTCTCTGCACCCTCTCCAGTATTTATTTTTTGTAGATTTGTTGATGATGGCCATTCTGACAGGTGTGAGGTGATATCTCATTGTCGTTTTGATTTGCATTTCTCTAATAATAAGGAAGCTTGAGCACTGTTTCATGTGCTTTTTGACCATCTGTATGTCTTCTTTGGTGAGATGTCTCTTTAGGTCCTTTTCCCATTTTTTTGATTAGGTTGATCATTTTTCTAATGTTGAGTTATCAAATTTTCTTATATTTACAGTATTTAGAATTCTTTCTATGAACTGGATGTTGAAAGAATTAGCAAATTTAAGAAATTTAAGAAAATATCTATTTTATTAATCACAGTTTCAACTAAAAATACACAAAGAGAAATGTTAATCAAACTTTTTTTTCCTGTTCTAGCTAAACTGAGTAAAATGATTAAAAATAAAAGAAATTTGGACCATAAGGATAGGCAAAAAGCCATTATTTCAGAACATAGAAAACGAGTAGGCAAACTTTTCCTGAATTTGTGACTAGAGAGAACTTGTACCTAACCTTCATGAAAGCATTTTTATCTCCAAAGTGTCCTAGAAATATTCAGAAAATGAAGGTACCTTGAAATGTGGCCATATCAAAGAATATGGAAACAGAATGATAGGTTGAAAATGCAATTAGATTTCCTCTACTCATCAAATAGAACCAAACTCTCCCACACAGTGTTAAAGATAAAATTGCAGAGTTATTGCAAGCAAGCATATTCTTCTAAGAAAAGATTTCTCTCTGGTGAATCAATCTAGCCAAAGGCATGGAACTTGTATCTACTATAGTTCTACTTCCCTTCTAACAGTTGACAATGCCCAGCCTAATTAATTTTCACTGAAACTAATTACCTAGTCAATTTTTCTGTATGCCAGAGATGCATATAGTGTAGTATTGGCCCATTCAAAAATATGATTAGCGACTTAGGATTCACTATACATCTGAAGAAAAGACTGACTTTTTAAAGTATTCTCCTTTTTTAGAGTTTAGGGAGATAATTTCATCCATGAAATGAAAATAAAAACTTTAGAAGCTGCAATGAACATTGGGGTACAGGTGCCTCTTTCAGTTTTGATTTCATCAGAGTGTAAACCTAGTAGTGGTGCTTCTATTTTTAGATTTTTAAGAAATCTCCATACTGTCTTCCATAGAGGCTGTATCAATTTACAATGCAAGAGTGTTCCCTTTTCTCCGCACCCTCTCCAGCATTTATTGTCTGTCGATTTGTTGATGATGGCCATTTTGACAGGTGTGAGGTGATATCTCATTGTCGTTTTGATTTGCATTTCTCTAATTATAAGCGAGGTTGAGCATTGTTTCATGTGTTTTTTTGGCCATCTGTATGTCTTCTTTGGAGAGGTGTCTGTTTAGGTCCTTTTCCCATTTTTTGATTAGGTTGATCATTTTTCTAATGTTGAGTTATCAAATTTTCTTATATTTACAGTATTTAGAATTCTTTCTATGAACTGGATGTTGAAAGAATTAGCAAATTTAAGAAATTTAAGAAAATATCTATTTTATTAATCACAGTTTCAACTAAAAATACACAAAGAGAAATGTTAATCAAACTTTTTTTTCCTGTTCTAGCTAAACTGAGTAAAATGATTAAAAATAAAAGAAATTTGGACCATAAGGATAGGTAAAAGGTCATTATTTCAGAACATAGAAAACGAGTAGGCAAACTTTTCCTGAATTTGTGACTAGAGAGAACTTGTACCTAACCTTCATGAAAGCATTTTTATCTCCAAAGTGTCCTAGAAATATTCAGAAAATGAAGGTACCTTGAAATGTGGCCATATCAAAGAATATGGAAACAGAATGATAGGTTGAAAATGCAATTAGATTTCCTCTACTCATCAAATAGAACCAAACTCTCCCACACAGTGTTAAAGATAAAATTGCAGAGTTATTGCAAGCAAGCATATTCTTCTAAGAAAAGATTTCTCTCTGGTGAATCAATCTAGCCAAAGGCATGGAACTTGTATCTACTATAGTTCTACTTCCCTTCTAACAGTTGACAATGCCCAGCCTAATTAATTTTCACTGAAACTAATTACCTAGTCAATTTTTCTGTATGCCAGAGATGCATATAGTGTAGTATTGGCCCATTCAAAAATATGATTAGCGACTTAGGATTCACTATACATCTGAAGAAAAGACTGACTTTTTAAAGTATTCTCCTTTTTTAGAGTTTAGGGAGATAATTTCATCCATGAAATGAAAATAAAAACTATTTAGAAGATACAAAGAGCTCAGGAAAATTAAAATAAGAATCCAAAAAAAATTCAATAAAATTTTCTAGTAAATATTTTTAAAAGATGAGAAGTTTGATATACAATATAAAACAACCAACAATTCAGTGATTCAGCTCACAAGGTCTACTACCCTAATAATAGTTTTAATCCTGAACTCCTTTGGAGGAATATCATCAAACAATTCAGGAAAAATTCTCAAGGACAAATGGAGGTATATCTTTTTGAAACCTCAAAATATAGAGGGTAAAGGAAGATCTCAAACCATTACAGAGAGAATCCAAAGCAGTGGGGGATTACATGCAAAGGATCAGTAAATAGGATAACGCTGAGTTTCTCAACAGGAAAACTAAAGTTTCAAGGTCATAAAGCAATGTGCTCTAAATTCTGAGAAGAATAACTCCCAAAGAGAAGGAAAAAGGAAATTAAACCGATTTCTTCTGTTATCTATAAGCTGGAGGGTTGTCCTCCAGGTTCTGGAGATGAATTCATAGAGAGTACAAATTAAAAATCTAGAAAACAAAAAAATTAAGTGAGGGATTGGTCTACTCAAAGAATATGGAAACAGAATGATAGGTTGAAAATGCAATTAGATTTCCTCTACTCATCAAATAGAACCAAACTCTCCCACACAGTGTTAAAGATAAAATTGCAGAGTTATTGCAAGCAAGCATATTCTTCTAAGAAAAGATTTCTCTCTGGTGAATCAATCTAGCCAAAGGCATGGAACTTGTATCTACTATAGTTCTACTTCCCTTCTAACAGTTGACAATGCCCAGCCTAATTAATTTTCACTGAAACTAATTACCTAGTCAATTTTTCTGTATGCCAGAGATGCATATAGTGTAGTATTGGCCCATTCAAAAATATGATTAGCGACTTAGGATTCACTATACATCTGAAGAAAAGACTGACTTTTTAAAGTATTCTCCTTTTTTAGAGTTTAGGGAGATAATTTCATCCATGAAATGAAAATAAAAACTATTTAGAAGATACAAAGAGCTCAGGAAAATTAAAATAAGAATCCAAAAAAAATTCAATAAAATTTTCTAGTAAATATTTTTAAAAGATGAGAAGTTTGATATACAATATAAAACAACCAACAATTCAGTGATTCAGCTCACAAGGTCTACTACCCTAATAATAGTTTTAATCCTGAACTCCTTTGGAGGAATATCATCAAACAATTCAGGAAAAATTCTCAAGGACAAATGGAGGTATATCTTTTTGAAACCTCAAAATATAGAGGGTAAAGGAAGATCTCAAACCATTACAGAGAGAATCCAAAGCAGTGGGGGATTACATGCAAAGGATCAGTAAATAGGATAACGCTGAGTTTCTCAACAGGAAAACTAAAGTTTCAAGGTCATAAAGCAATGTGCTCTAAATTCTGAGAAGAATAACTCCCAAAGAGAAGGAAAAAGGAAATTAAACCGATTTCTTCTGTTATCTATAAGCTGGAGGGTTGTCCTCCAGGTTCTGGAGATGAATTCATAGAGAGTACAAATTAAAAATCTAGAAAACAAAAAAATTAAGTGAGGGATTGGTCTACTCAAGGAAAATAACAGAAAATATATAGGTAAGAACACATGAGCATAGCATTGTTGTAGAAAAACTAAAATGAAACTTCCATTCTCATTAAAATGTACTTAGAATGATATAAACCTTGAATAGTAGCTGCTTAGACTGAAGAAGTAATAAAGTCATGCTAGAGTATTGATAAAGAAGGGGAAATGTGTGTGAGAGTGAGGGGTTTGGGAGATATAAGGAATGTCAGTGTTTGTTGCTAAGAAGCAGATAATATGAAAAACTGAAAAAAGTAAGAAGATTGTAATTATGGCATTGCCAAATATAAAGGTAAACTGGGAAAAAGGGTGGGTGGAAGAAGTTTAAGTTGAAAGTGACTGCTTCCTGGGACTGTGAACCATGGATTTTTCTACTGCAGCAACCTGGGGGCTGCTTTTCTTTTCTTTTTAAAATTGTAAGCCTTTAAGAATGATTAGACTGCTTATTATGTAATGTAAAACTTTGAAAAATAATAGTAAAATTTTATAATCAACTTTACTCTTTATCTTTTGTTGAAAACAATGTATATTGTCTTTTCAGGATTCTTTCCTATTTCCTTTTCTAAACGTAGTGCTCTATTTCTGCCATAGACACTTGAGGTTTAATGTTATATCATTACTGTTGTTTTGTCAGTTGTTTTCCTAAACACAATGTTCTCACTTCACAGCTGTGCTACTTGTTAAAGTCTGTGATCCAATCCTTAATTGCCAGGTAAACTAAAAGTGTTGAAAAACAATGGAACTACACACAAAATATTTTATTTCTTCTTACTGGTGAGCGAGGTTCCTGACTAAGCCTTTTAAATCATTCTAAATAACCACAATTATTATTTATGTATTAACTCAGTATAATACTGAGAAACTTAGAGATGAAAAGGAAGGTAATTGGATATAGGAAGAATTTTATGGAATTTGTGTACAACCAAACTTTGACACATATAACACATCATATGGAAATGTCCTGCTGCTTACATGGAGAATACATTTTGGAGCTATATAGGTGGGAAGAATGGCCATTTGACTGACTAGAGCAAGAGTCACAAAATCAAGAATGGCATCTCTCCATACCATGCGTGATGAATTACATTGTATCAAAGACTTCAATTCTTCACCCCTTCCCGTAGCCACACCACACCCTTTGCTTTGTTTCTTTGTATTAACCTCTCCTTCTGTCTCAAGAGTTTCAATACAGGAAGAAATGGCATCATACCTTTTTCCAGACCTAGCCCTCAAGACACCTGGAACTTGTATGTTTGCTCTTATGCCTCTGTGGTTGCACTGAGAACATGACAGAGGTAACCTACTAGAGGACAAGGGACAGGTGAAATCCCAGACAAGACTAGCCTAAACAGTGGCCAATCATCTGATCCCTGGATGTGTCTAGACATGTCAGCCCAAAGATAGAGATAGTTAACAATCCCAGTTAACAATGACTCCATACACATATGTGATGTATTGTGATGATAGCCTGCCCCCAGGGATCTACACTTGTTTTGATGGGTGGGTGGAAGAAGTTTAAGTTGAAAGTGACTGCTTCCTGGGACTGTGAACCATGGATTTTTCTACTGCAGCAACCTGGGGGCTGCTTTTCTTTTCTTTTTAAAATTGTAAGCCTTTAAGAATGATTAGACTGCTTATTATGTAATGTAAAACTTTGAAAAATAATAGTAAAATTTTATAATCAACTTTACTCTTTATCTTTTGTTGAAAACAATGTATATTGTCTTTTCAGGATTCTTTCCTATTTCCTTTTCTAAACGTAGTGCTCTATTTCTGCCATAGACACTTGAGGTTTAATGTTATATCATTACTGTTGTTTTGTCAGTTGTTTTCCTAAACACAATGTTCTCACTTCACAGCTGTGCTACTTGTTAAAGTCTGTGATCCAATCCTTAATTGCCAGGTAAACTAAAAGTGTTGAAAAACAATGGAACTACACACAAAATATTTTATTTCTTCTTACTGGTGAGCGAGGTTCCTGACTAAGCCTTTTAAATCATTCTAAATAACCACAATTATTATTTATGTATTAACTCAGTATAATACTGAGAAACTTAGAGATGAAAAGGAAGGTAATTGGATATAGGAAGAATTTTATGGAATTTGTGTACAACCAAACTTTGACACATATAACACATCATATGGAAATGTCCTGCTGCTTACATGGAGAATACATTTTGGAGCTATATAGGTGGGAAGAATGGCCATTTGACTGACTAGAGCAAGAGTCACAAAATCAAGAATGGCATCTCTCCATACCATGCGTGATGAATTACATTGTATCAAAGACTTCAATTCTTCCCCCCTTTCCCCGTAGCCACACCACACCCTTTGCTTTGTTTCTTTGTATTAACCTCTCCTTCTGTCTCAAGAGTTTCAATACAGGAAGAAATGGCATCATACCTTTTTCCAGACCTAGCCCTCAAGACACCTGGAACTTGTATGTTTGCTCTTATGCCTCTGTGGTTGCACTGAGAACATGACAGAGGTAACCTACTAGAGGACAAGGGACAGGTGAAATCCCAGACAAGACTAGCCTAAACAGTGGCCAATCATCTGATCCCTGGATGTGTCTAGACATGTCAGCCCAAAGATAGAGATAGTTAACAATCCCAGTTAACAATGACTCCATACACATATGTGATGTATGGTGATTATAGCCTGCCACCAAGATTCTACACTTGTTTTGTATGCAGGTTTATATGGCTATAGATAATTGATATATGCACTAAAATATTTAAATTTATTTTTAAAATGCTGCTAGTGTATATCTTTGACATAGACTCTTGAATTATACAGTTTATTGTTCTAGTAAATTAACATATTTTTACAACAAACCATGCTATAGAATGGTGCTTTATGATTTGATTTTTTAAATTTAATGTTTTCCACAAACAAATCTTTAATCAAAATTTTATCAGTTTATTTCATCTCTCCCATAAAGCAGCATAATTGACAGCATAGAATATAGCTCTGATAAGTTAGACAAAGAACATTCTCAGTGATGTCTGAAAATAACCCCAAAATTAAGACTTTATTTTTCTTCTATCATAAACATCTTAGCTTCCTAGATCTGCCATTTCATACCAAAAACTTGGTGGCATTAAACAGATATAATAAACAACTATAACGCTCTTATAGTTCTGGAATGCAGACATCAGAAATCAAAGTGTCAGCAGAATTGGTTCTTTCTAGAGACTGGGGGAGAATCTGCTCCCTGCCTCTCTCATAACTTCTGCAGGCACTATGAGCAAGGCCTTGACATTCCTTGGCTCATAGGCTCATCATTCCAATTCTGGCCTTGGTCTTAGTCACAAAATCAAGAATGGCATCTCTCCATACCATGCGTGATGAATTACATTGTATCAAAGACTTCAATTCTTCACCCTTCCCGTAGCCACACCACACCCTTTGCTTTGTTTCTTTGTATTAACCTCTCCTTCTGTCTCAAGAGTTTCAATACAGGAAGAAATGGCATCATACCTTTTTCCAGACCTAGCCCTCAAGACACCTGGAACTTGTATGTTTGCTCTTATGCCTCTGTGGTTGCACTGAGAACATGACAGAGGTAACCTACTAGAGGACAAGGGACAGGTGAAATCCCAGACAAGACTAGCCTAAACAGTGGCCAATCATCTGATCCCTGGATGTGTCTAGACATGTCAGCCCAAAGATAGAGATAGTTAACAATCCCAGTTAACAATGACTCCATACACATATGTGATGTATGGTGATTATAGCCTGCCACCAAGATTCTACACTTGTTTTGTATGCAGGTTTATATGGCTATAGATAATTGATATATGCACTAAAATATTTAAATTTATTTTTAAAATGCTGCTAGTGTATATCTTTGACATAGACTCTTGAATTATACAGTTTATTGTTCTAGTAAATTAACATATATTTACAACAAACCATGCTATAGAATGGTGCTTTATGATTTGATTTTTTAAATTTAATGTTTTCCACAAACAAATCTTTAATCAAAATTTTATCAGTTTATTTCATCTCTCCCATAAAGCAGCATAATTGACAGCATAGAATATAGCTCTGATAAGTTAGACAAAGAACATTCTCAGTGATGTCTGAAAATAACCCCAAAATTAAGACTTTATTTTTCTTCTATCATAAACATCTTAGCTTCCTAGATCTGCCATTTCATACCAAAAACTTGGTGGCATTAAACAGATATAATAAACAACTATAACGCTCTTATAGTTCTGGAATGCAGACATCAGAAATCAAAGTGTCAGCAGAATTGGTTCTTTCTAGAGACTGGGGGAGAATCTGCTCCCTGCCTCTCTCATAACTTCTGCAGGCACTATGAGCAAGGCCTTGACATTCCTTGGCTCATAGGCTCATCATTCCAATTCTGGCCTTGGTCTTCACAGGCCCTTCCCCTCTGTGTCTTCCTAGTATAGGGACTCCAGTCACTGGACTCAGGCTCATCCCAAGTCCAGTGTGATCTCCTCTTAACTTGATTATGGCTGCAAAGACACAATTTTCAAAAGAGAAGGTGACATTCACAAGTAATGAGAACTTTTTTGAACGTTTTTTGATGGGGAAGCACAATTCAGACAACTATGATACATAGAAAAAATTTTAAAATTAAATCAAATTTATATCAAAGGCATTGGGAAGTTTCGTTCTCTTCTGTCAGTTGACCTTTGGCAGACCTCATTCCAGTTTATGTGAAAAGGGAATTTGAGAAAATATCTACTCTGAACTCTTTTACATGTGAGGAAATACAGAATGTAATTTAATTTGGATGTCACTAAGTGCCTAACAATTCAGTAAATGCAACCAAAAGTCCAATCTCATTGTCACATATGACCTGCTTGTTACAGAGAGTGATATTTTAAGCTTTTTGAGTATGTTCTGTCATCTTGAAATTGTGTATCAGAACACTTAAGGTGTTATTAAAATAATGAAATAAAATATATCTCCTTTAATATTCATCTAGAGTATTACAGATGTGATTAAGAAGATTGTCTTAATCATGAATAGATAATGACAGAACTTCTTGATGCCTCATTCTTGGTCATTTAATGTTAAACGATTAAACCCTGGGATTGTTATTTGTGTTCTAGGAACCAGTATTCCCATAGAGCCTTATTACTGTGACACTTCATATAAACCTTGATGTGGACACTACAAAAGCATACAGAAATAAATGCACATGTACACATGAAGGGAAAAAATGAGAAGATATAGTAGGAATATATTTCTATCTACTAGAAGTGTAACAGGAAAATTACCAATTACTATGAAAGAAGTGAGCATACTATTTGTTTTGTTATATATTTATGCATTCACTATCTTAAATTCATTTGTAATAGACTTCTAATTTGAGACTAAATCATGCTAGACAAAAAACTGTTTTTCTTTTAACATGTCATGAAATTTAGAGTTTAAAAGGGAGAGTCATGGGACAAATTACTCTCTACAGTCAGGCAACTAGTCTCCCCGAAAAAATTTCTTTTTTCTTTCTATGTAAATGATCCCTTCTTTAAGTACCATAATAGTTTTTTCATAAATACCACTAAGAATATTACAGCTAACTAAAACAAATGTAAGATTTAAAGATAATATAAACATATATCTATATCTAATATAAACATAAATCTATACTTCACAATTTATAGAAGAAAAATAATATATATCAGACTTTCCAACTGATCTTGGTAAATTTGTTCTGGTATATCAAACTAATAGATATAGTACAGATAATTCAAGAAAATTTCGTATACCCTCTACCTAAGTTCAACAGTACCACACTACACCCCATTTCAGTTTTATTCCCTCTCTTCATTCTCTGCCACTTCTTCCTTTATCTTTATACATCAATTATGTGTATCAGCTCCAACCACCCAATGCCATTTAAGACTGTGTATTAGTTTCTTGTGATTGCCATAGCAAATTACCATGTAGTGGCTCAAAGCACAACTTGATGATCTGAGATGACAGAATTTTTTCTGTCACAGTTCTGGAATATAGAAGTCCAAAATCAAGGTTTAGGTACTATTGTTCACTGTTGAGGTTCAGGATGAGAACCCATCTCTTTGCTTGCCTCTTGAGGCTTGTGGCTGTGGGCTTTCCTTGCCTTGAGTGGCATCCCTGAAGTCCCAGCCACCTTAGTCACATGGCAGCTGCTGATTTCATTGTTATTTGTGTTCTAGGAACCAGTATTCCCATAGAGCCTTATTACTGTGACACTTCATATAAACCTTGATGTGGACACTACAAAAGCATACAGAAATAAATGCACATGTACACATGAAGGGAAAAAATGAGAAGATATAGTAGGAATATATTTCTATCTACTAGAAGTGTAACAGGAAAATTACCAATTACTATGAAAGAAGTGAGCATACTATTTGTTTTGTTATATATTTATGCATTCACTATCTTAAATTCATTTGTAATAGACTTCTAATTTGAGACTAAATCATGCTAGACAAAAAACTGTTTTTCTTTTAACATGTCATGAAATTTAGAGTTTAAAAGGGAGAGTCATGGGACAAATTACTCTCTACAGGCAGGCAACTAGTCTCCCTGAAAAAAATTTCTTTTTTCTTTCTATGTAAATGATCCCTTCTTTAAGTACCATAATAGTTTTTTCATAAATACCACTAAGAATATTACAGCTAACTAAAACAAATGTAAGATTTAAAGATAATATAAACATATATCTATATCTAATATAAACATAAATCTATACTTCACAATTTATAGAAGAAAAATAATATATATCAGACTTTCCAACTGATCTTGGTAAATTTGTTCTGGTATATCAAACTAATAGATATAGTACAGATAATTCAAGAAAATTTCGTATACCCTCTACCTAAGTTCAACAGTACCACACTACACCCCATTTCAGTTTTATTCCCTCTCTTCATTCTCTGCCACTTCTTCCTTTATCTTTATACATCAATTATGTGTATCAGCTCCAACCACCCAATGCCATTTAAGACTGTGTATTAGTTTCTTGTGATTGCCATAGCAAATTACCATGTAGTGGCTCAAAGCACAACTTGATGATCTGAGATGACAGAATTTTTTCTGTCACAGTTCTGGAATATAGAAGTCCAAAATCAAGGTTTAGGTACTATTGTTCACTGTTGAGGTTCAGGATGAGAACCCATCTCTTTGCTTGCCTCTTGAGGCTTGTGGCTGTGGGCTTTCCTTGCCTTGAGTGGCATCCCTGAAGTCCCAGCCACCTTAGTCACATGGCAGCTGCTGATTTCCTAAACTCTATCTGGCTCTTGTTTTGTAAGGATGCATATGATTGTGTTTAGAACCCATGTTGATAATCCAGCTACCAACTTGCTCTCAAGATCTTTAACAAAATCACGTCTTTTACCATATAAGGTTATAGTCAAATATTCTAAAGATCAGGAATTTAATGTATCATTGACAGTGAAAGTGTTAGTTGCTCAATCGTGTCTGACTTTTCCTGACCCCATGTAGCCCTCCAGGATCCTCTGTCCATGGTTCATCTAGGCAAGAATACTGGAATGAATTGCCATCCCCTTCTCCAGGGGATCTTCCCAACCCTGGGATTGAACCCAGGTTTTGGATCATTTTTAATCCTTCCACAGGAATAGATATCATGGCCCTTTACCACAGTTTTCTTCATTATATTTTTCTCTAAAGTGTATTCTCTTAAACATGGAACAGTTGAGGAAATCAGGTAATTTGACATTGTTATAGTTAGTGTTTGTTAGTCATATTGGACATGAAGGCCAAAGGAAAGATCAGAAGTAATTTTGGAAGGCAGGTATGCTCACCATTGTGCCTCCAACACAAGAAGTAGTTTTGTAACTTGAAATTTTGATACTTTAATCCTTATGGATTTTTGCATTATATTTGGTTTTATAAATATTCTTTTCTAAAATTATTTATTTTGATTACTGAATGTTTTGTGCCACTATAACTTCTGTGTGCCCAAGAAGAATAGCTTCTTCTGTCATTACCATATCCCACTTTTTATCTGAAGCCCAAATTAAAATCTTATCAAATTTTCCAACATTATTCTCAATAGCTGTCTTATCCCAAGCAATCCCATGTGGATTAATGTATTGCAATGTTTATACCTCTATTCTGAATCTGTTTCTTGACTTTTTCTTTCTTAGCTTTGATATATTGATCAGAATAGGCCAGTTGTTTCCTGGAATGTCAATTAACTTGAATTTGTCTGCTATTTCCTTGTATTTAATTCAGGTTATGATGTTTACACACCGGCATGTGATGGCAGGAATATTTATGAAGTGTAATGCGTCTTTTTTATGGTATTGTTTTAAGAACATGATATTGCTCTGTTCTAGTAGTTATTAGAATAGGTAAGTGAAATTCTTACAAGAAGCAAGATATTTACAGTTGCTAAAAGTGTTCCACAAGGCATTTAAAATTATAAAAATTAAAATAATAACCTTTTAGAAGAGAAGTATGGCAGATATCAGCCTAATCAGGTGACCAATCTTAACTTACTGCTTTGTTCTATTAGTGGTATTTTTAGTGGGTTGCCATTTCCTTCTCCAGGGGATCTTCCCCAGCCAGTAGTTGAACCCAGATCTCCTGTGTTTCAGGCTGATTCTTTAACACCTGAGATACAAGAGAAACCTCAAGCATACAAGTATACATATTTTTAAAATTTTGATATATTCCTGTTATATTGAATTTTTCTTCTCTTCTTCCTTGCCTGTAGAGTTCACAATTATGTTGACTTTTTATATTGTCCTATATATATTCTGATAATCATATTATTTCTCTCTATATTATAATAAATTGATCTATCTTCAGTCACATTCCTTTTTTGTCCTCTTGCTGTTTAACATGTCAGAGAATTTTTTAATCTCAGTTATCATCATATGGTTCAATTTAATTTTCATAGGATTTCTTTTTTTCAGTTTCACTACTCTTATTTTCCAAATGTTCAATCATTGTGACTAGATTTTTCTTTCAGAATCATGAATATATTTATAACTTCCACTTTAAATTGTTTCTGACAATTTCAGCTGGCATGTTTCTTGGGAATCATTTCTGTTGACTGCTTTGCTTAAGTCATATTTTGCTGATTCTTCACGTGCCTAGTAAGTTTTCATTGCATGTTGGGCAATAAAGATATTTTGTAGAGTACTGATTCTACTTATGTTCCTCTGAAGGACTAATATTTATTCAAGCATTGAGTTTTCAATTGATTGAACTCATACTCTAAAATCTGTTGCCTTTAGGATAGGCAGCAACTGAAATTCTGTCTCCATCCAGCTTCTAGCTGCTTTATATGCCAGGCCCTTTGGTATCTTATAAATGCTTGACTAGATTACTGTTTAATCATGAATTTTACATATTTTTATATAAAGAATTTGTCCCTCATTCCATATTCAACTCCTTCTTTTCCAGAAGTCTGCTCTTAATTCCCAACCAATGTGCCAGCCTCAAATCTGCATGCTAGCCTTGTGCTCCCTCCACTAGAGATAGCAGAATACCCTTAAGTAAAATCTTGAAAGCATAAATCTCACCTTGGGCACTTCCTACTTTTCAGGGGTTGCCATTTCCAATCTTAACTTACTGCTTTGTTCTATTAGTGGTATTTTAGTGGGTTGCCATTTCCTTCTCCAGGGGATCTTCCCCAGCCAGTAGTTGAACCCAGATCTCCTGTGTTTCAGGCTGATTCTTTACCACCTGAGATACAAGAGAAACCTCAAGCATACAAGTATACATATTTTTAAAATTTTGATATATTCCTGTTATATTGAATTTTTCTTCTCTTCTTCCTTGCCTGTAGAGTTCACAATTATGTTGACTTTTTATATTGTCCTATATATATTCTGATAATCATATTATTTCTCTCTATATTATAATAAATTGATCTATCTTCAGTCACATTCCTTTTTTGTCCTCTTGCTGTTTAACATGTCAGAGAATTTTTTAATCTCAGTTATCATCATATGGTTCAATTTAATTTTCATAGGATTTCTTTTTTTCAGTTTCACTACTCTTATTTTCCAAATGTTCAATCATTGTGACTAGATTTTTCTTTCAGAATCATGAATATATTTATAACTTCCACTTTAAATTGTTTCTGACAATTTCAGCTGGCATGTTTCTTGGGAATCATTTCTGTTGACTGCTTTGCTTAAGTCATATTTTGCTGATTCTTCACGTGCCTAGTAAGTTTTCATTGCATGTTGGGCAATAAAGATATTTTGTAGAGTACTGATTCTACTTATGTTCCTCTGAAGGACTAATATTTATTCAAGCATTGAGTTTTCAATTGATTGAACTCATACTCTAAAATCTGTTGCCTTTAGGATAGGCAGCAACTGAAATTCTGTCTCCATCCAGCTTCTAGCTGCTTTATATGCCAGGCCCTTTGGTATCTTATAAATGCTTGACTAGATTACTGTTTAATCATGAATTTTACATATTTTTATATAAAGAATTTGTCCCTCATTCCATATTCAACTCCTTCTTTTCCAGAAGTCTGCTCTTAATTCCCAACCAATGTGCCAGCCTCAAATCTGCATGCTAGCCTTGTGCTCCCTCCACTAGAGATAGCAGAATACCCTTAAGTAAAATCTTGAAAGCATAAATCTCACCTTGGGCACTTCCTACTTTTCAGGGGTTGTCTCCTTCTCAAGTTTCTGTTTTAGATCCATATTTTTTAAAAAATATATTATTATAATGTAGATATTTTTTAAAATTACTAAAATATAGATTTTTAGAGATCTTATCTATAGGAAAGTTATTTGTACAAGTTTTTCTGTTACTATTGAAATGTGAAGCATCAAATTTATTCCATTTGAAGAGGTTTTTTTTACATTAAAAATTATACTAATACAAAAGAACTGATCTCGCTGAATAAAAATGGGAATAGAATCCTGCTTTTTCTCTATGCAAGCACACACAACATAAAATCATTCAGGCAGCACTCCATCCAAATTCTAGGCTTCCATAGAAAGTTTTAAAATAACATATGATACCAAATAATGAATGCATTTGGGAGAAAACATATACTATAAAAAATGTGTTCACATTTGTGACCAGAAAACTGACCACCAAGTTTCATTACAATCGTTAGCCGAAACTCCAAAGGATATCTTTAAAAATGGACAACATATGGAATACATTTGAGGAAGATTTCAAATATGTAATTTGCTATTTGCAACACTCCTGTAGGTACAGCGCATATACTTGTTGTCAATTTAGTGTTGCTATTACTTTATAAGTCTGTGAAGCACCATGAAAACATATAATTTAGTGACAATGTACACCTGACACTGTTCAGTTTTACAAGTGTCTTCATTTTTAGCAAGGGTTTCAGTCTAATTATATGTGTGAAAACTGAACTATCAAAATCTCTTAAGCCTTATTCAGAAAAGAAGGTAGTAAAAATAAGATCTACAGATCAAATTGTAATCTATATGCCCATGAAAGCACATTTTTCAAGTATTATATCATACCATTTCCCCAGAGAATTGAAATGTCTTTTAAATGAACAAAGTATCTTGCCACGGTACAGTCATTCTACTAGAGAAACTAGACTCAAATAAGTTCTTATAAAGGTGGACTCGACCATTTTTGACCATTTCCTCTTGTCTGAAAGAAAAGAAGGAAAAAAACTCTATTAGAATATATAGGACTTTTCGTTCAACCCATAAATTTCAATGGCTTAAGTAAATTTTTCTAAAGGTTGTCATATTGTAGTGGCAATGTTTAAAAAAAACACCTATATAAGACCTTGAGAATTAAAATGATTTTCTTCATTCTACGACTATTTTATTTCAGTAAGACGTCACAATGATTCAAACATACCTACAGATTAAGTAAATTTAGGAACAGTAGTGGTAGATAATTATTCTGAAGTTGAGTAACAAGTTAAGTAATTGGCAAATTAAGATTATAACTCAGATATTTGATATGTGTGAAGCAACAACATTATAGTAACAATATTTACCTAATGTGATGAAAAATAATCCCTAATACTACATCTGTTTTCTTCAAGTAAACATACTTTATGGACATGCTGTACAATTTATGAAGTCTTAGTTCTTATAAGCTAAATAGCAGGTCCACATGAAAACTTTGACCACCAAGTTTTTCATATGACAATTCGGGCTATACTATAAAAAATGTGTTCACATTTGTGAAGAAAACTGACCACCAAGTTTCATTACAATCGTTAGCCGAAACTCCAAAGGATATCTTTAAAAATGGACAACATATGGAATACATTTGAGGAAGATTTCAAATATGTAATTTGCTATTTGCAACACTCCTGTAGGTACAGCGCATATACTTGTTGTCAATTTAGTGTTGCTATTACTTTATAAGTCTGTGAAGCACCATGAAAACATATAATTTAGTGACAATGTACACCTGACACTGTTCAGTTTTACAAGTGTCTTCATTTTTAGCAAGGGTTTCAGTCTAATTATATGTGTGAAAACTGAACTATCAAAATCTCTTAAGCCTTATTCAGAAAAGAAGGTAGTAAAAATAAGATCTACAGATCAAATTGTAATCTATATGCCCATGAAAGCACTTTTTTCAAGTATTATATCATACCATTTCCCCAGAGAATTGAAATGTCTTTTAAATGAACAAAGTATCTTGCCACGGTACAGTCATTCTACTAGAGAAACTAGACTCAAATAAGTTCTTATAAAGGTGGACTCGACCATTTTTGACCATTTCCTCTTGTCTGAAAGAAAAGAAGGAAAAAAACTCTATTAGAATATATAGGACTTTTCGTTCAACCCATAAATTTCAATGGCTTAAGTAAATTTTTCTAAAGGTTGTCATATTGTAGTGGCAATGTTTAAAAAAAACACCTATATAAGACCTTGAGAATTAAAATGATTTTCTTCATTCTACGACTATTTTATTTCAGTAAGACGTCACAATGATTCAAACATACCTACAGATTAAGTAAATTTAGGAACAGTAGTGGTAGATAATTATTCTGAAGTTGAGTAACAAGTTAAGTAATTGGCAAATTAAGATTATAACTCAGATATTTGATATGTGTGAAGCAACAACATTATAGTAACAATATTTACCTAATGTGATGAAAAATAATCCCTAATACTACATCTGTTTTCTTCAAGTAAACATACTTTATGGACATGCTGTACAATTTATGAAGTCTTAGTTCTATAAGCAGAATTTGAATCTGGGCCAAGCAGTGAAAGTCCAGGGTCCTAACCACTAAGCCAGCAGGAAATTCCATAACAGATATTCATTTTAACAGCAATTTCCATGGATAAACTTTAAGAAATAGGTAACAAATTGCTGAAAAATACATTATAGATACTAATGTATTTGGTTTTAATTCACATAGATTTGAATGGCTTTCAAATAAAAGTCCATAGAGAAATATATATCAATACAAATAAATTAAAATTCATTTTATCATAGTGTATTTCATATTTTCCTGAGCCAAAGTTTATAAAAAGGTGAAAATGTCAGCGGTTTGTTTTTTTTACCCTTAAAGTCTAGTTATTATTATCTAGCATCAGTTTTTTTACGTGTCTCATTAAAGGCAAGACTGCTTCATGGAATGAGCAAGTTTTCCTAAATTTAATCTATAAAGCTATTTTTCAGCATTGTTATGCTTTCTTCAAGGCCTGGCTGTGTTTTCCTATAGATTGTTTTCCGAAACTGGTAGATATTAAAGTTTATGCTAGAAAAGCTAGAGATGTTGTCTCCTTTTAAATCTATTTATCTGGAAATGTATCTAGGTTTTCCTTTACAGATAAATAAACTCTGATCCCCTAACAATTCATTCTGTTGAATTTTTAAATATGTTTTTCTCATTTGCCTCCTTGAGAAAGTATATGTTGCTGAGCAAAATGTTTCTTAAATTTCCCAGGGCAGTACTATACAAAAATTCAGGTATTATTGAATCCCTAAAGATGATCATGGAGTAGGCAGATATGTATATATATATATATATATATATATATATATATATATATAGAATATTAGGAAAGAAAGAAAAAAATCCTCCAGATTCATAAGATTCACATTTACTTTTCCCTAAGTTGTTATATCTGAGAATGTGGCTGACTCAAAGCATGATGCTTGTCTTCTTTTGGTCTTTCCTAGCATAATCTTTCTCCTATACAAGTGAAATTCATCATCATATCCATTCCTACTCACTGTTATTTCAGTCTGAAGTAAACATACTTTATGGACATGCTGTACAATTTATGAAGTCTTAGTTCTATAAGCAGAATTTGAATCTGGGCCAAGCAGTGAAAGTCCAGGGTCCTAACCACTAAGCCAGCAGGAAATTCCATAACAGATATTCATTTTAACAGCAATTTCCATGGATAAACTTTAAGAAATAGGTAACAAATTGCTGAAAAATACATTATAGATACTAATGTATTTGGTTTTAATTCACATAGATTTGAATGGCTTTCAAATAAAAGTCCATAGAGAAATATATATCAATACAAATAAATTAAAATTCATTTTATCATAGTGTATTTCATATTTTCCTGAGCCAAAGTTTATAAAAAGGTGAAAATGTCAGCGGTTTGTTTTTTTTCCCCTTAAAGTCTAGTTATTATTATCTAGCATCAGTTTTTTTACGTGTCTCATTAAAGGCAAGACTGCTTCATGGAATGAGCAAGTTTTCCTAAATTTAATCTATAAAGCTATTTTTCAGCATTGTTATGCTTTCTTCAAGGCCTGGCTGTGTTTTCCCTATAGATTGTTTTCTGAAACTGGTAGATATTAAAGTTTATGCTAGAAAAGCTAGAGATGTTGTCTCCTTTTAAATCTATTTATCTGGAAATGTATCTAGGTTTTCCTTTACAGATAAATAAACTCTGATCCCCTAACAATTCATTCTGTTGAATTTTTAAATATGTTTTTCTCATTTGCCTCCTTGAGAAAGTATATGTTGCTGAGCAAAATGTTTCTTAAATTTCCCAGGGCAGTACTATACAAAAATTCAGGTATTATTGAATCCCTAAAGATGCTCATGGAGTAGGCAGATATGTATATATATATATATATATATATATATATATATATATAGAATATTAGGAAAGAAAGAAAAAAATCCTCCAGATTCATAAGATTCACATTTACTTTTCCCTAAGTTGTTATATCTGAGAATGTGGCTGACTCAAAGCATGATGCTTGTCTTCTTTTGGTCTTTCCTAGCATAATCTTTCTCCTATACAAGTGAAATTCATCATCATATCCATTCCAATACTTCACTGTTATTTCAGTCTGAGGTAAAAAGCTGAATGCTGCTCAGTGTATTCATCAGGATTCTCCAGAGTGACAGAACCAATAGAATGAAGAATGTGTGTGATTGTGTGTGCATCTGTATCTCCGTACAAGGAGCCATTAGGAGGAATTGGCTCATGTGACGGTGGAGACTGAAAATTCTCAATATTTACAGTCTATCCTTTGCAAGGCAGAGACCCAGGAAAATCAGAGGTATAATCCATGTCAAGTCCAAAGACTGAACACCAGGGTAGACAATGGTTTAAATCCCAGTCCAAGAGCAAAAGGTGAGTTGAGCTATCCAGCTCAAATAGTGATGCAGGAAAGAAGGTGGCAGATTACTCCTCGCTCCACATTTTGTCCAATTTAGGCTGTCAAGGGGTTGGATCTTATTCACTTACATCGGGGAAGGCAATCATGCTAATGTCTTCCAGAAATACGCTCATGGACACAACCAGAAAAAAATGTTTGTCTGGGCACGCCATGGCCAGTCAAGTTGACATAAAATTAATCATCCTATCAAGCAAAGGGATGATTCAAAATCTCGATATTTGGAAAAATCCCTGAATTTAAGACATCAAAACCCTAGAATAGGACTTTCGACATTAACCTTCCTCCACTCCACACACACATTCTAATAAGGTGAAAATGTGGCATTATATAAAAGATACTCTGGCCCATTCCACAATGCATGAATTAAAAATGTATTATAAAATAAATCTGTGAGAATGATATCAATTTCTTTTAATGACTTGGCCTCTTCGATTTCTAACTATTGGCAGTCATTGTATTCACTGTTCCTGAGAAAGCGAATCAAGATGGGAGGGAGAGGATCAGACCATTAATAATAACTATTGAAGGGAGGGATATTTTATTCCGTAAGCTTTCATGGTAAAGTAGTCTGATGGGTTGATAGAAACCTTACAAGACACATAATTTTTGTAAATTATGCCAGTAAACACTAAACTAATACAAACTTGACCTCTCAGACTCTGCCTTTTCACTATTATTGATCAGATGGAGGAACCAAGCCAGTTGTCTTATTAACATATCTCACAGATAGCATTCCATATTTTGCCTGATTTCAGGAAAGATATAAATGTGTACTCATTTTCTTGAATATTTATTTAGAATCATAAGATAATTGCCTCCTGTCCCTGCCTCCGTTAGTACCATTTTATTTTGACCAAGCCATCGTTATCTCTCAGCTGGATTCCTAAGATTTTCTCCTGAATGTTTTTCTGCTCCTGAACCTTTATAATAGTGTCTGTTTGGTTTTGAATCTGTTCTAATATGGCCTATTTGCAAGTTACAGCATCCAGAATGATACCCATGAAACAAACTCCAGTATGCCACTCTTCTGCTCTAAGGCTCCCAGTTAAACCTAAGCCCTTACTACAAATGAAGTTTATATCTCCATTATCTCTGTGATAAGTGCTCTTTCTGCCCTCGCACCTGCTCACTCTTAAGCTATACCAGCTTCTTTGCTGTCCACAAACATGCAGTAATATTTTCGCTTCAAGATATTTTCAATGTAGTATTTAAACTGAGGGGCTTCCCTGGGACCCAGAATTTGCCTGAAATGCTGAAGACCTAGCTTTGATCCCTGGGTCAGGAAGATCCCCAGGAGAAGGGAATGGCTGCACACTTCAGTATTCTTGCCTGGGAAACTCCATGGACAGAGGATACTGGCAAATTACAGTCCATGAGTCAGACATAATTGAACACACCCGCCATGTATTCTGTAATAGATGCTATGGTAAGAAATTTTAGTCAAGCATTTCAAGTTCTTGTATTATAAAGAAATTCACTGGTAATGGCTGAAAACATAGCTGTGAACAAAAAGTAGAATAAGACAGCAGTATCATTTACATGAAACAGATAGTATCACCAACTCAATGGACATGAATTTGAGCAAACTCCAGGAGATAGTGAAGGACAGGAAAGCCTGCTGTACTGCAATCCATGGGGTCACAAAGTGTCTGACAAAACTTCGTGGACAACAATAATCATTTAGGGAATTACTGTAATTATTAAGGAAAGTGATGAGTATGAATTAAGGCCGAAAATAATAATTATAGTAAAGAGTGGACTAACAGATTTAGAAAATATCTGCCTAACTTTATGAGGGAAACTTTAAAGAAATTAAATGATTCAAAGGTTTGTTTAGGCAACTGAAGAATCATGATATTAAGTGAGATTGGATAAATAAGAAAGAAATTAGAATCTTTGAACTGTTCTTTTTGTGCTTATTTGCTTTCCCTTTAGGCTGTTTGGCTTGAGAAAGTGCAGGTAGCACATTGACCTGAGAGGACAGACAAATCTGGACTGCCCTGAGGCTCATTTCCTCTGCTTTTATATTGTCTTAGGAGCTGGGTCAGAAGGTCAAAGGTAGCTCAATTAAAAAAAAAAAAAATTTAAAAGGTGAAGCCTGCTTAGATAAAGCTGCATATATGTTTCCAATCCTCATAACTCTAAAAAAACTTGGATGGGTGAAGTCACGTTCTAATAAAAGATTTGCCATGAAGAAGTCAGACCAGCCATGCACAGTCCAGGTTGTGTGACAGATTGTGTCGTTCATGCGAGTTGCCATCTCCCTAAAATTTCCTCAGTTAAAGGTCTCTCTCTGTTTATCTTAAGCCTTTGTATTTATTTTCCCTATTTTTTTGTGGTGGGGGCGGATGGGGAAGGGAAGGGGCAAGCGGGTCACTTCTATTGGTCTTTCATTTCTCTATTTTCATCATCTTTGGCCCATGTGGGCCTCCCGGCTGCACACTTCAGTATTCCTGCATGGGAAACTCCATGGACAGAGGATACTGGCAAATTACAGTCCATGAGTCAGACATAATTGAACACACCCGCCATGTATTCTGTAATAGATGCTATGGTAAGAAATTTTAGTCAAGCATTTCAAGTTCTTGTATTATAAAGAAATTCACTGGTAATGGCTGAAAACATAGCTGTGAACAAAAAGTAGAATAAGACAGCAGTATCATTTACATGAAACAGATAGTATCACCAACTCAATGGACATGAATTTGAGCAAACTCCAGGAGATAGTGAAGGACAGGAAAGCCTGCTGTACTGCAATCCATGGGGTCACAAAGTGTCTGACAAAACTTCGTGGACAACAATAATCATTTAGGGAATTACTGTAATTATTAAGGAAAGTGATGAGTATGAATTAAGGCCGAAAATAATAATTATAGTAAAGAGTGGACTAACAGATTTAGAAAATATCTGCCTAACTTTATGAGGGAAACTTTAAAGAAATTAAATGATTCAAAGGTTTGTTTAGGCAACTGAAGAATCATGATATTAAGTGAGATTGGATAAATAAGAAAGAAATTAGAATCTTTGAACTGTTCTTTTTGTGCTTATTTGCTTTCCCTTTAGGCTGTTTGGCTTGAGAAAGTGCAGGTAGCACATTGACCTGAGAGGACAGACAAATCTGGACTGCCCTGAGGCTCATTTCCTCTGCTTTTATATTGTCTTAGGAGCTGGGTCAGAAGGTCAAAGGTAGCTCAATTAAAAAAAAAAAAAATTTAAAAGGTGAAGCCTGCTTAGATAAAGCTGCATATATGTTTCCAATCCTCATAACTCTAAAAAAACTTGGATGGGTGAAGTCACGTTCTAATAAAAGATTTGCCATGAAGAAGTCAGACCAGCCATGCACAGTCCAGGTTGTGTGACAGATTGTGTCGTTCATGCGAGTTGCCATCTCCCTAAAATTTCCTCAGTTAAAGGTCTCTCTCTGTTTATCTTAAGCCTTTGTATTTATTTTCCACTCTTTTTTTTTTTTGTGGTGGGGGCGGATGGGGAAGGGAAGGGGCAAGCGGGTCACTTCTATTGGTCTTTCATTTATCTATTTTTCATCATCTTTGGCCCATGTGGGCCTCCCATTGCAGTGGCCTCTGTTGTCGCAGAGCACTGGCTCTGGACACATGCGCTCCAGAGCTCCGGCTCGGTCATTGGACACATTGGTCCAGCCACTCCGCGGCACGTGGGATCCTCCCAGGCCAGGGATCAAACCAGCATCCCTTGCACTGCAAGGCAGTGTCCTTACCCACTGGACCACCAGGGAAGCCCCTATTTTCCATTTTTTATACACACATTTTTATCTTTATATATGGCTAGTATTAATATCTTATTTTGCACCAAGCTTTCTAGTTCTTATATAGTAATGTGATTGCAATATTGATTGCATTAAAATTAAATATTGAGGACTAGACAGCCTGATTCCACATTTTCAAATAGGGAAACTGAATAGTCATTGAAATTTGCTGAGGAGAATTTCAAGTAAGAATATAGACTACATAAAAACCCTAGCTCAGAACACCAGGCTATTCTGTGAATTACCATGGTTCTCTAGGGAGATATTTTGAAGAGACTAAGGCCCTCCTGTTATACATCCTAGCTCTTACAGATTGCAAGTTTTCAAAAATGAAGGGATCTTACATGAAAAGTGAGATTGGTAGCATCTTCTTACAAGGCTACTCTAAGAGTCAATTAACATGATTTATGTAATGCTCATGTATTTCTTAGCATTCGGAAAATTGTAGTTTATGCTGTTTTTTTTTTTTTTTTAATTGATTGAAATTTTTGAAGCCTGGGAATTTAATCATAGCTATAGTTCCAATGCCTAATACAAGGCTAGGTTTTCAATATATATTTCTCTAAGACATTTATCATTTACCTATATCACTTGGTTTCATCGTTTTGTAACTTAAAAGATGAGAGAAAACTGACATTGAAATTTTTAGTGAAATTTGAAGCAATGCAGTTCTAAATATGCAGTAATATTTATCAAAGAATGAAGAAAAGAGTGACGTGTTCAAATATTTACACCTTTCCTCTTATCAATTCTAAGTCATTAGATTTGTGCTCATTCCATCATATTTTTTTCCTTTAAATTATCCCTTGCCTCTGACTTCAAAGCTGTGAAAATTATATTTTAGCAGATGATTAATATTAAGTCTCTTTTTACTTTTGTGTCCTCATTAAGTATCATGAAAAATCAGCATATACAAAACTAAATATAAATACACAGTTCTGAAAGACATTTTTCTTCATGATAGGAGTCATTTTAAGAGAATTCTTTTGACTTGATAACATATACATTTACTAATAACCAATTATATTAAAGTTCTTCAACAAGAATTTTATTTTACGTATATAACATTTATGTTAGAAATGTTAATTCTATTAGCCATAAGTCATTTTATATTTTATCATGTCTTTAATTTTATTTAATATATGACCCCATTCTTGGCCTCCAAGGTGATAGGAATAATATTTATAATATAACAGAGTGATAAAAGCAGAATATTTCATTTTAAAATTTATAAATAATTACAAGCACAGTAATCGAAGACTGTCATATAATTTTGATCATCATAACTTTTCATTTTTTTTTTTTTCCACATGGCTCTCACTTATCTCATTGTCTGTGTAAATGCGCATCATGGAAAAATAGTAAAGAGCAGTTTGCATCTGAGGTATTTCTCAGATACAAAAGTGTTCTTCTAAATTTGTGTTGCTTCATATGAAATCTAAAGCACAACATTGGAAAGACAGTGTTCTAGCTCTTACTGTCTAATCCTATCCCAGTTATAAATTTAGGCATGAATACAAGAATTCATAAAAAGTGCAGAAAATGTAGGGGATTAGAAAATTCAAAATAGTTACAATGCCCTCCTGCTTCAGCCTTCTAAATTTTAATTGGATGCTCAGGTTTTGCTATTTTATTATGTTTACACATTTGTATTTAAATTCCACAACTGTTCGTTTTATAATTCAGAATATTTATGTTGAATTGGAGATTGCATAACTATTGATTTAAAGGTTAGGAAGACAAAAGGCAGCAAGTATGGAAGAGCATGCATAATGCTTTGATTTCATGTGAATTCTAGGAGGCATAATCCATAAAACCAGTCCAAATTGTTAGCTAAGTTAGAAGCCATTTAGGTTAACCAGGCGTTTCCCTCTACTTCTAGAAAGAATCAGAAAAGTTCAAACACAGCCGTAAAAATTGATCCAGTGAAATCATCACACATATGGCTTTATCAGAGCATATTCCGTTTTTAAATGAAAATTACCTCCTTCTGAGAATAAAAATCTGAACAGAAATCCCATCCTTGATTATCTGCAAAAGCTACAAAAGCACTTATGGGCCGTTCAGCCATCAGTTGGCAGAGTTTTAGGAAAGTCCATTCCTGAAATGTATCTTTATTTCCTGATGTGCTTATTGCCGATGTTATTTTAGCTGTTAGAGTTTCTTAAAGACATAAAAGCAGTTGGCTAGATGTTCTAAGATGATGGCAGTAGCCTGCAGCTTACATAAACACGATAGGGTCCATGGACATAGTAACAATAAAGCAGAACATCACAAAACAGAGCTTATATAAAACTTAATACGCTCAGCCCAGAAGATACTTTTAAACATTTGCTAAAATTACTTTACAAGCAAGCATGTTCACTATAAAATCATCGTAATGAAGAAATAAAGCAGTGGTACAGAATAAAAAGAAAATTCTCTCGAACAATTCCATTTAAGCACCTAACTAACAACGAAGGTTATCTTGATGCAACTCAAAGTGTTTCCTTACATTGAGATCTCGATGATAGTTGTCCGGTTTAGGTAATTATCTGATTAAATTTAATGTTCCTGAAAGCTCTCATGTTTTTAATAATCTCTAAAAGATTCCCTAACTTATTTAACTTCCAGATATGTGTGCCTGTGAATGTGTATACATATTATCTTCTAAGGAAGATTGATTTATGTGTTGTACTTAGAAGTATATGTACATATATTTGTTAGCATAGGATACAAATGCTTATTAACGACTGGACATTATTATTTAGTTGGGGAGAATCAGAAGTATTGCAAGAAGAAATGTTGTCAAAGTTAATTATGTCAAAGTGAGTTAGCAGAAACTTGTGATTATTAAGTTCAGATAAGATATGAAATCCAAGTTCCATAGATATTCTTTTGTTGAATTTCTACTTTCTCATCACCTTCTATAAAAGAAGGAAAATTCAGGGGGAATAATATCCCCACAGGAATATGAACTCGCGTTTCATACCCAGTAGAGCAGTTTAGTTAATGAACAATTTCTGGGGCATACAGCAAATTCCTACTGCTCATCTATTTTACATATGGTAATATATATGTTGCAAGGCTAGGTTTTCAATTTATCCCACCCTTTACTTCTCCTATTGTGTCCACAAGTTGGTTCTCTGTCTATGTCTCCATTGTTGCACTGCAAATGGGTTCATTGGTAACACTTTTGAAAATGCTCACATTATTAAGCTACAAAAGCACTTATGGGCGTTCAGCCATCAGTTGGCAGAGTTTTAGGAAAGTCCATTCCTGAAATGTATCTTTATTTCCTGATGTGCTTATTGCCGATGTTATTTTAGCTGTTAGAGTTTCTTAAAGACATAAAAGCAGTTGGCTAGATGTTCTAAGATGATGGCAGTAGCCTGCAGCTTACATAAACACGATAGGGTCCATGGACATAGTAACAATAAAGCAGAACATCACAAAACAGAGCTTATATAAAACTTAATACGCTCAGCCCAGAAGATACTTTTAAACATTTGCTAAAATTACTTTACAAGCAAGCATGTTCACTATAAAATCATCGTAATGAAGAAATAAAGCAGTGGTACAGAATAAAAAGAAAATTCTCTCGAACAATTCCATTTAAGCACCTAACTAACAACGAAGGTTATCTTGATGCAACTCAAAGTGTTTCCTTACATTGAGATCTCGATGATAGTTGTCCGGTTTAGGTAATTATCTGATTAAATTTAATGTTCCTGAAAGCTCTCATGTTTTTAATAATCTCTAAAAGATTCCCTAACTTATTTAACTTCCAGATATGTGTGCCTGTGAATGTGTATACATATTATCTTCTAAGGAAGATTGATTTATGTGTTGTACTTAGAAGTATATGTACATATATTTGTTAGCATAGGATACAAATGCTTATTAACGACTGGACATTATTATTTAGTTGGGGAGAATCAGAAGTATTGCAAGAAGAAATGTTGTCAAAGTTAATTATGTCAAAGTGAGTTAGCAGAAACTTGTGATTATTAAGTTCAGATAAGATATGAAATCCAAGTTCCATAGATATTCTTTTGTTGAATTTCTACTTTCTCATCACCTTCTATAAAAGAAGGAAAATTCAGGGGGAATAATATCCCCACAGGAATATGAACTCGCGTTTCATACCCAGTAGAGCAGTTTAGTTAATGAACAATTTCTGGGGCATACAGCAAATTCCTACTGCTCATCTATTTTACATATGGTAATATATATGTTGCAAGGCTAGGTTTTCAGTTTATCCCACCCTTTACTTCTCCTATTGTGTCCACAAGTTGGTTCTCTGTCTATGTCTCCATTGTTGCACTGCAAATGGGTTCATTGGTAACACCTTTCTAGATTCCATATACATGCATTAATATACAACATTTGTTTTTCCCTTGCTGACTTATTTCATGATGTGTAGCAGAAACCAATGCAATATTGTAAAGCAATTATCCTCCAATAAAAAAAAAAATAAATAAATTTCTAGGGTCAATGGGAAGATGAACACACAGTAGTCTTTTGCTGACCCTGGTTTTTCTTTGTTTTTGTTTTTTTGAGAGCTTTTAATTTCCTCAATGCAGCCGACTTCTTGTGTTTGCATAACACTGTGGAACTTAACTGGAACTGGATGCTTGACAGGTGTTGACCACGAAGGGGCCCACTTTGTCCTATGAAAGGAAAATATAAAAATGAATATATATATATATATATATGTGTATATACACACATTAAATATATATACACATACACACATAGAGACACACACATTTTAATTTAAAGAATGTTTTACTATCCTGTAGAAATGGTTAATCATATCTTCTGAGTAAATACTGGTCATTGCGTCTGGAAATGCCTATAATAAAAATCATAGCATGCATGTTCAACCTTCTACTTCCTATTATCAGGTACAAAGCAACAGAAGAATATTGTATCATTTCTACCAAAAAAAAAATTAGCCAATAAAGCTTTTTTTAAGCTCATCAGATGACTCAGATTGCAAGGCCACCTGGTGAAATTAAATCCAAAGAGTGAGGGTGATGATTCAAATAGATAGGGTGGAGAGACAAAACAAGTGAGTTGGCTTACTTTAGGCAGACGTTCAGGGAGAGTAGGTGTCCTTCATAGAAGCAGGAAATAAAGCTGCTGAAATTTTAACAAATCCTCACAAGTCTAGGCTAGCACAACAGTTTAGAATCCTAGGAAATATCCAGAACAAGGAAAGCCAGCAGCTATTCTGTGACTCGTTTATATCATCTTCTATTAAGGGTTCACGATGAAGAATAGCAGAAGGGCAAGTGGCCTGAGGGAAAAGCAATGCAGACATGCAGGGATTGCCAAGGTGGAAGCAGCAGAACCTAGCGAAAGCTCTCTGAACCCTGGCCCCTGTGTAAGTTCAACAATGCAGTGATTGACTCTCACAGGGCACAGTGTGTCTTTGTAGCAGACACTGTTCTGATACAAAGCAAAGGCCGTGCCCTGCTGGAAGACGGATAAGAAAGCTGATTGCCACAGCACTGCCAAGAGAACTTCATCCCTGGGATTTAAATACTCAAGTCTTGCCAAAACCTAAGGATGAAGTGGAAAAAGTGAACTACCTCTCCACTCAAGCTATAGCCAGCCCTGGATACCAGGAAAAACATACCCACACAAATATGCACATGCAAACTACAGAACAACATTCCTCACATAGACATACATCGAAATCTTTAGTGCAACATTAGTAAATATTGTTGTCGTTTTGTCGCTAAGCTGTGTCCAACTCTTTGCCACCTCATGGACTATAGCTTGCCAGGCTCCTCTGTCCATAGGATTTTCCAGTCAAGAATACTGGAGTGGGTTGCCTTTTCCTCCTCCAGGAGATCTTCCTGACCCAGCAATCGAACAACATTTGTAGCTTGCCTGCTGGATTCTTTACCTCTGAGCCACCTGGAAAGCCTATTAGTAAATATAATCCAACAGTATTTAATAGGATAATGCTCCATGACTGAGTAGGATTTATTTTAGGAATGTGTGATTCGATAACAATGTCCTAATTAATTTGCCACATTTACAGATTGAGGGTGTAAAATCATATGAGCATTTAAATTGATCAGAATAACCATTTGAAATCTAAGAACAAACGTTCTCCACTTTATAAAGAGCATTTACAAAGAATCTACAATCAGATTCTGTTGTAACACTGATAGTGTTTTACACAGTATCGTGGACAAGACAGGAATGTGCTGTTGCACAACTTTGTCAGATAGCATATTACTGAAATATGAAGCAGTTCAATAATACAGGAACAAAAATTATATTGATTGTAATTGAAAAGTGAATCATTCATGGAAGGTATGTGTGCATAGAAAATGGTAAAATAAAGAATATGCAAGTGAACATAACTTGGTAGTTTCTTATAAAACGTACATGTAGTTGCCATGGGATCCAGTGATTTCATTTCTGGGAATTTGCCTGAGAGAAATAAAAACCTATGTTCACATCAAACCTTATAATTAGGTGTTTACTACTATACATATAAAACTTTATTCAAAATAGGCAAAACCTGAAGACTACCTGGATCTCTTTTAATTTGTAAATGGATCAACAAACTGTGGTTCATCCATAACATAGAATACCAGTCAACAGTAAAAATGAGGCAACAACTGATACTCACAGCCTGGATCAATCTACAAGGAATTATGCTGAGAAAAGCTGATCTGAAAGATTGTCTAATATATCATTTCATACATATGACATAATGACAAAATCACAGAAATAGAGAACAGATTGGTGGGTATCAGAGATAGGAGGAGAAAGGAGTAGCTGTACAAGCATGACACTAGGGCATTAAAATTATTCTGCATCTCAACTGCAACATTGTCATTATATGGTATTGTAGAGGTTTTGCAGAATGTTACCATTGAGGGAAATGGGGTTAAAAAGTCAAGAAATCTCTCTATTTCTTATAAATGTATGTGAATCTATAATCTCAAATTTGCTTACACTTCAAATTTCTAGGACTAGACACTTTAAAATAATGGGTGTTTCATCTGAAAATTTTCTAGAGTTTATTACATATTCAGAATTTCTTTTCAAAAATTTAAGGTTCTTATTCCCTAAATCATGTGTTCCCTCTAAATAACTATTGCTGTGACAACAGTTCATAATCCTATAGTTTTTTTTGTTGCTCATGCCTCATAGTAAAATATGGTCAGTTTAGATCAGATAGGCTTCATTAATTTATCCTCATTACGTTACATTCTCATATATGTCAATATTGTAATAAAAGTAAATGCAATATTTTGGAAAGGTATATTACATCTTAATATGCATTTAGCATATCCTTAATCTGAGTTCTCATTTAAATAAAAAGAATAGGCCAATGATCATCCTTTCAAAATATACAATTGTGTGAATTAAGACTGTGAGCTTTTGCCACCAAATTTTCGATATTTAAATATGTCTTACTTTTGATTCACTTTAAGGGTCTTCCAATGTCTACTGCTCTAAATATTAAATAGGTGCCTTCAGCCTGCTCCCCTCACTCCCCAACCCAACCCCCACCCTAAAAAAAATTAAATAAATAAATAGGTGCCTTCAGATATGAGAACATGGGAAAACTATTGAAATGGGGCAAAATAAACACAGTTCCATTAAATAAGTCTATGTAAACAAGTTATTCAGAACTGTATTTCTTGTCTATACAATCCAGTATAAGACAGTAAGTGCAATCACTTTTCTTTGATGATATAACATAATGTGTCCCTTGAACTTTTAAGACTTTTTTTCCTGATCTACAACTTTAGAATGCATCATTTGTGTGGTGCAAAGGTCCATTAAATTGTAAAACTATTTATTTAGTGACAATGGCCACTAAATGTCAATAACTTTAACAGTGTATGTATAAATGTATATCTTTGCACATAAACATATACACACAACATATATGTATATATATTTACATGTGTATATATATATTTACTAAAATATAAATTAGTCAAACTGTTGTAATAAGTGGTATTACTTTAGAAAAAATGCTTCTTTTTTGGTCTAAAGGAGTCGCTTACTTGATCTAAAGGAGTCACTTACATGTACTCAAAGTTTACTTAAAGTGGATATGGTATCAAAAGTTTTAAATCTTTGCAGCCTTTTTCCCAGTCTTATAAGCTAAGAACTATGTATCAGATAATCTTTAATATTCTGCAATGTCAACTGTGTTGAAAAAGAAGAGGTTCTTACACCAGATCTTAATCTGATGCTCACTGAATAGAAAAGTGAAGAGCATATTCTAAGAAATACTGATTTTACTTTTATGAGTATACTTCCTCACGTTATCACTACTAGCAGGGCTATCTGAAGAGGAGGATCCTGGGACCCCATTATGTTTCTGCCTTTTAAATACTTTGTAATTTGGGAAGATTACTTAAAAGCCTCTAAAATGATGATAATGGTCATGTTCATAGCAGTTACAGTGGCTGAAAGGCAAACTATGGTAAATTACCCACCTCAGTATGTCAGAACAGAGACTGAAGGTAGACAGGTTGCTCTCTTACTTTGCTTCATTTTTCCCATAGATATTCAGATGTTTTTGAGGAAATAAACTTGGCAAGTTCTTTGCTCTACGTAACTATTACATCAACAAATTTAATATATATTTTAGTCAGGTATTCTGAAATTCTGTATGCTTAACTATTTAACATATTAAGAAATATATGCAACTATTTATAGAATATGGAGAATTTTAAGTTCTTTTTGGGAAAATGAAATGTGAGTAGAAGTAAATTGTAAAGCTTGGAGAAGTAGCTTTATCTAGCATACTGTTCAGCAGGCAATTTCTTCTGCTAGGGAGACACATATTCCAAGTGGTGGGGCTCTTGTAGCCTGTGTTTCTGAGTGAGGCTGACAGTCACCAGTGAAAACAGAAATGAAAATTTAACACACACACACATATACACACACACACAGAAATAAACTCTACTGTATAATGCATTGAGATTCAAAGGTTGTTTCCTACTGCAGCATTTTCTAGTTTAGTTTGAGAATTTTCCTTAATGTTCCATGTTGGAATGTAAATGGGAACTTAAGGAAGACAATAACATTGGCTCTGTTTTTCTTTGGGGCTAATATGTCTCTCCTGGGGCAAAATGCTAATTAATTCCCTCATTTTACATTCATAAAGTAATTTTTATATTTATTTAAAAATTTATAAGTTTTAACTACCATTACTGAGTATTTGGAAATACTGTTTGGAAACCAAGAAAATAATTCAAATAGAAAAATTTCTATTCTACATGTGCCTATACTTTTCCTAGTAACACACATACATAAACATTCATACTGATGATCACTAATTAATTTCAACAGTAAGAGGAATAAAAAGGGCACTGACACTTGTAAGAAGGCTGTCTAAGCCCTATAAGCCATATGTGTCTAGAAATCCTCAGATACCTATTTGCTATTTGGTCACAAAGTCGTATCTGACTCTTTGCAACCCCATAGACTGCAGCATACCAGGCTCCTCTGTCCTCCAATGTCTTCCCAGAGTTTGTTCAAATTCATGTTCTTTGAGTCAGCAATGTTATTTAATCATCTCATTTCTCTCTTTTCGGCTGAAAGGCAAACTATGGTAAATTACCCACCTCAGTATGTCAGAACAGAGACTGAAGGTAGACAGGTTGCTCTCTTACTTTGCTTCATTTTTCCCATAGATATTCAGATGTTTTTGAGGAAATAAACTTGGCAAGTTCTTTGCTCTACGTAACTATTACATCAACAAATTTAATATATATTTTAGTCAGGTATTCTGAAATTCTGTATGCTTAACTATTTAACATATTAAGAAATATATGCAACTATTTATAGAATATGGAGAATTTTAAGTTCTTTTTGGGAAAATGAAATGTGAGTAGATTTCAATTGTAATGCTTGGAGAAGTAGCTTTATCTAGAATTCTGTTCAGCAGGCGGTTTCTTCTGCTAGGAGACACATATTCCAAGTGGTGGGGCTCTTGTAGCCTGTGTTTCTGAGTGAGGCTGACAGTCACCAGTGAAAACAGAAATGAAAATTTAACACACACACACATATACACACACACACAGAAATAAACTCTACTGTATAATGCATTGAGATTCAAAGGTTGTTTCCTACTGCAGCATTTTCTAGTTTAGTTTGAGAATTTTCCTTAATGTTCCGTGTTGGAATGTAAATGGGAACTTAAGGAAGACAATAACATTGGCTCTGTTTTTCTTTGGGGCTAATATGTCTCTCCTGGGGCAAAATGCTAATTAATTCCCTCATTTTACATTCATAAAGTAATTTTTATATTTATTTAAAAATTTATAAGTTTTAACTACCATTACTGAGTATTTGGAAATACTGTTTGGAAACCAAGAAAATAATTCAAATAGAAAAATTTCTATTCTACATGTGCCTATACTTTTCCTAGTAACACACATACATAAACATTCATACTGATGATCACTAATTAATTTCAACAGTAAGAGGAATAAAAAGGGCACTGACACTTGTAAGAAGGCTGTCTAAGCCCTATAAGCCATATGTGTCTAGAAATCCTCAGATACCTATTTGCTATTTGGTCACAAAGTCGTATCTGACTCTTTGCAACCCCATAGACTGCAGCATACCAGGCTCCTCTGTCCTCCAATGTCTTCCCAGAGTTTGTTCAAATTCATGTTCTTTGAGTCAGCAATGTTATTTAATCATCTCATCCTCTGCTGTCCTCCTTTTGCCTTCAATATTTCCCACCATCAGGGTTTTTTCCAATGTTCTGGCTCTTCATATCACTTGGCCAAAGTATTAGAGCTTCAACAAAGATCCTGCCAATGAATATTCAGATTTGATTTCCTGTGGGATTGACTGGTTTGATCTCCTTGTTGTTCAAGGGACTCTCAAGATTATTCTCCAGCACCACAGTTTGAAAGTATCCATTCTGGTGCTCAGTCTTCTTTATGGTCCTACTCTCACATCCACACATGACTACTGGAAAAACAGTGCTTTTGACTACATGAACATTTGTCAACAAAGTGATGTCTCTGCTTTTTAATATATTATCCAGGTTTGTCATAGCTTTCTTTCCAAGGAGCATGTGTGTTTTAACTTCTGTCATCATCGCAGTGATTTTGGAGCTCAAGAAAACAAAATCTGTCACTGCTTTTGTTTTTTATCCCTTTCTTCTTGTCATAAAGTGATGGACTTAATGCCATGGTTTTTGTTTGTTTATGTTGAGTTTTAAGCCAGCATTTTTACTCTTCTCTTTCACCCTTATCAAGAGGCTCTTTAGTTCCTCTTCAATTTTTGTCATTATAGCACTTGCTAGTATCTTGCAAAAGAAAAATATTCACAGGTCCCTGCTTTGTTTGAAACAATTATACATGATCCTCTGGGCTGAGGATTACTTTAGTAATTTTAACTACACAAAAACTGTTTGGAAACCAAGAAAATAATTCAAATAGAAAAATTTCTATTCTACATGTGCCTATACTTTTCCTAGTAACACACATACATAAACATTCATACTGATGATCACTAATTAATTTCAACAGTAAGAGGAATAAAAAGGGCACTGACACTTGTAAGAAGGCTGTCTAAGCCCTATAAGCCATATGTGTCTAGAAATCCTCAGATACCTATTTGCTATTTGGTCACAAAGTCGTATCTGACTCTTTGCAACCCCATAGACTGCAGCATACCAGGCTCCTCTGTCCTCCAATGTCTTCCCAGAGTTTGTTCAAATTCATGTTCTTTGAGTCAGCAATGTTATTTAATCATCTCATCCTCTGCTGTCCTCCTTTTGCCTTCAATATTTCCCACCATCAGGGTTTTTTCCAATGTTCTGGCTCTTCATATCACTTGGCCAAAGTATTAGAGCTTCAACAAAGATCCTGCCAATGAATATTCAGATTTGATTTCCTGTGGGATTGACTGGTTTGATCTCCTTGTTGTTCAAGGGACTCTCAAGATTATTCTCCAGCACCACAGTTTGAAAGTATCCATTCTGGTGCTCAGTCTTCTTTATGGTCCTACTCTCACATCCACACATGACTACTGGAAAAACAGTGCTTTTGACTACATGAACATTTGTCAACAAAGTGATGTCTCTGCTTTTTAATATATTATCCAGGTTTGTCATAGCTTTCTTTCCAAGGAGCATGTGTGTTTTAACTTCTGTCATCATCGCAGTGATTTTGGAGCTCAAGAAAACAAAATCTGTCACTGCTTTTGTTTTTTATCCCTTTCTTCTTGTCATAAAGTGATGGACTTAATGCCATGGTTTTTGTTTGTTTATGTTGAGTTTTAAGCCAGCATTTTTACTCTTCTCTTTCACCCTTATCAAGAGGCTCTTTAGTTCCTCTTCAATTTTTGTCATTATAGCACTTGCTAGTATCTTGCAAAAGAAAAATATTCACAGGTCCCTGCTTTGTTTGAAACAATTATACATGATCCTCTGGGCTGAGGATTACTGTAGTTATCCCCAGACATTCTTGTCCACTACTTGGCCATGGATATTAAAAGGCAAATCTTTGAGCAGAGACTACCAATTTCAGCTCCAGTATTAAAAAAAAAAAAGGAAATGCTCACTCTCATCCTCAAGCAAGAAAAATCTGGACAAACTGAAAGCTGGCAGTTCTTCTTATATCCTTGTGTCTGAAGTTGTAGGGCAAACCATTTTCCCAAATAGAGACACAGGCTACGGCAGTCTGCTTATTGAAGCAAAAGCTGCTGGAAGCATGAAATTGGAGAAACTCCTAATGGCAATTTTGAGGAATTGCTGGAGGCTGTGTGTGGACTGGCATGAGAGTGAAAAATCCCCAATGCCCCTTTCATGAGTTTTCCTCCAGGAATCCAATCAGACCCTCATGCGGAGAATCATAGATCTCTATATTAGTGGGGAAGAGTAATTATTGTGAAAGGTTAAAGACCTTAAGCTTGCCAGGGAAAATAATTTCATCAAAATACAACTCAAAAACTTTAATACATTGAATTTTCCCCTTAAAGGCAATGTTATCCTAGGGGTGCTCCTTCCTGCAAGGCCTTTATTAGGATCATGCAGTTCCATCTTTACCAGGTTGTCTAAATTTGAGCCTCAGTGAACAAGCATTTTTGTCCATACTCTCACAGATGGCTCCTTGCTCCTGCCTATCAAGGTTTTATTTAGCAACCTCCTCCCTCACCACCAGCATCACCCATACACAAAACACACAAATACCGACATGCATTCCAAAATATCTGTTATTGACTTATTTTAGGGCTGGGTTATATGAAAAAGATAGGGCTTTGCTGGTGGCTCAGACAGTAAAGAATCTGGCAGCAATGCAAGAGACCTGGGTGCAATAGTTGGATTGGGAAGATCCCCTAGAAGAGGGCATGGCAACCCACTCCAGCATTCTTGCCTAGAGGATCACATGGACAGAGGAGCCTGGCAAGCTACAGTCCATCGGATTGCAAAGAGGTGGACATGACTGAGTGACTAACAGACATATATGAAGACGAGCATTTTATGTGAGCATAACAAAACAAGGCTGTTCCTCCAGGTAAATTTCATATAAACTTTTAAAGACAAACTAAGAGCTGATTTTGTACTTCTGACAAATACAAAAAAATGTGCCTCCTCAAGCCACTCATGACAATTAGGTGAACTTATGTAGGCTTAAATGCCTTGTGCTAAATTTGCTTTTTAATAATTCTGTATTTATGACAATGTGATCCGGCTATTTGTTTTAGAGTGTCTTAAGAAAATAACATAATTGTTTCTCAAAAATCATTTATGTATAGAAAAATACAGTTAAATAAAAATGGAGATTGAGGGAAGCTAGTGCTGTACAGAAAATAAAAATAATGATAACACTTAAGAGAAGTATTTTTTTTTTTAAGTCAGTAATTCAGTGTTGAAATTGGAGAATATTTTTGCTTAAAAGAGAACCCCCCAAAAAAGAATCCACAATAGAGGTAAGCAATGAACTATAGAGAACTAGGAAACCAGTGAAGGGGATTGATGGTTTGATTAATTTACATAAGGGGATTTACCAGAATTATAGAGCTAGAATCTTGCTTTGATGGATTGCTTAGGAAATAGGACACGAAAAGTTTCAGAATTTTTATAAATTGTGATTTTGAGAAGATTGCATTTAAAGCAAAAGAAAGAGAAATTAAATAATGTCCTATACCAACAAAGTAAGAAGGAAAAATATACGAGTTTTGATCTGGGTTTAGCAATTTATAAGATAGTTGTATCTGAAGGGCAAAGTTGCAGAGAGAAAACACAAATTTAGTCAGAGGTGAGGAATTTATTTCAAAGACACTTTAAAATATAGAGGCACATAAAGAGGGAATAAGGAAGAAATTTAATAGATTTGAGCTTACAGCTCAGGAATAGTTCTTGGCTGAGGCTGTTAATAATTATCCACAAATACTCATTTACTTTTCCTCTCAACCTGCCTCCTTGTCACATGGTTTTTAGCCTGACATTCCATTCCTTAGTCATCCTTGTTATTTGAGGCCACATAACCACATTCTTGACAAAGGTACATAGACAGTGCCAATATCTGCGATATGTGCTATTTTGTACTTCTGATCGAGCAATACAAAACATAGTGCCTGTTCCTCCAGGTAAATTTCATATAAACTTTTAAAGACAAACTAAGAGCTGATTTTGTACTTCTGACAAATAAAATGTGCCTCCTCAAGCCACTCATGACAATTAGGTGAACTTATGTAGGCTTAAATGCCTTGTGCTAAATTTGCTTTTAATAATTCTGTATTTATGACAATGTGATCCGGCTATTTGTTTTAGAGTGTCTTAAGAAAATAACATAATTGTTTCTCAAAAATCATTTATGTATAGAAAAATACAGTTAAATAAAAATGGAGATTGAGGAAGCTAGTGCTGTACAGAAAATAAAAATAATGATAACACTTAAGAGAAGTATTTTTTTTTTTAAGTCAGTAATTCAGTGTTGAAATTGGAGAATATTTTTGCTTAAAAGAGAACCCCCCAAAAAAGAATCCACAATAGAGGTAAGCAATGAACTATAGAGAACTAGGAAACCAGTGAAGGGGATTGATGGTTTGATTAATTTACATAAGGGGATTTACCAGAATTATAGAGCTAGAATCTTGCTTTGATGGATTGCTTAGGAAATAGGACACGAAAAGTTTCAGAATTTTTATAAATTGTGATTTTGAGAAGATTGCATTTAAAGCAAAAGAAAGAGAAATTAAATAATGTCCTATACCAACAAAGTAAGAAGGAAAAATATACGAGTTTTGATCTGGGTTTAGCAATTTATAAGATAGTTGTATCTGAAGGGCAAAGTTGCAGAGAGAAAACACAAATTTAGTCAGAGGTGAGGAATTTATTTCAAAGACACTTTAAAATATAGAGGCACATAAAGAGGGAATAAGGAAGAAATTTAATAGATTTGAGCTTACAGCTCAGGAATAGTTCTTGGCTGAGGCTGTTAATAATTATCCACAAATACTCATTTACTTTTCCCTCTCAACCTGCCTCCTTGTCACATGGTTTTTAGCCTGACATTCCATTCCTTAGTCATCCTTGTTATTTGAGGCCACATAACCACATTCTTGACAAAGGTACATAGACAGTGCCAATATCTGCGATATGTGCTATTTTGATCTATGATCTTAAAAATAGTATGTGCATGTTCTCTCAGCCTTTTCTACTTTCTTGTTTCTGGAAAGTGTTGAAATCATTGCTACTTTATTGGACCTTTAGATAGAAGGTGCTCTCTCTCTCAGCTCTGACTCATGTCTGACATACAGAATAATAGTTAACATATTTCTTGTTTAAGCCACATGTGCATGAGGGCCCATTGCAGCATTGTTGCAATGGCCTGGTTCCTACCGTTTTGGTAATGGTCCTATAATAGCAGCCCATTGTGATAACTCCATTAAGGTGTTTATTAAAATATGCAGAAATCTAACATCTAGACTAGATTAAAAAGATCAAATATACAGCTATATTTTCAATAATATAATGCTCACAATCTGATGCTCTTCTCCAATGTACAATTTTTACCCATAATTGACCTTGCATTGTAAAATACACAGGCTTTAAATTAAAAAATAAAATTGCCATCAACTCTGGGTCATTGAATATTCTATGTAATGCTAAAGTAAAATTATTGTTTTAGCTACTTTGGTTGAGTATCATTCAATTTCAGCAACCTCCTGCACAAAGAAATTTAAATAATCTCCAATATCTTTTGATTTATGTATGTCCCTAATTATCCAGATCTATTATTAATGTTGACTAGGTTCCTCTCAGCTGATTTGCCTCCTTCCCTCAGAGCCAAACCAGACCAAATACTATCAGTTCGTAGCTCTTTTGTATAAAATAAAAGGAAATACATATTTTAAGAAAACAAAAGGTTTTTTTTTTTTAACTGTTGCTGATGTTGTTATGTATTATATCTCAGGATTTGCAAAGGCTTTCATTACAAAAATCATTTTTCAAGATAGACTTGTCTCTAACTGTGACTGTAATAGTAAGGAGAGGCTTGAGTTTTTAAGTCAATGGGCTAAATGTATTGCAGCCTTTATGTAACACCATTTGTGCCAGTCAGGACTTTGTTAAGCAGTTTTCAATTTATTCTCCAAAGTGTACTGACCAGACTCTGTAATCTTGCAGAAAGGTAACTGAAGTGTTACCGCTTCCAAACTGAAGTGTTTGGAGAAGTGATGTGAAATCAGTGCCCATAAAGGGCACTTTGTTCTGTTTTTAACCATAAATGTCAAAGAGCAAGGCTGGAAGTGTTTCTCTCTGTTTCATCAAAGTGTCCTGATTTTGAACACCTTTCTTTTTGTTTTCTCTTGGGCTGTGGAATCAGAAGGGATAGAAGGTAAACTGACCTTCCAGCCTGGATTTATTGTCTTACATTTCCTTCTTGGTAGAGTAACCCTTTGAATGTATATGCCTTTCCATTATATTCAACTCCAGTTATCTCCCATTTTTAAATTCTTTTATCCAATTAAATAAGAGTGCTCCAAGTTTGCCTGTGCTCAAGGAATTCCTAACTGAAATATATTTCCAAGTATGCGAGACTTCACATAACAGCTCTTCTTGATTAATTCTGTTCTAGTACTTTCTGTGATGCAAGGCAATGGTTCTGGCCTTTCAGATGGTGTACGGAAATGAGAGATCATGCCTTTCAACAGTATGCCCTCAAAAAGGTTACCTGATACATCGCTAAAATACATCATTGATAAGTTCCAATATCATATTTCTAGGTTTATTTGTTAATTCAATGAATACTGTCTAAAAACATGTTAGCTGCATTACCATTTTAGATTTTACAGTTGTAACAGTAATTAATGTGACCCTCATGAGTTAGAAATATATATAAAGAATTCAGCTAATTGCTTACTTAACTAATAATTGGAAAGTTAGGTAACTGCCATGGCATGGAAACAATATTTGGATCTCATCAAATATTGGGCACACAACTCCTGTTCTTATGAAGCTAAAAGAAGAAATTGAGAATAAGCAGACACAGTTTTCACACAGAAGTGTAAAACAAATCTTTAAGTTTGGGGTTCTTATTTCTGTGTCTAATTACTTATTAATTAAATGGTGATTATGTTTAGGTAGTGTGGTTAATTGGATAGGTTAATTTCTCACAAGAGTCCGTCCAGGGCTCCTGAAATGAACACTCATATGCACACACAAACACAATTTCCTTCTTACTTATAATTTCTAAAACAGTGTGAGAACTAATTCCACTGAGTCAATGAAAATACACAAATATTGTCTCAATTCACTATAGATGTCAGGTAACAGTCCCTATTCTCTTTTTAGAATGAGATAGCAGGAATTAATCTGATCAGAATCCCTGTTAGTAGATTGATCTGTCATGCTGTGCATTTCTGTTAAACCAGGTCATCATTCATGAAATAAGCCTCTCTGTTTACTTATTATCTACTTATGTTCTCATTTTCATGACTGCTGTGTGCTTTTCCTCTAATAAACCAATACTGTCTTACCTTTAAAATCTATGTCCTGCATTTTTTCACATTTTCTTTATAGACTTTATATTTAGAGCATTTTAGGTTTACAATAAAACTGAGGAAAGCACAGATTTCCCATAAACAGCCTGACCCATGCGTAGTTTCCCCATTATCCACATCACTCACCTTGTGCTGGGTGTTTATTCACTCAGTCCTGTCCAACTCTTTGTAACCCATGAACTGTAGCCTACCATGTTCTTCTGTCTTTGAAAGTTTTCAAAAAAATAATACTGGAATGTGTTGCCATATTCTAATTTAGGCAATCTTCCTGACTCAGGGAATCAACCCATGCCTCTTGTGTCTCTGGCTTTAACAGACAGCATCTTTACCACTAGGCCACCTGAGAAGGTCACTTACCACATTGGCACTTTTTTTAAACCAAGGCTGAACCTAGGTTGACATATGATAACCACCTGATTTTCATACTTTACCTTAGTGTTCACTCTTGGCGTTGTATGAGTTTGGACAAAGGTATAATGTCATATCCATCATTCCCTAAATGTATAATGAGATATCCATATTTATCCATCAGAGTATTTACACTGCTCTAAAAATATGCCTATTCCTTTATTCCTTCCAATCCCTGCCAACCACTGATTGATCATCTTCATAGTTATGCCTTTCCCAGGATTATGATGGACTGGTGAGAGGGTCATTCTTGATTTACTTCTGAACTTGGTGGGAAAACTTTGAGTTTCTCTCCATTAGCTATGATGTTAGTCATAGTTTTTTGCAGATAATTTTTTTAATCAAGCTGAGAAAGTTCCCTTTTAGTTATAGTTTAATAAGACCTTTTCTCATGAATGGGTGTTATATTTTGACAAGTGCTTTATTCTAAATATAATTATACAATCCTGTGATTTTTCTTGCCTTGTATATTGATATGATGAATTTCATTACTGAATTTTTGAATGTTGAACCAGCCTAGCATAGTAGGGATAAATCATTTTTCTTATTCTTTGTGCGGATTTGGTCTGCTATATTTACATCTGTGTTCATCATATAAATGCCTCTCTGTTTACTTATTATCTACTTATGTTCTCATTTTCATGACTGCTGTGTGCTTTTCCTCTAATAAACCAATACTGTCTTACCTTTAAAATCTATGTCCTGCATTTTTTCACATTTTCTTTATAGACTTTATATTTAGAGCATTTTAGGTTTACAATAAAACTGAGGAAAGCACAGATTTCCCATAAACAGCCTGACCCATGCGTAGTTTCCCCATTATCCACATCACTCACCTTGTGCTGGGTGTTTATTCACTCAGTCCTGTCCAACTCTTTGTAACCCATGAACTGTAGCCTACCATGTTCTTCTGTCTTTGAAAGTTTTCAAAAAAATAATACTGGAATGTGTTGCCATATTCTAATTTAGGCAATCTTCCTGACTCAGGGAATCAACCCATGCCTCTTGTGTCTCTGGCTTTAACAGACAGCATCTTTACCACTAGGCCACCTGAGAAGGTCACTTACCACATTGGCACTTTTTAAACCAAGGCTGAACCTAGGTTGACATATGATAACCACCTGATTTTCATACTTTACCTTAGTGTTCACTCTTGGCGTTGTATGAGTTTGGACAAAGGTATAATGTCATATCCATCATTCCCTAAATGTATAATGAGATATCCATATTTATCCATCAGAGTATTTACACTGCTCTAAAAATATGCCTATTCCTTTATTCCTTCCAATCCCTGCCAACCACTGATTGATCATCTTCATAGTTATGCCTTTCCCAGGATTATGATGGACTGGTGAGAGGGTCATTCTTGATTTACTTCTGAACTTGGTGGGAAAACTTTGAGTTTCTCTCCATTAGCTATGATGTTAGTCATAGTTTTTTGCAGATAATTTTTTTAATCAAGCTGAGAAAGTTCCCTTTTAGTTATAGTTTAATAAGACCTTTTCTCATGAATGGGTGTTATATTTTGACAAGTGCTTTATTCTAAATATAATTATACAATCCTGTGATTTTTCTTGCCTTGTATATTGATATGATGAATTTCATTACTGAATTTTTGAATGTTGAACCAGCCTAGCATAGTAGGGATAAATCATTTTTCTTATTCTTTGTGCGGATTTGGTCTGCTATATTTACATCTGTGTTCATTAGAGATATAGCTCTACAATGCCCTTCTCATGGAAAGTCCTTATTGGGTAACAGTGTTAGAGTAATGTTCACCTCATAAAATACACTACAAAGTATTCTCTCTGTGTCCATATTCATGTAGAGATTGTTCCCTGGGACCCCATCTGGAACTCATGCTTTCTGTTTTAAAATATTCTTGATTATTGAGTCAAGTTAAGGGATATAGGCCTGTTCAGAGTTTTCATTTCTGCTTGTGTGAGTTTTGACTAGTTACTAATGGTTTCAGGGAATTGACCCACTTCACCTAGTTATCAAATTTGAATACATAGAGTTTTTATAGTATTCTTTCATTTTACTTTTGGTGCCAGAAGCTGTTTAATGATGACTCCAGTTTCATTTGTGATGTTAGTAATTTGTATCTTCTTTTATTCTTGATCCTGGTAGAGGCCTTTCAATTTTATTGATCTTTAAAAAGAAGCAACTTTTATTCATTTGTTTCTATTGATTTCCTGTTTCAATTTCATTGACTTCTGATTTAATTCTTATTATTTTTTTTACTTCTGCTTACTTTGGCTTTAATTTTCTATTCTCTGATTTCCAAAGCTGAAAACAATGATTATTGATTTTACATCCTTCTTTTCTATTACTTTCATTCTATAATAAATTTTACTGTAAACACTGCTTTCACTACTTAAAATTTTCAATGTGAGTTTTTATTTAGTTTAAAATGATTTTGTCTTATGATTTCTTATTTGACTCATGTCTTACTTACAACTTTGATGTTTAAACTGCATGCGTTTGATATTTTCTATGTATCTTTCTGTTACTGATTTATAACCTAACTCCTTTGTGGTCTGAAAATAGACATTGTATAATTTGTATTTATTTAATTTTGTGAGTTTTATGACGCAGAAAGTGGTCTGTCTTGCTGAATGTTCCATAGAAGCGTGAGAAAAATATGTGCTTTGCTGCTGTTGGACAAAACAGTGTGTAGATATTAATATATTTTATTAATTGATGGTGTTAAGTTCAACATTATCTTTCCCAATTTTCTGTCTGTCAAATCTGTCCATTTCTGAGAATGAAGAAATGAAGTCTCCAATTATGAGAGTGGGTTCATCTATAGGTTCATCCCCTTGCAGTTCTATTTTGCCTCATGTAGTTTGGCACTCTGTTGTTGGGCACATTCACATTAAGAACAATTATATTGTCTTAAAGGATTGCCCCGTTACCATTATATAATGACCATCCTTATTCTTGATAACTTTCCTTACACTGAAGTCAGCTCTGTTTGACATTGATATAGTTACTCATCATCTCTTGTGATTCCTGTTAGCATGGAATATTTTTCTCCATACATTCACTTTTTTTTCTTTTAGATTTATTTATTTATTTATTTTGGGCTGGGATCGAGTTGGTGAGGGAGGGGCGGGCCACTTCTATTGGTCTTTCATTTCTCTATTTTCATCAGTCTTTGTTCTTTTAGCTCCTGTGGGCCTCCTATCGCAGTGGCGTCTGTTGTCGCAGAGCACTGGCTCTGGGCGCATGCGCTCCAGAGCTCCGGCTAGGTGATTGGACACATCGGTCCAGCTGCTCCACGGCACGTGGGATCTTCCCAGGCCAGGGATCGAACTGGCGCCCCTTGCACTGCAAGGCGGTGTCCTTACCCACTGGACCACCAGGGGAAGCCCCATACATTCACTTTTAATATATGTGTCTATTTAATGTAGTTGTAGTAGCCTAGACTTTTTTATTCATTCTGATAGCTTGTCTTTTCATTGATGCATTTAGACTATTGATATTCAAAGTGATAGTTGATGTAGCAGAAATAACATTTACCATATTTGTTACTGTTTCCTATTTGTTGCTCTTGTTCCTATTTTTGTCTTTCACCATTGTTCTGCCTTTTGTGGTTTAAACTGAGCTTTTTACATAATTCCATTTCTTCTCCTTCTCAGCATACTAGTTGCTACTGGGTGTCAGCTGGGTGCATAGAGAACAGTGGGTGTGAGGAGACATTAAGAAATACACACATACATACCCAGAGAAAAACGATGGGAATGGCGGGGACTCAAAACCTCTTGAGTCAAGGTCCTGAACAGGCTCACACAGTTCACTTTTACTGAGCGCTTTTACAAAAGGTGTTTGCAGGGAATGATATTAGCACTGACTGGGGGTCAGTCACAGGCCTGTTCAATAATTACCCTTGTGACCCTATATCATCTCCTTAATGGAAAGGGCACAATATAACTGGGGGGCAACTAGACCAGAAAGAAGTTAAGGAGTCTGCACTGACTCGGCGTTCCAAAGTCCACAGCAGATCTCCCACCTGCTGCTGACCAATATGACCCCAACTAATAAGCCCATGTGAATCGAACTGACGTTTCTCTTAGTTCTTTCATTTCCATGATGTTTTTCTCCCAGCTCAGCCAAAGTTGCAAAAACTGGTTTGTTTCCCTATAATTAGTGATATTTTTAAAATTTTTACTATTACTTTAGAGTTTGTAATGTACATTTACATGTAATGTACATTACACCTAATGCAAGTCTTCTTTCAAATAACACTATACTACATGAGTACTATAAATACTTCATAATAGCAAAATAATCCTAATTCTTTCCTCATGTCACTTTTACTATTGCTGTCATTCATTTTATTTACGTCTAAACACACACACACACACACATACACACACGGAGCTTCCTAGATGGCTCAGTGTTAAAGAATCCACCTTCTGTTGTGGGAGATGCAAAAGAAGCTTGTTTGATTCCTGGATAGGGAAGATCCTCTGGAGAAGGAAATGGCAACCCACTCCAGTATTCCTCCTGTGAAAATTTCATGCACAGAGGAGCCTGGCGAGCTACAGTTCATGAGGTTACAAAGAGTCAGACACGAAGGAGCACACATGCACATACACAAGACACATGCATAAGTATGCACAGATTGTAGATATTATCATTTTGAACAAGTTATTTGTCAGATCAATTAAAAACAGAAAGTTTCTATTTTACCTTCACATATGCTTCCTTCTCTGATAATCTTTTTTTTTCCCTTCATGTAGATATCAGCTTCTGATCTGTATTATTTTCCTTCTCTCTAAAGGACTTCTAACATTTCTTGTCAGCCAGGTGTACTGACAAGCACTCTATCTTAATTTGTCTGAGAAAATCTATTTCTCCTACCTTTTGAAGAGTGATTTCACACAATACAGATTTCTAGTTTAGTGGAGCTTTTTCTTTTTGGGGGGGGGGGGTGGGGTGGGGTGGGCTGTATGGTTTGGTTTTCCAGCTCAGTCCTTTTTAACTATTTAATTCTGCTTTCTTTTTTCTTGAATAGTTTCTAAATGAGATGTAATTCTTAAATTTCCTCTAAAGGCTAAGTTTTTTTCTCCCCCTTCTAGCTTCTTAGATTTTTTTATCTTTGAATTTTTGAAGTCTTAAAATGATGTGTCTAGGTGTAATATTTTTTGGCATTTATCTGGCTTCATGTTCCCTGAGTATCCTGGATCAGTGATTTGGTGTCTGATATTAAATTGAGTTTTGTTTAAAATTTTTACTATTACTTTAGAGTTTGTAATGTACATTTACATGTAATGTACATTACACCTAATGCAAGTCTTCTTTCAAATAACACTATACTACATGAGTACTATAAATACTTCATAATAGCAAAATAATCCTAATTCTTTCCTCATGTCACTTTTACTATTGCTGTCATTCATTTTATTTACGTCTAAACACACACACACACACACATACACACACGGAGCTTCCTAGATGGCTCAGTGTTAAAGAATCCACCTTCTGTTGTGGGAGATGCAAAAGAAGCTTGTTTGATTCCTGGATAGGGAAGATCCTCTGGAGAAGGAAATGGCAACCCACTCCAGTATTCCTCCTGTGAAAATTTCATGCACAGAGGAGCCTGGCGAGCTACAGTTCATGAGGTTACAAAGAGTCAGACACGAAGGAGCACACATGCACATACACAAGACACATGCATAAGTATGCACAGATTGTAGATATTATCATTTTGAACAAGTTATTTGTCAGATCAATTAAAAACAGAAAGTTTCTATTTTACCTTCACATATGCTTCCTTCTCTGATAATCTTTTTTTTTCCCTTCATGTAGATATCAGCTTCTGATCTGTATTATTTTCCTTCTCTCTAAAGGACTTCTAACATTTCTTGTCAGCCAGGTGTACTGACAAGCACTCTATCTTAATTTGTCTGAGAAAATCTATTTCTCCTACCTTTTGAAGAGTGATTTCACACAATACAGATTTCTAGTTTAGTGGAGCTTTTTCTTTTTGGGGGGGGGGTGGGGTGGGGTGGGCTGTATGGTTTGGTTTTCCAGCTCAGTCCTTTTTAACTATTTAATTCTGCTTTCTTTTTTCTTGAATAGTTTCTAAATGAGATGTAATTCTTAAATTTCCTCTAAAGGCTAAGTTTTTTTCTCCCCCTTCTAGCTTCTTAGATTTTTTTATCTTTGAATTTTTGAAGTCTTAAAATGATGTGTCTAGGTGTAATATTTTTTGGCATTTATCTGGCTTCATGTTCCCTGAGTATCCTGGATCAGTGATTTGGTGTCTGATATTAAATTGAGGAAACTCTATTATTGTTTCAAATATTTCTTCAGTTCCTCTCTCTTCTCTTTCCTGTGTTCCTATTATGTGCATGTTGCCTTTTGTCATTGCCCCATGGTCCTTGGATATTCGATTGCTTTTTTATTCAGTTTTTGACAGTTCTATTGACATTCTTCAGTTTTTCAGGATTCTATTGACCTACCTTTTTAGCTCAAACACTTTCCTCAGCTATGTTCAATCTACAAATACATGCATCAGAGGATTATTCATTTCTGTTACAGTTTTTATTTAATTATCTCTATTATGTCCTTTTGGTTCTTTCTTAGAACCTCCATTTCCTTGCTTCCATTGTCCATCTATTCTTTTTCTTTTTTTAATCCTTTATTTTAAAGGTTTTACAGAGTTTTGTTGTTCACAGACTTGTATGTTCCCAGATCAGTCATGTGCATATCCCTGGTCCCCCCAACCCAGTTCCCCCCCATCCCACCCCTCCAGACCATCGCCCCAAGCCATTGTAAGCACTCCTATACCCTTAACACAATGACAATAGTTATCTTTTCCACACATGACAGTATAGGTTTCCATGTTACTCCCTCCATGCCTCCCCCTCCCTGTTTCTTCCCCACAGTGTCCATATGTCTGTGCTCTGTCTATTTTTCCATGAGTTCACAGTGTGTGTTATCAAGACCATCCTACTAGATTCCATATATATGTGTTAGTATACTGTACTTGTCTTTCTCTTTATGACTACTTCACATTTTATGATAGGTTCTAGAGCCAGCCACTTCATTAGGACTGAGTCTTCTGCATTTCTTTTAACAGCTGAGTAGTAGTCCACTGTATATATGTACCAGAGCTTGGGGTGGGTGGGCTGTATGGTTTGGTTTTCCAGCTCAGTCCTTTTTAACTATTTAATTCTGCTTTCTTTTTTCTTGAATAGTTTCTAAATGAGATGTAATTCTTAAATTTCCTCTAAAGGCTAAGTTTTTTTCTCCCCCTTCTAGCTTCTTAGATTTTTTTATCTTTGAATTTTTGAAGTCTTAAAATGATGTGTCTAGGTGTAATATTTTTTGGCATTTATCTGGCTTCATGTTCCCTGAGTATCCTGGATCAGTGATTTGGTGTCTGATATTAAATTGAGGAAACTCTATTATTGTTTCAAATATTTCTTCAGTTCCTCTCTCTTCTCTTTCCTGTGTTCCTATTATGTGCATGTTGCCTTTTGTCATTGCCCCATGGTCCTTGGATATTCGATTGCTTTTTTATTCAGTTTTTGACAGTTCTATTGACATTCTTCAGTTTTTCAGGATTCTATTGACCTACCTTTTTAGCTCAAACACTTTCCTCAGCTATGTTCAATCTACAAATACATGCATCAGAGGATTATTCATTTCTGTTACAGTTTTTATTTAATTATCTCTATTATGTCCTTTTGGTTCTTTCTTAGAACCTCCATTTCCTTGCTTCCATTGTCCATCTATTCTTTTTCTTTTTTTAATCCTTTATTTTAAAGGTTTTACAGAGTTTTGTTGTTCACAGACTTGTATGTTCCCAGATCAGTCATGTGCATATCCCTGGTCCCCCCAACCCAGTTCCCCCCCATCCCACCCCTCCAGACCATCGCCCCAAGCCATTGTAAGCACTCCTATACCCTTAACACAATGACAATAGTTATCTTTTCCACACATGACAGTATAGGTTTCCATGTTACTCCCTCCATGCCTCCCCCTCCCTGTTTCTTCCCCACAGTGTCCATATGTCTGTGCTCTGTCTATTTTTCCATGAGTTCACAGTGTGTGTTATCAAGACCATCCTACTAGATTCCATATATATGTGTTAGTATACTGTACTTGTCTTTCTCTTTATGACTACTTCACATTTTATGATAGGTTCTAGAGCCAGCCACTTCATTAGGACTGAGTCTTCTGCATTTCTTTTAACAGCTGAGTAGTAGTCCACTGTATATATGTACCAGAGCTTCTGTATCCATTCATTCGTCGATGGACATCTAGGTTGTTTCCATGTTCTGGCTATTGTATAGAGAGCTGCAATGAACATTGGGGTACAGGTGCCTCTTTCATTTTTGATTTCATCAGGATATAAGCCTAATAGTGGGATTGCTGGGTCAGAGGGTGCTTCTATTTTTAGTTTTTTAAGGAATCTCCATACTGTCCTCCATAGAGGCTGTATCAATTTACATTCCCACCAGTAATGCAAGAGGGTTCCCTTTTCTCCACACCCTCTCCAGCATTTATTGTCTGTCGATTTACTGATGATGGCCATTCTGATGGGTGTGAGGTGATATCTCATTGTAGTTTTCATTTGCATTTCTCTAACAATGAGCGAGGTTGAGCATCGTTTCATGTGCTTTTGGGCCATCTGTATGTCCTCTTTGGAAAGGTGTCTCCTTAGATCTTTTTCTCATTTTTTGATTGGGTTGTTCGTTTTTCCGGTGCTAAGTTGTCTGAGTCGCTTGTAGATTTTGGAGATTCTTTGTCTGTTGTTTCATTTGCTATGATTTTCTCCCACTCTGTGGGGTGTCTGTTCAGCTTTTTATAATTTCCTTTGCTGTACAAAAGCTTTTAAGTTTCATGAGGTTTCACATGTTCATTTTTCTTTTCAGTTCCACTATTCTGGTAGGTGTAGAAGAAGATTTTGCTTTGATTGATGTCCTTGAGTGTTTTGCCTATATTCTCCTCTAAGAGTTTGATGGTTTCTGGTCTTACATTTAGGTCTTTAATCCATTTTGAGTTGATCTTTGTGTATGGTGTCAGGGAATGTTCCAACTTCATTTGTTTGCACGTAGCTGTCCAATTTTCCCAGCACCACTTGTTGAAGAGGCTGTCTTTGTCCCATTTTATCGTTTCGCCTCCTTTGTCAAAAATAAGGTACCCATAGGTGTGTGGGTTTATCTCTGGGTTCTCTATCTTGTTCCACTGATCTGTAGTTCTGTTTTTGTGCCAGTACCATACTGTCTTGATGACTGTTGCTTTGTAGTAGAGTCTGAAGTTAGGAAGGCTGATCCCTCCGGCGCCGTTTTTCTTTCTGAGATTGCCTTGGCTATTTGAGGTCTTTTGTGTTTCCATATGAACTGTGTTATTCTTTGGTCTAGTTCTGTGAAAAATGTCAATGGTAGTTGGATAGGTATTGCATTGAATCTGTAGATGATATTTGGTAGTATGTTCATTTTCACAATATTGATTCTTCCGATCCAGGAACATGGAATATCTTTCTATCTGTTTAAGTCTTCTTTAATTTCTCTCATGAGTGTCTTGTAATTTTCTGTGTACAGTTCTTTTGTTTCTTTGGGTAGGTTTATTCCTAGGTATTTTATTCTTTTGGTTGCAATGGTAAGGGGATTGCCTCTTTGATTTCATTTTCTGATTTTTCATTGTTTGTGTATAGGAAAGCCAGTGATTTCTGTGTGTTGACTTTGTATCCTGTGATTTTACTGAATTAGTTGATTAGCTCTAGTAGTTTTGTAATTGTGTCTTTGGGATTTTCTATGTAGAATATCATGTCACCTGCAAAAAGAGAGAGCTTGACTTCTTCCTTTCCAATCTGGATTCCTTTGATTTCTTTTCTCTTATTGCTGTTGTTAGAACTTCCAGGACTATGTTGAATAGTAGTGGTGAAAGTGGGCACCCCTGTCTTGTTCTTGATCTTAGAGGGAATGCTTTCAGTTTTTCACCATTGAGGATAATGTTTGCTGTGGGCTTCTCATAGATGGCTTTTATTATGTTGAGATAGGTTCCTTCTATGCCCATTTTTTGAAGAGTTTGATGGTTTCTGGTCTTACATTTAGGTCTTTAATCCATTTTGAGTTGATCTTTGTGTATGGTGTCAGGGAATGTTCCAACTTCATTTGTTTGCACGTAGCTGTCCAATTTTCCCAGCACCACTTGTTGAAGAGGCTGTCTTTGTCCCATTTTATCGTTTCGCCTCCTTTGTCAAAAATAAGGTACCCATAGGTGTGTGGGTTTATCTCTGGGTTCTCTATCTTGTTCCACTGATCTGTAGTTCTGTTTTTGTGCCAGTACCATACTGTCTTGATGACTGTTGCTTTGTAGTAGAGTCTGAAGTTAGGAAGGCTGATCCCTCCGGCGCCGTTTTTCTTTCTGAGATTGCCTTGGCTATTTGAGGTCTTTTGTGTTTCCATATGAACTGTGTTATTCTTTGGTCTAGTTCTGTGAAAAATGTCAATGGTAGTTGGATAGGTATTGCATTGAATCTGTAGATGATATTTGGTAGTATGTTCATTTTCACAATATTGATTCTTCCGATCCAGGAACATGGAATATCTTTCTATCTGTTTAAGTCTTCTTTAATTTCTCTCATGAGTGTCTTGTAATTTTCTGTGTACAGTTCTTTTGTTTCTTTGGGTAGGTTTATTCCTAGGTATTTTATTCTTTTGGTTGCAATGGTAAGGGGATTGCCTCTTTGATTTCATTTTCTGATTTTTCATTGTTTGTGTATAGGAAAGCCAGTGATTTCTGTGTGTTGACTTTGTATCCTGTGATTTTACTGAATTAGTTGATTAGCTCTAGTAGTTTTGTAATTGTGTCTTTGGGATTTTCTATGTAGAATATCATGTCACCTGCAAAAAGAGAGAGCTTGACTTCTTCCTTTCCAATCTGGATTCCTTTGATTTCTTTTCTCTTATTGCTGTTGTTAGAACTTCCAGGACTATGTTGAATAGTAGTGGTGAAAGTGGGCACCCCTGTCTTGTTCTTGATCTTAGAGGGAATGCTTTCAGTTTTTCACCATTGAGGATAATGTTTGCTGTGGGCTTCTCATAGATGGCTTTTATTATGTTGAGATAGGTTCCTTCTATGCCCATTTTTTGAAGAGTTTTTATCATGAATGGGTGTTGTACTTTGTCGAAGGCTTTTTCTGCATCTATTGAGATGATCGTGTGATTTTTGTCTCTCAATTTGTTGATATGGCGTATCACATTGATTGATTTGCGGATATTGAAGCATCCTTGCATGGCTGGGATGAACTCGACTTGATCATGATGTATGAGTTTTTTGATGTGTTGTTGAATTCTGTTTGCTAGGATTTTGTTGAGGATCTTGGCATCTAAGTTCATCAGTGAAATTGGCCTATAATTTTCCTTTTTTGTGTTGTCTTTCCTGGTTTTGGTATCAGGGTGATGGTGGTCTCGTAGAATGTGTTTGGAAGTTTTCCTTCCCGTGCAATTTTTTGAAAGAGTTTTAGAAGGACAGGCATAGCTCTTCTTTAAATGTTTGGTAGAATTCGCCTGTGAAGCCATCTGGCCCTGGGCTTTTATTTTTGGGTAGATTTTTAATCACAAATTCAATTTCTGAGCTTGTGATTGGGTTGTTCAAAGTTTCTGTTTCTTCCTGGCTCAGTCTTGGGAGATTAATCTTCCCCAAGAAACTGTCCATTTCTTCCAGGTTGTCCAGTTTGTTGCCATAGAGTTGTTCATAATAGTCTCTTAGAATCCTTTGGATTTCTGCATTATCTGTTGTAATCTTTCCTTTTTTCATTTTTGATTTTGTTGATCTGGTTCTTCTCTCTCTTTTTCTTGATGAGTCTGGCCAGTGGCTTGTCAATTTTGTTTACCTTTTCAAAGAACCAGCTTTTTGTTTTATTTATCTTTACTATTGTTTCTTTCATTTCTTTCTCATTTATTTCTGCTCTGATCCTTATGATTTCTCTTCTTCTGATGGCTTTGAGGTATTTTTGTTCTTCTTTCTCCAAGTGTTTTAAGCAGAGGGTTAGGTCATCTGCTTCATATTTTCCTAGTTTATTGAGGTAGAATTATATTGCTATAAATTTTCCTTTTAGAACTGTTTTTGTGGTATCCCATAGGTTTTGCACGGTCGTATGTTCATTGTCATTTTCTTCTAGGAATTTTTAAATTTCTCCTTTGATTTCATCAGTGATCACTTGGTTTTTTAGGTATGTGTTGTTTAATCTCCATGTGTTTGTGTTTTTAGCGTTTTTTTTTTTTTTTTCCCGTAGTTGATCTCTAGTCTCATTGCATTGTGGTTTGAGAAGATGGTTGATATTGTTTCAGTTTTCTTGAATTGACTGAGGTTTGATTTATGGCCCAAGATGTGGTCTATCTTGGAGAATGTTCCATGAGTACTTGAGAAGAAAGTGTATTCTTCTGCTTTTGGATGGAACGTCCTAAAGATATCGATGAGGTCCATCTTTTCTAGTGTGGCATTTAAGGCTTGTTTTTTTTCTTTGGATGAGTCATGAATATGTTTGGAAGTTTTCCTTCCCGTGCAATTTTTTGAAAGAGTTTTAGAAGGACAGGCATAGCTCTTCTTTAAATGTTTGGTAGAATTCGCCTGTGAAGCCATCTGGCCCTGGGCTTTTATTTTTGGGTAGATTTTTAATCACAAATTCAATTTCTGAGCTTGTGATTGGGTTGTTCAAAGTTTCTGTTTCTTCCTGGCTCAGTCTTGGGAGATTAATCTTCCCCAAGAAACTGTCCATTTCTTCCAGGTTGTCCAGTTTGTTGCCATAGAGTTGTTCATAATAGTCTCTTAGAATCCTTTGGATTTCTGCATTATCTGTTGTAATCTTTCCTTTTTTCATTTTTGATTTTGTTGATCTGGTTCTTCTCTCTCTTTTTCTTGATGAGTCTGGCCAGTGGCTTGTCAATTTTGTTTACCTTTTCAAAGAACCAGCTTTTTGTTTTATTTATCTTTACTATTGTTTCTTTCATTTCTTTCTCATTTATTTCTGCTCTGATCCTTATGATTTCTCTTCTTCTGATGGCTTTGAGGTATTTTTGTTCTTCTTTCTCCAAGTGTTTTAAGCAGAGGGTTAGGTCATCTGCTTCATATTTTCCTAGTTTATTGAGGTAGAATTATATTGCTATAAATTTTCCTTTTAGAACTGTTTTTGTGGTATCCCATAGGTTTTGCACGGTCGTATGTTCATTGTCATTTTCTTCTAGGAATTTTTAAATTTCTCCTTTGATTTCATCAGTGATCACTTGGTTTTTTAGGTATGTGTTGTTTAATCTCCATGTGTTTGTGTTTTTAGCGTTTTTTTTTTTTTTTTCCCGTAGTTGATCTCTAGTCTCATTGCATTGTGGTTTGAGAAGATGGTTGATATTGTTTCAGTTTTCTTGAATTGACTGAGGTTTGATTTATGGCCCAAGATGTGGTCTATCTTGGAGAATGTTCCATGAGTACTTGAGAAGAAAGTGTATTCTTCTGCTTTTGGATGGAACGTCCTAAAGATATCGATGAGGTCCATCTTTTCTAGTGTGGCATTTAAGGCTTGTGTTTCTTTATTAATTTTCTGTTTGGATGATCTGTCCATTGGTATGAGAGTAGTGTTAAAGTCTCCTACTATTACTGTGTTATTGTTGAGTTCTTCTTTTATGTCTGAAAGTACCTTTCTTATGTACTGAGGTGCCCCTGTGTTGGGTGCATAGATATTCATGACTGTTATGTCTTCCTCTTGGATAGATCCCTTAATCATGATGTAGTGACCTGCCTTGTCTCTTAGAATCTTCTTTACTTTAAAGTCTATTTTGTCTGATATGAGGATTGCTACTCCAGCTTTCTTTTGATTTCCATTTGCATGGAATATCTTTTTCCAGCCTCTCACTTTCAGTCTATGAGTGTCTTTAGGTCTGAAGTGGGTCTCTTGTAAACAGCATATATATGGGTCTTGCTCCTGGATCCATTCAGCCAGCCTGTGTCGTTTGGTTGGAGCATTTAGTCCATTTACGTTCAAAGTAATTATTGATTTCCTATTTTCATCTTCTTAGATGTTTGGGTTTGATTTGTAGGACTTCTCCTACTCTTGTATGTATTGGCTATATCAGGCCCTTTAACACTTGTTGTAGGGCTGGTTTTGTGGTACACAATTCTTTTAGTTTTTGCTTGTCTGTGAAGCTTTTGACTTCACCATCAATTCTGAATGAGATTCTTGCTGGGTAGAGAATTTTTGGTTCAAGGTTATTCTCTTTTAGCCGTTTAAATGTGTCTTGCCGTTCTCTTCTGGCCTGCAGATTTTCTGTTAAAAGATCCGCAGTTAGACGTATGTGGGTTCCTTTATATGTTATTTGTTGTTTGCTCCTAGCTGCTTTTAGTAATCTGTCTTTATATTTAGTCTGCGTTAGTTTGATTAGAATGTGCCTTGGTGTGTTTCTTCTGGGGTTTCTCCTGTATGGAACTCTTTGTGCTTCTTGGACTTGGTTGACTATTTCCTTTCCCATGCTGGGGAAGTTTTCAACTATAACCTCTTCAAGAATTTTTTCATAGCCTTTCTTCCCCTCTTCTTCTTCTGAAACTCCTATAATTCTAATGTTGGTACGTTTGATATTGTCCCATAGGTCTCTCATGCTGTCCTCAGTTCTTTTAATTCTTTTGGCTTTGTTCTGTTCTTCAGCACTTATTTCCACCATTCTGTCTTCCAGCTCACTTATCCGTTCTTCTGCCTCTGATACTCTACTGTGGAGACCTTCTATAGTATTTTTGAGTCCAGCAATTGAGTTGGTGGTCTCTATTTGCTTATTTTTCATTTCTTGCATGTCTCTTCTCAGTGCACTAATTTCCTCTAATATTCTGTTTTCTGTGTTTTGCATCCTCATTAGTATATATAGCTTTTCTGAATTCTCTTTCAGATAATTTGTCTATCTCCTCCTCTGTCATTTGAAGTTGTGTTTCTCTAGCTTGGTCCTTCATTTGTGCAGTGTTTCTCTGTCATTTCATTATTAGGTTAATTTTTGTTTCTTTGTGTGTGTCTGTGTGTATGGAGTTCTTATTCCCACCAGGCTTCTTGGTTGAATTCTCCCTTCCTTTGGGTTTCTGTCCTTCTAGAAGGGTTCAGTGGTTTGTGTCTTGGGTGGTGTTAGGTCTTGTTTACAGGTGAATATTCTCTAGTGTTGTATGTTCTTTGATAGTGTGGGGTCTTGGAATCAGGGCTGCCACTCCGAGATCCTTGGTTTGATGATTGGTCAGGAGGTGTAGGCTCTATGTCTGGTTTGCTATGTTGTTCAATGATATTAGTTCAAATACTAGCATCTGAAGAACAAGAGGTGCATCCTGTGGGTGCTTGTCTGTGAAGCTTTTGACTTCACCATCAATTCTGAATGAGATTCTTGCTGGGTAGAGAATTTTTGGTTCAAGGTTATTCTCTTTTAGCCGTTTAAATGTGTCTTGCCGTTCTCTTCTGGCCTGCAGATTTTCTGTTAAAAGATCCGCAGTTAGACGTATGTGGGTTCCTTTATATGTTATTTGTTGTTTGCTCCTAGCTGCTTTTAGTAATCTGTCTTTATATTTAGTCTGCGTTAGTTTGATTAGAATGTGCCTTGGTGTGTTTCTTCTGGGGTTTCTCCTGTATGGAACTCTTTGTGCTTCTTGGACTTGGTTGACTATTTCCTTTCCCATGCGGGGGAAGTTTTCAACTATAACCTCTTCAAGAATTTTTTCATAGCCTTTCTTCCCCTCTTCTTCTTCTGAAACTCCTATAATTCTAATGTTGGTACGTTTGATATTGTCCCATAGGTCTCTCATGCTGTCCTCAGTTCTTTTAATTCTTTTGGCTTTGTTCTGTTCTTCAGCACTTATTTCCACCATTCTGTCTTCCAGCTCACTTATCCGTTCTTCTGCCTCTGATACTCTACTGTGGAGACCTTCTATAGTATTTTTGAGTCCAGCAATTGAGTTGGTGGTCTCTATTTGCTTATTTTTCATTTCTTGCATGTCTCTTCTCAGTGCACTAATTTCCTCTAATATTCTGTTTTCTGTGTTTTGCATCCTCATTAGTATATATAGCTTTTCTGAATTCTCTTTCAGATAATTTGTCTATCTCCTCCTCTGTCATTTGAAGTTGTGTTTCTCTAGCTTGGTCCTTCATTTGTGCAGTGTTTCTCTGTCATTTCATTATTAGGTTAATTTTTGTTTCTTTGTGTGTGTCTGTGTGTATGGAGTTCTTATTCCCACCAGGCTTCTTGGTTGAATTCTCCCTTCCTTTGGGTTTCTGTCCTTCTAGAAGGGTTCAGTGGTTTGTGTCTTGGGTGGTGTTAGGTCTTGTTTACAGGTGAATAATCTCTAGTGTTGTATGTTCTTTGATAGTGTGGGGTCTTGGAATCAGGGCTTCTACTCCGAGGATCCTTGGTTTGATGATTGGTCAGGGAGTGTAGGCTCTATGTCTGGTTTGCTGTGGTGTTCCATGATATTAGCTCAAATACTAGCATCTGAGGAGCAAGAGGTGCATCCTTGATGGGTGACAGTCATAAAAGCATGTAGATGTTTTCTAACATAATCGTAAGATATACATACATACATAGCAATAACCACATGTGACCAGTCTTACAGAGATAAAGCACAGGAAATTTTTCTGGCAAACAACGCAATCAAAGATGATACTTGCCTGTTAAGTTCTGAATTAATTAGAATAGTGCCTGGAAAAATAGATCCAGGGCAAGGTTCTGGCTTGGACTATTACAATGAAAGCAATTTTTAATTAAGACATGTGTTGGGAGTGAGGAGGAGGAGAGTGTATGGGTAATGAGAAGGAATAGATTCGTCTTGGAATGATTTTATAGAGTTAGGTAGCAAAAATTAGTGTGTTGTACTGTTTAGTGCAGCTGGAAGAGAATAGTAGAGACAGGAAGATAGGAAATGTTTATCTAGAGGATAGTGGTAGATAGGAGAAAGTTTTACATTTAGAACATAGAGGGAGGAAGCAGTGGGAAAGAGGAAAGAAAATTAGAAGTTTCCAAGAATTAAAATTAAAAATAAAATAAAAGTTAAAAATCAAAAAAAAAAAGAAATTAAAAATTAAAAAGGGAAGAAAAACGTAATAAGAAGAGACTAAAAAACAACAAAAAAAACCCAAAAAAGAAAGAAAACCACCAAACCTGAACAATCAATCGAATCAACAAAACCGTCCACAACAAATAAACAAAAAAAGCTAAATACTGTCCCTGGTTTTTATCCTCTCATCTGCCTGGTGGAAACCAATCTGCTCTTGATGGTGTTATCTTGATGAGGTAGTCTTTCCTTACAGCACCGGTTGCTATGGTTTCTGTTTTTGTTTTCAGCAAAACAAAGGCTTTGCTGCAAGCTCAGGTGCTGGCCGGGGCTGCGGGCTGACGTCAGGTGGGAAGGCGCGGCACGCGCAGTCCCATGTTGGAGGGGGGGCGCCCCGGCTCTGCCGCGCACCCGCTGGTAGCCTCCAATACCTGCCCTTCTCCCGGCTTCGTCCGCTGCGGGTGTAGCTATGGGGTGTACAGGCTCCTCTGCTGGTGGTGGGCACGCACTGCCAGTTACGCGTCCAAGTCCCAAAGGCAGGCACGAGCTTTCCCAACCGGTTTGAGCCCTGTCCCTGGTCAGCAATCCGTGGGCTTCCCCTCTCTGTTCAGCAATCCCCCCAATAGAAGTGTTTGAACTTACCCGGTGCCAGGCCGAAAGTCGCAATTTTCGCCGGCCAAGTGGCGCGATTTTCATGCTGGGTGCTCCCTGTCCGGGGTCTCTAGGCAGCACTCCACGGGGAAGTTCCTAACTGCGTTCCGCCCGCCCCACTCCAGTATCTTATCTTCGCAGTGTCTTAATTTCCGCTGGTGATCCGGCCGGATTCTTGGAGTTTTTGCGCTGAGCGCTGCCCTCTCTCCCCGAGGTTCCGCTCAGGCCCCCTTTTAGGGCACTTGCTGGCTCGCTCTCCATGGGTGTGTTTCGGCGTGGGGGTTAGGATAGAGGGTTCTCAGAACAGGAGCTCCAGGAAAGTTCTGGCTGTTCCCTCTTCGACCCTCGCAGACCTAAGGAGTTCTTCTGTCGTCTAGCGGCTGGTTTGCTGTTGGTGTTTCATTTTTTGATTAGTTCTGGTGATTCTGTTGGGGAGCTGGTGAAATCTTCCCCTCATTCCTCCGCCATCTTGGCCCCCCTCCCTGTCCATCTATTCTTACTTAATATTTATTTTATCCGTTAACTCCCTTAGCATTTTTATCATAATTGTTTTGAAAATTACTTTTTTGCTTTTTGGTATGTGTCCTAACATTTCCTGATAGAGGTACATGAAGTACCAGGTTAAAGGAACTGTTATAAATAGCCTTTTAGTAATGTGGTGGTGGGCTTCCCAGGTAGCACTGGTGGTAAAGAATCCACCTGCCAGTGCAGGAGGTGCAAGTTTGATCTCTGAGTAAGGAAGATCCCCTCGAGGAAAAAATAGCAACCCACTCCAGGATTCTTGCCTGGAAATTTTCATGTACAGAGGAGCCTGATGGGCTTCAGGTTGTGAGGTCACAAAAAGTCAGATATGACTTAGCACAGCACATAATGTGGTGTTAAGATGTACTGGTACAGTGTTTTGCAGTCATATGATTAGATCTCAGTCTTTTAGAAAGCCTACAGCTCTTTACAACAGTTTCTCATTTTTTTTTCTCCCCATTTATGTGGAAGTGAATTTGGGTAGGCTGGAGTCAGGTACAGTGAATCTCCTATACGAACCTTCAAGTTGTGAACTTTTAAAGATGTGAATGTGCATTCCATCAATATCAGGCACAAGTGGAATTGGAGCCTGCTCTTTAGTTTCTATTGCTGATGATCCTTCAGCTCTACCACCTCCTACCTCTTCTCCCTTCTCCAATCAGTATCTCTTCTTGCCTGTTCACTCCATGCCAGACCCTGCATGCCAGCTATTGTACTGATCTGCTGTACTTTCAAAGGTATTGTATGATAAGATTAAAAATGTTTTCTTTATTTTTTTGTGTTTTTTTTTAAATGTAATACTTATGTGAAAAATGTTATAAACTTATTACAATACAATATAGCAATTTTGTTAGTTGAGTACCTAGGCTAACTTTGTTGGTCTTAGGAACAATTGAATTTATGAGTAGGCTCTCAGAACAGAACTTGTTCGTATGTAGGGGACTTATGTATTTCCCTGCCCAGGATCAGTTAGGCTCAGATAAAACTACAGAATTTTAGACTCTGGCTAACTAGATTCCCCTGAGGACAGGCCTTGTTAAGTGCTTGCGTGTCCTTCTAAATCATTGCCTTCCCCTCCTCATCACTAGAAACCCAAGGAGATTTTTCTCTGATATTTATTTCGGGAAGATGGTCAATTTCCTGAAAATAAATCACACAATATTATGCCATCCTCCACCCCAAAGTCATAAGACTGGATTGCCCTGAAATTTTTAAGTCTCAGAGTTGTCAGAAATGAACCTCTAGCAATTCATCAATTACTGTTCAGGTTTTCTATGCCAGCACTGCTTTCTAGTTTGTGCTTGAACATTCTTGCTCGACTAAGCCACTTCGACTTCTAGTTTCTGGTCTATCTACCTACCTATTTTAAGGATGGTGATTTTTCCTGTACCCTCCCTTCTGTTGATTTTTCAGCCTATTTTCACTCTATTTTGTCTATTCACTTGATGTTATGACAAGGTAGTGACAACCAGGCTCCTTACATGCAAAAATCAAAAACCAGAGTCCTGATCCTTTTTCTTTTAATTAGATATTTACATCCTCTTTCCTGAAGTATAACATAGCTTTCTCCTGAAATCACAGTTCCCATTACAGCTTGCTCAAGTGCAATGTATAAAATAACCCATACGCAGCACAGGAGATGGCATTATTGTCATCTTTAATTTTCTATTAAAAAACTATGTTTTGAGAATCACATCTCTTGCTTTACCAATATTTATTTTCCCTCATTTCTTTGAACTTCTAACAGTCTTAAAGATCATATCACTTTTGACAGATTCTTCTATATAAACTATGTACAATTCTATCTGGAAAAAAACAAAGCATTAGATAAAAAGAAAAAATAAAAAGCTTAACTCATCTGGATCAAGCCAAAACACACCCCAACATAAACCTTAAACATCTACCTACTATCTCAATTTTCCACATGTGTTATGCTACCTATACACCCTTCTGCATCTAGCTAATAATTTTCATTCGATTTCATATAATCCTACATCTATGATTTCATCATACATCATAAACTGCAACCATTTCAGTGCTCACTTCTACAATGTAAAATACCACTCTAGGTTTTTCCCAAGGTAAAGTGGCATATTTATTGTGGCATTTATTTATTTACTTACCATATGACACATGCAAACCTTGGCTTCCCTGGTGGTGCTCCTGGTAAAGAACCCACATGCCAATGCAGGAGACTTAAGAGACATGGATTCAATCCCTGGGTTGGGAAGATACCTTGGAGAAAGGCATGGTGACCCACTTCAGTATTCTTGCCTCGAGAATACCATGAACATAGGAGCCTGGCAGGGTACAGTCACAGTGTCACAAAGAGTAGGCCACGACTGAAACAACTTAGTACAAATGCACATGCAAACCTATGCTAGTATCATTCTTAAGTGCTTTGTTAACATGTCACTGTCAAAGTCTTGGAGTGTTGCACCTTTAACTTAATTTTATTAATAATCCCCATATTTTTTATTGTATGATTTTTCAGAGCATATTGATTTTTAAGAATTCATGTATCACATTATAGCAGAACTGAATGCATCTCATTTGGTGATTTTTTAAAAATACAACTACTAAGATTTAGAGGGAAAAATTATACTGCTACTTATTTCTGACTTTAAGATTCAAGTTGAACTAGTATTCATGTTAAATTCAAGTCCTTTTTTCCCACATCAGTTATCTTTTCTATTCTCAGAGGATATATTTCAAGGTTTCTTTAGAGTTCCAAATTTCATATAGGAGAGTAAGTTATTCAAAGACAATAAAGTTTAGGGGTAGTGAAAACAAGAAACCATGCAAGATATTTGTAAATCAGTTTATGTTAAAAACTAGTATCACAGAGTTTGCTATAGCAAATGATTAATGAGGGTAAGTAGGAAAACCCTCAACAATCTGACTTGGATTTTTAGGTGACTGGTATTAGATATAATCAATATATGAAAATAAGAGAAGCAGTTGTTTTCTGAAATTTTTGATAAATGTGGTTTTGGGTTCAAAGGGCATGTGGATCAGGAAAAGGGAATAGAGATCAAAGAAAGTTAGTTTGGTAACATGTTTATTGATCATTAGTCTTAATATTGTACAAATATAAATACTGAGCAAAAGAAACCAGGATGAAGGACAGATTTGAGAAACTGAGGGGGAAAAAAAACACAATTTCTACAAAGAAGCAAAGTTCTTTTAAGAGTCAAGTGAGTAGATCCAGAGCAATAATATACTTGTGTAAAATGAGAGGTATCTCTGCCTGAGATGTGGAGCAATGAAGGTGCATGCACAATGGCAGTAGCCAAGGCAGAATCCAAAGTGAAAGATATTACCTGATGCATACTTTTTTCAGAACTTAATTAATTGCTAAACAATTACAACCTGGAAGCAATCATCAATTATTCTCTTCTTTGGATCTATAATAAATCATCACAGAAATCTCACATATTTCTAATGACATCTTGTGCAAGTTAGCCAACCATCACTTGCACTGATGAAAAATGCATCGTGATTATATATCTGCATAGATATCCATATCCATCGATTTCAACATGTATATAGTTGATCCTTGTACAGTATAGACACTAGGGATTATGATCCCCCTGCAATTGAAAATCCCCATATAACTTCAAAGTAGGCTGTCTGTACTGTGTTTCTACATCCCATGATTTTACCAGTCATGTATATATACATAGCATACACATATATACATGTTATCTATCTATCTATCTGTGTATATACATATACAGGTATGTGCATGTGTGTTGCTTTCTCAGTCGTGTCCAACTCTTTGTGACCACATGGACTGTGCCCACCAGGTTCCCCTGTGAAATTCTCCAGGTAAGAATACTGGAGTAGGTAGCCATTTCCTTCTCGAAGGGAGCTTCCTTACTTAGGAATGGGTTCCCCACATTGCAGGCAGATTCTTTACCATCTGAGCCACCAGGGAAACCTATATATGTACATATGTATATATTAATACATATGTGTATATATACACACATGTAAATTATGTATGTATAATTCCATGTACTGCCTTTCTGAGTCATCTAACATGAGAAAGATCATGTGGTTAAAATAAAAACTAACCTTAAAGAGTAATTGTATATGACCAGTCATTTCTTTCAGTATTCTAAAATTATTCCATGTTTATATCAACAATAAAATAATGTACAGTGTTAAAAAATGAAGACATGTAGAACTGCCTTATAACTATGGCTTCTTTCTTTCCTTCCTATCTCCATAATCTCCATTTCTTTAATGTTAAATGATAACTAAATTATTTAGGGCAAAAGTGATCTATACATAGGTCTGTTTATTAAGAAAACAATTATGTCACCAAGTCAAACATTTATGTATGGACTAGGGTATAATTCATTTGACAAAGAATATTATTGTGGTTTTTAAACAGTTATATTGTGAAAATAATTGCTTTAGTCAAGTTAGAAAATATCCATTTTTCAGCCTAACTGGTGTAAAATTTAAAAGAAAATCCTTTAAAGCCATAATATTATCACTTATTAAACCAACATGCTTATAGATATCTACCATGTATTTCTTTAGGAAGGAGATTAAAATTAATAATTAATTTGATATAACAAATACTGCTGGTACTTATAAATATTGCAATAGTATTATTTCCTGATAAGAAAGAATTAACATAAGAATCTTTGTGTAATATCTAAGCTAGCACAAGACAGAATTGTCCTTCTAAGAAAACTTGCACTGCCCAGACTTGACATAATTATAAAAACCCTGCCATGTGTTTCTTACATATGGCAAACATTCATGAGGAGCAGATAATGTAGCTAGACAATGATGAAGGAAAAAACCTAAGTCTCCAGAACAAGAGTGCCAATAAGCAAGTGATTTTCTTATAAAGGAGCTCTTATAAAAGAGCACTGTGGTTGAAATTCTAGATTAAGGATACAGAGTGACTATGAAAGAGAAAATTATATAGCTGGTGCATATGATAAATATAATTAAGGCCTAGATTCTACTACGAAGAAAATGTACAGAGTAATAGTGAATTAGGCTTATTTGAGTCACTACTTTTCTCACTTTACTAGCTATTTGTTCTGAAATGAAATCAGATGAGAGAAATAATGTCTAAACTGAGGAAGAATGCTTTCATGCTTTTATAAGTACAAAATCAAATCTTCTTAGAAAGATGTCAGAGGTCATGACACCATTTTGTAGGAGGAATCTCCCACTTGAATACAAAGACAGGAAGCACCATGCTGTGACCTGACATAAAAAGAAAAATATAGGAAAAAGAATGAAGAAACAGACTGATTTGTTATTTACTTGAGTTACTAAAGAGATCTGAACAATACATATTTTTATCATTATACCTGATTAATCTTGATGTGAGTAAAGATTGTATGTAGACCGAATATGAATGGAGACTTACAAAGTATTTTTATTAAAGTTTTCTGACATACATATTCAAAGGGACAAAAAAAGGAGACTGTAGTGTATATAAATATAAATATAAATATATATATATATATATATATATATATATATATGCCCTATGCAAACATAAAAGATAAATATGCATTTAAAATAATAATTGGAATGATATTAATTTCATTGAAGTATAACAAATCATGAATTCTTATATTCATCTTCAGTTTTTGCAACTTTGTTAATCACTGTATTTAAACAGATACATAAAGTGTATAACAGGATACAGGATATATAAATTATAAGGATATATATATATATATATGATATATAAATCCTATATAGGATATAAGATATAAATTATATATTTTATAAACACATTATTTATGATTAAATGTTACTTGTATGTGTATGTTAGTTGCTTAATCATGTTCGACTCTTTGTGATCCCATGGACTATAGTCCACCAGGCTTCTCTGTTCATGGAATTCTCTAGGTAAGAATACTGGAGTGGGCTGCCATTCTCATCTCCAGGGATATTCCCAAGGCAGGGAACAAGCCCAGGTCTCCTGCATGGCAGGAAGATTCTTTTACCATCTGAACCACCAGGAAATCCCTTAAATATTGTATATTATATATATATGACACAAGATGTGGCAATTTGATAGTGTTAGATATAATTTGTATATTCAAAGAACACATATATAATTGTCAGTTGTCTCAGATAATTTAAACAATACCTGGTGTTTATTCAGCAACTACCACCTTATTACCATTACCATGGAGTACAAGGAAAATTTAAGAAGTGCTCCCACCTACAATGTTCCAGTATAAATCATATAGACATAACTAATACACATAAAATAGTTGAAGAACAAAGACAGCATTATTTACTGATTCAGGTAATTAACAAAGAGTCAAATATATAACATGCCAGATACGTGAAACTAACGTTTTAAAAGGTATAGGACAATATGGGGCATATTGAATGGTAACTTTAAGAGGTCCTAGAGCAAGAGCCGGCCCAGGTGATGCATGATGAGAGTGAGAGCAGGAAGAATAAGATCAAGTAGAGGCAATGACATCTTTAATTGACAGTATATTATAGTGTGTTAAGCAAAACAGAAGAGTATTTCTGTGATATGTGTGATGTTTGAACAGGTAGGCCTGGGATTTAATGGCTGGGATTAAGGGTGCTCTGTAGATGTCAGCAGATCTTAGTTTCTAACTCCCCTTCTCAGTTCCTCAGGGTGATCCTTCCATTCCAAGTCACCATATAATCCAGCATGTTAGCTGTGCCTTTACCTCTTATACATGCATTCTAGGTTATGTACATGAGGTGTATGGGAATTATTGCCCCACCTCTTTGGAAATGCTACTTGTAATGCAATGTTTCATCTAAATTATCTTAGTAGAATTTAATAATATAACCCAACTAGCTTAGAGAGAGAATTTGGAACATACAGAGTTTTAGGTGCACACATTTGGTTGTGTTTGATGACTAAGTACAGTCAATTCTCATTGTCTGCTGTAGTTATACTCTCTAAAGTCACCGCAAACACTGAATTAGCAAATGGCCCAAAGAAGCACCCAGTTCTTTTGCAATCATGTTCGACTCTTTGTGATCCCATGGACTATAGTCCACCAGGCTTCTCTGTTCATGGAATTCTCTAGGTAAGAATACTGGAGTGGGCTGCCATTCTCATCTCCAGGGATATTCCCAAGGCAGGGAACAAGCCCAGGTCTCCTGCATGGCAGGAAGATTCTTTACCATCTGAACCACCAGGAAATCCCTTAAATATTGTATATTATATATATATGACACAAGATGTGGCAATTTGATAGTGTTAGATATAATTTGTATATTCAAAGAACACATATATAATTGTCAGTTGTCTCAGATAATTTAAACAATACCTGGTGTTTATTCAGCAACTACCACCTTATTACCATTACCATGGAGTACAAGGAAAATTTAAGAAGTGCTCCCACCTACAATGTTCCAGTATAAATCATATAGACATAACTAATACACATAAAATAGTTGAAGAACAAAGACAGCATTATTTACTGATTCAGGTAATTAACAAAGAGTCAAATATATAACATGCCAGATACGTGAAACTAACGTTTTAAAAGGTATAGGACAATATGGGGCATATTGAATGGTAACTTTAAGAGGTCCTAGAGCAAGAGCCGGCCCAGGTGATGCATGATGAGAGTGAGAGCAGGAAGAATAAGATCAAGTAGAGGCAATGACATCTTTAATTGACAGTATATTATAGTGTGTTAAGCAAAACAGAAGAGTATTTCTGTGATATGTGTGATGTTTGAACAGGTAGGCCTGGGATTTAATGGCTGGGATTAAGGGTGCTCTGTAGATGTCAGCAGATCTTAGTTTCTAACTCCCCTTCTCAGTTCCTCAGGGTGATCCTTCCATTCCAAGTCACCATATAATCCAGCATGTTAGCTGTGCCTTTACCTCTTATACATGCATTCTAGGTTATGTACATGAGGTGTATGGGAATTATTGCCCCACCTCTTTGGAAATGCTACTTGTAATGCAATGTTTCATCTAAATTATCTTAGTAGAATTTAATAATATAACCCAACTAGCTTAGAGAGAGAATTTGGAACATACAGAGTTTTAGGTGCACACATTTGGTTGTGTTTGATGACTAAGTACAGTCAATTCTCATTGTCTGCTGTAGTTATACTCTCTAAAGTCACCGCAAACACTGAATTAGCAAATGCAGAAGCACTATTCCCAGGGTAAAATGGAGCTAGGTTTCTGGGAACCTCTAGTTACATTTTCGACAAGTTATTACTATGTTTATGTGGGTTTCCACATACTGTTGGTTCATTAACAATGAACTTACAGATAAGCTCATGAAACTCAAGCCTGAAGAAAGTATTCAAATAAGTCCATTTTCTCTGTAAGGAATGTCGCAGCCTTCTTCCACTAAAAATGCTAAATACCTTTTCAGCACTATGCTTGGGGTCGATTTTAAAACACAATGAACATGGCACTTAATAGGCCACACAAAGATCTCTTGTTTGCAGTATGAACAATGAAACAAGAAGGTAGAGAGTTAGCTTGTTCAGTCAAAGTTGGGGAGGAGCAGCATCTGGTCTCTCAGATTTTTCTCCATTCTGTGTGTGTTTGCAGGTGACTGGAAGCACTCCTGGTATTGATTTTTGAGTTATAAAAAATGTGTTAGCAAGTAGGTAAATTGGAAAATACAAAATACATCAGTAGTAAGGATCAACTGTAATTAGTTTAAAAATACATATTGAGACACAAAGAAAAATTAACAATGTGGTCAATATTTTATCTTTATAATTTGATGAGAAACAAAGTTTCTTCGATTCTCCATGTGCTTTCTTTACTGAGAAACTCTTAGTTCTTGTCACTGAAAACTGTGTCACTGGGCAGCTTCTGTCAGTATATGTGTATTCTCCTCTGTGTGCATTGGATAGTTCTTGATTTTGATTAGCAGGAAAGTGCAATCTCTTTGCTGTCTAGCTTCAAAAATGTCTTTTCTAAAAGAAGCACATTTGCTGTAGAAGTTCAGATCTGCTTGCTCTATTCTGTGAAAATAGCCGAAAGCCTTCTAGGTGGAGCTAGGAGGAGTTGCAAACAGATCTAAATTATCTTAGTAGAATTTAATAATATAACCCAACTAGCTTAGAGAGAATTTGGAACATACAGAGTTTTAGGTGCACACATTTGGTTGTGTTTGATGACTAAGTACAGTCAATTCTCATTGTCTGCTGTAGTTATACTCTCTAAAGTCACCGCAAACACTGAATTAGCAAATGCAGAAGCACTATTCCCAGGGTAAAATGGAGCTAGGTTTCTGGGAACCTCTAGTTACATTTTCGACAAGTTATTACTATGTTTATGTGGGTTTCCACATACTGTTGGTTCATTAACAATGAACTTACAGATAAGCTCATGAAACTCAAGCCTGAAGAAAGTATTCAAATAAGTCCATTTTCTCTGTAAGGAATGTCGCAGCCTTCTTCCACTAAAAATGCTAAATACCTTTTCAGCACTATGCTTGGGGTCGATTTTAAAACACAATGAACATGGCACTTAATAGGCCACACAAAGATCTCTTGTTTGCAGTATGAACAATGAAACAAGAAGGTAGAGAGTTAGCTTGTTCAGTCAAAGTTGGGGAGGAGCAGCATCTGGTCTCTCAGATTTTTCTCCATTCTGTGTGTGTTTGCAGGTGACTGGAAGCACTCCTGGTATTGATTTTTGAGTTATAAAAAATGTGTTAGCAAGTAGGTAAATTGGAAAATACAAAATACATCAGTAGTAAGGATCAACTGTAATTAGTTTAAAAAAATACATATTGAGACACAAAGAAAAATTAACAATGTGGTCAATATTTTATCTTTATAATTTGATGAGAAACAAAGTTTCTTCGATTCTCCATGTGCTTTCTTTACTGAGAAACTCTTAGTTCTTGTCACTGAAAACTGTGTCACTGGGCAGCTTCTGTCAGTATATGTGTATTCTCCTCTGTGTGCATTGGATAGTTCTTGATTTTGATTAGCAGGAAAGTGCAATCTCTTTGCTGTCTAGCTTCAAAAATGTCTTTTCTAAAAGAAGCACATTTGCTGTAGAAGTTCAGATCTGCTTGCTCTATTCTGTGAAAATAGCCGAAAGCCTTCTAGGTGGAGCTAGGAGGAGTTGCAAACAGATTTTAGCAATTCTTCTTTGATATCAAGCCATTTTAGTTAAGTATATAACACCAAAAACTCATAAGATGAATTGAAGTAGCATGTTTAGAATAGCAATAGAACAAAATAACACATCCTTAGAAGTTATTCTGTGTCAGGGACTTTACATTATCAGAGGTAAGATTTTCTCTCTCTCTCTCTCTTTCTCTCTTTTGTTCCTTTTTTGAGTGTTGATAAAACCAAGACTCAAATAGTTGAAAGTAATACACCCAGGGTCACATAGATAATTAATGCTAGAGATAGTAATGCAAAACACACATCTTTTTGATCTTTTAGTCAGTCTTCTTTTCTGTTACACAAATGCTTACAAGGGCCCAGTGCAAAAGGACAAGGAAACAGGTCCAATTCAACAAAAAGAGGATAATAATTATCACTATTTTGCAAGGATTGCCTAATTATCTTCAGCAGAAGTGAAATCACCCTGCATATTCTTGGAAAATAAGAATGAAGGTTTGACAAATATGGACCTGAGAGAAAAATCAAAATGGAGTCTGTAAGAATGAAGGTTTGACAAACATGGACCTGAAAGAAAAGTCAAAATGGAGTCTGTATGGCTAAAAGAGCTTTCTAAAATACACTGGGAAACCACTCAGGAAGAGTGATTTAACGTCTGTCTCACAATGGAATCGAACCTTCTGATCTAATGAAGTCAGTCAGAACATCTGCCGGAAACTCATGTCAGTCTATATTTATTGAACCCCTCTACTTTATAATTTGATGAGAAACAAAGTTTCTTCGATTCTCCATGTGCTTTCTTTACTGAGAAACTCTTAGTTCTTGTCACTGAAAACTGTGTCACTGGGCAGCTTCTGTCAGTATATGTGTATTCTCCTCTGTGTGCATTGGATAGTTCTTGATTTTGATTAGCAGGAAAGTGCAATCTCTTTGCTGTCTAGCTTCAAAAATGTCTTTTCTAAAAGAAGCACATTTGCTGTAGAAGTTCAGATCTGCTTGCTCTATTCTGTGAAAATAGCCGAAAGCCTTCTAGGTGGAGCTAGGAGGAGTTGCAAACAGATTTTAGCAATTCTTCTTTGATATCAAGCCATTTTAGTTAAGTATATAACACCAAAAACTCATAAGATGAATTGAAGTAGCATGTTTAGAATAGCAATAGAACAAAATAACACATCCTTAGAAGTTATTCTGTGTCAGGGACTTTACATTATCAGAGGTAAGATTTTCTCTCTCTCTCTCTCTTTCTCTCTTTTGTTCCTTTTTTGAGTGTTGATAAAACCAAGACTCAAATAGTTGAAGTAATACACCCAGGGTCACATAGATAATTAATGCTAGAGATAGTAATGCAAAACACACATCTTTTTGATCTTTTAGTCAGTCTTCTTTTCTGTTACACAAATGCTTACAAGGGCCCAGTGCAAAAGGACAAGGAAACAGGTCCAATTCAACAAAAAGAGGATAATAATTATCACTATTTTGCAAGGATTGCCTAATTATCTTCAGCAGAAGTGAAATCACCCTGCATATTCTTGGAAAATAAGAATGAAGGTTTGACAAATATGGACCTGAGAGAAAAATCAAAATGGAGTCTGTAAGAATGAAGGTTTGACAAACATGGACCTGAAAGAAAAGTCAAAATGGAGTCTGTATGGCTAAGAGAGCTTTCTAAAATACACTGGGAAACCACTCAGGAAGAGTGATTTAACGTCTGTCTCACAATGGAATCGAACCTTCTGATCTAATGAAGTCAGTCAGAACATCTGCCGGAAACTCATGTCAGTCTATATTTATTGAACCCCTCTACTTTAAAACAATGTTTGATCCCTTAAGGACAAATATTTTCTGACTTGATTTAAAGTCAATCACCATTCTCACCAGCAATTCTTAATAAGCTCATGGCTTTTTGCCCTTTCAAGCCCCTGACTCTTTCTCTTCCTTAGAGTATTCTTCCAGGTTATGAGAACCTGTAACTCCTAAGTTGCAGTTCTTAAGACTCTTGTTTGTAGTCTCTAGAATTATGGTTTTGATTGACATGGGAGTCATCCTATATATGAAAAAGGAAATTGCACAATGTGGACAACAGAATATGGCATGAAGTGATAAAGGAACCTTGATTAATCAGATAGTTCCTATTGTAAGAAATTCCATTTTCAGAAATCACATGTGCAAACACAAAACTGAGATTTAGTAGCTATCTTTGATGATATATACATGCACAGTGTCTCATTTCTGTGTTTATAAAGATCAGTTTACTGCACAACAAGGGAAATTAGTATAAAAATCTCAATACTTTATTAAAGTATGTAAATCCCTTTATGATAGAAAAGTCAATTATTAATGTATATAATATGTTAAAATCTTCATTTTCTTTTTTTGCCAAAGAATCTTAATTTTTTTTTTTTTCCCAAAGAATCTTAATTCACTGAGAGGGATACAAGCCAACCAAGGAATAATACTATAAACTAGACATCCTCTTTGTTCAGTTGAGAAAAATTAGATCCAGATATATAAGAGAGTTTCTATTTAGAATCCAGCTAATGGCATAGGAAATATACAGTTTAAGTGTAGGCCCACTTTTGTCCTGACAAAAGTACACAGGAAGTTTTGCAGTTCAGAGCATGTCCATTCTTTACTTCTCATACCTGGCTACATCCTCCTCTGTAACAACCTGATCATGTATGTGGAAAATAAGATCCATATAACCAGACATCATCCAAAGCCTGTTAAAGGCTTACATTTTCTTGTGTTTCCCTATTTTGCCCTTCCTTAGACCCAAATGTGAGCATTAAAGATGCTCTAAAAAAAGGGGAAAGAGGACAAGGTCCAGAACATCTGCGGAAACTCATGTCAGTCTATATTTATTGAACCCCTCTACTTTAAAACAATGTTTGATCCCTTAAGGACAAATATTTTCTGACTTGATTTAAAGTCAATCACCATTCTCACCAGCAATTCTTAATAAGCTCATGGCTTTTTGCCCTTTCAAGCCCCTGACTCTTTCTCTTCCTTAGAGTATTCTTCCAGGTTATGAGAACCTGTAACTCCTAAGTTGCAGTTCTTAAGACTCTTGTTTGTAGTCTCTAGAATTATGGTTTTGATTGACATGGGAGTCATCCTATATATGAAAAAGGAAATTGCACAATGTGGACAACAGAATATGGCATGAAGTGATAAAGGAACCTTGATTAATCAGATAGTTCCTATTGTAAGAAATTCCATTTTCAGAAATCACATGTGCAAACACAAAACTGAGATTTAGTAGCTATCTTTGATGATATATACATGCACAGTGTCTCATTTCTGTGTTTATAAAGATCAGTTTACTGCACAACAAGGGAAATTAGTATAAAAATCTCAATACTTTATTAAAGTATGTAAATCCCTTTATGATAGAAAAGTCAATTATTAATGTATATAATATGTTAAAATCTTCATTTTCTTTTTTTGCCAAAGAATCTTAATTTTTTTTTTTTCCCAAAGAATCTTAATTCACTGAGAGGGATACAAGCCAACCAAGGAATAATACTATAAACTAGACATCCTCTTTGTTCAGTTGAGAAAAATTAGATCCAGATATATAAGAGAGTTTCTATTTAGAATCCAGCTAATGGCATAGGAAATATACAGTTTAAGTGTAGGCCCACTTTTGTCCTGACAAAAGTACACAGGAAGTTTTGCAGTTCAGAGCATGTCCATTCTTTACTTCTCATACCTGGCTACATCCTCCTCTGTAACAACCTGATCATGTATGTGGAAAATAAGATCCATATAACCAGACATCATCCAAAGCCTGTTAAAGGCTTACATTTTCTTGTGTTTCCCTATTTTGCCCTTCCTTAGACCCAAATGTGAGCATTAAAGATGCTCTAAGGGAGAAAGAGGACAAGGAGAAGACTTGTCTCATTGAGTGCAGATTCCAAGGTCCAATTTCTGCAAGAAGGGGCGGGATTCTGACTGGGCACATCCCCTGCAATGGCTGCTTAGAGAGATGGGCCATGGTTGGGATTTCTAAAGATCAGAGAATCTAGGCCCTGTCATTTGGATCACAAGACAGTACTGCCTTAGTATCTCAGTTCCCATCCAGGGTGCTTTGAGGTACTTTCTAGCCTCATTACTCAAAAGTGTTTATTACTTGTTTTAAATTTGCATCCTTTCTCCATTTGGAACTAGCAGATTATCATTTATTTTGTAGCTTCGGAAGGAGAATGCACAGTGTAGGAGAGCTACTACTTCTCCACACCTATCAGATTGAAGACCTTCATCTTCTGCACCAGTGTTCACTGGGCACACTGAAATATGTTTTTTCCAAAGGTACTATAGCCACATAAGTCAATAATATGATTGAGAGAAAACCCATTGGTCCCATGGCTGTCATTTTTGTTTGCATTTGTTAGTATACAAGAAACCACCTCATGACCACAAGAGTTTACTAGCATGCTAATTTTTCTCCACAGTGAACTCTACTTTATTGTCTCTCTCTCAGTCTTCAGCCCTCTCCCTCCAGAAGTCCTACACTGTGAAGCACCATGACCACAGAAATCTCTGCATTTTCAACTTAAATAACTGTCACTAATAACTACATTAACTGAACTTAATTTCTCTGTCTCTGGGGACATAAAGTTTTTTTAACATCATTTACCACTAATTCTCTGATGTAGTCCAGATATATAAGAGAGTTTCTATTTAGAATCCAGCTAATGGCATAGGAAATATACAGTTTAAGTGTAGGCCCACTTTTGTCCTGACAAAAGTACACAGGAAGTTTTGCAGTTCAGAGCATGTCCATTCTTTACTTCTCATACCTGGCTACATCCTCCTCTGTAACAACCTGATCATGTATGTGGAAAATAAGATCCATATAACCAGACATCATCCAAAGCCTGTTAAAGGCTTACATTTTCTTGTGTTTCCCTATTTTGCCCTTCCTTAGACCCAAATGTGAGCATTAAAGATGCTCTAAGGGAGAAAGAGGACAAGGAGAAGACTTGTCTCATTGAGTGCAGATTCCAAGGTCCAATTTCTGCAAGAAGGGGCGGGATTCTGACTGGGCACATCCCCTGCAATGGCTGCTTAGAGAGATGGGCCATGGTTGGGATTTCTAAAGATCAGAGAATCTAGGCCCTGTCATTTGGATCACAAGACAGTACTGCCTTAGTATCTCAGTTCCCATCCAGGGTGCTTTGAGGTACTTTCTAGCCTCATTACTCAAAAGTGTTTATTACTTGTTTTAAATTTGCATCCTTTCTCCATTTGGAACTAGCAGATTATCATTTATTTTGTAGCTTCGGAAGGAGAATGCACAGTGTAGGAGAGCTACTACTTCTCCACACCTATCAGATTGAAGACCTTCATCTTCTGCACCAGTGTTCACTGGGCACACTGAAATATGTTTTTTCCAAAGGTACTATAGCCACATAAGTCAATAATATGATTGAGAGAAAACCCATTGGTCCCATGGCTGTCATTTTTGTTTGCATTTGTTAGTATACAAGAAACCACCTCATGACCACAAGAGTTTACTAGCATGCTAATTTTTCTCCACAGTGAACTCTACTTTATTGTCTCTCTCTCAGTCTTCAGCCCTCTCCCTCCAGAAGTCCTACACTGTGAAGCACCATGACCACAGAAATCTCTGCATTTTCAACTTAAATAACTGTCACTAATAACTACATTAACTGAACTTAATTTCTCTGTCTCTGGGGACATAAAGTATTCTTTATACCCAAATTCTCTGGAACCATCATTTATTCTTTATATGTCTCTGATCTCAGGATCCAGAGGTGGGGGTTGATATTCTCTCTTTTAAGGTCATTTTTCCTCTTTGAATAGTCCCTTTCTCTCTCTCACTGTCACTTCCATTTTTCCTTGAATATTTTGACACCTGGTTCACAATCATTTTTCCTGCCCCTAGATTTCACTACTATCAGTTCAGTTCAGTCACTCAGTCAGGTCTGACTATTTGTGATCCCATGGACTGCAGCACACAAGGCTTCTCTGTCCTTTACCATCTCCCGGAGCTAGCTGAAATCCGTGTCCATTGAGTCAGGATACCATCCAGCCATCTTGTCCTCTGTAGTCCCCTTCTCCTTCTGTCTTCTATTTTTCCCAGCGTTAGGTTATTTTCCAATGAGTGGTCTCTTTGCATCAGGTGAGCAAAGTGATGGGGTTTCAGCTTCAGCAGCAATTCTTTCAATGAATATTCAGGATTGGTTTCCTTTAGGATTGACTGGATTGATCTCCTTGCAGTCCAAGGGACTCTCAAGAGTATTCTCCAACACCACAGTTCAAAGGCATCAGTTATTCAGCATTCAACCTTCTTTATGGTCCAGCTGTCACAACTATCATCCTGAGTGGATATAAATATCCATGCAGACAATCTATGAAACCACCAAATTCTCAGTTTTATAATTGCTTTATGGTCAATGACCTGTTTGACTCATTCAACAACCCACTTGCACAATTTCAATTTCGACCTTGTTGTTACCCACAATATAATTATTCCAGCTCACATATCATTAGCTCAGTGATTCCCAGCCATGACCACAGCCTTGTTTTTATCTAGTTGCTTGGTAAAAAACTCAGTTATAAATTGAAACCTCCATAAATTTCTCCATGTCTATCATCTTTTAAAAAACTATGTCTTTCTCTACCTTGAGTTTTATGGTCTGTGATTTCAAGGACATTCTTACAAATATTCTAAACTCTCTTTAGAATATTCTCTATCTTGTTCTAACTCTCATGTTACTCTTATTGAGCCTATAAAGCAAAATAGAAACCTTGGATGACCTAGACTACCATAATGCAACATGCCCTTTCCCCTGCAGCTGAACAGTGCTAGATAATTTCACACACAGTCATATTTGCCTCCAAAATTTTATTATCACTCACAAGTCAGTCATTGGGACTGCCCATCTATCTTACTCTCCACAACGTGTGTTAACCTTCTTACCTCTCTTCAAATTTTTGATACCAACACATCTTGTTTACTCTAACATGTCTTTGCCATCTACTTGTCAAAAATAATAAAAAAAGAAATCATAAGATTAGGTTATAAATACATTAATACCACTGAATATAAATATAGTGACATCGGTACTCATCTTTTCTAAGGCAAAATCCTTTATCTCTGTGTTGGAGTTCACTTTGTGTGTCTCTAGTAAAATTCTATTACTGATTTACCCTATTTTATCTTGTATAGTCAATCTTTAATTTTCAAGGAAAAATTTACCATTCTTTATTATTAAATTTCTTTTAGTTTTAATCAAAATAGTAAATATATTAGATAGCAATGTTTCTTTTCACACTTGCCCATGGCATGGAGAAAACTCAAAGATGCAAATTCATAGATTGAAAAGTGCCTTGGGCTGAAAAATAGTCACTTGCTGTCAGTTAGATGGTGATATGAACAAAGTATGAAATTTTGGTGTTTTTCTCACTGGTGGTTATTGATCTTATAGTGTTATAACAATTAGCATTAATTTTACTGACATAGAAACTGTTACTTTAAAGTGGTTTTATGGTGATGTGTATAGAACACATCAGAGAAAGTCAATAAAAATGAGCATTTAAGATATATATATAATATGTTTATAGTAATTCAGAAAAAAGAATTAATTATTATAAGAGAAGCACCATATTTACTTCCTTTAAAGGTATCTGGTTATAAAGCATAAATGCTTCTAAATATGAAAATGAATGAGAATTTTGTTGATAACTTCTAATTGATTTTATAATATATGATTTTCTTAATTAACTGACTTCTGCAAACTAATGCCTATCCATCTTTCCTTTTTGTATCTGTTAACACACTGCTTGAGGTATATATATATATACACATATACACACACACACACATATATTAGAAAATAATATGAAGTTCTTAGTATAATCTGATCTGGTTTAGAAATATTGCAAACATTATGGTAAAGCAATTTCTAATAGCAGTGCAAGAAGCAAAACTTAGCCTTTATAAATTAGTTTCCATATGACTTACATTTTATTATTTTCCAACTTTTTATTGTCTATTGCTCCAGTAATTATATACAGTAAAATTATATGTGAAGAGTGCAGTATGAGGGTTTAATATAAATATACAATGTGAAATGAATGCTGCGATCAAGGTAATTAATGTAACTGTTATCTCACATACATAACTCTTCTACGTGCAGTGAGAACATTTAAATCTATCAAAATTTCAAGTATATAATACTGTATTATTAATTATAGTCCTGATGCTCTGCATTAGCTCCTCAGAGCCTCTTCAATTTACAACTGAAAGGAAATATATTTCCTGATTTCTCCCACCCCCAACCTAGGAAGACATAATTTTACTCTCTTTTTGTGAGATTGGCTCTTTTTATTGCTTGGAGGTTCCACTAATAAATCATACTATTCCATATTTGTCTTTCTCTTTTCTTCTCCGGGGAATCTTCCTGACACAGGATTGAACCAGGGTCTTCCACATTGCAGGAGATTCTTTACTGGTTGAGCCACCAAGGAAGCCCATATTTTGCTGGTTGAAGTAGCAAAATATCTTCCAGGTTCACCCACATTATCACAAATGACAGAATTTTCCTTTTTTTATACCTGAGTAATATTCCATTGTGTGTTTGTGTGTGCATTTAATATGAACTGAATTCCTTCTAATACTTAAAAGGGCCGAGAGACTCCCCTTCATTTTTGCTTTTACAGTTACCATGCATAAAATTTCAGGTATGTTTAAATGTTTGTCATAATCAAGACTTCTCTTGTTGCTGTTAGTCTCTGTCATGTTTGATTCTTTATGACCCCCTGGACTATAGCCCACCGGGCTTTTCTGTCCATGTAATTCTCACAGCAAGAATACTGGAGTGGGTAGCCATTCACTTCCCCAGAGGATCTTCCTGACCCAGGTATCTAACCTGTGTCTCCTGCTTTGCAGGCAGATATTACTTGACCCCAGAAGTTCTTTTTAGTAATAATCTAAAATTTCTGGTTTAGAAATATTGCAAACATTATGGTAAAGCAATTTCTAATAGCAGTGCAAGAAGCAAAACTTAGCCTTTATAAATTAGTTTCCATATGACTTACATTTTATTATTTTCCAACTTTTTATTGTCTATTGCTCCAGTAATTATATACAGTAAAATTATATGTGAAGAGTGCAGTATGAGGGTTTAATATAAATATACAATGTGAAATGAATGCTGCGATCAAGGTAATTAATGTAACTGTTATCTCACATACATAACTCTTCTACGTGCAGTGAGAACATTTAAATCTATCAAAATTTCAAGTATATAATACTGTATTATTAATTATAGTCCTGATGCTCTGCATTAGCTCCTCAGAGCCTCTTCAATTTACAACTGAAAGGAAATATATTTCCTGATTTCTCCCACCCCCAACCTAGGAAGACATAATTTTACTCTTTTTTTGTGAGATTGGCTCTTTTTATTGCTTGGAGGTTCCACTAATAAATCATACTATTCCATATTTGTCTTTCTCTTTTCTTCTCCGGGGAATCTTCCTGACACAGGATTGAACCAGGGTCTTCCACATTGCAGGAGATTCTTTACTGGTTGAGCCACCAAGGAAGCCCATATTTTGCTGGTTGAAGTAGCAAAATATCTTCCAGGTTCACCCACATTATCACAAATGACAGAATTTTCCTTTTTTTATACCTGAGTAATATTCCATTGTGTGTTTGTGTGTGCATTTAATATGAACTGAATTCCTTCTAATACTTAAAAGGGCCGAGAGACTCCCCTTCATTTTTGCTTTTACAGTTACCATGCATAAAATTTCAGGTATGTTTAAATGTTTGTCATAATCAAGACTTCTCTTGTTGCTGTTAGTCTCTGTCATGTTTGATTCTTTATGACCCCCTGGACTATAGCCCACCGGGCTTTTCTGTCCATGTAATTCTCACAGCAAGAATACTGGAGTGGGTAGCCATTCACTTCCCCAGAGGATCTTCCTGACCCAGGTATCTAACCTGTGTCTCCTGCTTTGCAGGCAGATATTTTACCATCTGAGCCACCAGAGGGATGTAATCATTCATAAGAATTATAAATAAAAATATAGTTTTGTGATGTGCTATGTTGAGCAATAAAATATATAATTTTCCAACAGTCTTATCTAAATATCACAGAATGTAATATGCTTGACTTTCTTAATTTTTGCTAATTTTTGAAACATATTAAAAATATTTTATTTTTTAGTAAAATAAATTCAGTACAAAAATTAAAATATCAGAACAATCACAACTAATATGTATTATATTTATTTAATGATATATTTAAGTGATTCCCAGGTGGCACATTGATAAATAATCCACCTCCCAGTGCAGGAGATGCAAGAGATTCCATTTCAGTCCCTGAATCTGGAATATTCCCTGGAGAAGGTCATGACAACCCACTCTAGTATTCTTGCCTGGAGAATCTCACTGACAGAGGAGCCTGTTGAGCTATAGTTCATATGGTCACAAGAATCAGGCACAACTGGGTGACCAAACTACCACTACTGCTACTAATATACATATATATGTATATATATGTATATATGTATATTTAAATATGTAATTTGTCTTTATCCATTCATCTATTAGTGGACACTTAGCTTGTTTCCATGTCTTGTGAATAATACTACAATGAACATAGGTGTGCAGATATCTCTTTAAGATAATGATTTCATTTCTGATATGACCCAGAGTTGGAATTGCTTCCCAGGTGGCACTAGTGGTAGATAACCTGCCTGTTAATGCAGGAGAAATAAAAGCTGCAGGTTCAATCCCTGGGTTAGGAATAGCCCCTGGAGGAAGACATGGCAAACCACTCCAATATTCTTGCCTGGAGAATCCCATTGACAGGGGAGCCTGGCAGGCTATGGTCCATAGGGTTGCACAGAGTCAGAAATGACAGAAGTTTTTTTTTTTTTTTTTTTTTGAGGAACTTCCCTATTGTTTATCATAGCAATTGTACCATTGTGCATCACACTAACAGGGCATAAGGGTTCACTCTTCTCAGCATTCTCACCAAAAATTATCTGTTTTGTTTGGGTCTCAGGAACCAGAGTCAGGACTCAGAGCAGCAGCAGCACAGCCTTGGTGATGTGGGTCAAAGCTGGGACTCAGGACTTCAGGGCAAAGCATTATACAGTGACATGGTCCAGGTAATGGCAGATCAAAGGTTGATTTAGGACCTGCGAAGGCTGGATTACTTTACGGGCAGTATGGCCCCAGGAATGGCACATCCAAGCAGATCCTAGGACTCAGTGGGTCTGATACAGTACAGTGGCAGCTTGTGACTGCTAGATGCCAAGCTGTTGCAATGCCTCATCATGGAGACCAAGGCAAATGTGCAACTTGACCATGTAGGAGCGAGTCCCCTTACGCTCCAGCTCCTGACATGGGGAAAGAGACACAACCACAAGCCACAGAGGCTCGAGGGCAGCTCATCATCTGGAAATAGCCTCAGTGATGGCCATACAGGACCCTCAGTGGCAAAGGCGGCAGATGTCCCTGATAATTTTTTGTTCAGCTGGAACTGACTTGTTGGAAAAGCCCTTGATGGTGATGAGGTTGACTGAAGTCTTCCTGTTCCTTTCCGGGTAGAGTGGAAACTCTCTGGGAGACTCCCTGTTGGCACTGAGTGGCTCTAGACTGAAGGATGGGGTGTGGGCCCAGCACAGGTAAGAGACCTCCTATAGTTTTCTATGTTCCAGTCATTGGTTTCTGTGTTCCACAGAGTTTCTGCCACATCTTTATCTTTCAAAGATTTCCCAGAGCTATTTTTTTTCTATTTGTAGTTGTTTCTTAATTGTTTTCCTGGGATTAGAGGAGTGCTGGGATCTCCTAGCCTGCCTGCTTGCTGGCATCATCTCCCATATTACAAATTTTAGGTACATTTAATGTTATATGTATATGGTATGAACCATACACATTCCCAGCCCAGGATTTGTACTGTCTCCTGCATTGCACTCAGATTTTTTATCACCTGAGTATCGAGGGAATCCTGTAAGTAAAGTGCTATGAAAGCTTGTTGATTAGTCACTCAGTTGTGTCTGACTCTGGGATTTTCCCGGCAAGAATTCTGGAATGGTTGCTATTTCCTCCTCCAGGGCATCATCCTGACCCATGGATCAAAGCCATATCTCTGCATCTCCTCCTTGCACGTGGATGCTTTACCTACTGTGCCACTAGGGAAGCCCTTAACACTGTAGTGTTTTTATTTTTCCAGTGTTTTTCCAGTGTTTTTCTGAATATATGAATATATTTTCAGATAGGCCTGTATTTATTTAGTGCTTATTATATGTAATGTGCTCACTTACTGACTTATTGTTCTTTATGCTTAAGAAAACTAATGGGATGTACTATTTTTATGATCATCATCATTATATTCATTATTATGATTATTTTACATAATATGAAACTGAGGCAGAAAAGGTTCAAGTTCAGTAGTGTACTCTGCAAAAGAAACCTAACACATTAAAGACTTATCTTTGTTCAGTTGTCAAGTCCTGTTCTACTCTTTGCAGTGCCCCAGACTCCTCTGTTCTTCAGTATCTCCCTGGATTTTGCTCAAATTCATGTCCATTGACTCCAGTGATGCTCTCTAACCATCTCATTCTCTGCTACCCTTTTATCCTTTGGCCTTCAACATTAAACTTACTAGTACATTTTAAGAAGATACTTGTTTGCTATTAGCAATAATGAAAAAAATAGCTAAAAATCATTATAGATCAGTGAGATAAAATCCAATCCATGTTTCTCCATAATGATAAGTCATTGTTGGCACTGAGTGGCTCTAGACTGAAGGATGGGGTGTGGGCCCAGCACAGGTAAGAGACCTCCTATAGTTTTCTATGTTCCAGTCATTGGTTTCTGTGTTCCACAGAGTTTCTGCCACATCTTTATCTTTCAAAGATTTCCCAGAGCTATTTTTTTTCTATTTGTAGTTGTTTCTTAATTGTTTTCCTGGGATTAGAGGAGTGCTGGGATCTCCTAGCCTGCCTGCTTGCTGGCATCATCTCCCATATTACAAATTTTAGGTACATTTAATGTTATATGTATATGGTATGAACCATACACATTCCCAGCCCAGGATTTGTACTGTCTCCTGCATTGCACTCAGATTTTTTATCACCTGAGTATCGAGGGAATCCTGTAAGTAAAGTGCTATGAAAGCTTGTTGATTAGTCACTCAGTTGTGTCTGACTCTGGGATTTTCCCGGCAAGAATTCTGGAATGGTTGCTATTTCCTCCTCCAGGGCATCATCCTGACCCATGGATCAAAGCCATATCTCTGCATCTCCTCCTTGCACGTGGATGCTTTACCTACTGTGCCACTAGGGAAGCCCTTAACACTGTAGTGTTTTTATTTTTCCAGTGTTTTTCCAGTGTTTTTCTGAATATATGAATATATTTTCAGATAGGCCTGTATTTATTTAGTGCTTATTATATGTAATGTGCTCACTTACTGACTTATTGTTCTTTATGCTTAAGAAAACTAATGGGATGTACTATTTTTATGATCATCATCATTATATTCATTATTATGATTATTTTACATAATATGAAACTGAGGCAGAAAAGGTTCAAGTTCAGTAGTGTACTCTGCAAAAGAAACCTAACACATTAAAGACTTATCTTTGTTCAGTTGTCAAGTCCTGTTCTACTCTTTGCAGTGCCCCAGACTCCTCTGTTCTTCAGTATCTCCCTGGATTTTGCTCAAATTCATGTCCATTGACTCCAGTGATGCTCTCTAACCATCTCATTCTCTGCTACCCTTTTATCCTTTGGCCTTCAACATTAAACTTACTAGTACATTTTAAGAAGATACTTGTTTGCTATTAGCAATAATGAAAAAAATAGCTAAAAATCATTATAGATCAGTGAGATAAAATCCAATCCATGTTTCTCCATAATGATAAGTCATTGTTGTGACTGAGTTTTCAAGTGCATTGATACTGTTATTATGGAAACTCAGCAGTTACAATATATGAAATTATTTTTCATGTGGATGTAAAATGGCAGTGGTGCAAGTTTCTTAAAACTTGGCTGAAATGATAACAATGGTAGAGACCAACTCAAGAGCCATTTAAATACTAGTGTTCAGGATTGTGAACACCTGTGTGCAGATTATGGGGATGATACATTATAATTTCATTCAATGGGATATATACATTTATTTTTCTATTGAAATAATTTCAGTTTTATCTATTTTTTGAGGTCATTTCATCAGACTTGATTTTCTCTACTAGTCTTCCTGGAGTTAACCTTGTATGAAGTACTGTTTTCACTGTTGGATAACTCTCATGGGGAATTTTTTGTTCAAAATTAGATTTTAAAAATTCCCTGTTTCAAAAGAAAGCATAAAAACCAAGCTAGATTCAACATATAAGCATAGCAATATTCCTCTAACTCTGTCAACATAAATAGTAAATATCTGACTAAATGTAATGCTCAGTAAGGCACATTGAATATCAATATTGGAAAATGCTCTAAAAATAATCTGCTTTTAACATTGAGACAGAGCACATTCTTATTAAAAAAAAAAGCTTTGGTCTTTCATTTTGTTTCCAATATTTATATGCTGTTTCCTGCTGGAGTTTCTTCTTTATTCCTTAGTATTTGGGGCCATCTATTTCTTACTTGTTACTGTCCAAATAGAGAAACTGATTTGATTTGATTTATATGAGATAAAGGTAAAATACATTCATAATAGTAATAGAATTGTAAGAAAAACATTTTACTTATCATCATAGCTAAATAGATATATGAAAATTGCAATCAAAAATTGAAAAATCCATAGGAAGGAAGAGAAATTTCTGATCTCCCTGGATTTTGCTCAAATTCATGTCCATTGACTCCAGTGATGCTCTCTAACCATCTCATTCTCTGCTACCCTTTTATCCTTTGGCCTTCAACATTAAACTTACTAGTACATTTTAAGAAGATACTTGTTTGCTATTAGCAATAATGAAAAAAATAGCTAAAAATCATTATAGATCAGTGAGATAAAATCCAATCCATGTTTCTCCATAATGATAAGTCATTGTTGTGACTGAGTTTTCAAGTGCATTGATACTGTTATTATGGAAACTCAGCAGTTACAATATATGAAATTATTTTTCATGTGGATGTAAAATGGCAGTGGTGCAAGTTTCTTAAAACTTGGCTGAAATGATAACAATGGTAGAGACCAACTCAAGAGCCATTTAAATACTAGTGTTCAGGATTGTGAACACCTGTGTGCAGATTATGGGGATGATACATTATAATTTCATTCAATGGGATATATACATTTATTTTTCTATTGAAATAATTTCAGTTTTATCTATTTTTTGAGGTCATTTCATCAGACTTGATTTTCTCTACTAGTCTTCCTGGAGTTAACCTTGTATGAAGTACTGTTTTCACTGTTGGATAACTCTCATGGGGAATTTTTTGTTCAAAATTAGATTTTTAAAAATTCCCTGTTTCAAAAGAAAGCATAAAAACCAAGCTAGATTCAACATATAAGCATAGCAATATTCCTCTAACTCTGTCAACATAAATAGTAAATATCTGACTAAATGTAATGCTCAGTAAGGCACATTGAATATCAATATTGGAAAATGCTCTAAAAATAATCTGCTTTTAACATTGAGACAGAGCACATTCTTATTAAAAAAAAAAGCTTTGGTCTTTCATTTTGTTTCCAATATTTATATGCTGTTTCCTGCTGGAGTTTCTTCTTTATTCCTTAGTATTTGGGGCCATCTATTTCTTACTTGTTACTGTCCAAATAGAGAAACTGATTTGATTTGATTTATATGAGATAAAGGTAAAATACATTCATAATAGTAATAGAATTGTAAGAAAAACATTTTACTTATCATCATAGCTAAATAGATATATGAAAATTGCAATCAAAAATTTGAAAAAATCCATAGGAAGGAAGAGAAATTTCTGAGTTAAGCATCCGATAAGATAATGGTTGAAAATCATTTGCATATCTTAGCAATCACTTGCAATAAAATTATGGTTCAGAGGAACATAAGTTTCTGCTTCTATTCATAGCTTAGCTCTTATTCAGAGAGTCTTAAAATACTTGACTTTATGTAAATGAAACAAAATTTTAAAAAAGATATGTGTGTATGTGTATGCATGTACTTGTGCATATACATATATATATATATGTATGTATGTGTGTATGTATATATATATCTTCGTCCTTGCAATGTTCAAATCAGGATTCAACGCTGAAGTAGTTCCTTCTCTCTAATACTCACTTATAAATGTCCTCTCCTAATAAATGTTGTTAAAGAAGTGATGGAAATGTTGTTAAGGACTTGACATAGCGTTGTAGAAAAATATATCACTATTCTTCTGAAGGATTTCAAGATTGAGGAATAATAACAAATAGGACACACAAACAGGCAGAACGGTACTTAAGGCTGCTATCATATAAAGGGAATTATTAGATATTAAGATGTTGAAAATTTCATGGGCTAGTATACCCTTTCTGCTTAAAGGTGTGGTAGAATTTAATGAATTTATATGTGTGTGAAAATATATATATTTATAAATTTGAATCACATGTAACTGCCAATATTTATTATAATTACTTTTGGCTTATGTAAACAGTGATTCAAATTTATTTTATAAATATTAATAATCCCTATATCACACAAGTGTGAGAATTTGCCTCACTAAAGGCAAAAACTGTGGTATATGCTGATTTAGAAAAACATAAGCATTTATGATAATGTCATTTTACATGACTATTCCTATAAGAAGTTTTTGGTCTTTAAATTATAAGGAATTTATACTTGGTCAGAAGATAAATTTATTGATTATTAAAATTGTATAAAGACATGCATAATTTGAGTGCATTATTTTAGAACTGTGTGATTGCTAATAAACATTTCCTTTTTATTTAAAAAGATAAAGATCCAATGTTAAGTTCAAAAAATTTGCCTCTTTAATACATTAAATATGGAAAAAGTTCACTGATGAATACTTCTTTGCATATAATTTTAAATATATATGAAATTCATAATTTGGGGGGCTAATAACATTGCTTATGTTAAGGAAAACAATGCCAGAATATACTCTTCCTTGAATTTAGAATCTGTTTACAATATTGTCAAATTCTGATACTTGTCAGGCAGTTTTACTTTTAAACAATGGAGATTCATTAATTTATTTCTGTAACACAGAGTGAATAGTGTGAAAGGGCAAGGGTAAAGAAGGTCATCTTTCTATATCATGACTTAAATCATGGAGAGTAGAACAAGACAGACCTAGATTTCTTTCCAGTTTTTTCGCTATTATTTAAAAGTAGGTTTATCCTTGGACATTTTTATCATTCCTATTTTCAATTTCTTTATCTTTAAAATGGTGCAATTAACTGGGTTGTTTCAAGAAATAAATGAGCCAGTTCATAAAAAAGCACTTGCCTAACGAATGTTGTCTTCAATAAATAGAAGATCCCTCAAGAGGAATAATAACAAATAGGACACACAAACAGGCAGAACGGTACTTAAGGCTGCTATCATATAAAGGGAATTATTAGATATTAAGATGTTGAAAATTTCATGGGCTAGTATACCCTTTCTGCTTAAAGGTGTGGTAGAATTTAATGAATTTATATGTGTGTGAAAATATATATATTTATAAATTTGAATCACATGTAACTGCCAATATTTATTATAATTACTTTTGGCTTATGTAAACAGTGATTCAAATTTATTTTATAAATATTAATAATCCCTATATCACACAAGTGTGAGAATTTGCCTCACTAAAGGCAAAAACTGTGGTATATGCTGATTTAGAAAAACATAAGCATTTATGATAATGTCATTTTACATGACTATTCCTATAAGAAGTTTTTGGTCTTTAAATTATAAGGAATTTATACTTGGTCAGAAGATAAATTTATTGATTATTAAAATTGTATAAAGACATGCATAATTTGAGTGCATTATTTTAGAACTGTGTGATTGCTAATAAACATTTCCTTTTTATTTAAAAAGATAAAGATCCAATGTTAAGTTCAAAAAATTTGCCTCTTTAATACATTAAATATGGAAAAAGTTCACTGATGAATACTTCTTTGCATATAATTTTAAATATATATGAAATTCATAATTTGGGGGGCTAATAACATTGCTTATGTTAAGGAAAACAATGCCAGAATATACTCTTCCTTGAATTTAGAATCTGTTTACAATATTGTCAAATTCTGATACTTGTCAGGCAGTTTTACTTTTAAACAATGGAGATTCATTAATTTATTTCTGTAACACAGAGTGAATAGTGTGAAAGGGCAAGGGTAAAGAAGGTCATCTTTCTATATCATGACTTAAATCATGGAGAGTAGAACAAGACAGACCTAGATTTCTTTCCAGTTTTTTCGCTATTATTTAAAAGTAGGTTTATCCTTGGACATTTTTATCATTCCTATTTTCAATTTCTTTATCTTTAAAATGGTGCAATTAACTGGGTTGTTTCAAGAAATAAATGAGCCAGTTCATAAAAAAGCACTTGCCTAACGAATGTTGTCTTCAATAAATAGAAGATCCCATTAGTTGTTATTATTGTCACTACCAGAATAGGACAGGTGTTTTCAAAGTCCAATGCAAAATGTAAACACAGAGCCCCTTAGTGAAAAAGTGGGGGGAAAGTATTGTTAAAGTTCCTAAAATCTTTCATTTTAAAAGCAACAAAATATATCATCTTTTCACGGCATTTTTGCTTTTCTTTAAATATCATAAATTCCTTCCACAAGTATGCCTATGCATGATTCCTCTCCCTTCATAAGTTCAGTTTACATACAATTTCAAAGAATTTTTATCCTGAATACACATCTCAAGAAAGCTTTGATTAATATCCATACTGATGATTAGTAGCTTTGTCTTAATTGTTTGAAATCTAAATACCCCAAGAAGGAATCGAATTGTTCCACTCCATGTTTTTAGAACAGGTCAACAGTCTTTTATGCCTCTACCCTTTGAATTCCTTTGTTTGGGTACCACCATTGTTCCAGTTCGTTGTGCCTAAGGGATAGATAGAGATGGGGATCCACAGGGCATCAAAGGAAGAGGGACCTTAGTGGCTGCCCTGAGGGACTTCACATCAGAACAAAGGTAAACAAGTCCCCTTTGGTGATTAACATACGTGCAGTATGGAAAAAGACTTTCTGCTCATGCTGACTTTAAGAAAATGTACAGTTTCAGAGTTGCCAATTAAGTTTTATTTAGAGCAAAATGAGGACTATAGCCCAGTAGGCAGCATTTCGGATAGCTCTGATAGACTGTTCCAAAGAAGTAGGACGGAAAGTCAGTGTATATGTGATTTTGGTGAAGGGGGAGTACATGTAAACACATATATTTTACAGAGAGTTTCTGCTGGTCTCATGAAGGTTACTGCTAGTCATCAGGAGCAAATGTTACCATGAAGGATTTTACTGCTTTTCTAGATATGAGGAGATACTGATCCTAAAGTCAGTTCCTGAAAATATCTAACTATGTGAAGACCTGTTTGGCCAGTTTTTTCCAGAGCACACAGCGCCTCATTTCTGCACTCTGCCCTGAACTCCTTTAAAGGAGTGTTGAAAACCAGCATATATCCTCATTACAGAGGTAGGTGGCAAGTGCTCAAGACAAGTGGCAATTTTCATTAACTTTGCCTTGTGAGAAAAACCTCAAATCATTAAAAGTTGTTTACAACTTACATGTTTTATCTTGCTTTTGAAAGTATAAATGTGAATTCATTTTAAAAGCAACAAAATATATCATCTTTTCACGGCATTTTTGCTTTTCTTTAAATATCATAAATTCCTTCCACAAGTATGCCTATGCATGATTCCTCTCCCTTCATAAGTTCAGTTTACATACAATTTCAAAGAATTTTTATCCTGAATACACATCTCAAGAAAGCTTTGATTAATATCCATACTGATGATTAGTAGCTTTGTCTTAATTGTTTGAAATCTAAATACCCCAAGAAGGAATCGAATTGTTCCACTCCATGTTTTTAGAACAGGTCAACAGTCTTTTATGCCTCTACCCTTTGAATTCCTTTGTTTGGGTACCACCATTGTTCCAGTTCGTTGTGCCTAAGGGATAGATAGAGATGGGGATCCACAGGGCATCAAAGGAAGAGGGACCTTAGTGGCTGCCCTGAGGGACTTCACATCAGAACAAAGGTAAACAAGTCCCCTTTGGTGATTAACATACGTGCAGTATGGAAAAAGACTTTCTGCTCATGCTGACTTTAAGAAAATGTACAGTTTCAGAGTTGCCAATTAAGTTTTATTTAGAGCAAAATGAGGACTATAGCCCAGTAGGCAGCATTTCGGATAGCTCTGATAGACTGTTCCAAAGAAGTAGGACGGAAAGTCAGTGTATATGTGATTTTGGTGAAGGGGGAGTACATGTAAACACATATATTTTACAGAGAGTTTCTGCTGGTCTCATGAAGGTTACTGCTAGTCATCAGGAGCAAATGTTACCATGAAGGATTTTACTGCTTTTCTAGATATGAGGAGATACTGATCCTAAAGTCAGTTCCTGAAAATATCTAACTATGTGAAGACCTGTTTGGCCAGTTTTTTCCAGAGCACACAGCGCCTCATTTCTGCACTCTGCCCTGAACTCCTTTTAGGGAGTGTTGAAAATCAGCATATATAATCCTTACAGAGGTAGGTGGCAAGTGCTCAAGACAAGTGGCAATTTTTCATTAACTTTGCCTTGTGAGAAAAACCTCAAATCATTAAAAGTTGTTTACAACTTACATGTTTTATCTTGCTTTTGAAAGTATAAATGTGAATTTATTTTAAAATATTATCATCTGTGGCCAAGGGCTTTCCCTGTAAGTCAGTTGATAGTCCTATGCAGTTTTCCTTTTTATTTCTTTTTTTCTTTTTCTGTAAACTATATTCATAACTCATCCTCTGCAATTTTCTGTTTCCATCTCTTTCATGCACATCAAGCAATTACAGCCACTTGTAAGCACTTTGCGTGGAGAAACATTTTAGACATCTGTGATTTCTTTTCCAGGTTTTATGTCTGTCCAGCCCACACTTACTTTGAAAGCATATCTGAAGCAACTCACCTTTATAAACTTGTTTTCAAGGCATACAAGTTAGTTTTTCAGAAACAACTCTCTATTTTCACACTCCTATTTTCATAAGTTTGAGTGATATTTAAATACATTATGTAAGTGGAAAAAAAAACAAAACAACTGGTACAAACAGATTTAGTGGTAAACACATCTGATACTTGGTATGCATACCATTGAAACAAAGAGAACAGGAGTGTGGGAGACAGAATTATATGAGCCAAAAGCTTTCTGCAAGTCAGACAATTCAGTAAATACGTTTCTCAGAGCAGGACTGGAAGGCACTAGTTTATGTGGTAAATCAGTAACATGGAGGTCATTTAAAAGAACTTTTGTTATATTTTTATTCCTTACCTCTTTAAATATAGGGCATTTTTTTCAAGTTTTATCAAATGTATCTCCAAAATGAGAAGAGAAACTAGGAACAAATGTATGTGTATGTGTGTGTTTACATCTGCCATACGTAATTAAGCACTTTGACCTGTTTAATCCATATAATAAGGTGAATGATGCTGATACTGATCCTAAAGTCAGTTCCTGAAAATATCTAACTATGTGAAGACCTGTTTGGCCAGTTTTTTCCAGAGCACACAGCGCCTCATTTCTGCACTCTGCCCTGAACTCCTTTTAGGGAGTGTTGAAAATCAGCATATATAATCCTTACAGAGGTAGGTGGCAAGTGCTCAAGACAAGTGGCAATTTTTCATTAACTTTGCCTTGTGAGAAAAACCTCAAATCATTAAAAGTTGTTTACAACTTACATGTTTTATCTTGCTTTTGAAAGTATAAATGTGAATTTATTTTAAAATATTATCATCTGTGGCCAAGGGCTTTCCCTGTAAGTCAGTTGATAGTCCTATGCAGTTTTCCTTTTTATTTCTTTTTTTCTTTTTCTGTAAACTATATTCATAACTCATCCTCTGCAATTTTCTGTTTCCATCTCTTTCATGCACATCAAGCAATTACAGCCACTTGTAAGCACTTTGCGTGGAGAAACATTTTAGACATCTGTGATTTCTTTTCCAGGTTTTATGTCTGTCCAGCCCACACTTACTTTGAAAGCATATCTGAAGCAACTCACCTTTATAAACTTGTTTTCAAGGCATACAAGTTAGTTTTTCAGAAACAACTCTCTATTTTCACACTCCTATTTTCATAAGTTTGAGTGATATTTAAATACATTATGTAAGTGGAAAAAAAAACAAAACAACTGGTACAAACAGATTTAGTGGTAAACACATCTGATACTTGGTATGCATACCATTGAAACAAAGAGAACAGGAGTGTGGGAGACAGAATTATATGAGCCAAAAGCTTTCTGCAAGTCAGACAATTCAGTAAATACGTTTCTCAGAGCAGGACTGGAAGGCACTAGTTTATGTGGTAAATCAGTAACATGGAGGTCATTTAAAAGAACTTTTGTTATATTTTTATTCCTTACCTCTTTAAATATAGGGCATTTTTTTCAAGTTTTATCAAATGTATCTCCAAAATGAGAAGAGAAACTAGGAACAAATGTATGTGTATGTGTGTGTGTTTACATCTGCGCCATACGTAATTAAGCACTTTTGACCTGTTTAATCCATATAATAAGGTGATATGCTCATGACTGATATGATCAGCTTCAAATTTTAAAAATATGCTACAGTGCAATCTTTAAAATAGAGCCCAGAAACAACCCATAATCAATACTGATCAAATTTGCAGTTTAGAACATATGACAAGAAAGATACGTTTGTTAAAAATACTGTAGATCTGTTCTGGAAACTTTCAGAAAAGGACATGATTAAGGAATAGAGTTTACACATAGAGAAGGGAACTAAGGGAAATTGCAAAGATTGATTTTTCTCCCCCATGGTAAGAAATCCATTTAGAGTTTTGAAATTCAGATCATACAAAAGGGACCAATTTCAGACAAAACATCTCAGAAATTTAAGAAATAACTAGGACCAGAATAGGTATAACTTGTACAAAAGATGCTTTCAATCTATTTGGATTAATATTTGTATTTTTGATATCTTAAAACATTTCGAGAATGTCTCACACCTTTGTCTTTATTTGAAAATAATTGAGACTTTCCTCCTCACTTGTCTGTAGCCAATAGTTCCTTCTGCCCCAACCATTTCTCTGGAAGGACTGCTAATTCAGCGTTCAAAGTCCCTAGCCTCAGGAAATAATTCACTTTATATCACTGAAAAAAAAAAGAAAGGGATTTTTGTAATCTTCTGTCTTCATATTAAGAGTACATAGTGTATAATTTCCTATTTCCCATAGTGAGTATTTTTTTTTTCTTAGCTATACATCAATAAAATTAAGACTCTAAAAGAGTTGGGCTTTTCAACTGTTTTAATTTTTTATCTCTACTGCTCTAAAAGCTAGAAAAGAATCTGGCACAGGTTTTTTTTTTTTTTTTTTTTTTTTTTAAGATTTATTTATTTATTTATGGGAAGGTGGGGAGGGAGGGGAGCAGGTGGGCTACTTCTATTGGTCTTTCATTTGTTTATTTTCATCCATCTTTGTTCTTTGGCCCGTGTGGGCCTCCCATCGCAGTGGCCTCTGTTGTCCCAGAGCACTGGCTCTGGGCGCATGCGCTCCAGAGCTCCGGCTGGGTAATTGGACACATCGGTCCAGCCGCTCTGCGGCACGTGGGGTCTTCCCAGGCCAGAGATCGAACCGGTGCCCCTTGCACTGCAAGGCGGTGTCCTTACCCGCTGGACCACCAGGGAAGCCCCTGGCACAGGTTTGATGCTTAACTGATTGAATGTGTGAATGAATGCCATTGGACATTTTCTCCATCATTAACTGATTGGTAGTAAAGTTAACAATGACTATGTAACATTCCCTAATGCAGACATGCCTGTCTCATAAATGAGAATGCACATTTGTGGCAATCTCTGAATTTTAATGAATTCATAGAACTGAAGATCCAGCTTCAGTTTGTGAGCAAATAGAAGTTTCCTACAATGTATAATTAATACTTTAACTGCAATAGATCGTGCCTTTTTTAAAAAAAAAATAATTTTCAAAATGAATTGAGTTTTATTATAACAGACTTTTCTTTTTTCATATTTAACTCCACTAATCATCTGCATTTAGCTTTCCTGCATTATGAAGTAAGTTAGAATATATTTTATAAAATATTTAATAATTTTTGCAGATAAAAATATTAGGTAATTTCTATCTGGTGATTTCATATGTTTTATATCAAATGCTATATAGTTTTTTCATATGTTTAACACTTCTAGAGATTTATATAATCTAATAATCTCTAGTTATGTATTTTAATATCCTATGGTTTTATCATTGTTACTTATTGATAATTCTTAATATCAGAGGGAGAAGGGTTAATTGAATTGGCAGCTCTTAATGGATAGTGTTTATCCTTGAGAGTTATAGTGAAGTACAGTCAAGCACTTTTCTAAATGAAATTTGAAATAACAGTATACTCCAATATCACACTTTGGAATTTTATGTAATGCATTTTACATGGTATTGGTCATCTCAAAATTATATCTATCTGGACATTGTTTATTTTTACATTTCAAACTTAATGAAACTTTTTTCTGTTCCTGTTAATGGTTATCTTTCTAATTTATACTTTTTCCTCAAATCATGAGTGCTACATTTCTTTTCATTATTGCTTCTAGCTTTACCTTTATTTATTTTACATTATTCTTTACAATTTTCTGATAATTATCTACTAACTGATCAAGTTTATTTAGCTCAGTATTATTTTATATGGGTTCCAGTTTTCTTGACCAAATTCACTATAAATTTCCCAAATAATGTAAAGCTATGATTTGACTTATGTAATCATGAAATAACTAGAGTGATAGTGAGGCCATTATGAAGGATTTATTTTGCCACACAGCGTGGAATATGGGATCTTAGTTCCCAAACAATTTCTCATACAGTGGAAGCAAGGAGTAAACCATAGGACCACTGGGGAATTTGTCAAGGATTTTTCTTTTTCTTTTCTATAATTTTGAAAAATCATTAGAAAATTGTACCTGTAAATGATACTTCTTTGATGAAGAAAAGTGTGTTTTAAAAAGTTTGTGTGTTTGCATGTGTGTGTGCTTTAATTCCTTACCAATAATTATTGTATTTGAAAAAGTTCCACCTCGATTTGAGACTTAAACCCAGGGCCCAGACCTAATCAAACCCTGCTTGGGACTTGAACCCACGTGGCCGGCACTTGAACCCAGCCAAAACCCTGTTTGGGACTTGAACCCAGCCAAAACCCTGGTAATTAAAATCACTCACCCAACGTCTGGATCCACTGAGGCTCAGGTTCTTCATGTCTCTTTGCAGAGAATTCAGCAAGAGACAAAGTGATGGTAAGAAATAGATTTATTCAGATTCAGAGAAAGCACACTCCACAAACAGAGTGTGGGCCACTGTAGAGTGAATCCAGTGGCCCCCAAAACATGGCGTTCATAGTTTTTATGGGATGGGTAATTCCATAGCTAATGAGTGGGAGGATTATTCCAGCTCTTTTAGGGAAAGGACAGAACTGTCATGGCACCTCTGGGTGTGTCATTTAGCTTGCTGACTGAGGATCAAGGTCTGGTCTGCCATCTTGGACCCATTTGATTCTAATGGGTTTATGCTGTGTCCTTCGGATATGTCATCCTTTTCAAAAATTGTGCGTTGTCCCTTTCCCTCCTAACCCTTACATAGTGAAACTATCTCATAGACTGTTAAAAGTGACATATGTTTTCTGTATGGTTCATAGTTCTAATTCTGTTAGTTTAATAATCATGTGCCATTAATCATATTATATTTTTTTCATATAATTTATTTAGCTCATTTGACTGCTCAAGGGTTAAGGAATTTTTGGAACAGCTGTTCTAATGCATTTTTGTTGTAATCATAAGATATTTTTAAAAATATTTTCATGATATTTTTCCCTAGTGTTAAAGTGCCTGACTGTTTAGTCTTTTTGAGAAACTTTGTTTATTTAATAACACTTTTCTTGATTTCTACATTTTGATGTAAACGTAGTTAATCTTTGGTTATTTGATGTTGTTGTTATTAATAATTAGTCTGAAAATCATTTTAATACCAAGATAGTTGGCTTACTTTGTTTTACTTTTATAGATCACAGTCTTTACAATAATATGCCATTTATTATTATTTATATTTTTTTCTTTGTGGTTTTGGTTTGTTTTGTCGTTCCTTTGTAACACAACATGAAAATTCCATTTTTAGTAATAGAGGTGTTAAGCTCAATTACATTACTTTCAGAATTGACATGCCTGGTCCTTTATTAACTTTGATGCATATTTTACTTTGTTGTCTTCTTGATACCATACATACTATAATGTCTATTTTTTTTCTGAATTTTTTCTCTAACGTTGGTTTTAGGGGAAAGTATATCACATTAATTGTTAGCTTTCTAACTTGAAGTGCTTTCCTGTGGCTCAGACAGTAAAGAATCTGTCTGTAATGTGGGAAATTCGAGTTTTATCCCTGGGTCAGAAAGATCACTTGGAGAAGGGAATGGCTACCCACTCCAATTATACTTGCCTGGAGAATCCATAAAATGCGTTCATAGTTTTATGGGATGGGTAATTCCATAGCTAATGAGTGGGAGGATTATTCCAGCTCTTTTAGGGAAAGGACAGAACTGTCATGGCACCTCTGGGTGTGTCATTTAGCTTGCTGACTGAGGATCAAGGTCTGGTCTGCCATCTTGGACCCATTTGATTCTAATGGGTTTATGCTGTGTCCTTCGGATATGTCATCCTTTTCAAAAATTGTGCGTTGTCCCTTTCCCTCCTAACCCTTACATAGTGAAACTATCTCATAGACTGTTAAAAGTGACATATGTTTTCTGTATGGTTCATAGTTCTAATTCTGTTAGTTTAATAATCATGTGCCATTAATCATATTATATTTTTTTCATATAATTTATTTAGCTCATTTGACTGCTCAAGGGTTAAGGAATTTTTGGAACAGCTGTTCTAATGCATTTTTGTTGTAATCATAAGATATTTTTAAAAATATTTTCATGATATTTTTTCCTTAGTGTTAAAGTGCCTGACTGTTTAGTCTTTTTGAGAAACTTTGTTTATTTAATAACACTTTTCTTGATTTCTACATTTTGATGTAAACGTAGTTAATCTTTGGTTATTTGATGTTGTTGTTATTAATAATTAGTCTGAAAATCATTTTAATACCAAGATAGTTGGCTTACTTTGTTTTACTTTTATAGATCACAGTCTTTACAATAATATGCCATTTATTATTATTTATATTTTTTTCTTTGTGGTTTTGGTTTGTTTTGTCGTTCCTTTGTAACACAACATGAAAATTCCATTTTAGTAATAGAGGTGTTAAGCTCAATTACATTACTTTCAGAATTGACATGCCTGGTCCTTTATTAACTTTGATGCATATTTTACTTTGTTGTCTTCTTGATACCATACATACTATAATGTCTATTTTTTTTCTGAATTTTTTCTCTAACATTGGTTTTAGGGGAAAGTATATCACATTAATTGTTAGCTTTCTAACTTGAAGTGCTTTCCTGTGGCTCAGACAGTAAAGAATCTGTCTGTAATGTGGGAAATTCGAGTTTTATCCCTGGGTCAGAAAGATCACTTGGAGAAGGGAATGGCTACCCACTCCAATTATACTTGCCTGGAGAATCCCATGGAAAGAGGAGCCTGGTGAGCTACAGTTCATGGGGTCACAAAGAGTCAGACACGTGAGTGACTGCCACTTTCACTTTCACTTTCTATACTTGACCTAGGTAATAATAAAATCTATATTTTTAAACATAGATGGGAAATAGGAAACAAAAGCTTAAAATCTTAGCATGTCACTAGGTAGTTTTTGAGTGGCAAAACCAGTATTTTAATACGGTTCTGATGTTCATACCCATATGTATCCATCTCAAAAGAAAACTCCACTTGTATATATTACTGAGGCTAATAGTTCACACATTGAGCTATAAAATGATACTTGAGACTACAGTAGAACATAGATGAAATGGAATGAGCTCATCCCAGTCAAGTATATCTGTGTGTGGCAGGGTTGCTGTGTGTTAATTGGTATAATATTTTAAAAGACATGGTCAGTAATTTTCATTTGATATAAGTGGCCATTTGGCAACATGATAGTGCTATATGAGGCTAAGTAATGGGATCAAAAGGACACTTGCCTTAGCTGACTATTACTTCTTATTTAATATACATTAAATAGACTATTAGTCAGGAAACCTTGTAAAGAGGCTATGGCACCATTAATAGCTATTGAAAATAATTTAAATTGTGGTGGGATGATTAAAAGAAAGTGTTCTGTATTAAAATAAACATATGAACAAATAATTAGGAGCATTTTGTGATATCTTCTGAAAAAAAAAATGAATTAGAAGGGGGTTTTTTCGTTCCTTTGAAAAATTTTAGTAATAGAGGTGTTAAGCTCAATTACATTACTTTCAGAATTGACATGCCTGGTCCTTTATTAACTTTGATGCATATTTTACTTTGTTGTCTTCTTGATACCATACATACTATAATGTCTATTTTTTTTCTGAATTTTTTCTCTAACGTTGGTTTTAGGGGAAAGTATATCACATTAATTGTTAGCTTTCTAACTTGAAGTGCTTTCCTGTGGCTCAGACAGTAAAGAATCTGTCTGTAATGTGGGAAATTCGAGTTTTATCCCTGGGTCAGAAAGATCACTTGGAGAAGGGAATGGCTACCCACTCCAATTATACTTGCCTGGAGAATCCCATGGAAAGAGGAGCCTGGTGAGCTACAGTTCATGGGGTCACAAAGAGTCAGACACGTGAGTGACTGCCACTTTCACTTTCACTTTCTATACTTGACCTAGGTAATAATAAAATCTATATTTTTAAACATAGATGGGAAATAGGAAACAAAAAGCTTAAAATCTTAGCATGTCACTAGGTAGTTTTTGAGTGGCAAAACCAGTATTTTAATACGGTTCTGATGTTCATACCCATATGTATCCATCTCAAAAGAAAACTCCACTTGTATATATTACTGAGGCTAATAGTTCACACATTGAGCTATAAAATGATACTTGAGACTACAGTAGAACATAGATGAAATGGAATGAGCTCATCCCAGTCAAGTATATCTGTGTGTGGCAGGGTTGCTGTGTGTTAATTGGTATAATATTTTAAAAGACATGGTCAGTAATTTTCATTTGATATAAGTGGCCATTTGGCAACATGATAGTGCTATATGAGGCTAAGTAATGGGATCAAAAGGACACTTGCCTTAGCTGACTATTACTTCTTATTTAATATACATTAAATAGACTATTAGTCAGGAAACCTTGTAAAGAGGCTATGGCACCATTAATAGCTATTGAAAATAATTTAAATTGTGGTGGGATGATTAAAAGAAAGTGTTCTGTATTAAAATAAACATATGAACAAATAATTAGGAGCATTTTGTGATATCTTGAAAGAGCAGATGAAAATTCACCTGGAAAGGATGAAGCACCTTGTGTTTATGATTGCCAAGGTTAACTTAATACCTTGTGATAGAGTTTGCTAAGAGCATAATTTCTTTTTTCTACATGTATTTAGTTTAGATAACAGTGTGCATATAGATGAAAATTATTAGGTTGAAAATGTAAGAATATGGCTATAAATGTTGTCCTGATATAAAAGTCACATATACATAAATATACTAGTGTAGATTGTAGAAAGTACCTTCCTAATCTGTGTAGGGGAGGGAGAATTTATTCTCTACCTGTTTTAGGTTTTCAATTGGAACTCTGACACAAATATTAACAAGAGAAAAACTGTTTATTAACAAATGCACCACACATCACGTGTGCATGCATGCTGTTGCTTAGGTTGTCTCAACTCTTTGGGACGCTATGGACTGTAGCCCCCTGGCTCATCTGTCCATGGGATTCTCCAGGCAAGAATACTGGAGTGAGTTGCCGTGCCTTTGGGTGATCTTCCTGCCCCAGGGATTAAACCAACATATCTTACATCTCCTGCATTGTCAGGTGGGTTCTTTAACATTAGCACCACCTAGGAAGTCCACACCCCACATGGGAGACTGCTAAAGGCAAAGTTACTCAATGTAGCTGCTTAAAACTGCAGCTTAAACTGAATTTTCAACAAAAAGTAGTGAACTTGTAGAGAAATGGTGGGTCCAAAGAAGTCCTTTTAGACTTCCGAAGGCCACAATCTGTGAGAAGGTAAATGTTTGAAAGTTTAATAGTGTAAAATATGCAGATTTTTCTGGTGTCTTTTCTCAACTTGGTAGGATTTTGTCTCCAATTAAAGGAAATGTTGTATCCTGCCTATAGGTAGAACAAGAGAGAGCCTTTTTATGACTTTGTGCTTCTTAGTTGCCTTCAGCTGAAAGAAAACAAAATGTTGAAGAGGCATATTTTGGAGTGACATAATCTAGTTTTTTCAGGTTCCTTATTCACTGAAATATTTTTAGGGAAAGTGCTAGTAATGACAAGCAACATATAATCAAAATGGGATTCCCATCACAGGAATTGTTTTTAGATTGTTTTAGAAATTGTTAAATATGTTTATAAATAACTTGTAAATATGATGCCATTGGTATACCTAGCACTTGAGTGTGGCAGTATATTGGACATTGAATCTCCTTTGAATTTCCGAGAAAGTCAGTGAATAGATTTGGGGGCTACAGTGCAATATTGTTTTAAAACAGCATAGTTTCTAAAGAAACAAACAGACCTGGTTATAACCTAAAATAAATCAAGCTAGAAGTTGACCTGTGTGAAAAAAACATTTTTATGGAAGCCTGGTGACTCATATGTTAAAGAGACCCAAGTTTAATCCCTGGGTCGGGAACATCCCCTGGGAAAGGACATGGCAACCCACTCCAGTATTCTTGCTTGGAGAATCCCCATGGGTAGAGGAGCCTAGCGGGTCACGGTCCATTGGGCTTCAAATAGTCAGACATGACTGAGCTACTAACACTTCACTTTGAATCTGAGAGAGAAAAACATTTGTACTCTTAATGTATAAACAGATTTCATACTAAGAGAAAAGAGTTCTTGCTGTTACATCTACTTTATGTCTAGAATTTATGTATAAACTCAAATCAGAAAGATAGACCATTGACATATGGACAGAACACTGAACAAAAAATTTTTCAGGAAGAAATAATTGTTCTGAAAGAATAAAATATAATGGTGTGTTATAAGATTGCCAGGGTATTAGGACCATTATGTTGAATGATTAGTGTAAGGGAGTACTTCATTAATGCAAGTACAAAAAAATAAATATTAGATCCAAAAACTTCAAGGCCACAATCTGTGAGAAGGTAAATGTTTGAAAGTTTAATAGTGTAAAATATGCAGATTTTTCTGGTGTCTTTTCTCAACTTGGTAGGATTTTGTCTCCAATTAAAGGAAATGTTGTATCCTGCCTATAGGTAGAACAAGAGAGAGCCTTTTTATGACTTTGTGCTTCTTAGTTGCCTTCAGCTGAAAGAAAACAAAATGTTGAAGAGGCATATTTTGGAGTGACATAATCTAGTTTTTTCAGGTTCCTTATTCACTGAAATATTTTTAGGGAAAGTGCTAGTAATGACAAGCAACATATAATCAAAATGGGATTCCCATCACAGGAATTGTTTTTAGATTGTTTTAGAAATTGTTAAATATGTTTATAAATAACTTGTAAATATGATGCCATTGGTATACCTAGCACTTGAGTGTGGCAGTATATTGGACATTGAATCTCCTTTGAATTTCCGAGAAAGTCAGTGAATAGATTTGGGGGGCTACAGTGCAATATTGTTTTAAAACAGCATAGTTTCTAAAGAAACAAACAGACCTGGTTATAACCTAAAATAAATCAAGCTAGAAGTTGACCTGTGTGAAAAAAACATTTTTATGGAAGCCTGGTGACTCATATGTTAAAGAGACCCAAGTTTAATCCCTGGGTCGGGAACATCCCCTGGGAAAGGACATGGCAACCCACTCCAGTATTCTTGCTTGGAGAATCCCCATGGGTAGAGGAGCCTAGCGGGTCACGGTCCATTGGGCTGCAAATAGTCAGACATGACTGAGCTACTAACACTTCACTTTGAATCTGAGAGAGAAAAACATTTGTACTCTTAATGTATAAACAGATTTCATACTAAGAGAAAAGAGTTCTTGCTGTTACATCTACTTTATGTCTAGAATTTATGTATAAACTCAAATCAGAAAGATAGACCATTGACATATGGACAGAACACTGAACAAAAAATTTTTCAGGAAGAAATAATTGTTCTGAAAGAATAAAATATAATGGTGTGTTATAAGATTGCCAGGGTATTAGGACCATTATGTTGAATGATTAGTGTAAGGGAGTACTTCATTAATGCAAGTACAAAAAAATAAATATTAGATCCAAAATTAACTATAGCCAGGAACTTTAATAAATGTTGTAATATCCATCTATGCCAACATTTAGAGTGAAGTAGAGATAAATGATGGATGCATGCATGGAGTTCATCAAGTCTATCAACCGAGCGATACCACCCTTTTAAAATCTTTGGATTCACTCATTGGACTCTATCAAAACATGTACAGTGTATAATGCATCAATAATTAGTACACAGTGTTAGGGGTTATAAAAAATAAATCTTGTAAAGGGAACGAGGATTCCTTCATTTTATGCTTTTATAACACATACAACAAGTGACACAACCACAGACACAATTTCTGATGGACAATAATTTTTTTTAGTTTACATCCAGATTTCATGCAAACCATGTATGCTAAAAATTATTTTTTTTTCTGAGATCCAAGTTTATTTGGCATCCTGTACTTTATCTAGCAACCATAAGCTTGTGAGAAATAACCTTATTATATTGTAGTTAATCAGTTGGTTAAAATATTGACTTTTGTGGCTTAGAATTTGCCATCAAGGCTCTAAAAGAACATGGGATATTTTAGAAAACATAGACTTTCCAAATATATATATATATATATCAAGCTATATATTGTGACTTATGCTCACTCCTCAGTGAGGTGCTAAAAGAGATAAATGTCAGTGCTGCTAAAGAGAGAATTATCCATTTAAGCTGACCTGTCTGAAGGAAGAACAGATACATGTGTACTGTTGTGAGAAAAGAAAGCCTTTCTTCTTTTTTCCAGAGGTCCAACACTGCTAAGTGCCCACAGTTAGAAACAGCCAAAGTGACTTCTTTGCTTCATGCTATAATTGTGCCAGGCCAGGAAATGGAAGTCAGAAATATTAGGATTTAGTCAGACATGACTGAGCTACTAACACTTCACTTTGAATCTCATTGACTTATATAAGAAAGAAAAGAGTTCTTGCTGTTACATCTACTTTATGTCTAGAATTTATGTATAAACTCAAATCAGAAAGATAGACCATAGACATATGGACAGAACACTGAACAAAAAAGTTTTCAGGAAGAAATAATTGTTCTGAAAGAATAAAATATAATGGTGTGTTATAAGATTGCCAGGGTATTAGGACCATTATGTTGAATGATTAGTGTAAGGGAGTACTTCATTAATGCAAGTACAAAAAAATAAATATTAGATCCAAAATTAACTATAGCCAGGAACTTTAATAAATGTTGTAATATCCATCTATGCCAACATTTAGAGTGAAGTAGAGATAAATGATGGATGCATGCATGGAGTTCATCAAGTCTATCAAAGGACCAATTCCACTCTTTAAAAATCTTTGGATTCTCTCATTGGACTCTATCAAAACATGTACAGTGTATAATGCATCAATAATTAGTACACAGTGTTAGGGGTTATAAAAAATAAATCTTGTAAAGGGAACGAGGATTCCTTCATTTTATGCTTTTATAACACATACAACAAGTGACACAACCACAGACACAATTTCTGATGGACAATAATTTTTTTTAGTTTACATCCAGATTTCATGCAAACCATGTATGCTAAAAATTATTTTTTTTTCTGAGATCCAAGTTTATTTGGCATCCTGTACTTTATCTAGCAACCATAAGCTTGTGAGAAATAACCTTATTATATTGTAGTTAATCAGTTGGTTAAAATATTGACTTTTGTGGCTTAGAATTTGCCATCAAGGCTCTAAAAGAACATGGGATATTTTAGAAAACATAGACTTTCCAAATATATATATATATATATCAAGCTATATATTGTGACTTATGCTCACTCCTCAGTGAGGTGCTAAAAGAGATAAATGTCAGTGCTGCTAAAGAGAGAATTATCCATTTAAGCTGACCTGTCTGAAGGAAGAACAGATACATGTGTACTGTTGTGAGAAAAGAAAGCCTTTCTTCTTTTTTCCAGAGGTCCAACACTGCTAAGTGCCCACAGTTAGAAACAGCCAAAAGTGACTTCTTTGCTTCATGCTATAATTGTGCCAGGCCAGGAAATGGAAGTCAGAAATATTAGGATTTAGCTTGGCATCCAATGGAAAATTAAAACGGCAACAACAAAACCAGCATAAAATAGCAGGGAGCCTAATTCTTTATCCCCTCCTCTACTTAAAGCTCTAATGGCTGCTGTGTTCTACAAAGTTATCCTCATTGGGCAGAGTCAAATTCTAAGACTGACACAAAGGTCTGAAACAGTATGCATGCATGGATAAAAGAGAGTCCCAGAGTGGGCTTCACATTAAAATTTCACCATTCTAAAGATTTTTGCTACTGAACGTGAATATGTAGCTTAGTTTGCCTCAACTTATTCAGTTTTAATTACTGGTACTCTGGAGAACTGACTAGTATAAGAATCATCGAAAAGCAAAATAATTTATATTTTGTAGAAATTTTAATGTTTTACAGAAAGAAGAGAATATTACTGAAACTGGAAAATGTTCTATTAATTGTGTGTACTAGAGCGGAGGTCATGACTTCTTGTCACTGAGATCCATGTGGCCAATTCTTATGGAAAATTTCATGCTATAATGATTGGTCTTTATAAATGAGTACAAAACCGTTGAATCTCTAAAGACCTTACATAAAATTTAGAGTGTTCATTATTTGTAATAATACCAGATTTAACCAGAGTTGTTAAATCTTTTCGGTTTCAAAGTTGTATCTATAGTCTCTAGCCAGATGCCCAAATAATGTTTTTATAGCAAAGATAAATGCTATCTATATTATTAAATGGGATATTGACTGTAGGTTGGTATTATTTTTATGTGATAATATCTAATGAGTTCATAAATTCTTAAGATTATTTGTAATGGGATCTATGGAAGAATTCAATTTTCAGTTGATGTAGGGAGCGTATCTAATCATAATCTGATGCCTTTGATCCATAGATATGATATGAGTAGTTTGTGGATAGTTAGATACTAGTATTAGAAGAAATGAAGAATATAAATATTCATACTATTAGCAATTCTTATATATGACACCTTCTCTATGCCAGGTATCTTACATACTTCATTTCAGAACAATAATGAAACATAAAAAACAGATTTACTATGATTAACAAAATTCAATCAGTATCTTAGATGAAGAATTCATATGTAACCCTAGATATACCTGAGTCCAAAATACATACTTTTCCAACTGTGACCTGCTGTGGTTTTGGGTACAATTTGGAGACCTAATCACAAGGAGTAGAATACAAAGTACAGAAAGTGTTATTTATATTCATGAAACCTTAAAACAGATCTATCTGAAAATAAAGAACCAAGAAGAGGTTAGGCCTACAAGATGTCTTCGTCCTTTTTTACAACATCTTTCTTTCACTGTGATCTTAATTTTCATTCACATTGGGTATACTGCCTTTAATTTTCTTCTTTAAATGTCCTCGTTGCTCTTAGCAACATCAAATTATGATGACTCCCTTAGTGCCTTCATGTCTTTAAGTATGTTTTATTGCTCTGTGACTTGCAGGGTATAATTTAAAGCTAAAATTTAACTTTTTAATCTCTTTTTGGTTCAGTAAATTTACTGCTTATAAGAAGTAAAAGAATAATAGGAGAAATAATTCTCTAATGAATTAATAGTATAGTATTACCTTACCAGATTTCTAATCTGTTGGGCTCACCTAAGCAGGAAGGGCCAAGGGAAATGTAAGCTGGGGATGTGGGGGTCCCCAGTGACAGTAAAAAAATACGGCATAACTGGTTATGACAATGCTCATTGCCATCATAATGGAATTGCGAGATCAACTGAAAAGTATTTAAACACATCATGCATAAACTTTAATCATGTATATAAACTTCTAAAATAAAGGTTTAGAGTTAAAATACTATCCTGACAACTGGAGCAAACATCTATCATCCTGTACAAAACACAAGCTTAGTTCCAGGACAAAGGTTATGTGCCAGTCAAAACTCATTTGTTCTCCCCACACTGGAATAAAAGTCATTTTAAAATTAATTTCAAGATTGCTAGAAAGTAAGGTGAGTTAGGTAAGGCATAAGTAAATACTTAATGTAAAAATTTGAGGGCAGGATATTCTGCAGATATTTGTATTTCTTGTTCAAGCTTGAATGCATATTTGCATGTCTCTTCACATACTGGAGATGGGCTAGATGAATTTCCACCATGTGAATTTGAACTGATTATTGTGAATAAGATTCTGTCTTCTAGCATTAAATCTGAGGAGGAGAAGCTGGCAGTAAACAAGTGGCTAATGGGAAAATAATTGTGTGACGATACACTCATTGTTCCAAAAAAAAAAAAAAAAGATAAGAAACTGAAAGGAGTATGTTGTACCATAAAATCAGGAAGCATTGTCCTAAAAGTGTCATGATTTAAAAAATACACATCTGACAATTTAGTATGGGAAAGAGCTTACCTAGAAATTGTATGCATTGTGATCAGTTGTAAAGAGATAATAGTATATGGATAATAATATGTGGATAATAGTATGTGGATCAGTGTACACACATACCAGAGGCAAGAAAGTGAGAAAAATACTCAAAAGATAATAAGAGAGAGCATGAATTGAGGGAGATAATTTAGCGTTACCAAAGTCAAGCTTCTGGAGAACAAGGAGCTATACAAAATCAGAAAAAATCTGTTTAACATGTCTGTGACTTGCAGGGTATAATTTAAAGCTAAAATTTAACTTTTTAATCTCTTTTTGGTTCAGTAAATTTACTGCTTATAAGAAGTAAAAGAATAATAGGAGAAATAATTCTCTAATGAATTAATAGTATAGTATTACCTTACCAGATTTCTAATCTGTTGGGCTCACCTAAGCAGGAAGGGCCAAGGGAAATGTAAGCTGGGGATGTGGGGGTCCCCAGTGACAGTAAAAAAATACGGCATAACTGGTTATGACAATGCTCATTGCCATCATAATGGAATTGCGAGATCAACTGAAAAGTATTTAAACACATCATGCATAAACTTTAATCATGTATATAAACTTCTAAAATAAAGGTTTAGAGTTAAAATACTATCCTGACAACTGGAGCAAACATCTATCATCCTGTACAAAACACAAGCTTAGTTCCAGGACAAAGGTTATGTGCCAGTCAAAACTCATTTGTTCTCCCCACACTGGAATAAAAGTCATTTTAAAATTAATTTCAAGATTGCTAGAAAGTAAGGTGAGTTAGGTAAGGCATAAGTAAATACTTAATGTAAAAATTTGAGGGCAGGATATTCTGCAGATATTTGTATTTCTTGTTCAAGCTTGAATGCATATTTGCATGTCTCTTCACATACTGGAGATGGGCTAGATGAATTTCCACCATGTGAATTTGAACTGATTATTGTGAATAAGATTCTGTCTTCTAGCATTAAATCTGAGGAGGAGAAGCTGGCAGTAAACAAGTGGCTAATGGGAAAATAATTGTGTGACGATACACTCATTGTTCCAAAAAAAAAAAAAAAAAAGATAAGAAACTGAAAGGAGTATGTTGTACCATAAAATCAGGAAGCATTGTCCTAAAAGTGTCATGATTTAAAAAATACACATCTGACAATTTAGTATGGGAAAGAGCTTACCTAGAAATTGTATGCATTGTGATCAGTTGTAAAGAGATAATAGTATATGGATAATAATATGTGGATAATAGTATGTGGATCAGTGTACACACATACCAGAGGCAAGAAAGTGAGAAAAATACTCAAAAGATAATAAGAGAGAGCATGAATTGAGGGAGATAATTTAGCGTTACCAAAGTCAAGCTTCTGGAGCATACACATTCTTTTATGATTGGGAATTTGGACAACTGAGATAATCCTAAGGTACTGTTTATCAGAAATAAAATATCTGTCTTACAGGAACAAAACAGAGAAAATGTCTGTCTCAGCTTTAGGTCTGAATAAAGGTGAGGGATGGGGAGGGGGGGACTAAATGTCTAATTACATGGCTCTTCTCAAATAGTTCTGGGACTAGAGTTTATACCACAACTGCTTCCAGAAAAACCTTAAGTGGGTAATTTGCTTTAAATAGACTTCAGTTAGGTAGTTCTTCTGTTTCCCTCGTAGAAACAAAAGCAAAATTTACTTTCAGATATCAAAGAATTCCTTTGAAAGTGTTCACAAACCATAGATTCAAATAATAAATCACAAAGCACATGTGAAAAAAGTCACCATTAGAGGGATAATAGAAATGCTGAACAATCCCTGAGCCAACAGATATTGAAATTATAAGAAATATAAAGTTTGTTGTAAACAATTCTTGTGTTTAAAAAGTAAACCAACTGAATATTGGTTAAAAAAGATGTAATTGTATGCAACCAACATGATTGCATTAAATATGCTCAATTAATAGGTCAATTGGTAATATTATTTAATATTGTGATTAATTATAACATGCATGTGTCTATCATATACTCATATAATGTCCTAAGAGACAAATATTTTGCATGGAGTTTTTTAAACTAATGATCATTTATTGTTCATTAAGTTTCTGTAATAGGAAAATACAGTACTATTTTATAGATATTGAATTTTAGTTATGTTTAACCTGTCTGAATTATATTTATGCATAGAGTAAACTATGCATATCAATAGAAAAGAACCAATATATTTAGAAATACTAAACCAAATACGACAATTACAGCTAAGTTGGTAAGAGAAAGTTAGACAAACTATATATATATATAGATATGTTTTTTTTTTAACATTTATTTATTTATTTATTTATTTTTGGGGGTGGGTGGGGAGGGAGGGAGGAGGGAGGGGTGGGCACGAGGCGAGCCAATTCCATTGGTCTTTCATTTATCTATTTTCATCCATCTTTGTTCCTTGGCCCGTGTGGGCCTCCCATCGCAGTGGCCTTTAGCGTTACCAAAGTCAAGCTTCTGGAGCATACACATTCTTTTATGATTGGGAATTTGGACAACTGAGATAATCCTAAGGTACTGTTTATCAGAAATAAAATATCTGTCTTACAGGAACAAAACAGAGAAAATGTCTGTCTCAGCTTTAGGTCTGAATAAAGGTGAGGGATGGGGAGGGGGGGACTAAATGTCTAATTACATGGCTCTTCTCAAATAGTTCTGGGACTAGAGTTTATACCACAACTGCTTCCAGAAAAACCTTAAGTGGGTAATTTGCTTTAAATAGACTTCAGTTAGGTAGTTCTTCTGTTTCCCTCGTAGAAACAAAAGCAAAATTTACTTTCAGATATCAAAGAATTCCTTTGAAAGTGTTCACAAACCATAGATTCAAATAATAAATCACAAAGCACATGTGAAAAAAGTCACCATTAGAGGGATAATAGAAATGCTGAACAATCCCTGAGCCAACAGATATTGAAATTATAAGAAATATAAAGTTTGTTGTAAACAATTCTTGTGTTTAAAAAGTAAACCAACTGAATATTGGTTAAAAAAGATGTAATTGTATGCAACCAACATGATTGCATTAAATATGCTCAATTAATAGGTCAATTGGTAATATTATTTAATATTGTGATTAATTATAACATGCATGTGTCTATCATATACTCATATAATGTCCTAAGAGACAAATATTTTGCATGGAGTTTTTAATCTAATGATCATTTATTGTTCATTAAGTTTCTGTAATAGGAAAATACAGTACTATTTTATAGATATTGAATTTTAGTTATGTTTAACCTGTCTGAATTATATTTATGCATAGAGTAAACTATGCATATCAATAGAAAAGAACCAATATATTTAGAAATACTAAACCAAATACGACAATTACAGCTAAGTTGGTAAGAGAAAGTTAGACAAACTATATATATATATATATATGTTTTTTTTTTTTTTTAACATTTATTTATTTATTTATTTATTTTTGGGGGGTGGGTGGGGAGGGAGGGAGGAGGGAGGGGTGGGCACGAGGGCGAGCCACTTCTATTGGTCTTTCATTTATCTATTTTCATCCATCTTTGTTCCTTGGCCCGTGTGGGCCTCCCATTGCAGTGGCCTCTGTCGTCGCAGAGCACCGGCTCTGGGTGCATGTGCTCCAGAGCTCCGGCTCGGTAATTGGACACATCGGTCCAGCCGCTCTGTGGCACGTGGGACCTTCCCAGGCCAGGGATCGAACCGGTGCCTCCTGCACTGCAAGGCAGTGTCCTTACCCACCAGACCACCAGGGAAGCCCCACAAACTATATATTAATGTAAAAAAATCAGTACATGTTGGTAAAATATTTGGTACAGAAAGGAAATATAATCATCAGGCACAAGGAAAATGTGCCTGATATCAGCTTGAAAATAGATGGAACAAAAATGGGCAGAATTCCAAGAAGAAATGAAAAAAAATTACAGAATTATACTGATGAGTTTAACACATATTTCTTATAGGTGAATGATAAATTAGAGTAAGTAATCAGTCAAAAAATTGAAGATTTAAAGAACACAATTAAGTGATCCTATCTAAGGAGCCTATATGAACAATTCACAAAACTTCTAGTGAGCATATATTGTTTTCTAACATTCACAGCATCTTGAAAAATTAACCTTGTAATGATCAGTAAAGACAACTTCAGTGATTAAGAAAATGGGGTAACAGTTCCCTCTCTGACCACAATGCAACTTAGAAATCAGTTTTTAAAATAGCTGAAAAAAATAATTTCAAAAATAAGACACATTGAAACCAAGCACAAGTAAAACAATAATAGTGGAAATTAGAATTCATATACTATTGATTGTTGGCAAAAATATGTACAATAACTGTGAAAACATTTAACAGGATAGTTTGTATTATTTATTTAGAAAAGTCCATGTTAAGTCTCCAACTTAAGAATTTTCAAAAGGGATAAAAAAATAAAGGCCAAGCATAAGAGCTACAAAATGAGACTAAATTTTAAATTTTTTAAATTCATAGTCTAGTAAAATTGGCCAACTTCTGACAGCATTTAAGATGAAATATAATTAAGAGCTGAAAAGAGACAAACTAAAGATATGCTAGAAATATTGAAAGGTGATGAGAAGATACAATAATAAAAATTTGTGCTAGCAAATATGAAAAAATCGCTTTAGGTGGAAATTGTTTGAGGCAGCTATCTGTGAGTGAGGGGTCATGTTGGTGAATGCTACAGACCCATTACCCTAGAATTGCACATTGCAGGCTGCTAAGATATTAGACTGAGGATCCCTGTAGGCTGGGGACACAGGATGCAACAACTGAGCAGCATATAATGAGATGTAATCCTGTGAAAAATCAGTTGCTAACAAAGTATTGGAGGGGAAAAATCAAAAATCAAAACCAGAAAAAAGGAAATTGTAGGAGAAAGATGGAAAATTCCATAATTCACTTAAATAGATAGCATGAGCATTTAAACATTCATCAAAAAGTTATCAAACCCAAATCAATTTAGTGATAAATATATATATCAAATATTCAAGAAGCAAGAAATTTTAGCTTTCAGAAATTTCTTTGGTATATTAAATAAGAACTGTATGAGATATCATTAAATAATTCTATGAATCTCCTATAGATTTGATTTTAAAACTTCAGAAAAATGAAATTATAGACTAATGTACTCACAACTTTGAAAAATAATGTTAGAAAATAATAGTCATTGAAAAATATAGCATTTTTCTCATAATTAAAAATTGGATATTTTAAGGTTAATTAATGTAATTTTTGAGAAGATTAAAGTAAATCATGTTTATTTCAATGGATTTAGAGAACCATTAGAATACACTCACACTCATTTATTACTTAATAAAAGATGATGCTATGTGGAATGATAGAAGTAACTTTCTTAAGCTGATAAACTGGTAAAAACAAATATATTTAATTGTAAATTTTTAAAAACATTCCTACCAAAATCAGGAGCAAGCAAAGTATGTCCACTGTTTTTTTTTTTTTTATATTCAGCTTTTAGCAAATAGTAGCAAGTAAATAAGCCCAAAATAAAAGACATCATGTGAGGGAGGGGGGGGAAAATTAGCAAAGTGAGGACAAGCTTATTACAAAGTTAACCGGAAAGAATCTGCAGTCAGATGATTAGAATTAGAAGATTGCAGGCTATATTAGTATAGCAAGAATGTGATAATTAATAAACAAATAAACAGAACCTCTGGTTTAACTCATGCACTCAAAATTTATTCTTGCCCACACCATGCTCGATCTCGGCACAAGAGACTCACTATATTATGTTATCCATGTTGTGATTCAGTGATCCAGGCTGACGTGATCTTGGAATGCTATTAATGTCCACATCAGGCCTGCACATTGCCTCAAAGTGAAGTAGGCAGTTATGTTTACACATTAATATAACACAGATATACCTTCATGAAAAGTGGCATATGTATTTTGCATCCCATGTTCCCAGATCTTAGACTTCAAATAATTGTGAAATTATTTTTGAGCCTTTACTCATATGGCTGTGATATCTTTTACAAGCCTCCAAATGTTTCAAAGTCACAATTGAGTATTGATTAAGTGAGAATAAAATGTGTTATGATTCCACTACAACTGCCCTGTTGTATATTATTTTAGCCCAAATATTCAAGAAGCAAGAAATTTTAGCTTTCAGAAATTTCTTTGGTATATTAAATAAGAACTGTATGAGATATCATTAAATAATTCTATGAATCTCCTATAGATTTGATTTTAAAACTTCAGAAAAATGAAATTATAGACTAATGTACTCACAACTTTGAAAAATAATGTTAGAAAATAATAGTCATTGAAAAATATAGCATTTTTCTCATAATTAAAAATTGGATATTTTAAGGTTAATTAATGTAATTTTTGAGAAGATTAAAGTAAATCATGTTTATTTCAATGGATTTAGAGAACCATTAGAATACACTCACACTCATTTATTACTTAATAAAAGATGATGCTATGTGGAATGATAGAAGTAACTTTCTTAAGCTGATAAACTGGTAAAAACAAATATATTTAATTGTAAATTTTTAAAAACATTCCTACCAAAATCAGGAGCAAGCAAAGTATGTCCACTGTTTTTTTTTTTTTTATATTCAGCTTTTAGCAAATAGTAGCAAGTAAATAAGCCCAAAATAAAAGACATCATGTGAGGGAGGGGTGGGAAAATTAGCAAAGTGAGGACAAGCTTATTACAAAGTTAACCGGAAAGAATCTGCAGTCAGATGATTAGAATTAGAAGATTGCAGGCTATATTAGTATAGCAAGAATGTGATAATTAATAAACAAATAAACAGAACCTCTGGTTTAACTCATGCACTCAAAATTTATTCTTGCCCACACCATGCTCGATCTCGGCACAAGAGACTCACTATATTATGTTATCCATGTTGTGATTCAGTGATCCAGGCTGACGTGATCTTGGAATGCTATTAATGTCCACATCAGGCCTGCACATTGCCTCAAAGTGAAGTAGGCAGTTATGTTTACACATTAATATAACACAGATATACCTTCATGAAAAGTGGCATATGTATTTTGCATCCCATGTTCCCAGATCTTAGACTTCAAATAATTGTGAAATTATTTTTGAGCCTTTACTCATATGGCTGTGATATCTTTTACAAGCCTCCAAATGTTTCAAAGTCACAATTGAGTATTGATTAAGTGAGAATAAAATGTGTTATGATTCCACTACAACTGCCCTGTTGTATATTATTTTAGCCCATTTTTATCTCTCTCTGCCTCATAAAGCATTTACAGCAAAAATAAATATAGGGAGAAATAATTTATGCATTACAAAGACCTACACAGAGTTAATAATGTGATACAAAAAATACATTCCTTGGGCTTCCCTGTTGGTCCAGTGGGTTAAGAGTCCACCTTGCAGTGAAAGGGGCTCTGATTGGATCTCTGGCCGGGAAGATCCCACCTGCTGCAGAGGGGCTGGATGGGTGTGTCCAATTAGAAGCCAGGGCCCTGGAACACATACACCCAAAGAGGGTGCTCTGCACTGAGAGAGACCACTGCAATGGGAGGCCCACAAATGCCAAAGAATAAAAAGATGGATGAAAATAAATATGAATAAAAAAGGAATGGTGGGGGAAAAAAAAAAAAAAACTCCTGAAAAAACTCATAGGACTGAGTTCATGATTCCCAGTATTAGGAAAATATTAATGGAGATAAAATACAGATAATGGATAAAGACTGATGAATACTCCTTAAGTACTATCCACTGCAACTATATTCTCAACGTTATACAAGGTGTAAGACAGCATTACTTAGGGCTGATATTCTAAAAAATGTTGATGTAGATGAGGCATTAGAACTAAGTCTAAGCCTTGAAAGATGTGCAGCTTTCAGAAAAACTAAAATAGGGCTTCCCTGGTGGTCCAATGGGTAAGGACACCGCCTTGCAGTGCAAAGGCCACCAGTTTGATCCCTGGCCTGGGAAGATCCCACCTGCTGCAGAGGGGCTGGATGGGTGTGTCCAATTAGAAGCCAGGGCCCTGGAACACATACACCCAAAGAGGGTGCTCTGCACTGAGAGAGACCACTGCAATGGGAGGCCCACAAATGCCAAAGAATAAAAAGATGGATGAAAATAAATATGAATAAAAAAGGAATGGTGGGGGAAAAAAAAAAAAAAAACTCCTGAAAAAACTCATAGGACTGAGTTCATGATTCCCAGTATTAGGAAAATATTAATGGAGATAAAATACAGATAATGGATAAAGACTGATGAATACTCCTTAAGTACTATCCACTGCAACTATATTCTCAACGTTATACAAGGTGTAAGACAGCATTACTTAGGGCTGATATTCTAAAAAATGTTGATGTAGATGAGGCATTAGAACTAAGTCTAAGCCTTGAAAGATGTGCAGCTTTCAGAAAAACTAAAATAGGGCTTCCCTGGTGGTCCAATGGGTAAGGACACCGCCTTGCAGTGCAAAGGCCACCAGTTTGATCCCTGGCCTAGGAAGATCCCACGTGCCACAGAGTGGCTGGACCAATGTGTCCAACTACCGAGCCGAGTGCTCTGCAGCGACAGAGGCCACTGCGATGGGAGGGCCACATGGGCCAAAGAACAATGATGGGTGAAAACAGATTAAAAAAAGACCAATATAAGTGCCCCCCCACCAAAAGAAAAACTGAAATAGGTAAGGATGAGAAATGTTTGTGTAGCAAGGTAATGCTGGAAATCAAGACGGACATTTACCAAGGCTATATGGGTAAAAGTTGATTAGCTCAATGTGGCTGAGGGATGCTGGTTTTTTAAGAGGAAGCCATGAATTAAAAAACTAGAATGATGGCGTGATGGTAGGCTTGGAGTCTAGTAATGGTCTTTAGGTAGGCAGTACAAAATGGAAAATCAATATAGTTTGGTTTCTCTAGTAATTAGTGACTGAGCATTTCTTTACACACCCTTTGGTCATTGAGATGTCTTCTGTGGAAAAAATGTCTCCTCAATTCCTTAGCCCATTTTTTTTTGATAGGAATGTTAGTATTTTTGCTGCTGAGTTATAGGGGTTCTTCATATATGTGTTTGTATGTATACAAATATGTATATATATTTGCTTTTTAAAAAATTATTTTCTATCGATGTATAGTTTATTAACAGTGTTGTACTAGTTTCAGATGTATAGCAAGTGATTCAGTTACACATATACATGTATCTATCCTTTTTCAAACTTTTTTCCCATTTATTACAGATTATTGAACAGAGTTCCCTGTGCTATATTGTAGGTCCTTGTTAGTTATCTAGTGTAAATATACAAGTGTACATATTTATCCCAACTCCTCTTCTACCTTACTCTCTAACCTTTTGAGATTAACCATTTATCAGATACATGGCTTTCAAATGTTTTCTCCTATTCTGTACATTGTCTTTTCACTCTGTTGTTGTTCAGTCACTACATCATGTCCAACTTATTATGACCTTATAGACTGAAGCACTCCAGGCTCCCCTGTCCTTCACTATCTCCCTGAGTTTGCTCAAATAAATGCCCATTGTGTTGGTGATGCTATCTAACCATCTCATCCTCTGCCATACCCTTCTCATTTTGCCTTCAATCTTTCATACCACCAGGGTCTTTTCCAATGAGTTGTCTCTTTACATAAGGTGGCCAAAATATTGGAGCTTCAGCATCTGTCCTTCCAATGAACATTCAGGGTTTATTTCCTTTAGGATTGACTGCTTTGACCTTCTTGTACTCTAAGCGTCACCCAAAAGTCTGCTCCAATGCCACAGTTAAAAAGCTTCTGTTCTTTAGTGCTCAGCCTTCTTGATGGTACAAGTCTCACATTCATACATGACAGCTGGAGAAACCATAGATCTGACTATGGAACTTTGTGAGCAAAGTGATGCTGGTGTTTTTAATACACTGTCTAGGTTTGTCGTAGCTTTTCTTCCAAGGAGCAAGCATCTTAATATCATAGCCATAGTCATTCCATTGATATTTTCTTTGATATGCTGAAACTTTTCAGTTTAATGGAGTCCCCACTTGTTATCTTTTTTTTTTTTAAACATTTATTTATTTATTTATTTTGGGCGGGATGGGGAGGGAGGGGGGTGGGCGGGCCACTTCCACTGGTCTTTCGTTTGTCTAGTTTCATCCATCTTTGTTCTTTGGCCCGTGTGGGCCTCCCATTGCGGTGGCCTCTGTTGTCGCAGAGCACCGCCTCTGGGCGCATGCGCTCCAGAGCTCCGACTCAGTAATTGGACACATTGGTCCAGCCGTTCCGCGGCACGTGGGATCTTCCCAGGCCAGGGATCGAACTGGTGCTCCTTGCACTGCAAGGCGGTGTCCTTACCCACTGGACCACCAGGGAAGCCCCCCACTTGTTATCTTTGTTGTTTCCTCTTCTTTTGCTGTCAAATATATGAAATCATGCAAAGACAAACATCATGCATTTTTTCCTCTCGTTTCCCTCTAGTAGTTTTAGAGTATCAAGTACTGCATTTAAGTCTTAAATTCATTTAGGGTTTCTTTTTTGTGTATTTCGTAAGTTCATGGTCCAATTTCTTTCTTTAGCATGTGGATATCCGGTTTCCCCAACACTGTTTGTTAAAGACATTATCCTTTGTTCATGGTATATTCTTGACTCTCTATCAAAAGTTGACATTGTCTTTTCACTCTGTTGTTGTTCAGTCACTACATCATGTCCAACTTATTATGACCTTATAGACTGAAGCACTCCAGGCTCCCCTGTCCTTCACTATCTCCCTGAGTTTGCTCAAATAAATGCCCATTGTGTTGGTGATGCTATCTAACCATCTCATCCTCTGCCATACCCTTCTCATTTTGCCTTCAATCTTTCATACCACCAGGGTCTTTTCCAATGAGTTGTCTCTTTACATAAGGTGGCCAAAATATTGGAGCTTCAGCATCTGTCCTTCCAATGAACATTCAGGGTTTATTTCCTTTAGGATTGACTGCTTTGACCTTCTTGTACTCTAAGCGTCACCCAAAAGTCTGCTCCAATGCCACAGTTAAAAGCTTCTGTTCTTTAGTGCTCAGCCTTCTTGATGGTACAAGTCTCACATTCATACATGACAGCTGGAGAAACCATAGATCTGACTATGGAACTTTGTGAGCAAAGTGATGCTGGTGTTTTTAATACACTGTCTAGGTTTGTCGTAGCTTTTCTTCCAAGGAGCAAGCATCTTAATATCATAGCCATAGTCATTCCATTGATATTTTCTTTGATATGCTGAAACTTTTCAGTTTAATGGAGTCCCCACTTGTTATCTTTTTTTTTTTTAAACATTTATTTATTTATTTATTTTGGGCGGGATGGGGAGGGAGGGGGGGGCGGGCCACTTCCACTGGTCTTTCGTTTGTCTAGTTTCATCCATCTTTGTTCTTTGGCCCGTGTGGGCCTCCCATTGCGGTGGCCTCTGTTGTCGCAGAGCACCGCCTCTGGGCGCATGCGCTCCAGAGCTCCGACTCAGTAATTGGACACATTGGTCCAGCCGTTCCGCGGCACGTGGGATCTTCCCAGGCCAGGGATCGAACTGGTGCTCCTTGCACTGCAAGGCGGTGTCCTTACCCACTGGACCACCAGGGAAGCCCCCCACTTGTTATCTTTGTTGTTTCCTCTTCTTTTGCTGTCAAATATATGAAATCATGCAAAGACAAACATCATGCATTTTTTCCTCTACGTTTCCCTCTAGGAGTTTTAGAGTATCAAGTACTGCATTTAAGTCTTAAATTCATTTAGGGTTTCTTTTTTGTGTATTTCGTAAGTTCATGGTCCAATTTCTTTCTTTAGCATGTGGATATCCGGTTTCCCCAACACTGTTTGTTAAAGACATTATCCTTTGTTCATGGTATATTCTTGACTCTCTATCAAAAATCAGTTGACTATTTAGAATGGATTTAGTTTTAGGTTCTCTATTCTGTTCTATTAGTCTTTAATGTTTGTCTTTCTTCATGCCAGGACCATACTGTGTTGATTGTTATAGCTTTGTAACACATTTTGAAATAAGGAAATATGATGCTTTCAGCTTTGCTCTTCTGTCTCAGGACTGGTTTGTCTATTTGCAACTTCTTCAAAATTCTAGTATTTAAAAGTAAATTGTATTTTTTGGGGGGGTGGGTAGGCACTTCTATTGGACTTTCATTGATCTATTTTCATCCATCTTTGTTTTCTGGCCCACGTGGGCCTCCCATTGCAGTGGCCTCTGTCACTGCAGAGCACTGGCTCTGGGCGCATGTGCTCCAAAGCTCCCACTCGGTAGTTGGACACGTCGGTCCAGCTGCTCCATGGCACATGGAATCTTCCCAGGCCAGGGATCGAACTGGTGCTTCTTGCACTGCAAGGCGGTGTCTTTACCCACTGAACCCCCAGGGAAGCCCTAAATTGTATTTTTTAATTAAGTTGCATTTTTAAATTGCAGTTTCATTCTAAATTCTAATATTATCTTTCCATTTTTGTAAAAAATAAATAGCATTGTGGGGGCTTCCCTGGTGGTCCAGTGGGTAGAGTCTGCATTGCAGTGCAAAGGGCACCAATTCGATCCCTGGTCTGGGAAGATCCCACAGGCTGCAGAGTGGCTGGACCGGTGTGTCCAATTACAAGCCAGCGCCCTTGAGTGCATGGACCCAGAGCCAGTGCTCTGCAAGGAAAGAGGCCACTGCAATGGGAGGCCCACACAGGCCAAAGAATAAAGATGGATGAAAAAATAAACAAATGAAAAATCAATAAAAAAAGGCACAAAAAAAAAAAAAAAACAGGAGAAGGAAATGGCAACCCACTCCAGTATTCTTAAAAATAATAAAAAAAAAAGCATTGTGGTTTTTAATTCTTCTATGTTCATTGCAGCACTATTCCTAAAAGCCAGGATATGTAAGCAGCTTAAACATCCAACAACAGATGGAAGAATAAAAGTTTTTAAAGTATATACAAGTCATATAATGGTATATTCTTGACTCTCTAAAATAGTTGACTATTTAGAATGGATTTAGTTTTAGGTTCTCTATTCTGTTCTATTAGTCTTTAATGTTTGTCTTTCTTCATGCCAGGACCATACTGTGTTGATTGTTATAGCTTTGTAACACATTTTGAAATAAGGAAATATGATGCTTTCAGCTTTGCTCTTCTGTCTCAGGACTGGTTTGTCTATTTGCAACTTCTTCAAAATTCTAGTATTTAAAAGTAAATTGTATTTTTTGGGGGGGTGGGTAGGCACTTCTATTGGACTTTCATTGATCTATTTTCATCCATCTTTGTTTTCTGGCCCACGTGGGCCTCCCATTGCAGTGGCCTCTGTCACTGCAGAGCACTGGCTCTGGGCGCATGTGCTCCAAAGCTCCCACTCGGTAGTTGGACACGTCGGTCCAGCTGCTCCATGGCACATGGAATCTTCCCAGGCCAGGGATCGAACTGGTGCTTCTTGCACTGCAAGGCGGTGTCTTTACCCTCTGAACCCCCAGGGAAGCCCTAAATTGTATTTTTTAATTAAGTTGCATTTTTAAATTGCAGTTTCATTCTAAATTCTAATATTATCTTTCCATTTTTGTAAAAAATAAATAGCATTGTGGGGGCTTCCCTGGTGGTCCAGTGGGTAGAGTCTGCATTGCAGTGCAAAGGGCACCAATTCGATCCCTGGTCTGGGAAGATCCCACAGGCTGCAGAGTGGCTGGACCGGTGTGTCCAATTACAAGCCAGCGCCCTTGAGTGCATGGACCCAGAGCCAGTGCTCTGCAAGGAAAGAGGCCACTGCAATGGGAGGCCCACACAGGCCAAAGAATAAAGATGGATGAAAAAATAAACAAATGAAAAATCAATAAAAAGAGGCCAAAAAAAGAAAAAAAAAAAGGAGAAGGAAATGGCAACCCACTCCAGTATTCTTAAAAATAATAAAAAAAAAAGCATTGTGGTTTTTAATTCTTCTATGTTCATTGCAGCACTATTCCTAAAAGCCAGGATATGTAAGCAGCTTAAACATCCAACAACAGATGGAAGAATAAAGTATAGTATATAAATATAATGAAATATTAATACAAGTCTATATATTTTATGAAAGAAATTCTGATAATATATAGCAATATGGATAAAATTTGAGGATACTATATATATGAAATAAACTAGGCATAAAAAGTACTTCATAATCTCACTTATATGAGGTATCTTAAATATAAAATAGATTCGAAGAGTAGAATGATGGTTATCAAGGTCTGTGTGGACGGGGAAATTGAAAGTTAATAATCAATGTTCATGAAAGTCTCATTTTGCAGGATAAATAAGTTCTAGAGATCTGCTCTACCACATTGTATTGATACTTATAGTTGACAGTAGTGTGTTATTTGCTTAAAAACTTGCTAAGATTATAGATTAATAAGCGTTCTTACCATAATGAAAGAAAAAGAAACCCAGAAGTATATTGCAGTAATAACACCAAAAGGAAATGAGTAATCACTCTTTTTTCCAAGTTTTTGAGGTAAGAGAAAACAAGAGCAGGAGCTAAAATGTTGACAAAAATAATAATACCAGAAGCTTATGTATTTGTATGACATGGAATTTGGAATTTAATTGTTTGAATTTAGCCACAGATTATGTCTTTCTGGGTAAACAGTGCCTGAGAGGATGAGAATAATTTAATAACTAGTGGGTCACTAGCAGTGACAGGACACTAACTGCTGATAATTTTTATACGAAAACAGTTGCCTTAAATATCTTGGAACATTAGCAAAAGAGCTTATTTTCAGTTTGAGGCTCATGTAGACTATCAATAAACTGCACACATGTGACTTGAACTCAAGATTTCAAGGCCAAGAGTGAATATTTAGGCACTGTACAGGTGATTTCTGAAATCATAGGAGTGGTTGAATATTCTAAGATGAATAATTACAGAAAATGAGTAAAACATAACCCACTAGATTTTCAGATGCTGTTTAGTTTCAATATTAAAGAGAAATTCATATATTAAGTCACATTTATTGATTGCTACTATATATCAGTTTCTGGGAATATTTTAAAATATAGAGATTAAAACTATTTGCTCCCATGTAATTTACAATCTAATAAATAAAACATAGTTGGTAGGTGGAATGAACCTATAAATAATTGCACATCCATTTTGTTTAGTATTTTGAGTGATTTTTCATAATTTTTTTCAGTCAGACTGTAGCCTTACAAATTACTTTATATAGATTCTGTGTATAAGTGGGAAAATGGCATTGAAAATAACAGTTGGAAACAAAATTAGGATTGAAATACTTGTATGAATCATTTAAGTGTCTATCCTTTTCCCACTTCATCAAATAAGAAAAGTTAAGCAGAATAATGGTAAAGGAAATGTCTTTATGATTAAGAGGTCATTATAAGCCTAGAGGACCTGGTTGTGTATAATGTTGGAAGAGGTAGACATAAATCTCAGTGATTAATGAATTAGCCTGAGGAAGAGGAAACCAAAAACAACATAATATTTTGAGAAATATGACTTGGGGAATATAGCCAAGAACATGGTCTGCAGAGAAGAAGCAAGTTCACTGAAAGTTTCTTTCTTTTTCTCAATTAATTAATTAATTTTTTACACCAAAAGTATTTTCATTTGGGTATAACCAATTAACAATTTTGTGATAGTTTCAGGTAAACAGTGAGGGGTCTCAGCCATACATGTATCTATTCTCTTCCAAACCCCTTCTCCCATCCAGGCTAGCACATAACATTAAGTAGAGGTCCATGTGCTATACAGTAGATTTCTGTTGGTAATCTATTTCAAACATGGCTGTATAAGTTAGAGAAGGAGAAATTCATATGACATCCCTTTTATGTGGGTCCTAAAAAGAAATGATACAAATGTACCTATTTACAAAACAGAAAGAGACTCACAAACTTAGAAAATCAACTCATGGTTGACTACTTGACTTATCTGAATTTTCAGATCATGTAGTTAGTGGTTCAAGGCCAGGAGTGAATATTTAGGCACTGTACAGGTGATTTCTGAAATCATAGGAGTGGTTGAATATTCTAAGATGAATAATTACAGAAAATGAGTAAAACATAACCCACTAGATTTTCAGATGCTGTTTAGTTTCAATATTAAGAGAAATTCATATATTAAGTCACATTTATTGATTGCTACTATATATCAGTTTCTGGGAATATTTTAAAATATAGAGATTAAAACTATTTGCTCCCATGTAATTTACAATCTAATAAATAAAACATAGTTGGTAGGTGGAATGAACCTATAAATAATTGCACATCCATTTTGTTTAGTATTTTGAGTGATTTTTCATAATTTTTTTCAGTCAGACTGTAGCCTTACAAATTACTTTATATAGATTCTGTGTATAAGTGGGAAAATGGCATTGAAAATAACAGTTGGAAACAAAATTAGGATTGAAATACTTGTATGAATCATTTAAGTGTCTATCCTTTTCCCACTTCATCAAATAAGAAAAGTTAAGCAGAATAATGGTAAAGGAAATGTCTTTATGATTAAGAGGTCATTATAAGCCTAGAGGACCTGGTTGTGTATAATGTTGGAAGAGGTAGACATAAATCTCAGTGATTAATGAATTAGCCTGAGGAAGAGGAAACCAAAAACAACATAATATTTTGAGAAATATGACTTGGGGAATATAGCCAAGAACATGGTCTGCAGAGAAGAAGCAAGTTCACTGAAAGTTTCTTTCTTTTTCTCAATTAATTAATTAATTTTTTACACCAAAAGTATTTTCATTTGGGTATAACCAATTAACAATTTTGTGATAGTTTCAGGTAAACAGTGAGGGGTCTCAGCCATACATGTATCTATTCTCTTCCAAACCCCTTCTCCCATCCAGGCTAGCACATAACATTAAGTAGAGGTCCATGTGCTATACAGTAGATTTCTGTTGGTAATCTATTTCAAACATGGCTGTATAAGTTAGAGAAGGAGAAATTCATATGACATCCCTTTTATGTGGGTCCTAAAAAGAAATGATACAAATGTACCTATTTACAAAACAGAAAGAGACTCACAAACTTAGAAAATGAACTCATGGTTGCAGGGAGGAAGGGATGGTGGGGGCTTTGGGAAGTTTCTTAAAGAATAAGTGCAAGTAAGGCTTCCCTGGTGGTCCAGTGGGTAAAGAGTCCACCTTGCAGTGCAGGGGGCCTTGGTTCGATCCCTGGCCTGCAAAGGTCCCACATGCCATGGAATGGCTGGACCAGTGTGTCCAGTTACAAGCCCCTGCTCTGTAGCGCATATTCCCAGAGCCGGTGCTCTGCAACAAGAGAGGCCACTGCAATGGGAGGCCCACACAAGCCAAAGAATAAAGATTGATGAAAATTGATAAATAAAGAACCAATAAAGGAGGCCAAAATTTTTAAAAAGTAAAAAACAAAGCAAAGAATAAGTGCAAGTAATATGTTTTTACTGATGCCTTTGAACTGTGGTGCTGAGAAGACTCTTTAGGGTCCCTTGGATTGCAAGGAGATCAAATCAGTCAGTCCTAAAGGAAATCAACCCTGAATACTTACTGAAAGGACTGATGCTGAAACTGAAGATAAAATACTTTGGCCACCTGATGTGAAGAGATGACTTGTTGAAAAAGACCCTGATGTTGGGAAAAATAAAAGGCAAAAGGAAAAGGGGACAAAAGAGGATGAGATGGTTGGATGGCATCACTGAGTCAATGGAAATGAGTTTGAGCAAGCTCCGGGAGATGGTGATGGACAGGGATGCCTGGCCTGTTGCAGTCCATGGGGTTGCAAAGAATCAGACATGACTGAGAAATTGAACTGAACTGAGCATGTTTTTAGACAAAATGAAAATGGAGAGAAATAAAACTGTGATTTGGAGGGAATTTCATCATTGATATCCTAAGATCCCTGAGAACTCAGAAACATTGACATCAAATCAACGAACTGGTTCAAAGGACACAAGTGCAAATGAGGGAAAAAATGAAAGAATGCATGGAATTCCTGGTTATATGAACACAACTATTAAAAAGCAGAAATAGTGATGGAATTATGATAGCAACAGGAAAGGATAACAGTCCCTTTAGAAAATATCATTAAAATGCAGATTGTGCAATTATATCTTATATATTGTTAATTTTATTTTTTCATAATTGGATAACAAGGTCTTTCTAGATTTTTAGGTTTGTTTGTTTTTTTGGTTAGTGCTAATTGGCCATCTGTTATCAAAGTCAAGGAATGTTTTTTTTCCAAGTCAGTATTCATAATATTAGTATGCTGGAACTATATATTATTTTACGTTTGGAAAGCTATACTTTCATATAGAGATGAATAGAATTTTATTTTATAAAATGTTTGATGTCAGTATGACTGAAAGTCTAATATTAAACATGAGCATTTTATATTATTGTTATATATAAAGTGTGATGCTCTGTTGTGCCCAACCCTTTGCAACCCCATGGACTGTAGTGAGCCAGGCTCCTCTGTTCATGAAATTTTCCAGGCAAGAATACTAGAGTGTTACTTATATGCTTGAATATATAGAGGTTCCAAATATGTGATATAAAATCCAATTTAAACTTCACAGATATTTATTCATCTTATTTTGAAATCACCACAAAGTGTTATGTTTTCAAGGTTCTAGAAATTCCATCAAATATAATTTCAAGAAAGATACAAGCACTCAGAAATGGATATTTTCTGTCATTTATGACTTTTTACTGGTATGAATACCAGTCCATTATCTGCTTTCTCTAACCTTCTAACTTTGTTACATTACCTTAATTCCTATCTTTCCTATACCTTGATCTAATGGTTACATTAGAGGTCTAGTTTGGGAAGGCAAAAGAGGATGAGATGGTTGGATGGCATCACTGAGTCAATGGAAATGAGTTTGAGCAAGCTCCGGGAGATGGTGATGGACAGGGATGCCTGGCCTGTTGCAGTCCATGGGGTTGCAAAGAATCAGACATGACTGAGAAATTGAACTGAACTGAGCATGTTTTTAGACAAAATATAAAAGGAGAGAAATAAAACTGTGATTTGGAGGGAATTTCATCATTGATATCCTAAGATCCCTGAGAACTCAGAAACATTGACATCAAATCAACGAACTGGTTCAAAGGACACAAGTGCAAATGAGGGAAAAAATGAAAGAATGCATGGAATTCCTGGTTATATGAACACAACTATTAAAAAGCAGAAATAGTGATGGAATTATGATAGCAACAGGAAAGGATAACAGTCCCTTTAGAAAATATCATTAAAATGCAGATTGTGCAATTATATCTTATATATTGTTAATTTTATTTTTTCATAATTGGATAACAAGGTCTTTCTAGATTTTTAGGTTTTTTTTTTTTTTTTTTTGGTTAGTGCTAATTGGCCATCTGTTATCAAAGTCAAGGAATGTTTTTTTTCCAAGTCAGTATTCATAATATTAGTATGCTGGAACTATATATTATTTTACGTTTGGAAAGCTATACTTTCATATAGAGATGAATAGAATTTTATTTTATAAAATGTTTGATGTCAGTATGACTGAAAGTCTAATATTAAACATGAGCATTTTATATTATTGTTATATATAAAGTGTGATGCTCTGTTGTGCCCAACCCTTTGCAACCCCATGGACTGTAGTGAGCCAGGCTCCTCTGTTCATGAAATTTTCCAGGCAAGAATACTAGAGTGTTACTTATATGCTTGAATATATAGAGGTTCCAAATATGTGATATAAAATCCAATTTAAACTTCACAGATATTTATTCATCTTATTTTGAAATCACCACAAAGTGTTATGTTTTCAAGGTTCTAGAAATTCCATCAAATATAATTTCAAGAAAGATACAAGCACTCAGAAATGGATATTTTCTGTCATTTATGACTTTTTACTGGTATGAATACCAGTCCATTATCTGCTTTCTCTAACCTTCTAACTTTGTTACATTACCTTAATTCCTATCTTTCCTATACCTTGATCTAATGGTTACATTAGAGGTCTATTTTTGAGTTTGTCTATACTCTCTCCCCATCTTCTACTTTAGTATTTGAACATTCAAGTCTGACAATGACCCTGTAAAAGCAGTTATTTTTTCCAAATTCTCAGAAGTGATCAAGTTAATTTAGCTCCACTTCCTCTGTTTGTTTTCACTTACCAGAGATAGGGTTTGAGAGTGTAATTAACACAATAACTGCTAGAATTATCAGCAAAGATAAATGGAGAATCTTTCAGTTCATGTTGCAGGTAGTATCTATTCATCTTCGAAATGAGAAGAATCTATAGTACCCCTAATCCTGAAAATCCAGTGTTAAAATCAAAGAGTGATCATGCAGATTATTATTAACTAAAGTAATATTTGCCCTAACTTTATCATATTTTAATATTTTCAACCTTAAAGTTTTCCCAAATGGTAACATAAAGTCAAAGAGAAAATTGCTTGGAGATAAGTGACTCATCAAGAACATAGCTATTCAGTTTGGAATATTATTATACAAGTTTAGGGCTCAAGGTAGCCTGACTTCCAGCTTATGTTCTGCTACCTAACCATCAACATAAGCAACACAAAATTTCTGAGCATATATTATCTTTGAAACTTGGAGGATCATAGAATTTCTTTCCACAAATTGTCTTAACATTTAAAAAAGTGTCTAAAAATCTAGAATGCAACCTTATATGTAGTAAGTACTTGATAAATCTTTTTTAACTGAAAATTATCTATCTATCTATCTATCTATCTATCTATCTATATTATATGTATACACACATATATGAGTTTCTCTGGTGCTGCTGACAATAAAAAATCTGACTGCAAAGCAGGAGACACAGGAGGCACTGGTTCAATCCCTGAGTCAGGAAGATCCCCTGGAGGTGGACATGGCAACCCACTCCAGTATTCTTGGATGGAAAACCCCATGGACAGAGGAGCCTGGCAGGTTACAGTTCATACGGTTGCAAAAAGTTGGAGACGAGTGAAGCTGCTTAGCATACACACACATGAGATGATAAAAAACTTGAAATCTTCTCCTATGAATAGGAGTAATGACTCAAATTTTAATTTACTTTACAATGTCAAATATTATGCTGCTTTTCATAACCAGAATTTTATTGTTTTTAAGGAAACGGAGGCACGCACACATCTAATGATTTGAAAAATAATCTTTAATGATCTCTTTTTGCCTGAAAACATACCCTAAAAACCTACTAGTCATTAAAAGTAAAAATTATTCTCTTTATACTCTATTATTAGAATGAACCACAAGAAATTGTCATTTCAGAAGGTCACAATGGTTGAATATCAACAATTTCATATCGTTCAGCCTAATTATGTAGCACCCAAGCTCAGAATCTCCATAAGAATGTATGTCAGATAAGCAAGTCAAAACATGAATTATGTTTTTATCTATAATGCTTGCAGATGAAAAAGTAAGTAAGGTTCCTTAAAATGTTTGCTACCTCATAAAATGCCATGAAGCAAACAGAAGCCCATTTGATCTTATTCACACTGTTAAATTGTTCTATAAAAGTTTCTTCAAGTCAGGTTAAAAGAATATATCTTTTTTGTGTGTGTGTGCTGCCAGTGTCCACTTAGGAACTGAAATTCTTCTGTTTTAATTGGTTAATTTTTTTTTTTTTTTTGCTTAAAAATTCAGTTTTCACTAGACTTAATTCTAAACGTATAAAATTCCCTGCTATGTAAAATAATTAAAATTGCATAAAAAAGAAAGTTATTAAGAGTAAAATTCACTGTGACAGTCACCTATTTTCTTTTGATGTGGTTGAATTCCTACCTCACATTCCTCAGCGATTTTCCCAAACAAAATTAGTAGAAGTACTAGTAGTAGTAGTGGTAGTAGCATGAACTAGTAGTACTAGTAGTATCAGTATGGTTACTAATAAGTAACATGTTAAAGGTTTAAATGGTGTTCGACATCCTTACCTGTGTTAACCTCTTCGCATTTATATAATATTCATAATAATTTTTTGCATCTACACCTATATATTTGGTTTACACTCTTTATCATGGATGAACTATTCTTGTTCCTCACCAAAGCAATTACTTCCACTGTGCACTAGATCCAAACATGTATCTCCTGACCAAGATTATTTGCAAAAATAATGTTTCTCTCTTCAGCAGAGTTTTGATAGAAATCTGTGTGAGTGTTTGGGAGGGGAATGATATGGAAAATTCGAGTTATTTATCCCTTGTCTTCTGTTCCTTTGATCCATTCTCTTCTCTCCAATACCACAAGGGCCTTCTACTCATTTCTGTCTGATGGGAATCTTCTTTTCTCTCTCACTGTAACTTCATAACTTTATCTGCTGGTGAATGGTACCAGAGGTAAAAGTCCATAGTTCCCAGGAAATAAAATGCAGGGGGAATATTTTTAAAATTCTCTTGTATATTTTTAATAAGGGGCAGTAAGGGCTTACATGGGGAAAATAAAAACACTGTAAGAATTTCTAAGAGAGTAACATATCTCTTAGTATAATCAACAAAATACAATAAATGTATGTTAAGCTAAAGTAAGAAAACAGAAAAATAAATGCAACAAATCTGACTTTATTGGAAAAATAATGAGTTGCCTGTCTTGACTATTGTAAAATAATGGTATAGTGAACCTTCGGGTGCATATATCTTTTAAAGTTATGGTTTTCTTTGGACATGTGCACAGGAGTGTGATTGCAGGATCATATGGTAGCTCTTTTTTTTTTTTTTTTTTAAATGACTTTCCATACTGTTTTCCATAGTGGCTGCACAAATCTATGCTCCCACCAAGAGTGTAGGAGAGATCCTTTGTTTGTACACCCTCTCCAGGATTTATTGTTTGCATTTTGATGATAGCCATACTGATTGATGTGAGGTGATACCTCATTGTAGATTTTTCCCTTTTTTTGAAAAATGAATTTAATGTATTTTTCATTCGAGAATAATTGCTTTACAATATTGTTATGATTTTTGCCATACTTCACCGTGAATCACCCACAAGTATACATATGCCCCCTACCTCCCAGATCCCACTCCAGTCCACCCCTCTAGGTTATCACAGAGCACTGGGTTCCAATGCCCTGTGCCATGCATGAAATTCCTACTGGCTGTCTGCTTCACATATGGTAATGTATATGTTTCAATGCTACTCTCACAATTCATCCCACCCTCTCCTTCTCCCACCATATCCACAAGTCTCTTCTCTAATATCAGCATCATCATTGCTGCCCTGCAAGCAGGGTCATTGGTACCATCTTTCTAGATTCCATATATATATATATATATTTTAATATGCAATGTTTGCTTTTCTCTTTCTGACTTCATTCTGTATAATTGGACTCTAGGCTCATCCACTTCATTAGAACTGACTCAAATGTGTTCCTTTTATGGCTAAGTAATATTCCAGTGTATATATGTCATCTCCCCCAAAAAGGCTCATTTCTGTCTGATGGGAATCTTCTTTCTCTCACTGTAACTTCATAACTTTATCTGCTGGTGAATGGTACCAGAGGTAAAAGTCCATAGTTCCCAGGAAATAAAATGCAGGGGGAATATTTTTAAAATTCTCTTGTATATTTTTAATAAGGGGCAGTAAGGGCTTACATGGGGAAAATAAAAACACTGTAAGAATTTCTAAGAGAGTAACATATCTCTTAGTATAATCAACAAAATACAATAAATGTATGTTAAGCTAAAGTAAGAAAACAGAAAAATAAATGCAACAAATCTGACTTTATTGGAAAAATAATGAGTTGCCTGTCTTGACTATTGTAAAATAATGGTATAGTGAACCTTCGGGTGCATATATCTTTTAAAGTTATGGTTTTCTTTGGACATGTGCACAGGAGTGTGATTGCAGGATCATATGGTAGCTCTTTTTTTTTTTTTTTTTTAAATGACTTTCCATACTGTTTTCCATAGTGGCTGAACAAATCTATGCTCCCACCAAGAGTGTAGGAGAGATCCTTTGTTTGTACACCCTCTCCAGGATTTATTGTTTGCATTTTGATGATAGCCATACTGATTGATGTGAGGTGATACCTCATTGTAGATTTTTCCCTTTTTTTGAAAAATGAATTTAATGTATTTTTCATTCGAGAATAATTGCTTTACAATATTGTTATGATTTTTGCCATACTTCACCGTGAATCACCCACAAGTATACATATGCCCCCTACCTCCCAGATCCCACTCCAGTCCACCCCTCTAGGTTATCACAGAGCACTGGGTTCCAATGCCCTGTGCCATGCATGAAATTCCTACTGGCTGTCTGCTTCACATATGGTAATGTATATGTTTCAATGCTACTCTCACAATTCATCCCACCCTCTCCTTCTCCCACCATATCCACAAGTCTCTTCTCTAATATCAGCATCATCATTGCTGCCCTGCAAGCAGGGTCATTGGTACCATCTTTCTAGATTCCATATATATATATATATATTTTAATATGCAATCTTTGCTTTTCTCTTTCTGACTTCATTCTGTATAATTGGACTCTAGGCTCATCCACTTCATTAGAACTGACTCAAATGTGTTCCTTTTTATGGCTAAGTAATATTCCAGTGTATATATGTACCACACTTTTTCATCCATTCATCTGTCAATGCACATATAGGTTGCTTCCATGTTCTGGCTATTATAAATTAAATCATCAATTTTTTACAATGTCTCATCACTATGTAGAGCTTCTACATTCTTACCTATTTCCAAATAGTTTTATCTTTCAGCTAACAAATAGAATGATTTTTTCTGTCTGTCTGTCATAAAGTCTATAATACTTAAAATTTGAAAGTTCTGATGAGTTGTGTAAATTTGAGTAAAATGAAATTTATGGCTACAGTCAGTGGGATCACTGACATGAGTGTACATGCACGACTGAGTGCACATACATACACACACACATGTCCATCCCCTTACTAGAATGTTCTTTGAAAATTTAATAGATTCAATGATAGGTTCAATTTTTTAATTTTTACTGTAGGATCTCAGGTCTCTGACTGTTGGAATTATAAACATGTACCCTGAAATTAATCAGGATTTTTTCACCAACTTTATAAGAGACTATCAAAAAGTATAACTGTGTCTCTCCAGGAAGAAAAAGTTTAATTGATCTTTCCTTCTACATTAGTATATAAACTTTGAAAACTTTTGTCCATACAGTGTAGTTTCTCAGTGTAATCAAATTGCATATGTAGTAATAAATTTTGTTCTCTCCTTACTCTGTTCATATGGAGAACTCTTTCTGTGGATAGAATTGTTTTATTTCCCTCACTGTTGTCTACAAGTTGATTCTGAAAATTAAAATCTAATGAAGAGTGCTTGCAAGTTTTTGAAAATCTTTAATTTGAAAATTAAAACTGTCCAATTGAACATATGGTAATGTATATGTTTCAATGCTACTCTCACAATTCATCCCACCCTCTCCTTCTCCCACCATATCCACAAGTCTCTTCTCTAATATCAGCATCATCATTGCTGCCCTGCAAGCAGGGTCATTGGTACCATCTTTCTAGATTCCATATATATATATATATATTTTAATATGCAATCTTTGCTTTTCTCTTTCTGACTTCATTCTGTATAATTGGACTCTAGGCTCATCCACTTCATTAGAACTGACTCAAATGTGTTCCTTTTTATGGCTAAGTAATATTCCAGTGTATATATGTACCACACTTTTTCATCCATTCATCTGTCAATGCACATATAGGTTGCTTCCATGTTCTGGCTATTATAAATTAAATCATCAATTTTTTACAATGTCTCATCACTATGTAGAGCTTCTACATTCTTACCTATTTCCAAATAGTTTTATCTTTCAGCTAACAAATAGAATGATTTTTTCTGTCTGTCTGTCATAAAGTCTATAATACTTAAAATTTGAAAGTTCTGATGAGTTGTGTAAATTTGAGTAAAATGAAATTTATGGCTACAGTCAGTGGGATCACTGACATGAGTGTACATGCACGACTGAGTGCACATACATACACACACACATGTCCATCCCCTTACTAGAATGTTCTTTGAAAATTTAATAGATTCAATGATAGGTTCAATTTTTTAATTTTTACTGTAGGATCTCAGGTCTCTGACTGTTGGAATTATAAACATGTACCCTGAAATTAATCAGGATTTTTTCACCAACTTTATAAGAGACTATCAAAAAGTATAACTGTGTCTCTCCAGGAAGAAAAAGTTTAATTGATCTTTCCTTCTACATTAGTATATAAACTTTGAAAACTTTTGTCCATACAGTGTAGTTTCTCAGTGTAATCAAATTGCATATGTAGTAATAAATTTTGTTCTCTCCTTACTCTGTTCATATGGAGAACTCTTTCTGTGGATAGAATTGTTTTTATTTCCCTCACTGTTGTCTACAAGTTGATTCTGAAAATTAAAATCTAATGAAGAGTGCTTGCAAGTTTATAATTATGTAAATCTTATTCTCTAGGAAGATTGATGAGAAAGGTTGGATGATATATATCGAAAACATTAAAACTGTCCAATTTGAATAAGAATATGAGAGGCATCAAGATCAAGTGAATTATCTTAACATAGCAACATAGTACACAAGCACTTTTGAAAATTTATGACGCAAATTGCCTCATCATTGGAATATGACTTTCGTAGGTTTTATTTTAATTTGATGTACAATAGCTTTTCCACTTGTATATTTATGACTTTGTTTTATTAATAAACACACTGAGCAGAGTGTCTTATTTCATGCTCCATGTATAGGTGAATTTTGTTGTATGCAGTACTGTTGAGTCCTAAAGCAATATAGAATGTGACGCCTAAAAATATGCCACTTTGGCGGGATGGGGGGAGAGGAGGATTATTTTGAGCTAGAAGCAAATGAGAACCTGCATATGTAGAAAGAAGCCTTCCTGCATCTTCCCTTGTCTTATTAGAAATAGAAACTTATAAGAAATGCAGAATGTCATAGATTTCCTTTCTTGGGGAAGTTTTTTGGCCACGAAGATCAAGTAGATATGAGATGGACCTATACCAACAGACCCCCCCCCATTAGTGTTCCCATACATTTATCTTCCCGAAATTAGCCACTCTCAAAAGCCTAAACCCTTTTTACATTGTTTTGCCACCTCTCTACAAGTATGCTGTTCTTTTAATTATTTTTAAAATTTATTTTTTAATTGGGAGAGAAATGGTTTACAATGTTGTGTTCATTTCTGACGTACAAGACAAATAAGCCATAATTATATGTGTATCACCTTCCTCTTGAGACTCCCTCTCATCTGTCTGTTCACTCTCTAGGTCATCACAGAGCTCCAGGCCGGGCTTCCTGTGTTATATAGCAACCTCTTACCAGTTATCTGTTTTATGTGTGGTCGTCTGTATAGGTTGATGCTACTTTCTCCATTTGTCCCACTCTCCGCTCCCCCCTATTGTGTCCATAAGTTCACTCTCCATATCTGAGTCTCCATTGCTTCCTCACAAATAGGTTTATAAATACCATTTTTCTAGTTTCCACAAGTATGCGTTAATATGCAACATTTGTGTTTCTCTTTCTGACTTACTTTACTCTGTATAGCAGGCTCAAGAACTGACTCAAATTCATTCTTTTTGATGACTGAATTAATTTTAGCCAGTAAAATGGAAATTTTAATATTCCATTGTGCATATATACCACATCTCCTTTATTCATTCATCTAGCGATGGACATCTAGGTCACTTCCATGCCCTAGTTATTGTAAATAGTGCTGCTATGACCATTGGGGTATGTGTATCTTTTTCACTTATGGTTTCCTCAGGGTATATGTCCTGTAGTGGATTGCTAGGTTATATGGTAGTTTTATTCCTAGTTTTAGGAAAAAATATCAATTTACATTCCCACCAACAGTGCAAGATGGTTCCCTTTTCTGTATAATTTGAAACTCTGAAAATCCCTCTCAATTACTCATCACTGAGGTTTCCCCTGTGTAATATATGCTGTATACAATAGCAGAACATGTTCTTCTTTTATTGATCTGTTTTTTGTCAATCAAATTTTCAAAGCCCAGACAGAGAATGTAGGACAATAGAAGAAAGAAGTTAATTTTTTCCTCCTCTATGATCTTCAGATATCAACAGGGTAAACTCTTGATAAAGAAAATTGATTTTGTTACCCACAGGGTGATGAAGAACAGCGTTTTTGTAAACCTTGGAGAGTGTCTTGGAATAAGGAAGCAAGATTAGAATTTATTGACAATCGGAAGTTTGGTTTAAGGTTAAGGCTTTCAATACTGGTAGGCTTGATTTGGATTGGGTTAAAGTCATGGTATAGTAGTCTTAGAATGAAAGGAAAATGAGCAATTCATTTTCTTTCGACGTAAGACTCCAAAAGGCCTCTCGAGCCCCTTGTCTGTTCACTCTCTAGGTCATCACAGAGCTCCAGGCCGGGCTTCCTGTGTTATATAGCAACCTCTTACCAGTTATCTGTTTTATGTGTGGTAGTCTGTATAGGTTGATGCTACTTTCTCCATTTGTCCCACTCTCCGCTCCCCCCTATTGTGTCCATAAGTTCACTCTCCATATCTGAGTCTCCATTGCTTCCTCACAAATAGGTTTATAAATACCATTTTTCTAGTTTCCACAAGTATGCGTTAATATGCAACATTTGTGTTTCTCTTTCTGACTTACTTTACTCTGTATAGCAGGCTCAAGAACTGACTCAAATTCATTCTTTTTGATGACTGAATTAATTTTAGCCAGTAAAATGGAAATTTTAATATTCCATTGTGCATATATACCACATCTCCTTTATTCATTCATCTAGCGATGGACATCTAGGTCACTTCCATGCCCTAGTTATTGTAAATAGTGCTGCTATGACCATTGGGGTATGTGTATCTTTTTCACTTATGGTTTCCTCAGGGTATATGTCCTGTAGTGGATTGCTAGGTTATATGGTAGTTTTATTCCTAGTTTTAGGAAAAAATATCAATTTACATTCCCACCAACAGTGCAAGATGGTTCCCTTTTCTGTATAATTTGAAACTCTGAAAATCCCTCTCAATTACTCATCACTGAGGTTTCCCCTGTGTAATATATGCTGTATACAATAGCAGAACATGTTCTTCTTTTATTGATCTGTTTTTTGTCAATCAAATTTTCAAAGCCCAGACAGAGAATGTAGGACAATAGAAGAAAGAAGTTAATTTTTTCCTCCTCTATGATCTTCAGATATCAACAGGGTAAACTCTTGATAAAGAAAATTGATTTTGTTACCCACAGGGTGATGAAGAACAGCGTTTTTGTAAACCTTGGAGAGTGTCTTGGAATAAGGAAGCAAGATTAGAATTTATTGACAATCGGAAGTTTGGTTTAAGGTTAAGGCTTTCAATACTGGTAGGCTTGATTTGGATTGGGTTAAAGTCATGGTATAGTAGTCTTAGAATGATGGAAAATGAAAAGTAAAGATTTTGAGGCAGAATGTTCAAGGAATCTTAGGACACATTCTGTCTGTTGAAGCTTTCCATTAAAGACTTGATGGATCTTCAGGAAATTCTATAAGAACAAATCAATACATCTGCCTGGATTACAGAGATATTAAGAACTGTGAAATAGATAAGTCATGTTACTTCATTGTTAGGGGCCAAATCTCAATTTGCATGTTGAAGTACTAGCTCCTGGTTTCTCAGAATACAACAGAAGTTGAAGATAGGGCCTTTGAAGATATAATTAAGGTAAAATCAAGTCATGTGGGTGGATCCTAATCTAAGTAGTGTCCTTTTCAGTAAAGGAAATCTAGACACAGACATGTTCTCACAGAGGAGAAAGGTTGTATGAAGATAAAAGACATTAGCCATCTATATAGTAAGGGGAGGGGCCTCAGAATGAAATCAGTCCTGCTGACACCTTTATCTAAGACTTCTAGGCTCCAGAACTTCTCAGTAAACTCTGACCTTGGCTCTCTACTCTGAGTTTCTGTTGTTTAAGCCACCCCATCAGTGGCATTTTTTACGGCACTATAACTATAACTATAAATGGGGGTAGCTTGTTTCAGTCTTCTGTGTTCAGACCAAAAATGTAAGAAGAATTTCACTTTTCCTTTATATTTTCTTCTCAGTGTACTCCCAATTTTGGCCCAGTGTTTATAGTCTCTATTGTATATCTATTTATCATATTTTGTTTTCACATTAGTAACATATGCTCACAAAACTGTATTTCAAGATTTCAGTGTACTCCCAAATACAATAGCAGAACATGTTCTTCTTTTATTGATCTGTTTTTTGTCAATCAAATTTTCAAAGCCCAGACAGAGAATGTAGGACAATAGAAGAAAGAAGTTAATTTTTTCCTCCTCTATGATCTTCAGATATCAACAGGGTAAACTCTTGATAAAGAAAATTGATTTTGTTACCCACAGGGTGATGAAGAACAGCGTTTTTGTAAACCTTGGAGAGTGTCTTGGAATAAGGAAGCAAGATTAGAATTTATTGACAATCGGAAGTTTGGTTTAAGGTTAAGGCTTTCAATACTGGTAGGCTTGATTTGGATTGGGTTAAAGTCATGGTATAGTAGTCTTAGAATGATGGAAAATGAAAAGTAAAGATTTTGAGGCAGAATGTTCAAGGAATCTTAGGACACATTCTGTCTGTTGAAGCTTTCCATTAAAGACTTGATGGATCTTCAGGAAATTCTATAAGAACAAATCAATACATCTGCCTGGATTACAGAGATATTAAGAACTGTGAAATAGATAAGTCATGTTACTTCATTGTTAGGGGCCAAATCTCAATTTGCATGTTGAAGTACTAGCTCCTGGTTTCTCAGAATACAACAGAAGTTGAAGATAGGGCCTTTGAAGATATAATTAAGGTAAAATCAAGTCATGTGGGTGGATCCTAATCTAAGTAGTGTCCTTTTCAGTAAAGGAAATCTAGACACAGACATGTTCTCACAGAGGAGAAAGGTTGTATGAAGATAAAAGACATTAGCCATCTATATAGTAAGGGGAGGGGCCTCAGAATGAAATCAGTCCTGCTGACACCTTTATCTAAGACTTCTAGGCTCCAGAACTTCTCAGTAAACTCTGACCTTGGCTCTCTACTCTGAGTTTCTGTTGTTTAAGCCACCCCATCAGTGGCATTTTTTACGGCACTATAACTATAACTATAAATGGGGGTAGCTTGTTTCAGTCTTCTGTGTTCAGACCAAAAATGTAAGAAGAATTTCACTTTTCCTTTATATTTTCTTCTCAGTGTACTCCCAATTTTGGCCCAGTGTTTATAGTCTCTATTGTATATCTATTTATCATATTTTGTTTTCACATTAGTAACATATGCTCACAAAACTGTATTTCAAGATTTCTGAGTAAAGTATATGCTTATCTTAATGTTTATTTTGTCAAATTATATGTTTGATTGACTTTTGTTGGGTATCAAATATATGTTCTATTTTATTTTCCCTTATAAAATGATTCCATTGCTTTTTTAACACATTACTGATAAGGGTAACTTGGTATCAGTTTAATGCAAAGCATATAAATATATTGTGACATGCAATTCTTTATGTTTTATGTTCTAAAACTCACTAAACCTGGTAATTGTTAGTTATGTGCTTATAGACAATCTTTATGACTAGGACTGTTACTAAAATCATTCATGAGAGGAGTTTTATGCCAGACCAATTAAAGTAGAATTTCTGGGGCAGTAACCTGTTAATCATACTCTAAGTATTCTCTACATGATTGCAGGCTTACCTGGAAAATACATACATATATATAAACTTTTGTAATAGTTCTTTCTTCTAGACTTAAGAGGTAGTGTGGATGTTTTGTGTTGGTAGTAATGGTGTTTCCAGTAGCAAGTCTGATATTAAAGCTTTGTTCATAATGTTAACTACTAGAATCTACTTGAAATTCATGAAATACACACAGTGATTTTTGTTTTGACCTGACAGAAACTATACTAGAAGTTCTAGTGCTTTCTAGGCAGATTGTTCCACTTATTAAAAATACTGCTCTGAAAGTCAATGCTGAACTGCAAATGAATCAGCCACAAAACATGGGTGAAGTTCAAAAGTGAGGAGGAATAGTTGGCAAAAATTCCAGTCATTGGTGCAATCCTCGCTTAGTACCCTTCCCTGCTATGCTTTCTATCTTTTCCTCCTGTCCTGACTCTTGAGCTTTTCTAAGCAGTTACTGGGGCAAATCTTGCTAGGATAGCCTTTTCCTCAATGTGCACTGGATCAGAAATTGCTCCACTGTTTTTCATGTAGCACCATCTGCTTTTCATTTTCTTACTGTGTGTCTCTGTAACAATTATTTCCTTTATTTCTATCTCTGTGTACTATTTTAACTTTTTTATTTCCTTAAGGAATCGTCAGAGGGAGAGAAGAGACATACACTTGTTGTAGATACAAATAGTGATGGCATTCATAAAGTATCTACGAATATAAGGCTATAGATAACCTATTTGAACAGAAGAAAATAAAGCTCTATTTACACTGTGTTTATCCAAAGATCTGTGTGGATTTATTTATATGCTTTAATTTGAAATTCAGGAGTAAAGTTTCTTTATTAAGAATTTCAAAAAAGAAGTAAATTAAAATGTTTAAACCTCATAATTGACCTGTGATTAACAACTTTAGTGTTTTCCTTTTCCACTTATTTTTATGAAAACATACCCTGTAACTGGGATAAATTCACTTTATCACTATATCCTTACTGATGAGGAATTTCTTCACTCCTGATTTCATCTCCTATGTGTTCATGAATAATTTTCCAAAACTGAGCTCTCATATTTAGACAGATTTCTGCATGTGTATCACCTCATCGCCCACACTGTGGGACATCCTGGCTGTCTTGCATAGGTTGTATGTGTATATCAAAGGCAGATTATTAGATTCATCTCACATGCCTCAGTATTCTGCATCTTTGGAGTCATTACAAACCTGTACAGAGTTTTCATACCTGGGTTTTGTATAAATTAAAACAGCTCTTTTTTTTTTTTGCATTTTTTTTTGTTGGTGTACCATTTGTGGGACTAAATTTAGGGCTCAATGTGCCCATGGGACACTATGAACTAGAAAATTATGTTTGAAAAGAAATAGGCAATTTCCTTTTCAGTACAGAAGAGTATCTGTTTGCTTCTAAATGACTGAGGCTTGCTTTCCCTGTGTTAACTCCTGAAATATTGGAGAATATTTGAAACAAGTATTTGGGATGCTGTGAAAATCTTTACTGTCCCAGTGAGAACACCTTCCTGGCTTCCAGAGACTGAGGTAGAAGCTGCAGTCTTTATGTTTAGGTATACTTTGCTCCTGAGTCATGTCTGAGTTTTTGTGACCCTGTGGGCTGTAGCTCACCAGGCTCGTCTGTCCATGGAACTTTCCAGGCAAGAATACTGGAGTTGATTGCCATTTCCTACTGGAGGAGATCTTCCAGACCCAGGAATTAAACCTAATCTCTTGCGGCTTCTGCATTGGCAGGTGGGTTCTTAACCAACTGAGCCGCCTGGAAAGCCCCTTATTTTCAGTTACTATAAGATGCATTGAAATACTGCTTCAGAGGAAATTCTATGATTTATAAATGAATGAATGAGTGAGGTCAGTAAAAATCATGTAAGTTAGGTCCCAGGGCATGACACTCTATAGGTACGTTGAACACTCAAGCAAAAACTGTCAGAATCAATTTTGTCAGAATTCTAGAAAACAGTGAAAGGTTTGCAGCAAACAAGTAAATGCTGAATTAATTTTAAAAAATGCTAAGAGGGTTTTTTTTTTTTTTTTTTTTTTTTTGGCATTTTCACTTGTTCTTGTCATACCCTCTCAGCTCTGCAGCGTTCTGGCTGGAAGCAGTCTATGTCTTAGATTTGGACCTTGGTCCCTGGTTCCAGAGGAGGAGAGCAAGGAATTGTACATCTTCTGGTCTAATCTTTCCAGGAGGATTCTTGAAATATTAAGGCAAAGAGCTTGTCTTTGTTGAACCTAACTCAAAACTCAATCAAGTCTGACATTCTGACTTACTCAAATCTGAAAATCTCTACAATGTGGTAAAGCGAATGAAAACCTCATAGCCAGCTGGAGTTAAATATTACAACTGAAGCAAACAATAGAGTCCCAAAGGGAAGGGGGAGAAGCTGGGGAGATAGACTTTGGGAAATTAGGACACTCAAAATTATGCATTAAGTGTAAAATGGGTAATTTTGAAAATCATGTGCATGCCCTAGGTAAGACACATGCTCAGAGAAGACTTACAGATATATTAAACTTTCCTCTCTGGCTATTCTCTAGGGACAAGGGAAGCAGATAATGAAGACTATGGAAGAAGTGGCTTGGCTAAGTGTTGAAGGAGGGCCCTGCAATTTAGCAAATCTGGAAAGACTGGGAGAGACTTTTTCCCTTTGTTTCTCTCCTGCTCTTCCCCCCCTGGCTCTCTGCTTCCCAGTAGCCAAGGAAAAGACTGTCAAAAACACTAGTTAAACACAGACTTGAGGAAAAATGACTTCAGAGATCACATATGATAAACAATATAAGCTTATGTCTCAAAGACAGAAGACAAATAAGCCAGTTTTTAAACGGACAAAGGTCATATATGGACATTTCTCAAGGAAGATATACAACAAATGGCTTACAAGTACATTGTCAAAAACCAAATGCTGCACATTGAACAAAAATTGAGATGAATTTATTGCAAGGCTTTTCAAGCTCTAGGAAAAATGAGTCCAAATTACTCACAGGTTAACAATTTTTAAAAATGGGCTAAGTAGAGAAATTTTTGGGCTTTTTCAGCTGACTGGTTGCCTGTGATCTTCTTTCTTACTTGGATCAGGGTCCTTGAGTCAAAGGAAATAAGCACAGAGATTGTGTGGACATCCTTGGCATTTGGGTATTACCTGGTATCCTATGCTGATTTCTGAAATTCCTGTAACATTGTGTGGTGTCTTTATGCATTTGTGTTGAACATTTCCATTTTGTCCCTAAGTGAAGTGATTTCATTTTAGATTGCTTCTACAACATGAAAAGATGTTCAGTATCAGTCATTAGGCAAAAGGAGATTAAAACCAGAAGATGCCACTTTTCATTGACTGGGATGGCTGTAACCAAAATGAAAAGAAGGAAGGAAGGAGGGAGTAAGGAAGCAATGTAGGTAGTAAAGGGAAGGAAAAGAAGAAGAGAGAGGCAAGGAGAAAGGAAAAATATAAATAGTGTTGATGACTGTGGAGAAATGGAAACCCTCATACATTGCTGGTACAAACATAAAATGATTCAGTTGCTATGCAAAATAATTCAGTAATTTTTTTTTGCTCAAAGTATACCTAAGGATAGATGCACTATAAGACTTGTACAGTTCTACTCCTGTATACCCAAAGAACTGGACACAGATAAGCAAATGAGTCCATGTATATGTATACTCATAACAGCACTCTTCACAATAGCCAAAAAGTAGAAACAATTCAAATGTCCACCAAAAGATGAAAAAGTAATAAAATATCATATAGAGGAATATTATTGACATGTATAAAGGAACGAGGTACTAGGCATGCACTAATGTGGATGAATCTCAAAAACACTACGCCAAATGAAAGGAACCACAAACAAGGTCACATATTTTCTGATTCTAATACAAAATATACACCATAAGTGAATCATATGGACATTTCTCAAGGAAGATATACAACAAATGGCTTACAAGTACATTGTCAAACCAAATGCTGCACATTGAACAAAAATTGAGATGAATTTATTGCAAGGCTTTTCAAGCTCTAGGAAAAATGAGTCCAAATTACTCACAGGTTAACAATTTTTAAAAATGGGCTAAGTAGAGAAATTTTTGGGCTTTTTCAGCTGACTGGTTGCCTGTGATCTTCTTTCTTACTTGGATCAGGGTCCTTGAGTCAAAGGAAATAAGCACAGAGATTGTGTGGACATCCTTGGCATTTGGGTATTACCTGGTATCCTATGCTGATTTCTGAAATTCCTGTAACATTGTGTGGTGTCTTTATGCATTTGTGTTGAACATTTCCATTTTGTCCCTAAGTGAAGTGATTTCATTTTAGATTGCTTCTACAACATGAAAAGATGTTCAGTATCAGTCATTAGGCAAAAGGAGATTAAAACCAGAAGATGCCACTTTTCATTGACTGGGATGGCTGTAACCAAAATGAAAAGAAGAAGGAAGGAGGGAGTAAGGAAGCAATGTAGGTAGTAAAGGGAAGGAAAAGAAGAAGAGAGAGGCAAGGAGAAAGGAAAAATATAAATAGTGTTGATGACTGTGGAGAAATGGAAACCCTCATACATTGCTGGTACAAACATAAAATGATTCAGTTGCTATGCAAAATAATTCAGTAATTTTTTTTTGCTCAAAGTATACCTAAGGATAGATGCACTATAAGACTTGTACAGTTCTACTCCTGTATACCCAAAGAACTGGACACAGATAAGCAAATGAGTCCATGTATATGTATACTCATAACAGCACTCTTCACAATAGCCAAAAAGTAGAAACAATTCAAATGTCCACCAAAAGATGAAAAAGTAATAAGATATCATATAGAGGAATATTATTGACATGTATAAAGGAACGAGGTACTAGGCATGCACTAATGTGGATGAATCTCAAAAACACTACGCCAAATGAAAGGAGCCACAAACAAGGTCACATATTTTCTGATTCTAATACAAAATATACACCATAAGTGAATCCATAGAAACAGAAAGCAGGTTGATTGCCACGGACAGGGGGATGGGAATATAGGAAGTAACTGCTTAATACACTGAAGATTTCTTTTTGGGAGGTTGAGTGAATATATTTTGGAGCTAGAGGTGGTGATTGTGTAACATGAATCTACTAAATGCCACTGAGTGGCTCACTTTAAAATGGACTTTTAAACTGTTAGTTTAATGTTATACACACTTTATCCCAATTATTTTAATTACAGAGGCTACAGACCTTTATTCTTGTAGTCTTGATTTTGTAAGAAGATACATATTACCTGCTTTACATATGAAAAATCTTTTTCCACACCATAAGAGATCCTGAATAGTATATGATAGGCTGGAAGCTGATAAATCTTAATTGCAAGTTCCAGTGGTCTTGAAGCATTTAGGAGGAAGTTAAGGAACAACAATATAAATCAATAGATAGTTTCCTTCAAATGCTACATTTCTTTAGCTAAATCATATGGCTTCCTTAAATGGGAATTTTTTTTTTTTTTTGCCGCTTCTATTGGTCTTTCATTTCCATCTTTGTTCTCTGGCCCATGTGGGCCTCCCATCGCAGTGGCCTCTCTCGCTGCAGAGTACAGTTCAGGGCGCATGAGCTCCAGAGGTCCCGCTCAGAAGTTGGACACATTGGTCCAGCAGCTCCATGTCACATGGGATCTTCCCAGGCCAGGGATTGACTGGCGCCGCTTGCACTGCAACGCAATGTCCTTACCCACTGGACCACGAGGGAAGCCCCTTAAATGAGAATCCTGAGAGACATGATTTCAACTATTATCACTTGCATCTTCTTGCTTAGTAACACAACAAGTTATTTTGATATTGGCACAATGTGTTTAATAACATTTATCTGATATTTCTCTCCATTTTAAATTATTTTCTGATATCCGGCCAAATGTCAAGAAAGGCTGCATCTGAATAAAGAAGTAATAAGGAAGAACCTACTTCATGAATGAAGGTATTCACACTTACTCAGAATGAAACTTTTTAAAAAGTTTGTTTATATGAAAAATATACATCTAGTTTGTTTTACTCCAAATGGATAGATAATTCATTTGGAAAACATAGTAATATATTTAATATAAAAATTCCTGACAATACTTCAATACATTTAAGTATTCATTTCAAAAGTTTTTCTCAACAACCCAAAATTAATATTAAAGTCATTGGATGTTCACACTCACTGGGATATCCTTACCTATATTTTTGCATCAACTATACAGAAAGTTTATATTTTTTTCATCTCATTTTTTCAACTTTTGTCTCACCAGATATTTTGAGGAATACGAATCTACTAGCGTTTTTATGGTTAAGTAGGAAATAATTTTATTCAAAGTAATGAGGAAATTGAAATGAATGCTCCAGTAAATATTTGAGATTTATTTAATCAATAGTTACATGTTTTCACACCATTCTTCCTCTCTTTTGTCTTCTCTATCCCTACCCTTTGGAATTCATTTAACTTTTCCTTAACTTTAAGGAAAGTTCTGCTGGTGGCTCAGAAGCAAGGCTCATTATTCATGGAAACTAAAAGGAGCTTTTGTTCTCCAGCAGTCAAAATAAGATATGCCAACAATGATTACAAAACAGTGGATTCACAGTAATTAGAGATTTCTCATCTCTTTGTGAAACTGCTATTCCTCAAAGTCCTAATCATTCCAATTTGTCTTATGTTCTATAGCTATGACATCTATCAACTCACATGTAGCACCAGTTCTTAATAAGAAGTTTCCAAGCTAAGTATATACAACACAAGTGTCCTCCTTAGGACTCACCACCTATACCTTGCAAAGAAATCTCCTTTATAAACCACAGTGTATAAGCACATAAAGGCATTGATTAAGTAAGTTTTTACTGAACCCTTGTTAGTGTAAGATTTTGTAATTAATTGGACACTGCCTTAAAAGTATATGAAATGATTTTATATTCCTTCTGTAAGAAGGTGTTGAATTGTAACTAGCTAAGGTTAATTACTGGCAATAATACATGCAGTGTTTTTAGGAGGACGATGTTTTGCTAAGTAAAACTAAAATATATTTATGACCTTGTTTTATAATGTTAAACTTAAAGGCTACCTTATAGAATGTAATTAGCAATGTCAACTGAAAAAAGATGAACAACTTGAGAGTTGTGGGTTAAGTTTTATTTGGGGCATAATTAGGACCCTAGATAGCTCTAAGAGTTTGCTCCAATGAGACAGCAGGAGAAAAGTCAATATATAACATTTTAAGGGAGGGGGAGTTCCATACCAATAAACAGTCATTTTACAAAGGGTTTTCAGTTAGTCACAAGTATCTTCATGTGTCACCATGAAGAGATTTAGTGCTTTTCTAAATACGAGGTGAAAGGATTGAGATAATAAAATCTGTTCCTAAAAGCCTCCACCTATTTAAAGTCCTGCCCCCACCCAGATTCCCTGGAGCACAGAGTGCCTGTTCCAACTTGAATTAGCTCAGGGGATGTTGAAGGTCAGCAGTTGTCAGCATTGAGTTGATCTCCACAGAGGCAAATGCCCTTGTTCAGTCATTGGCAATGTAATTGGTAAATGCCAATTTGTAGTTGACATCACCTTCCAGTAGTAGACTAAGGAAATGTTATACTGTAGCATCATTGAATAAAATACTTAAAAATTAGTGTGTTGAGCAAGATGCAGCAATGTAGTAATACTAAGTCAATAATAAGAAAAGGGAGGCCTGGAGTGCTGTAGTCCATGGAGTCAGAAAAAGTCAAACACAACTTAGAGACTGAACAATGACAGTGAGAATAATGACCCTATCAGGTCTTTCATGTTCAAAAAAGGGTTTAAGCAAAGATCTCTATGGCAGAAGAAAACAGATAATAGAGGGAAGATATTTTTAAAATGCTTCTAATACTTCTCTAATTTTTTGGTAGTATCATAAAGTTTTCTTTCTTTTCTCTTTCTTTTTAAAAAAGTTTTTGATTAACTGGAACCACAGTGTATAAGCACATAAAGGCATTGATTAAGTAAGTTTTTACTGAACCCTTGTTAGTGTAAGATTTTGTAATTAATTGGACACTGCCTTAAAAGTATATGAAATGATTTTATATTCCTTCTGTAAGAAGGTGTTGAATTGTAACTAGCTAAGGTTAATTACTGGCAATAATACATGCAGTGTTTTTAGGAGGACGATGTTTTGCTAAGTAAAACTAAAATATATTTATGACCTTGTTTTATAATGTTAAACTTAAAGGCTACCTTATAGAATGTAATTAGCAATGTCAACTGAAAAAAGATGAACAACTTGAGAGTTGTGGGTTAAGTTTTATTTGGGGCATAATTAGGACCCTAGATAGCTCTAAGAGTTTGCTCCAATGAGACAGCAGGAGAAAAGTCAATATATAACATTTTAAGGGAGGGGGAGTTCCATACCAATAAACAGTCATTTTACAAAGGGTTTTCAGTTAGTCACAAGTATCTTCATGTGTCACCATGAAGAGATTTAGTGCTTTTCTAAATACGAGGTGAAAGGATTGAGATAATAAAATCTGTTCCTAAAAGCCTCCACCTATTTAAAGTCCTGCCCCCACCCAGATTCCCTGGAGCACAGAGTGCCTGTTCCAACTTGAATTAGCTCAGGGGATGTTGAAGGTCAGCAGTTGTCAGCATTGAGTTGATCTCCACAGAGGCAAATGCCCTTGTTCAGTCATTGGCAATGTAATTGGTAAATGCCAATTTGTAGTTGACATCACCTTCCAGTAGTAGACTAAGGAAATGTTATACTGTAGCATCATTGAATAAAATACTTAAAAATTAGTGTGTTGAGCAAGATGCAGCAATGTAGTAATACTAAGTCAATAATAAGAAAAGGGAGGCCTGGAGTGCTGTAGTCCATGGAGTCAGAAAAAGTCAAACACAACTTAGAGACTGAACAATGACAGTGAGAATAATGACCCTATCAGGTCTTTCATGTTCAAAAAAGGGTTTAAGCAAAGATCTCTATGGCAGAAGAAAACAGATAATAGAGGGAAGATATTTTTAAAATGCTTCTAATACTTCTCTAATTTTTTGGTAGTATCATAAAGTCCTTTCTTTCTCTTCTGAATAGTTTTGATAAACTGGAACTTTTTCCTGCTTTGTCTAAAATATAATCAGTTTTATGAAAGAAGTCTAGTCAATTTGGCAGGGACTGTTACCCCTGGATGACTTCTTGGATTAACCTCTGTTGTGTAATGGAGACTGAAAGACCCTTGGGAGTGACTGTAACTACAGGAGCAAAAGAACACCTGTTATTGGCATTTCATCCCTTATAGTACATGCCGGAACAGGTCCCTAGATACCTACAGGAATCACAGGGATGTGCCAGACCATGACAGTTTAGAAATTATTGCCAGGCTCATCTTAAAATGGGTTTCTAAGCTTTACTAGCCTCCCTGAAGGAAAAAAAAAAAATACCATTAGCCTGCTGGAAGGAAACCTTAGCTAAGTGTTCCAAAGAAACAAAGTAAAATGTATATTTAAGATGAATATATACATATATACATACATATATATAACAAGAAATAGAAAAATCAGACAAAAAATAGGGGCCTCCCTGGTGGTCCAGTGGGTAAAGAGTCCACCTTGCAGTGCATAGGGCACTGGTTTGATCCCCGGCCTGGGAAGATCCCACTTGCTGAGGAGCGGCTGGGCCAGTGTCTCCAATTACAAGCCAGTGCTCTGGGGTGCATGTGCCCAGAGCTGGTAATCAGCAACAAGAGGTCACTGTGATTGGAGGCTCACACAGGCTGAAGAATAAAGATGGATGAAAAATAAAATGATGACTTAGTGGCAAAATTAAAAAAAAAGAGAGAAATAAAAAAAAGAATGCCCATAATAGGTATATTTGAACGTAAAATAGTCAAATTTATATCTGTCAAATAATGAAAACAGTTCATATACTTATGCATTTTATAATTAGGGACATAATGTAGCTATAAGTTACTTTATACAGTTTTTAACAAAAAATAAACACAATCATATATTATTTGCTTTGGGACCAATTCCATGTTTTACTTGCATATGACAGCAAATATAAATTTGGCTTTCATATATTCCTGCTAATCTAGCTCTGGGATGAGCTTCACTATGCCACTGAGTGTTTCCATAGGGTGCATTTTAATTATGATAAAGTATATTGAGTGTCCACTTAAGTATTTGCTAAAAATTTGGACACATAGCCAAATATTTTCACACATGTTCTAATTAATAATATAATACAATTATACAAAATATATGCTGTAGTATATTATGGGCCTTCTCAGGGGGCACTAGTGGCAAAGATTGTGCTTTCTAATGCAGGAGATGTAAGAGACATGGGTTTAATCTCTGGGTTGGGACGATCCCCTGGAGAAGGGCATGGCTACCTGCTCCAGTATTTTGCCTGGAGAATTTCATGAACAAAGCAGCCTGGTAGGCTGCAGTTCAAAGGGTTGCAAAGAGTCAGACATGATGAAGGGATTTAGCACACAGAATAAGATATAGTATTTATACATATCTATACTATATGCTATATATAGTACAAGGTTTCCCCAATGGCTCAGCAGGTAAAGAATCTGCAGTGCAGGAGACACAGGAAACATGGGTTTGATCCCTGGGTCAGGAAGATCCCCTGGAGGATGATGTGGCAACACACTCCAGTATTCTTGTTGGCAAATCTCAAGGAAAGAGAAGTTTGGCAAGCCACAGTCTGACTCTGGTCACAAAAAGTCACATGACAGAGCAGCCGAGCATGCACATATATTTATATATACAAACATGGTAGTTATTATATGCATATATGTGTATGTATCTATATGCCTAGTAATTTTTTTACTAGTAGCTTTCTATTGTGGTGATATTATTTTGTTTCCTAATATTATTGTTCAGTCTTTGAGTGATTATGAGAACATAAAAAACAAATAACGTGAGTCTTTCCAGGAATAAGGCTAAATTATTTTGTCACTGGGTATATATAAAATATTACATATTTTTTCAGGGGAAATCTTGACTGTGTATGAATGTTTTAGTTTGGTTTGGTTTCACCCTAAAAGAGGGTTAATAATTTCTCACTGACATATATCCAGGAGATAGTGCCAACCGTGTAGAAAGCAGCCTTCCTTTGGGAGAATTTTAATACTTACAGTAGTTTCTTATTTCATTGGATTTTCACATTTCTTCCCATCTTCTCATATTCTTCTTATTCTTTCATCTTATTTATAGAAATTCCTCATTGTTTGCTCTTGAAATCTAACAACATACCTAAAGCTTATTGACTTAATCATTGAAATTACCCCCTCTGTACATTTCTAGTAATTAGCACTTCCACATTCAAGCATAAACCTTATAAAGGAAAAATATGCACTTGAGTATATCCATATAGTACATAGTTTTCATATGCAAAAAAGATTAGATCAACCAAATTACAGTAATACAAGATTGTGCTTTCTAATGCAGGAGATGTAAGAGACATGGGTTTAATCTCTGGGTTGGGACGATCCCCTGGAGAAGGGCATGGCTACCTGCTCCAGTATTTTGCCTGGAGAATTTCATGAACAAAGCAGCCTGGTAGGCTGCAGTTCAAAGGTTGCAAAGAGTCAGACATGATGAAGGGATTTAGCACACAGAATAAGATATAGTATTTATACATATCTATACTATATGCTATATATAGTGCAAGGTTTCCCCAATGGCTCAGCAGGTAAAGAATCTGCAGTGCAGGAGACACAGGAAACATGGGTTTGATCCCTGGGTCAGGAAGATCCCTGGAGGATGATGTGGCAACACACTCCAGTATTCTTGTTGGCAAATCTCAAGGAAAGAGAAGTTTGGCAAGCCACAGTCTGACTCTGGTCACAAAAAGTCACATGACAGAGCAGCCGAGCATGCACATATATTTATATATACAAACATGGTAGTTATTATATGCATATATGTGTATGTATCTATATGCCTAGTAATTTTTTTACTAGTAGCTTTCTATTGTGGTGATATTATTTTGTTTCCTAATATTATTGTTCAGTCTTTGAGTGATTATGAGAACATAAAAAACAAATAACGTGAGTCTTTCCAGGAATAAGGCTAAATTATTTTGTCACTGGGTATATATAAAATATTACATATTTTTTCAGGGGAAATCTTGACTGTGTATGAATGTTTTAGTTTGGTTTGGTTTCACCCTAAAAGAGGGTTAATAATTTCTCACTGACATATATCCAGGAGATAGTGCCAACCGTGTAGAAAGCAGCCTTCCTTTGGGAGAATTTTAATACTTACAGTAGTTTCTTATTTCATTGGATTTTCACATTTCTTCCCATCTTCTCATATTCTTCTTATTCTTTCATCTTATTTATAGAAATTCCTCATTGTTTGCTCTTGAAATCTAACAACATACCTAAAGCTTATTGACTTAATCATTGAAATTACCCCCTCTGTACATTTCTAGTAATTAGCACTTCCACATTCAAGCATAAACCTTATAAAGGAAAAATATGCACTTGAGTATATCCATATAGTACATAGTTTTCATATGCAAAAAAGATTAGATCAACCAAATTACAGTAATAAAATTGTGAAGTATGCTTGGTTTACTCATCTTTAAGTAGACATGTTTAAATAGATTCATTTACCCATACAAAGAAGGTAATGGAAATATCTACTTGGTATCTTGGAATAAGTTTAATCACTTTCTTAGTACCGTCTTTGAAACTATCTCTTGATATCCCATAATAAAGATGTGGCCATATATTTATGAGCTAGTTGTTACTGCTCAATGGAAATAAATTATAAGCCAGATGTAATTTGACTCTTTAGCTTTGAGTTATTAATATGGTTACAGATTTCATCTAAATAATAGAAGCTGCTTATTTATACTAAGAAGGTTTTATAATGACACTTAATTGGGTAGTTATGAATATATGAGAATTTTATGAAAATGCTGAGAAATTTAATAATTAATGTTTATTCTGCTAATTGAATTTAATATTTTATCTTAAATTTCATTAGATTCCAAAGTAATGAAATCTAATTTGTATCTGACACCTTTAGCTTCATTTTATCTTAGCTACTTAATTTTTCTAATGCTATCTACTGAAAATGTCCTCAAATTATTCTTACTATTCCAAACTCTTCTATTTACTTTCATAAATTTGATTCCATGTTAATTTTTAAAAATGTGCTCTTCCCACAAAATAATGAAAAGCAGAATAAAATGAGCATCTTGGTAAGCTCAGAAAGGATGGCTTGAAAAGTTGGAAAATGTATATCTGAAGTAATAATGAATAAACAACATAAAGTAAGAATTAACATGTATTTATTATAATAGTAGTAAATGCATATATACATGTGGAAAAAAATATATATGAAATAACTTCCCATATCATCTCCCAGTACATTAATCTATAAAAATACAGACTTGGTAAGATTTATTATGAGCAAAAGGAGATCACTGAGAAGTATTTTATCTCGGCTAAGATGTTTCCCTCCCCGGCTTTTTAAAAGAAATTGTTTAACCAGAGAGGCAAAGCTCACATGCTTTGGAGTTTCTGAAACACTTCCACATTCAAGCATAAACCTTATAAAGGAAAAATATGCACTTGAGTATATCCATATAGTACATAGTTTTCATATGCAAAAAAGATTAGATCAACCAAATTACAGTAATAAAATTGTGAAGTATGCTTGGTTTACTCATCTTTAAGTAGACATGTTTAAATAGATTCATTTACCCATACAAAGAAGGTAATGGAAATATCTACTTGGTATCTTGGAATAAGTTTAATCACTTTCTTAGTACCGTCTTTGAAACTATCTCTTGATATCCCATAATAAAGATGTGGCCATATATTTATGAGCTAGTTGTTACTGCTCAATGGAAATAAATTATAAGCCAGATGTAATTTGACTCTTTAGCTTTGAGTTATTAATATGGTTACAGATTTCATCTAAATAATAGAAGCTGCTTATTTATACTAAGAAGGTTTTATAATGACACTTAATTGGGTAGTTATGAATATATGAGAATTTTATGAAAATGCTGAGAAATTTAATAATTAATGTTTATTCTGCTAATTGAATTTAATATTTTATCTTAAATTTCATTAGATTCCAAAGTAATGAAATCTAATTTGTATCTGACACCTTTAGCTTCATTTTATCTTAGCTACTTAATTTTTCTAATGCTATCTACTGAAAATGTCCTCAAATTATTCTTACTATTCCAAACTCTTCTATTTACTTTCATAAATTTGATTCCATGTTAATTTTTAAAAATGTGCTCTTCCCACAAAATAATGAAAAGCAGAATAAAATGAGCATCTTGGTAAGCTCAGAAAGGATGGCTTGAAAAGTTGGAAAATGTATATCTGAAGTAATAATGAATAAACAACATAAAGTAAGAATTAACATGTATTTATTATAATAGTAGTAAATGCATATATACATGTGGAAAAATATATATATGAAATAACTTCCCATATCATCTCCCAGTACATTAATCTATAAAAATACAGACTTGGTAAGATTTATTATGAGCAAAAGGAGATCACTGAGAAGTATTTTTATCTCGGCTAAGATGTTTCCCTCCTACAGGTCTGTTATAGGTTGAATTTTCAAAAACCTTGGTCCAGAAAAATCTCTAAGTGAGAAATTAACCAGGGAGAGGCAAAGCTCACATGCTTTGGAGTTTCTGAAACTGTTAATTTAAGGTGTAAGAAAAGACATCCTCAAAGAGAGACTCAAGAATTTTCCAAGAGTAACAGTATAAATAAAAAGAGAATCGTTTTGGAGATTTGAAGTGACAGTGTACAGTATAGAAAGACTGAGATAAAGAGATTAAATTTTGCATATCAGTGAATGTGTGTCTCTGTAAAGGTGTTTTTTTTTTTTTTCCTTCTAATCTCCTTGATGGAATCCTAAATTGCGTCAAAAATTTGACTGCTCAAAATAAAGACCAAAATTCTGCAGATCACTTAAAATGAGATATACTAAAGGCAATTAGATTAGATGTAAGCAGAAGTGATACATGCAGTTTTTGTGAAGTATCTTTATGAAGTCAGACGATCTATTTTCTTCTTCCATTCTGCCACCTGAAATGTGTAGACAGTTATGGTTCATCCCGAGGTTTACAATCATATACAGTGGAGAAACCTAATGAGCCTGAGTGATGATTTCTTAAATTAGAAGTGATACACTGTTCCTAAACAACGAGTTGGACTTTAATTTTGTACAGGAGTAAAAGCTTGTTTCATTAAACCACTAATATTTTTTGTTTTCTTTCACTGCTGTACCTAATTCAATAAAACACTTTTTACTAACATTGGAGCACTCCACAAAAGACAATATAAACAAAAAATGCTGATCCTTATTAGGTTTTGGCAAATCATTTATTAAAACTCTCCTTCAATATGCTGATCAAGTTCAGAGCATTATCTGATATGGTAGAAAAAATTTAAATGTTGTTTCACATTAGATACTTCTTCCTGTTTGTTGTAGGAGTCAATACAATAGACTATCTGAGGTTTCACCTATACCAGTGGTCTTGAAAAGTTGGAAAATGTATATCTGAAGTAATAATGAATAAACAACATAAAGTAAGAATTAACATGTTTTATAAATAGTAGTAAATGAATATATTTTTCTTCCATATCATCTCCCAGTACATTAATCTATAAAAATACAGACTTGGTAAGATTTATTATGAGCAAAAGGAGATCACTGAGAAGTATTTTTATCTCGGCTAAGATGTTTCCCTCCTACAGGTCTGTTATAGGTTGAATTTTCAAAAACCTTGGTCCAGAAAAATCTCTAAGTGAGAAATTAACCAGGGAGAGGCAAAGCTCACATGCTTTGGAGTTTCTGAAACTGTTAATTTAAGGTGTAAGAAAAGACATCCTCAAAGAGAGACTCAAGAATTTTCCAAGAGTAACAGTATAAATAAAAAGAGAATCGTTTTGGAGATTTGAAGTGACAGTGTACAGTATAGAAAGACTGAGATAAAGAGATTAAATTTTGCATATCAGTGAATGTGTGTCTCTGTAAAGGTGTTTTTTTTTTTTTTCCTTCTAATCTCCTTGATGGAATCCTAAATTGCGTCAAAAATTTGACTGCTCAAAATAAAGACCAAAATTCTGCAGATCACTTAAAATGAGATATACTAAAGGCAATTAGATTAGATGTAAGCAGAAGTGATACATGCAGTTTTTGTGAAGTATCTTTATGAAGTCAGACGATCTATTTTCTTCTTCCATTCTGCCACCTGAAATGTGTAGACAGTTATGGTTCATCCCGAGGTTTACAATCATATACAGTGGAGAAACCTAATGAGCCTGAGTGATGATTTCTTAAATTAGAAGTGATACACTGTTCCTAAACAACGAGTTGGACTTTAATTTTGTACAGGAGTAAAAGCTTGTTTCATTAAACCACTAATATTTTTTGTTTTCTTTCACTGCTGTACCTAATTCAATAAAACACTTTTTACTAACATTGGAGCACTCCACAAAAGACAATATAAACAAAAAATGCTGATCCTTATTAGGTTTTGGCAAATCATTTATTAAAACTCTCCTTCAATATGCTGATCAAGTTCAGAGCATTATCTGATATGGTAGAAAAAATTTAAATGTTGTTTCACATTAGATACTTCTTCCTGTTTGTTGTAGGAGTCAATACAATAGACTATCTGAGGTTTCACCTATACCAGTGGTTCTCAAAATATTATCAAAGCACTCCTGCTAAGAAGTCATAAAATGTTGAAAAATCTAAATATTTTTGACCCTGATTTTTGATCACAGTAAAGGATCATGGTTCAAACTGTCAGTTTAAGATATACATATAGTTAATCAAGTGGTGGTATCATTACTGGTAAAAATATTTTAAAGATATTGCTTTTCCACTCACATCCATTGCTATGGACAATTGTGAAGGAACAACTATACATTGTGAGACAGAGAGAGCTCCCATGAAGTAGCAAAGAATTAATAGACAAATGCCACAAGGTTTAACCTTGAATTTCTTATCTCATTTTCATGTATTTCTTAAGCATGGAATTTTCAAGAAGCAGAATGATAATTACCATATTGTTCTAAAGGAGTGGAATTGCCAAAGATACCACAAATCTAAACTTGAGTAGTTTGTGAGCTGTTGATTTGCAAATGAAATCTTGTACCCTTAAGATGTCAATTTCATGTTCTTGTTCATAATGATTTGCCAGTAATTTATACATTTTAATGAAACATTATGTTTTCTAAAGAATTATTAATTTATCAGAGTTTACTAAAGTAGTAAAAGAAAGCATGGCTTCCTCTAAACTAAAATCAATCAATCAATAGTAAATATTTACCCTCATCACTGTATTCCACATATATGCAGAACTGTCTGGGCCTAGATATTGTAGCACTTATTCAAAACAGACACAAATTAATACACATTTTTCTAGTGAAGAAAAATATGGGGACTATTTCTTCAGTTATATAATCGTTTTAATCTTAATATGAAAAAAAAACACAAGAAAGGTACACTTGGGCAAGTAATATGAATGTTGCAAGTAATTTTAATGCATCAAACGCAGCATTGTATATAAAAATGCATACAATTTGGATTTAGTAGATAAAAGCAATGGTAAGTTAATATTTGAAAATCCTTGATATTTTGCCTATTAATAAGGTTAAGAATACATTGAAGATCTCTAGAAACATGTCTGAAAAATTTTGATGTTTTTCCATGACAAAATTTTTTCTAATTCTGGGACTAAAAAGGAAGTCTCTTAGTGTGCTAAATGATGTCTACCAGAGAATTGGCAGCTATAATAATAAAAGTGAAAAGGTAGAAGAATTTCATTAAAAATCAAGGAAAACTCACAAATTCCACACTTACAATTATAAGCTATGGTTCCTTTTGCACATTCCTATGAAGGCATGTTATAATATTTATAGTGAAATCTCTTGTAATGGTGAATAATTAGACCAAATCTAAATGTTAATCAATGAACTAGACTACTGCCCCCAAAATACAGCAGTGCATTCATATAAGGTTTTCACAAATATAAGGCTGAAGAAAGGTATCATTAATGATGAATACATATGCAGCAAAACTACATAAAATGCATATGAATATTTGAAACAAGCCTAAGGTAGTAGTTACTCCTCGCCTGGGAAGGGAGAGGTAAGATAAACAAACTCATGGATGTGGAGAATGCTAACTCTTATATGCAGAATTCTGATGTTTAAGCTGTATTGTTGGCTCATAATTATTCTTTATGCCATTCTTTGCTTCTTTTTGTATGCCTATATATTACATAATATTAAAAATAAGTAGTCTGTTTTTATATACTTCAGCTTTGTGTTATTTCAAAGTAAAGCAAGATACCAAAATTCAGAAATTTATATATTGCCGTAGGGTCACAGAGAGTTGGACATGATTTAATGACTGAACAGCAACAAAAATTTATATATATATATATATATATATATATATGTATATGCAAACACACACACACATATACATACATACATCTATCACAGAGATAATGCACAGAAACTGCAAATGTTCCACAACCAAATGGAATCATTAAAAAGATGTCGACAAAATACATTATATGGAAAAATAAATGGATATTTTTGTGATTGTATATGGATATATGGCTGAAGAGGATATTTTTTTAAATATATGACAAAAGTTTTAATGAGTAACCTACATGTTTAGAATTCACTTGGTTATTTCCAGATCTTTTATGAAACTTTGAACAATAGACTGTTGCTATGGAGATTTCCCTTAATAATCATCAACTACAGGCTAAAAAGTCTAAACATTTGCATTCATAAGAACACAATACTTGTTCTTTTATTGTGGGAAATCTGCAGCATAAAGCAAATGCTCAGTTACTGCCAGGTTTTGAGGAAAAACCTTCCACTCCCATAAAATGTAAAATTTCATCATATTATTAAAATCATAGGAAAACTCACAAATTCCACACTTACAATTATAAGCTATGGTTCCTTTTGCACATTCCTATGAAGGCATGTTATAATATTTATAGTGAAATCTCTTGTAATGGTGAATAATTAGACCAAATCTAAATGTTAATCAATGAACTAGACTACTGCCCCCAAAATACAGCAGTGCATTCATATAAGGTTTTCACAAATATAAGGCTGAAGAAAGGTATCATTAATGATGAATACATATGCAGCAAAACTACATAAAATGCATATGAATATTTGAAACAAGCCTAAGGTAGTAGTTACTCCTCGCCTGGGAAGGGAGAGGTAAGATAAACAAACTCATGGATGTGGAGAATGCTAACTCTTATATGCAGAATTCTGATGTTTAAGCTGTATTGTTGGCTCATAATTATTCTTTATGCCATTCTTTGCTTCTTTTTGTATGCCTATATATTACATAATATTAAAAATAAGTAGTCTGTTTTTATATACTTCAGCTTTGTGTTATTTCAAAGTAAAGCAAGATACCAAAATTCAGAAATTTATATATTGCCGTAGGGTCACAGAGAGTTGGACATGATTTAATGACTGAACAGCAACAAAAATTTATATATATATATATATATATATATATGTATATGCAAACACACACACACATATACATACATACATCTATCACAGAGATAATGCACAGAAACTGCAAATGTTCCACAACCAAATGGAATCATTAAAAAGATGTCGACAAAATACATTATATGGAAAAATAAATGGATATTTTTGTGATTGTATATGGATATATGGCTGAAGAGGATATTTTTTTAAATATATGACAAAAGTTTTAATGAGTAACCTACATGTTTAGAATTCACTTGGTTATTTCCAGATCTTTTATGAAACTTTGAACAATAGACTGTTGCTATGGAGATTTCCCTTAATAATCATCAACTACAGGCTAAAAAGTCTAAACATTTGCATTCATAAGAACACAATACTTGTACTTATATTTTGGAAGTCTGCAGCATAAAGCAAATGCTCAGTTACTGCCAGGTTTTGAGGAAGAAACCTTCCACTCCCATAAAATGTAAAATTTCATCATATTATGTTCAGGTTAATTTATACTTTATTCACACTGACTTCTTATCATGTTGACAAATGATTGATCATTATATGCTGTCTATGAGTAGTAGATGGAAAGATAAAGAACTTTCCATGAATTCTCTGATATTCTTAAGGAAGAGCACATTCTGAATCCTGAAATTTGCTTAAGACCCATTGCAGAGGCCCTTGCATATAAAAAAGGAGTTTTCAATACAACAACTTAAATTTTTTCTTCCTAACAATTTTGACTTGGGTTCATAACTTGCTTATAGGGATTCACAGATTCTTAAGCATCCAAATCTGCAAAATTACCACATTTCATACAAATTGCTCACTAAGAAAATCTGTCCCTCTTCAATCTGGCTTGCTCATCTGTGGTCTGACAGATGGATTCTACCCACAGGCAGAGAAAAACCTTATTTTAAAAATAAAGATTAATTAATTTAAAATCTCACATTGAGTTGCAGGAATTGTTATTGAATGAAATTGTATTAAACCACTGATGGCAATGTTTTAATAATTATTTTCAGTTGTCACTGAAGGCATTTTAAAAATCTTTGTTTTCTATTTAGTGCAGGTACCATTTATCAAAATTTGGTAGGACAGTCAGATTGCAGTGGAATGATATGGCAAACACTGGCTCCTTCCAAATATTGATCTACACCATCTTCCTGCCAATAAGATATCTAATCTTGTGTGAGGCAACAATGAGCCAAGCTACAAATATTAAATGGTGATTGAACTAAACCAGCAATTATTAATAGAATTCTTTGCCTGGAGAATTCCATGGACAGAGAAGCCTGGCAAGCTACAATCCATTGGGTAGCAAAGAGTCAGACATAGCTGAGCAACCCTCACTCACTTTGAGCTTCTGACAAAAGAGACATTCAACTGGTTACATTTTCTTCTCTCTCTTTTTTTTTTCTACTGCAATTGTAAATATGATTAAAACTAGCACCGGCATTTTGCTATCATAACTATTATGCATGAACATTAAAATCTAGTATTCTAGATGTGTTAGAAGGAAAATAGAGAAGAATTTTGTGCACTCGATGGTATGAATAAGTCTCTAAGACAATTCTAGAAACAGCCTAGATTGACATATCTTGTTGTTTAATTGACACAGAACCATTCATGTGACTTTTTTTTTGTTTGTTTTTGAGAGAATGTTTTTAACTGGTTTCTTTCCAAGTAGTATAACAATCTTATCTAAGTTGTCAAATGTGTAGGTATAAAATTATAACATTTCCTTATTTTTATATTAGTATTTGGAAGCTTAAAATGATTTCCCCTTGTTCATTCCTCTATTGGTAATTTGTGCCTCATGTTTGTTATTATTATAGCTAGAAGTTCATTAATTTTATTGATATTTCAAAGCAGTTTTTAAATCATTGATCTGTTTTTTCTTTTCCAATTTCATTGACTTATGCTCTCATTTTTGTTTTTATTTATGCTCTTGTTCTTGCCTTGATCTTCATTTGTTCTTTACTTTTTAATGTTTTTTTAAAGTACAAGCTTAGATCATTAAATTGACACATTTATTTGATAATATAAATATTTATAATATATATTTATAAGTATATTTATTCTATAGATGCATAAATGTATTTATGTTTATATATATGTATATGTTTCTATTTTTTTTATAATGCTGTAAATTTCCCTTTATTTGTGGCTTTGGATGGATTGCCCACAAGTTGGTATTAGGTATGATTGTACCATTTATCAAAATTTGGTAGGACAGTCAGATTGCAGTGGAATGATATGGCAAACACTGGCTCCTTCCAAATATTGATCTACACCATCTTCCTGCCAATAAGATATCTAATCTTGTGTGAGGCAACAATGAGCCAAGCTACAAATATTAAATGGTGATTGAACTAAACCAGCAATTATTAATAGAATTCTTTGCCTGGAGAATTCCATGGACAGAGAAGCCTGGCAAGCTACAATCCATTGGGTAGCAAAGAGTCAGACATAGCTGAGCAACCCTCACTCACTTTGAGCTTCTGACAAAAGAGACATTCAACTGGTTACATTTTCTTCTCTCTCTTTTTTCTACTGCAATTGTAAATATGATTAAAACTAGCACCGGCATTTTGCTATCATAACTATTATGCATGAACATTAAAATCTAGTATTCTAGATGTGTTAGAAGGAAAATAGAGAAGAATTTTGTGCACTCGATGGTATGAATAAGTCTCTAAGACAATTCTAGAAACAGCCTAGATTGACATATCTTGTTGTTTAATTGACACAGAACCATTCATGTGACTTTTTTTTTGTTTGTTTTTGAGAGAATGTTTTTAACTGGTTTCTTTCCAAGTAGTATAACAATCTTATCTAAGTTGTCAAATGTGTAGGTATAAAATTATAACATTTCCTTATTTTTATATTAGTATTTGGAAGCTTAAAATGATTTCCCCTTGTTCATTCCTCTATTGGTAATTTGTGCCTCATGTTTGTTATTATTATAGCTAGAAGTTCATTAATTTTATTGATATTTCAAAGCAGTTTTTAAATCATTGATCTGTTTTTTCTTTTCCAATTTCATTGACTTATGCTCTCATTTTTGTTTTTATTTATGCTCTTGTTCTTGCCTTGATCTTCATTTGTTCTTTACTTTTTAATGTTTTTTTAAAGTACAAGCTTAGATCATTAAATTGACACATTTATTTGATAATATAAATATTTATAATATATATTTATAAGTATATTTATTCTATAGATACATAAATGTATTTATGTTTATATATATGTATATGTTTCTATTTTTTTTATAATGCTGTAAATTTCCCTTTATTTGTGGCTTTGGATGGATTGCCCACAAGTTGGTATTAGTTTTCATTTTCCTATCATTAAAATACTTAAACATTTCCTATGTAGCTTTGTCTTGATGATTAGACTAGACTATATTTTTAAAGTTTCAAATATTTAGTGGGTTTCCTGGTATCTTTATCTAATTAATTATTAATTTCAGATGTTGTCAGAGACAATGTATAATTTAAGTTCTTTTCAATTTGTCACATTTATTTTTGTAGCCCAGAATCTAGTTTATGCTAGCAAATATCTCATGTGAAATTAAAAGAATGTATTTTCTACTCCAAGTAAGTGGAATTCTGCAAATGTGTCAGTTAAATCAATTTAGTTGATAGCGTTGCTTATCTTTTCTATATCTTTATTGCTTTTCTAACTACTTGTTACATCAGGAAGGACAATGAGGTTTTTTTTTTTTTTAATTTCCTTTTTCAGTTCTGTGAGTTTAGACTTCATGTACTTAGAATCTATTTCTAACATAAGTCAGATAGAGAAAGCCAAATATATGATATCATTTATATGCAGGATCAAAATAAAGGTACAAATGAACCGATTTACAAAACAAAAATTGGGTCACTAATGTAGAAAACAAACTTATGGTTACCAAGATGAAAAGGGGGTGAGTGATAAAGTCAGACACTGGGATTGACGTGTACATACTATTATATATAAAATAGAGAACTATTAACAGCCTCCTGTACAACACAGGGAGTCTGCTCAGTAGTACTCTGTAATGACCTATATAGGCATAGAATCTAAGAAAAGGCGAATATATGTACATGTATAACTGATTCACTTTGCTGTACAGCAGAAACTATACACATTTTAAATCAGCTATACTCTGATAAAAGTTATTTTTTAAGAAAGTGTATATATCTTCTTCATATACTAATATCTTATCATTGTTTTTCTTTTCAAACCAGCTGGTGTTCTTTGTTTTAAAGTAAACTTTGTCTCATATTAGTATATGTAGTCTAGTTTTATTTGATTAGTTTTCCTATGGTATCATTCTCTCCACTTTTAATATTAATCCATGTCTTTTACTTTTAAAGGCAGACACTTTGGACACACATATATATATAGGTCTTTCTTTTTCTTCAAGTCTACAATTTCTACTTTGAATAAGTGTCTTTAGACTATGTTTTTAATTTATTATAATTATGATTACAACTAGATTTATATCTGGCATGTTAGAAGTTATCTTTTAACAAAGATATAACTTCATAAAGACATAAATAAATTCCTCTACTTCCCCATCTTTATTTCTACTTGCTGTTGGATTGAGTATATCTTAAAACTATGCCGTTGTATCTCCACAGTTGGTTTATCAATTGTATCTTATTGTTTTTAATATTTTTCAATTAAGCTGGAATTTATAATATGCATCTTTACTTAATCACAGTTTTTAACCCTTTTAATTTTTTTAAAAACCCCAGTTGCTTGATGAACTGTTTTGCCCTTGGTTTGCTGATTATTTTACCACTTTATCTTCAGGACAATGAGGTTTTTTTTTTTTTTAATTTCCTTTTTCAGTTCTGTGAGTTTAGACTTCATGTACTTAGAATCTATTTCTAACATAAGTCAGATAGAGAAAGCCAAATATATGATATCATTTATATGCAGGATCAAAATAAAGGTACAAATGAACCGATTTACAAAACAAAAATTGGGTCACTAATGTAGAAAACAAACTTATGGTTACCAAGATGAAAAGGGGGTGAGTGATAAAGTCAGACACTGGGATTGACGTGTACATACTATTATATATAAAATAGAGAACTATTAACAGCCTCCTGTACAACACAGGGAGTCTGCTCAGTAGTACTCTGTAATGACCTATATAGGCATAGAATCTAAGAAAAGGCGAATATATGTACATGTATAACTGATTCACTTTGCTGTACAGCAGAAACTATACACATTTTAAATCAGCTATACTCTGATAAAAGTTATTTTTTAAGAAAGTGTATATATCTTCTTCATATACTAATATCTTATCATTGTTTTTCTTTTCAAACCAGCTGATGTTCTTTGTTTTAAAGTAAACTTTGTCTCATATTAGTATATGTAGTCTAGTTTTATTTGATTAGTTTTCCTATGGTATCATTCTCTCCACTTTTAATATTAATCCATGTCTTTTACTTTTAAAGGCAGACACTTTGGACACACATATATATATAGGTCTTTCTTTTTCTTCAAGTCTACAATTTCTACTTTGAATAAGTGTCTTTAGACTATGTTTTTAATTTATTATAATTATGATTACAACTAGATTTATATCTGGCATGTTAGAAGTTATCTTTTAACAAAGATATAACTTCATAAAGACATAAATAAATTCCTCTACTTCCCCATCTTTATTTCTACTTGCTGTTGGATTGAGTATATCTTAAAACTATGCCGTTGTATCTCCACAGTTGGTTTATCAATTGTATCTTATTGTTTTTAATATTTTTCAATTAAGCTGGAATTTATAATATGCATCTTTACTTAATCACAGTCTAACTTCAATCAACCCTTCTTGAAATTTGGTCAGATATTATATAGTAGAGTGATTTTTGCTCCTTCCTAAGAGATAGGAAATCTCTGATAGTGTTAGCTTGGAATGGTTAACTGTTTTTGCCCTTGGTTTGCTGATTATTTTACCACTTTATCTTCCTGCCAGTGTTCCCCAGTGGCTTCTTTTGTGTTGTTTTATAGGAGAGAAGAGCCTGGGGAGGGCTTTTATGACTTTCCTACAGTGAATGATTCCTTCTTACACATCTAAGCCACAGAGGGAGGCTTTCTCTAATTCTTCTCTAATACTTTTTCATGAACAAGAAGTAAAGGTTTGTAGAGACCATGACCAGAGTCTTTGTGAACTCCCATAGCGTCTGCAGCTTCACAGATTTTTATACGTATAGGATCACACTTCTTCCCTGAGTATTTTCTTTTTTAATTTAGTTGAATTCTTATGTGTTTGTAAGGTATTTGGTATCCCTGGCACATCCTGTTGTCAGAAGAGGCTGTGTTTGAATTTCAGGCTGCTTGTTTGACCTGAGACCTTAGCACACCGATGGGTTTCATAAAAATGTGTTAGTTCCTAGTTTACTTAGTTTTTTGGTTGTGGAGGAAGCCTGGTCTTCTAGATCTATTCCCCAATATACATCCATTCTCTCTGTGTGTACATGTGGGCTGTATATGCACACATACACATCCCTGGAACACTCACTTGTTTTGTTGTCCTTAATTTATAGGGGAAGAAATACAAAGAGGGTAGGTGACTTACTAAAGCTCACAACGTTAACGGCAGTCTCATTTTAATGCCTATTTTTTCTATATTATTGCACTTTTCTCATGATCCTATTCATCTTTCAAAATCCAGTGCTAAAGTGTTATTTCCCATGTGAATCCCTCCCTTGTACTCTATCTCCACCTCACTCAAAAGAGGGTATTCATTTTTATTAGAACTCTAAATGATGTTTTGTTTTAGCAGATGGTTTTTGATTAGAGAGCCCAGGAATACCTGCATTTTAGTCTTGTTAGTTACCTTACCTCCTAATACACTCAAGGAATAGTAAAGAAAATTTCCTCTTAATCACAGTCTAACTTCAATCAACCCTTCTTGAAATTTGGTCAGATATTATATAGTAGAGTGATTTTTGCTCCTTCCTAAGAGATAGGAAATCTCTGATAGTGTTAGCTTGGAATGGTTAACTGTTTTTGCCCTTGGTTTGCTGATTATTTTACCACTTTATCTTCCTGCCAGTGTTCCCCAGTGGCTTCTTTTGTGTTGTTTTATAGGAGAGAAGAGCCTGGGGAGGGCTTTTATGACTTTCCTACAGTGAATGATTCCTTCTTACACATCTAAGCCACAGAGGGAGGCTTTCTCTAATTCTTCTCTAATACTTTTTCATGAACAAGAAGTAAAGGTTTGTAGAGACCATGACCAGAGTCTTTGTGAACTCCCATAGCGTCTGCAGCTTCACAGATTTTTATACGTATAGGATCACACTTCTTCCCTGAGTATTTTCTTTTTTAATTTAGTTGAATTCTTATGTGTTTGTAAGGTATTTGGTATCCCTGGCACATCCTGTTGTCAGAAGAGGCTGTGTTTGAATTTCAGGCTGCTTGTTTGACCTGAGACCTTAGCACACCGATGGGTTTCATAAAAATGTGTTAGTTCCTAGTTTACTTAGTTTTTTGGTTGTGGAGGAAGCCTGGTCTTCTAGATCTATTCCCCAATATACATCCATTCTCTCTGTGTGTACATGTGGGCTGTATATGCACACATACACATCCCTGGAACACTCACTTGTTTTGTTGTCCTTAATTTATAGGGGAAGAAATACAAAGAGGGTAGGTGACTTACTAAAGCTCACAACGTTAACGGCAGTCTCATTTTAATGCCTATTTTTTCTATATTATTGCACTTTTCTCATGATCCTATTCATCTTTCAAAATCCAGTGCTAAAGTGTTATTTCCCATGTGAATCCCTCCCTTGTACTCTATCTCCACCTCACTCAAAAGAGGGTATTCATTTTTATTAGAACTCTAAATGATGTTTTGTTTTAGCAGATGGTTTTTGATTAGAGAGCCCAGGAATACCTGCATTTTAGTCTTGTTAGTTACCTTACCTCCTAATACACTCAAGGAATAGTAAAGAAAATTTCCTCTTATTATTAACTGGGTCAGAGCTCCTGACCACAACTCTCTATCTCTCTATATAGCTATAGACAGTTAAATCAATCAATCAATCAATCTGTCTATCTATGCATCTATCCATCCATCCAGAGAGAGAGAGCAAGAGATGCATTGCTGTGGAGTTGGTTTTAGCTATAAAATCTGTAGCAATTATTTTAAACTGTGTAGTGAAATGTATGAAATATTCAAACATTTCCGTGAAAAATATTCAGAAAGTGCATTTAGGACCTTCTACTAAAAATTGCAGTTTTTAAGTGGAGCAAAGTTCTCTGAGGAAGCAGCCCCTATCCTGGAAAAAGCTGACAAAACAGTAGGAAAAAAACCTTTATGTGCAGGAGTTTACATTTTTCAAAATTGTTTTGTTAATGGTCTGCTATACTTTGATTAAATGTAGATAAGAATACATTTGACATTATATAATGTTATATAATGCTATTTACTTTTATTGCAGCACTCTTTTTGTGGAATTTCTATTTAACTATTTAGAATAAATAGTTACACAGATAAATTATACTTTGTGTTTCCATTCTAGTTATTAACCTCAAATAACAATACCAAAATAGCAAGTGTTTGCATTGGTTTAGTTTGAAGATCCTATTTAGTGATACAAAGCATAGGAATGTATATATTTTTCAGTATACTATAGATGTGATAGTTTAAACAGTAAAAGTTGATTTTTTTCCCCACATTTCTGGAGTCAAGTTTTGTTGGGAGCACTCATCCTGACTTGGAATTAGTTACTTTCTCACCATGACCTCATGTGATGAAGTGAAAGAGCAAATTAGCTCGTCTCTTCTTATAATAGTAATGATCCTATAAGGAGAACCCACTCTAATGATTTCATCCAAATGCAATATATCCCAAAGACAGACACACTAAAAGAGCCATCAACTAAACTTAGAGAATCATCTCAAAACAGAATTGTCTCTTCTCTTTGTTTTGCTATTATTAGGGCTGTTATATTTTATGTTTGCTTTCTTTTACCTTTTTTTAAAATATAAAGCATGTTATTATTTCTATAAGGAAGGACCATATTGACAATTAATATTAGCTAGATATTTTTGTGTGCCATAAGATCATTGAATTTATTGATTAAATAATATTTTGCTAAGTGTATTTCCCCTTTCAGATATGGCAATAATTATGAAAAGAAAGCAAATGTTAATAATGCTGTAGCTATCATTAGTTATTCCTGCTTTTAGCAAATTCATTTTTTTTTTCAAAAAGAGAAATATTTGATATTATTAAAGAGTATTAAAGGAAAAATTTACACTTGAGATAGAAAAAAACTTTTAAAAAACTATTAAAAGAAAATTAAAAATTCAAGTATATAGTGCAACATAATAACTGTAGTGTTTTTTTATATAAAAAAATTTAAGAAAACTATTAATGTTGAGCTTTTTAATGTTGAGCAAGTTTGAATTATATGTATTACTTAAAGAGAATTCTTTATGGAAAATTAATAGCATTCAATTTAAATAAGTATGTTTTCAGTCTTTTGGCTAAGAGAATGTCACTTGGTATATTATTATCTGATATAAGTATTGGACTTATATGTGCTAAGGAATCTGCCTGCCAATGCAGGAGACACAAGAGACTCATGTTTGATTCCTGAGTTGGGAAGATTCCCTGGAGAAGGGAATGTCAACCCACTCCAGTGTTCTTGCCCAGAAAATTCCAAGGATAGAGGAGCCTGGAAAACTCTAGTCCATGGGGCTACAAAAGAGGTGGATGTGACTGAGAGACTGAGCACTCAGCACACACTGTGTGTATATCAACTTTAGATAATATTTCAATTTGTGAAGAATAGTTTCAAGAACTTAAAAGGACAAACAAACTGTTCACATTTCTCTTGTATAGTTCATATTTTATTAAAGCCATGGACACCTTTTTCTGCTAAATTACAGAAAATTATTTCAGTATAATTCTATGTTTTTATTCACTAAATAGTAGGAAATTGGTCTTTGTTTTTGTTTGTTTCTGCATGAAAGGAAAAGGTTTAAGTAAGACCCTCTTGGATAAACGTGTACCTGTCTGAATCTTGATTGTAGACTGAGGTCAGACTTTCAACATAACATAACATTCCATTGTTTCAACATAACATAACATTCCATTGTTGTTCAGTAGCTAAATCATGTCTGACCCTTTGTGACCCTATGAACTGTACCACTCTAGGCTTCCCTGTCCTTCACTGTCTCCCAGAGTTTGCTCACACTCATGCTCATTGAGTTAGTGATGCCATCCAACAATCTCATAAGAATCTGCCTGCAATGCAGGAGATGTGGGTTTGATACTTGGGTTGGAAAGAGCCTGTGTAGAAGGGAATGCTTACCCACTCTAGCATTCTTGCCTAGAGAATTATGTGGACAGAAGAGCTTGGGGGGCTATAGTCCATAGGGTGGCAAAGAATCAGACATGCCTGAAGCCACTAACACACTGGGGCTTCTCTGGTGGCTCAGATGGTAAAGAATAATGCATGTTAGCTTTATGAAGATTAAGAAATTTAGCTATAAGTCTTCACATCTTGAAACATTGAGTATTTATTTATAATGTTTTATGACACCTAGGGAGACAGTCTTCATAGAACACAGAGAACCATAGAAGGCTATAGTCTCTACCAAATATGAAAATAGAACCTTCTTTGGCCTAGTAAAAGGAAAAGAATCTGTGTTGGTAGGAAGTTTATTATACATATATACATCAATTATCCAATGCAGCAAAAGGCAAAGGGGATACAAAGAGTAAGCTCAGCAAGTATAAGGAAGGTTTAAAAGCCAATATTTCTCTCTCCACTCCCCACCCAACACATATCTTTATCACTGTCTCGCCTTAGTAGGTTTATGTTTGTGTGTATTCCCGGGTGGTTCAGTGGTAAAGAAATCACCTGCCAAGCAGAAGACTTGGTTTAATCTCTGTGTCTGGAAGATTCCCTGGAGGAGGAATTGGCAACTCACTCCAGTATTCTTGCCTGGGAAATCTAATAGACAGAGGAACCTGGCAGGCTATAATCCATGGGTTCACAAAGAATTGAACATGACTTAGAAACTAAACAGCAGAAACTTTCTTCAGATAAACTTTCCTTTCCTTTTCCATGTACATGTTCAGTTCACAAGTCATATGTTCCAAATATTCTATTAAAGGAACTACCCAGAGAAAGAGTAGCATCTGTTATTGCAAATTCCAAATTCCCTTGAGAAAGGATCTGACTGTCTTTGATTCATGTGGTCAACACAGACTGTTTTTGTAGATAGTGAACACAGCTTGATAAGTTATAACTATAGCTACTAGTAAGTCAGTTTTATGGGTTAGAGATTCTCCATGCTAGGTAGGAGTAGGTAGCTACTCCCTTCTCCAGGGAATCTTCCCAACCCAAAGATGGAACTAGGGTCTCCTACATTGCAGGCATATTCTTTACTGTCTGAGCCACCAAGGAAAGTCTAGAGATGAATGCTATTAAAAGGATACAGATGGTATCATGACTTATAAAAATACTCCAAATATTTTTTCACAGTTAGGAAAGATAAGAGATAAATGCTAGGCCTTATGTGATCTTGGTGAAGACATCTTAACACTGGGGCTTCTCTGGTGGCTCAGATGGTAAAGAATAATGCATGTTAGCTTTATGAAGATTAAGAAATTTAGCTATAAGTCTTCACATCTTGAAACATTGAGTATTTATTTATAATGTTTTATGACACCTAGGGAGACAGTCTTCATAGAACACAGAGAACCATAGAAGGCTATAGTCTCTACCAAATATGAAAATAGAACCTTCTTTGGCCTAGTAAAAGGAAAAGAATCTGTGTTGGTAGGAAGTTTATTATACATATATACATCAATTATCCAATGCAGCAAAAGGCAAAGGGGATACAAAGAGTAAGCTCAGCAAGTATAAGGAAGGTTTAAAAGCCAATATTTCTCTCTCACTCCCACCCAACACATATCTTTATCACTGTCTCGCCTTAGTAGGTTTATGTTTGTGTGTATTCCCGGGTGGTTCAGTGGTAAAGAAATCACCTGCCAAGCAGAAGACTTGGTTTAATCTCTGTGTCTGGAAGATTCCCTGGAGGAGGAATTGGCAACTCACTCCAGTATTCTTGCCTGGGAAATCTAATAGACAGAGGAACCTGGCAGGCTATAATCCATGGGTTCACAAAGAATTGAACATGACTTAGAAACTAAACAGCAGAAACTTTCTTCAGATAAACTTTCCTTTCCTTTTCCATGTACATGTTCAGTTCACAAGTCATATGTTCCAAATATTCTATTAAAGGAACTACCCAGAGAAAGAGTAGCATCTGTTATTGCAAATTCCAAATTCCCTTGAGAAAGGATCTGACTGTCTTTGATTCATGTGGTCAACACAGACTGTTTTTGTAGATAGTGAACACAGCTTGATAAGTTATAACTATAGCTACTAGTAAGTCAGTTTTATGGGTTAGAGATTCTCCATGCTAGGTAGGAGTAGGTAGCTACTCCCTTCTCCAGGGAATCTTCCCAACCCAAAGATGGAACTAGGGTCTCCTACATTGCAGGCATATTCTTTACTGTCTGAGCCACCAAGGAAAGTCTAGAGATGAATGCTATTAAAAGGATACAGATGGTATCATGACTTATAAAAATACTCCAAATATTTTTTTCACAGTTAGGAAAGATAAGAGATAAATGCTAGGCTTAGTCCCCTATTCAATTAATGTGATCTTGGTAATGTAAAGTTACTGATGGCTGAAGTATTTTTGAATAAATCTATATTTGCTTCAGGGATAGTAGAGCGATATGCTTGTTACAAGGATTTGAAGCCAGGCACATCTCAGTGTAATTATTTGCTGTGTCATATGATTGTTCCATACCATGGCCAAATTATTTAAATTTCCTAAATAGCAAAAATAAAGACAATAACATTAGTTGCATCATGCATTTCTTGAATGAATAGCAAGGAAGAGAAAACGTACAATTTGTTTTGCATAATGCTTGCACATAGAAAGTTTTGCCATATATTGAGGTGGTATTGGCATAAATAGAAGTTCTGGTAGAAAAGCATCTGGTAGAAACATCCATCAATATTTACCAATAAATATCCATCCATCAAGTGAAAGGGACTAGCTGCTTTAAATAAGTAACTGACACGTGATTTAGGCATTTACCTGATAGTGAAAGTTGCTCAGTCATGTCCAACTTTTTGTGACACATTGTAGAACCATGAAATTCTCCAGGAAAAAATACTGGAGTGGTTAACTTTTCCTTTTGCTAGGAGATTTTCCCAACCCAGGGATAGAACCCAGATCTACTTGCATTACACGCACATTCTTTACCATCTGAGCCACCTGAGAATCCCAAGAATACTGCAGTGGTAGTCTGTGCCATCTCCAGGGGATCTTCCCAAATCAGGAATCCAACCAGCATCTCCTGCATTGCAGGCGGATAGAGTTCTTGGGGAGAATCTGTTTCTTGACATTTTGTATCTTCTAGGCTCTGCCCATTCTTGGCTCATGGAAAATTTTTTCAGACTTCCCTGACTGCCTCTTTGAAGGACGTCTCCAATTATATTGATCCCACCTGGATAATCAAGTCTAATCTCTCCATCTCAAGGACAACTGATTAGTAATCTTAATTCACCTTTGCCCTGTAACATGAGAGGTTCAGCAATAAGGATGTGAACATCCTTGGGGAGTTATTATTCGCCCTACAACTGGTACATAAAAGTTTGAAAGTATTTTAAAAGTTAGCATTTACAAGCTTTGTACTTAGGTCAAGGCAGGGGACAAAAATACATATGAATAAGTAAATTACTCTGTTAGGCAAAGTAACTGATTGACTTTTTCTTCCTCATGATATAGATTTATGACAGGCATATTACTAAGCATTAATAAGAAATTAACCATCTGCAACAGAGGCCTTTCAAACGCTTATGTCATTTATAATCATATGTAATAATTGGGATATTGGACCATACTAAAAGACAGATTGAATGGATAATTAGATGAATTAGATGACTACAAGAGAAGCAAGGTTAAGCATTACATTACATTTTTAAATGATTAAGAACAAATGCATATATGAAAGTTGTGAAAAGTAAGACTTCAAGTTTTTTTTAATCTAGAAAAATGACTATCCTGCTAAGTATCTCAGTATGAATTTTCAATAACAAGCTTGCCTTTTTGTTTCTGAAAATGTAGAAGCTATTTAATTTTACCATCTGTTCTCAGAATGATTAAGTATAAATTAGTTGTGGGCAATAATTTTTAGAATGCATTGAATGCCAAGATAGTCTAAATGCTGCACAGGGAGAATTATTTTCCCAAATAATAAAGCAAACTATTTTTTAAAAAAGTGAAGTAATATACAGACTCTGCTACTTTAATATATAATTCTCAATTTTTTTTGTTCCAAGAATTTTGGGGTATTTGTATCCAGAATTTTATCTAAGTCCCTGATAATAGTATGTTTTTGTTTAAACAGAAATTCACTTACATTTCTTGCTTACTCCCAAATTTAACATTGAAATGGTAAATCCCAGCTCTTCTAAAAATAGGCATATAAGAGAAAAATAATGTTGAAATATTAAAATAGAAAATAAGACATGAACACATTGCTATATTTAAAGTGGGTAACCAACAAGATCCTACTGTGTAGCAAAGAGAACTCTGCTCAATGTTACATGGCAGTTTGGATGGGATGGCTTGGCTCATGGAAAATTTTTTCAGACTTCCCTGACTGCCTCTTTGAAGGACGTCTCCAATTATATTGATCCCACCTGGATAATCAAGTCTAATCTCTCCATCTCAAGGACAACTGATTAGTAATCTTAATTCACCTTTGCCCTGTAACATGAGAGGTTCAGCAATAAGGATGTGAACATCCTTGGGGAGTTATTATTCGCCCTACAACTGGTACATAAAAGTTTGAAAGTATTTTAAAAGTTAGCATTTACAAGCTTTGTACTTAGGTCAAGGCAGGGGACAAAAATACATATGAATAAGTAAATTACTCTGTTAGGCAAAGTAACTGATTGACTTTTTCTTCCTCATGATATAGATTTATGACAGGCATATTACTAAGCATTAATAAGAAATTAACCATCTGCAACAGAGGCCTTTCAAACGCTTATGTCATTTATAATCATATGTAATAATTGGGATATTGGACCATACTAAAAGACAGATTGAATGGATAATTAGATGAATTAGATGACTACAAGAGAAGCAAGGTTAAGCATTACATTACATTTTTAAATGATTAAGAACAAATGCATATATGAAAGTTGTGAAAAGTAAGACTTCAAGTTTTTTTTAATCTAGAAAAATGACTATCCTGCTAAGTATCTCAGTATGAATTTTCAATAACAAGCTTGCCTTTTTGTTTCTGAAAATGTAGAAGCTATTTAATTTTACCATCTGTTCTCAGAATGATTAAGTATAAATTAGTTGTGGGCAATAATTTTTAGAATGCATTGAATGCCAAGATAGTCTAAATGCTGCACAGGGAGAATTATTTTCCCAAATAATAAAGCAAACTATTTTTTTAAAAAGTGAAGTAATATACAGACTCTGCTACTTTAATATATAATTCTCAATTTTTTTTGTTCCAAGAATTTTGGGGTATTTGTATCCAGAATTTTATCTAAGTCCCTGATAATAGTATGTTTTTGTTTAAACAGAAATTCACTTACATTTCTTGCTTACTCCCAAATTTAACATTGAAATGGTAAATCCCAGCTCTTCTAAAAATAGGCATATAAGAGAAAAATAATGTTGAAATATTAAAATAGAAAATAAGACATGAACACATTGCTATATTTAAAGTGGGTAACCAACAAGATCCTACTGTGTAGCAAAGAGAACTCTGCTCAATGTTACATGGCAGTTTGGATGGGAGGGTAGTTTGGGATAGAATGGGCACATGCATAGTATGACTGAGTCCCTTAGCTGTTCACCTGAAAATATCACAACATTGTTAACAAGCTATACTCCAATTTAATATAAAAAGTTTAAAAAAATAGAAATAAAGAAAAACATTCAGGTTTACAGGTGAATGTTTTTAAAGAGGTGTAAATAGCTGAAGGAGATAACAGAATTACTTCAAATGAAGAAACAAGCCTAGAGTGAAAAAGAACTCAACTAAAATGTAAGCAGATTATTAAATTCTTGTAAGTGATTTAACAGAACAAATGAGATTCTAATTCTAATAAACATAGATTGCAGTGTGCCGAAATGGGCCATAAAAGTAAAAAAATGTGACACTGATAAATGATATATAAAGAATTTTAATGTGATATATTTTAGTAGGTCTGGAGGTTTACTTTGGTTGAATTGTTTAATGTCAAGGAATCAAACTTGGATATTCTCACTAGAGCACAGTAAAGCCAATCTACTTAGACTGGATTGTGCTGAAAGTACATTTAATGTGTGCAATGTGGGGCCAAACAAGGAAAACGAGTACTTTATGCGCAAAAGAATTTCCTGACACATTCAGGGTGTGTGTGTTTTCAATTGTGTTTGGCTGTTTACAACTCCATGCTCTGTAGCTTACCAACTCCTCTATCTATGGGTTTTCAAGGCAAGAATACTCTAGTCGGTTGTCATTTCCAGTTCGAGGGTATCTTCCTGATTCAGGGATTGAACTCAAGTCTCTTGGTGGTCCTTATTCCTGCACCACCTGGAGATTTGGGTATTTGTATCCAGAATTTTATCTAAGTCCCTGATAATAGTATGTTTTTGTTTAAACAGAAATTCACTTACATTTCTTGCTTACTCCCAAATTTAACATTGAAACGGTACATCCCAGCTCTTCTAAAAATAGGCATATAAGAGAAAATAATGTTGAAATATTAAAATAGAAAATAAGACATGAACACATTGCTATATTTAAAGTGGGTAACCAACAAGATCCTACTGTGTAGCAAAGAGAACTCTGCTCAATGTTACATGGCAGTTTGGATGGGAGGGTAGTTTGGGATAGAATGGGCACATGCATAGTATGACTGAGTCCCTTAGCTGTTCACCTGAAAATATCACAACATTGTTAACAAGCTATACTCCAATTTAATATAAAAAGTTTAAAAAAATAGAAATAAAGAAAAACATTCAGGTTTACAGGTGAATGTTTTTAAAGAGGTGTAAATAGCTGAAGGAGATAACAGAATTACTTCAAATGAAGAAACAAGCCTAGAGTGAAAAAGAACTCAACTAAAATGTAAGCAGATTATTAAATTCTTGTAAGTGATTTAACAGAACAAATGAGATTCTAATTCTAATAAACATAGATTGCAGTGTGCCGAAATGGGCCATAAAAGTAAAAAAATGTGACACTGATAAATGATATATAAAGAATTTTAATGTGATATATTTTAGTAGGTCTGGAGGTTTACTTTGGTTGAATTGTTTAATGTCAAGGAATCAAACTTGGATATTCTCACTAGAGCACAGTAAAGCCAATCTACTTAGACTGGATTGTGCTGAAAGTACATTTAATGTGTGCAATGTGGGGCCAAACAAGGAAAACGAGTACTTTATGCGCAAAAGAATTTCCTGACACATTCAGGGTGTGTGTGTTTTCAATTGTGTTTGGCTGTTTACAACTCCATGCTCTGTAGCTTACCAACTCCTCTATCTATGGGTTTTCAAGGCAAGAATACTCTAGTCGGTTGTCATTTCCAGTTCGAGGGTATCTTCCTGATTCAGGGATTGAACTCAAGTCTCTTGGTGGTCCTTATTCCTGCACCACCTGGAGATGTTTTCAGGGAAGGGATTTTGGGGGCAAAGTGAGGGAGAGGGTAGCAGCATCCTTGATTACCTCATCTAGGTCCTTCTGATTGCTGGTGATGAGGCCATCGGGAGTCAACATGATCAACCTTCATGTTCCAGCCAGTATGGGGTCTTGTGCTTGTGATCGAGATTCAGTTAACCTCTTCCATGGGGTGAGGGTATTAGTATCTGCAAAACAACACAAGGATAACATTCAGAATATTATCTATAGCCCCCAAGGAGGAACTAAAGGCCCTTGCCTTTGTTTTATGGCTAAACTATTATTATTTTGTCTGATTTTTTTCCTTTTTCTTCATTTTCTCACTTCTCTGAGCTGTTTTTTGGAATTCATGGATGGCCTACTAAGCTAAAGCTTTTCTGCAAGTAAGATGAGACAGTTAGGTGGGTCTATCCCTAGGAAGGTCCTGCAGGATCCTGTTCAGTTTTATAGGAACATGGCTCCAGAGAACTGATAAACCAGCTGATCTCCAAATGACAACAAGGAATTAAAAGGATCCTGAAAATCTGGTAGTATCCTTCACATTTGCATTACATGTGTGCTCAGTCTTGTTCAGCTCTTTTGACCCCAGGACCCTAGCCCACCAGGTTCCTCTGTCCATGGAATTTTCCAGGCAAGAATACTGAAATGGGTTGCTATTTCCTACTTCAGATACTTCACACTGATAATCTTTACTCTCTTACAAGATTTCCAACTCTTCTTCTTTTTTTGGTAAAATTCATGATGTCTTCTTTCCGTAATTCTCCTCTAATGCATATCCTTCTGTCAATACGGCATTGGACATCCAATTATCTCCACATTTATTATGAATGTTTAACTTTTAATTATAGATTATAAAATTTTCATCTTTTTAAAGTTTTCTCTGAAATATCTCTAGTTTTGTGTTGCATTTTGAAATTGTTGGCTCTTTTTCTTTCTAAATATCAAAAACTCTTATTCTATTTTTAAAATTTTATCTCATAATCTTTTCTCAGTTTTGCACTATCTTCTCTTAAATTTCAGAAGATATGTATAGTTTATTTAAAACACTATATGAACAATACTATATAAATATTCTATACTATCAAGTATGTATGAACAGTACTATAGTTCATATATACTCTTCTATGTGTGTCTTTTTGTACGTGTGTATAGATGCCTATGTTTTCCTTCTTTTTAAGTATTTTTAATATTCTATACTATAAAAAACAAGTATGTATGAACAGTAATATTAGAGGCCATCGAGTCAACATGATCAACCTTCATGTTCCATATGGGGTTCTTACGACTTCTTTTGGGGGTATTAGTATCTGCAAAACAACACAAGGATAACATTCAGAATATTATCTATAGCCCCCAAGGAGGAACTAAAGGCCCTTGCCTTTGTTTTATGGCTAAACTATTATTATTTTGTCTGATTTTTTTCCTTTTTCTTCATTTTCTCACTTCTCTGAGCTGTTTTTTGGAATTCATGGATGGCCTACTAAGCTAAAGCTTTTCTGCAAGTAAGATGAGACAGTTAGGTGGGTCTATCCCTAGGAAGGTCCTGCAGGATCCTGTTCAGTTTTATAGGAACATGGCTCCAGAGAACTGATAAACCAGCTGATCTCCAAATGACAACAAGGAATTAAAAGGATCCTGAAAATCTGGTAGTATCCTTCACATTTGCATTACATGTGTGCTCAGTCTTGTTCAGCTCTTTTTGACCCCAGGACCCTAGCCCACCAGGTTCCTCTGTCCATGGAATTTTCCAGGCAAGAATACTGAAATGGGTTGCTATTTCCTACTTCAGATACTTCACACTGATAATCTTTACTCTCTTACAAGATTTCCAACTCTTCTTCTTTTTTTGGTAAAATTCATGATGTCTTCTTTCCGTAATTCTCCTCTAATGCATATCCTTCTGTCAATACGGCATTGGACATCCAATTATCTCCACATTTATTATGAATGTTTAACTTTTAATTATAGATTATAAAATTTTCATCTTTTTAAAGTTTTCTCTGAAATATCTCTAGTTTTGTGTTGCATTTTGAAATTGTTGGCTCTTTTTCTTTCTAAATATCAAAAACTCTTATTCTATTTTTAAAATTTTATCTCATAATCTTTTCTCAGTTTTGCACTATCTTCTCTTAAATTTCAGAAGATATGTATAGTTTATTTAAAACACTATATGAACAATACTATATAAATATTCTATACTACCAAGTATGTATGAACAGTACTATAGTTCATATATACTCTTCTATGTGTGTCTTTTTGTACGTGTGTATAGATGCCTATGTTTTCCCTTCAGTATTTTCAATTGTAGTCTTTCCTTAGATATATTACAATCAATGTTTAAATGAATACTATGAGAAACTAAAAAGCTAATTTAAAGATTTCTACTGAGTGTAAATATTCATTACCCCTGGTGGGCATCACTGTAGAGTAATTACTTGGACTTTTTTAGTAGGGTTCCTCTAATGGTTTTTCCTATGAGTGAAGTTGACTTCTTAAGTTATGATACTCACGTCCTATTTGCACAGTATTAGGCTGACTTTAGGTGTTCTAAAACTGGGACAGAAATGGCAGCTATAGATTTCTGTTTTCTCTGTTCATAATTTCATAGAAAGGTCTTCAGACCTTCAGAAAGGTCTTCAACCCTGTCAACCACCTTGACCTTATTTATGAGAACAGAACGCTGGAAATCAGTTTCTGGAAATAAATGAACACAGAGTTTTATGGAACTGAGAGGCCACATTACAAGGTATTGAATGATGTCTTGGGAAGCATGGAGAACCAACTGTTTATACCCATTACTGAACTTTGACCCTGTGTTGAGTGTCTACCCTCTGCAGCATCACATGTATGCTTATGAGGTTCTTTCATGCTTCTCCAACTCCTCTATCCACGCATCCCCAGTTTCCACATTTATTATAGTAATTAACACAATTTACAGTGATACATTTCAGATTAAAGAACAATAACAACCTACATTTGCTAATATCAAATCTCCAAATTTCCCCCCACCTGCAGTTTTTTTTTTACTTTTTACGCTATTTTAATGAAGACATTATGCCTACTTTTGTGCTATGTGCTGTGCTCAGTTGCTCAATGGTGTCTGACTCTCTGCAGTCCATCAGGCTCCTCTGTCCATGGCATTTTCCAGGCAAGAATACTTGAATGGTTTGCCATTTTCTCCTCCAGGGGATCTTCCTGAGTCAGGGATTGAATCCATGTCTCCTATGTCTCCTACATTAGCAGGCAGATTCTATGTCACTGAGTCACCTGGGAATGTTGTGCCTTCTCCTTCCTGAGGCCAATTTTTACACTTGGGCCCCGTCTTCTTAGAACCTGTCATCCTCATATTGTCTCTCCTTTATTTTCAGAGTTGTTCAACCCACTCCCTATTTCACATTCATCAGAATCTTCTATGTGTGTCTTTTTACGTGTGTATAGATGCCTATGTTTTCCCTTCAGTATTTTCAATTGTAGTCTTTCCTTAGATATATTACAATCAATGTTTAAATGAATACTATGAGAAACTAAAAAGCTAATTTAAAGATTTCTACTGAGTGTAAATATTCATTACCCCTGGTGGGCATCACTGTAGAGTAATTACTTGGACTTTTTTAGTAGGGTTCCTCTAATGGTTTTTCCTATGAGTGAAGTTGACTTCTTAAGTTATGATACTCACGTCCTATTTGCACAGTATTAGGCTGACTTTAGGTGTTCTAAAACTGGGACAGAAATGGCAGCTATAGATTTCTGTTTTCTCTGTTCATAATTTCATAGAAAGGTCTTCAGACCTTCAGAAAGGTCTTCAACCCTGTGAACCACCTTGACCTTATTTATGAGAACAGAACGCTGGAAATCAGTTTCTGGAAATAAATGAACACAGAGTTTTATGGAACTGAGAGGCCACATTACAAGGTATTGAATGATGTCTTGGGAAGCATGGAGAACCAACTGTTTATACCCATTACTGAACTTTGACCCTGTGTTGAGTGTCTACCCTCTGCAGCATCACATGTATGCTTATGAGGTTCTTTCATGCTTCTCCAACTCCTCTATCCACGCATCCCCAGTTTCCACATTTATTATAGTAATTAACACAATTTACAGTGATACATTTCAGATTAAAGAACAATAACAACCTACATTTGCTAATATCAAATCTCCAAATTTCCCCCCACCTGCAGTTTTTTTTTTACTTTTTACGCTATTTTAATGAAGACATTATGCCTACTTTTGTGCTATGTGCTGTGCTCAGTTGCTCAATGGTGTCTGACTCTCTGCAGTCCATCAGGCTCCTCTGTCCATGGCATTTTCCAGGCAAGAATACTTGAATGGTTTGCCATTTTCTCCTCCAGGGGATCTTCCTGAGTCAGGGATTGAATCCATGTCTCCTATGTCTCCTACATTAGCAGGCAGATTCTATGTCACTGAGTCACCTGGGAATGTTGTGCCTTCTCCTTCCTGAGGCCAATTTTTACACTTGGGCCCCGTCTTCTTAGAACCTGTCATCCTCATATTGTCTCTCCTTTATTTTCAGAGTTGTTCAACCCACTCCCTATTTCACATCACAGCACCTCAGTCTCTTGGTATTTTAAAATTGAAAAATCCCTTGATCCCACAACTGTTTCTAAGTATCATCTCATCTCTTTCATTAAAAACTTTATTTTTCTAAAGTATAGTCTATAGTTAGTCTTTGACCTTTTACCTCTCAGATTAATATTAACCACAGAATATCCCAGTATGGATATAGTCTAAGCTATTCTTCATCAAAGCCTTCCTACAGTAGATTTTTTTTGGAGTACCGTCTTTATTCAGCTTCAAAAATTGATGCAGTTGAGTATGTCCTTGTCAGGACCTCTGCTCAGCTAAAATGGGCTGGGCTGCCAGATGCTAGCATAGCTCATTAAGACCAGTCAAAAATAATAAAAATTAAAAAATTGTCAAACCTTTCATGACTTACTGTAATAGTTGATGCAAGAGCCTTAATATCACTGGCTCCTCCATGTTTTATTTTTAACTCTAAGAAAAGACATGTTGAGGGTCAAGTGGATCAGAGTAGATATAATGGTTGTCTCACTGACAAGGGAATCCCAAACAAAAGGCTTCTGCAATATCATGTACACAAGAAATGAAGAGAGGGCCACGGGGAAGGGCTAGGAATAGAGAAGCACTAAATACTGAGTCAGAGTAGGGGAAAGTGTCTTTAAGAGCATTGCCTTCCTCTGGGAAGAAGGTTTCAGCAGGGGCACCTGAGGAAGGCTGTGATTGAAGGCCTCCCAGTAAAAAGCCCTCTAAATGAAGGCACCTGAGGAAGGCTGTGATTGAAGGCCTCCCAGTAGAAAGCACTATGAATGAGGCACCTGGGCTGGGATTTTAGCTAAAAAATGGCGGCCCAGAGGATTGAGTTCCTGACCTTAACTCCCTTCAGAGACTGCCATGCCCTCACTGAGCACCAAGTCTGGTATGCTGAGGGCAACTTTCCTTGAGAGGCCACCCAGGTAACATCCTTGTAATTTTCTATGGTTAGAACTGGAAAATAACATGTTGTTGTTGTTGTTGTTTTTAACAAAAAGTCAGACTCCTCAGTACTTATTGGTGAGACATTAGTGTCCCATGTTTTTTCATTCTGACAGTACTTTTGAGAGATTGTGCTGTATATTCTAATATTTAAAAGCAAGAACTGTGATGTGTAACTTCTTGGATTCAGAGACTAGCTCCATCTTTCATTAGATTTTGACCCTAGGAAAAGTTGTATGTTTCTGTGTACCTTGGTTTCCTCATCTGTAACTTGGGGAAAAATAGTGGAGTAAGAGGTCAGAGTTAATTTATGTTAAGCTTTTTAGATGTATTGTTTGACTTATTTTCATCATAATGTTATATTCTCATTTTCAAACTTCTAAGCTTTTACTTTAAATATTAGTGTAAAAGGAATGGTTAAGGGCCTTTTCAAACATTTCTTATTTATTTTTTCTTTAAGCATTTGCTATGTTATTTAAGAAATAATTTATTTGGCATCATAAAAATTAGTTGCAAAATTAATTGGAGTCTCTAGCTGTATTTCTTTAATATTTAATGACTTTTAATAATGTTTATTTAGAAATTTGTTTGAGGGATAATCATCATGTCTGAGTTTGTAAGAGACTTTGAGAGATATGGGTGAGTTATGAATGGTGAGTTAGAAAACAGAATGTGTGTGTGTTCTTAGCCGCTCCATTTTGCCCAGCTCTTTGTGACCCCATGGACTACAGGCCAAAGATTTCTTTGGAGTCCATGGAGTTTTCCAGGCAAGAATACTGGAGTGGGTTTCCATTTCCTCCTCCAGAGAATCTTCCAGACCCAGGGATCAGACCTGCATCTCTTGTGTCTCCTGCAATAATAGGTGGATTCTTTACCATTGAAACACCTGGGAATCTCTAGTAAATAGGATCCTCTGGTTTAAATGCTAAACTTAGGCTTTAATTATTTTTTTCTCCATGAAGAATGCCCAGACATCTCTTTTAATGGTTATACGTGGGATTGGGGGAATATTAAGAAGCAAATGAAATCTTAAATGATTTCCCCATTTGTAGTTTTTTTTTTTTTTTCCTATTCTTATCTCTTTGTCTATATAATTCCCTCATTTATGAAACAGCGAGGAGAACAAATATAAAAATGATGGTGAAAGACAGCTAACATGTGGAGTAAGTGTGGATTCTTTGATTTTATTTGTATACTTACGTATTGCAGCATTAATTTCCTACATTTTTGTAGACCTTAACTCTTAAAAGAATTTTTACATAAAACGTCTAACTTGATTTCTGTATCTACATTTATATCCTTGGCTCTACAAACTGCTTAGAATAAGTAAAATTATTTGTGCAATATGGTTGGAAGACAAAGAAGTGAAATGTACCTAATACCTTGTACATAGGCAGTACTCTATTCTCACTGAAGATTTTCATACTGACTATATTTGGTTATATAAAATGTACTAAATTATATAGGTGCATAAAATATATATATATAGATGTTAAGTGCCTTTTCAAACATTTCTTATTTATTTTTTCTTTAAGCATTTGCTATGTTATTTAAGAAATAATTTATTTGGCATCATAAAAATTAGTTGCAAAATTAATTGGAGTCTCTAGCTGTATTTCTTTAATATTTAATGACTTTTAATAATGTTTATTTAGAAATTTGTTTGAGGGATAATCATCATGTCTGAGTTTGTAAGAGACTTTGAGAGATATGGGTGAGTTATGAATGGTGAGTTAGAAAACAGAATGTGTGTGTGTTCTTAGCCGCTCCATTTTGCCCAGCTCTTTGTGACCCCATGGACTACAGGCCAAAGATTTCTTTGGAGTCCATGGAGTTTTCCAGGCAAGAATACTGGAGTGGGTTTCCATTTCCTCCTCCAGAGAATCTTCCAGACCCAGGGATCAGACCTGCATCTCTTGTGTCTCCTGCAATAATAGGTGGATTCTTTACCATTGAAACACCTGGGAATCTCTAGTAAATAGGATCCTCTGGTTTAAATGCTAAACTTAGGCTTTAATTATTTTTTTCTCCATGAAGAATGCCCAGACATCTCTTTTAATGGTTATACGTGGGATTGGGGGAATATTAAGAAGCAAATGAAATCTTAAATGATTTCCCCATTTGTAGTTTTTTTTTTTTTCCTATTCTTATCTCTTTGTCTATATAATTCCCTCATTTATGAAACAGCGAGGAGAACAAATATAAAAATGATGGTGAAAGACAGCTAACATGTGGAGTAAGTGTGGATTCTTTGATTTTATTTGTATACTTACGTGTTGCAGCATTAATTTCCTACATTTTTGTAGACCTTAACTCTTAAAAGAATTTTTACATAAAACGTCTAACTTGATTTCTGTATCTACATTTATATCCTTGGCTCTACAAACTGCTTAGAATAAGTAAAATTATTTGTGCAATATGGTTGGAAGACAAAGAAGTGAAATGTACCTAATACCTTGTACATAGGCAGTACTCTATTCTCACTGAAGATTTTCATACTGACTATATTTGGTTATATAAAAATGTACTAAATTATATAGGTGCATAAAATATATATATATAGATGTTTAAAAATTATGATAAAGAATTTTTGTGACTAGCCATGATAGCAGCCTAGTTACTAAAAATATTTCATATTAGAATTGTTGTCAAGTTGACTCTCTGAATGGAGCCCTAGACTATAGGTTGTCTTTAAAATAACCTCAAAATGGATTTGCTCTTCACCAGAGTTTACAAAAGTTTCAGAATACTGGGAAGAGGATACACTCTTTACAGCCTCGATTTACTATTTAAGAGGTTGGAAGCATTTGAAAAAAAAATGTGTTAATATGATTGGAACACAAACAAAAACCTCATTTTCTGAGAACTGCTTCAATTATTTTTATGTCTTATACCCTGATTAGGAAAATGTGCACACATGCACCCCAAATCTAAAACCTTTTGACACATAAAAGTTTCCATCTGTACTTATTAATATAGCTAAATTTTGTCTATAGATCTCTTAAGCATATAACCTTTACTGACTTTCACTTGAGCTCTATACACATGAAATGTGCATGGTAATGATAATATTTGTGTAGCAACTTTGAGTGTAAAGGATACTGAATGACTTCACAAATACAGTTTAATTTATTCTAATGTGAGGGACAATCAGGCAAACTGTTTATCTGGTTTACTTCAAAATTTGTTAGTGATTTCTGAATATACTTGTTTAACTTATGTCATTAATTGCTCTAGTGAATATAGAATTAGAGTGTATTCTAGACTCTAAAGCACATTATCACAAATAAAATGGTATAAAATTTGATAAAAGATTGGACTTAAATTGCTAAAATATGTTGGAAGTGAAGTTACTTAAGAAACATACAAGGTACAATGTTTAAAAATAATATATTCTTGATGAAACATTGCATAGAATGGTTCAAAATGAGATTAGAAAGTGAAATGAATTTTCTATGTTTAGTTTTACTGTCTAAGGAAATTTAATAGTTTAGGTAGAATACTAATAATTGAGGACATCTAAGGGCATCTTAGATTTCTTTTTGACATTTGTACCTAGATTAAAAATAGTGAAATAGTTGTCTGTCTTTCTTTATAAACCCTGAAACCACCAGAAAGTGAGGTTGAAAAACTAAAATATTAAAGCCAATTGATAATAGGTTTCTAGACATCAATGTTACATTGCTCTTTATTATATTTATTTGGCTATACCATCCATCAAAGATACATATAAAGTTATGATGATGTCACTTTCAATAACATGCTTGAGAGGATCAGTTTTTACATACTGGCATACCATCCAGTTTAAATACTCTGTTTTTCCAGGCAGTCACTAGAAGACTCTCACATTTCATGAATTACAGCATTCACCATAGTAATGCTCTAGTTAAAAGTTACCTTGTGTGTTTATTTTTGCATAGTTTCCTAAGTGCCAGTGTTTTGTAATCTTTGTTTCTGGGCACACATGATTTGGTAAGCCTACGTATAAGAAGGCGGCGACTACACAGTAGAGAGGTGGAACAGTGACAATCAAAATGAAGTCTCAGCAATTGAGTTTTTGTGTATCTGGTAAAGAAATTAGTGTAAATTGGAGACAAAAGATGAGGGGCTGAAACGATAAAGTCTATAATATTAACAAATAATCCATTATGATATAATATGTTATTATCATTCATAAGTGAAATTCTTCCTCTCTTTGATATTTATCCCTTTTATTTTCCTGGTTACAATTAACTTTTCTGGGTTTACATTTAAATATTCTCACTTTTTTTCCACTTGATATTTTTTCCCCTATATAGAGCTACAAACTTTTCCTATTAAATTGTGCTATATAAATTCTAGACTCTAAAGCACATTATCACAAATAAAATGGTATAAAATTTGATAAAAGATTGGACTTAAATTGCTAAAATATGTTGGAAGTGAAGTTACTTAAGAAACATACAAGGTACAATGTTTAAAAATAATATATTCTTGATGAAACATTGCATAGAATGGTTCAAAATGAGATTAGAAAGTGAAATGAATTTTCTATGTTTAGTTTTACTGTCTAAGGAAATTTAATAGTTTAGGTAGAATACTAATAATTGAGGACATCTAAGGGCATCTTAGATTTATTTTTGACATTTGTACCTAGATTAAAAATAGTGAAATAGTTGTCTGTCTTTCTTTATAAACCCTGAAACCACCAGAAAGTGAGGTTGAAAAACTAAAATATTAAAGCCAATTGATAATAGGTTTCTAGACATCAATGTTACATTGCTCTTTATTATATTTATTTGGCTATACCATCCATCAAAGATACATATAAAGTTATGATGATGTCACTTTCAATAACATGCTTGAGAGGATCAGTTTTTATATACTGGCATACCATCCAGTTTAAATACTCTGTTTTTCCAGGCAGTCACTAGAAGACTCTCACATTTCATGAATTACAGCATTCACCATAGTAATGCTCTAGTTAAAAGTTACCTTGTGTGTTTATTTTTGCATAGTTTCCTAAGTGCCAGTGTTTTGTAATCTTTGTTTCTGGGCACACATGATTTGGTAAGCCTACGTATAAGAAGGCGGCGACTACACAGTAGAGAGGTGGAACAGTGACAATCAAAATGAAGTCTCAGCAATTGAGTTTTTGTGTATCTGGTAAAGAAATTAGTGTAAATTGGAGACAAAAGATGAGGGGCTGAAACGATAAAGTCTATAATATTAACAAATAATCCATTATGATATAATATGTTATTATCATTCATAAGTGAAATTCTTCCTCTCTTTGATATTTATCCCTTTTATTTTCCTGGTTACAATTAACTTTTCTGGGTTTACATTTAAATATTCTCACTTTTTTTCCACTTGATATTTTTTCCCCTATATAGAGCTACAAACTTTTCCTATTAAATTGTGCTATATAAATTCTAGAAGCAAAAATCAATACAAGTTTTTCAAGGTGATGTTGTTGCAACATATTTCACATACTGGGAAATAACCAAACTTGCATATTTAATTATGACTTAAATTATTTTGGATACTATCAATGCATAATACATTTCAGTATTAATTAAAGAAAGAGACCCTTCAGTGTCTTCCATTGTAGGTCATGCACAGTATTCAAAAATCAATTTCATAATTGAATATAGAAAGTTTATTTGGCTTTGTGTAAAATACTATCACATCTGAAGAAAATAAGCTCTGAAACTGAACCATTTGACATAATATCTTATTGCAATTAACTGGCAAGATCTACTGACATTTATGATATATAAATGTGTTCAGCAGTTACCTCCTTTGACAATGGAAGTGCAGTGTTGATTTTTCCCCTTTCAATTATCCCTATTTCACTTACTTTATAGAACAATGACCTAAGTGAAATATAAATACGTATTTCCACATTCCTTCCTCCTCAACTATACTAGGCATCAGTCATATTACTAGATATGCATACTGCAGTAGCATGTTACTGAATTACGTACATCATCTTACTTGAAAATTTCATATCTTTGTTGAAGAGTTGCATAAAGTTGTGGGTTTTTTTTCCACTATATTGAACATTTATACATTCTAAAGCAGTTTGTCCTATCTTTATACAACTGGAAATTTCTTTTGAAGCAGTGAATTCCTGAAGAAGACTCCTGGTTTGTACTATAGGTTAGTAGTTTGAGTTAAAATTAGACCAAATTGGCATGTACGGTGAGACCATGGTCAAAACAGTTTCTGTGCCATTGTTTCAAATTGTCAGTCAGAATTCTCTAGGTGAACTGCTAGAGTTGCAAGAACCTTGCACAATACCAAGTGTAATTTAAATGTATGATACTATTTTTTTTATTTTTCCTATGGTTCCTCATATACTTTTTTCTATCTCAAGTGATTTGATAATAATTTGTAATTAAGTTACAGAATCCCTTTCTTAGTCTAAAAATTTTTATTACTGGGGGAGGTGACAAAGAAAGACAGATTAAATCTTCCCTTTGCTTCAGGTTAGTTTTTAACAAATTTTTGTATGTATACTCAGGTTTTGATGATTGATCCTTTGTGTTAAGAAAGGCTTAATGATATTTTTCAAATTCCCCTTGGTCTGTTTAATGTTTTTTTTTTTTTTCTGATCTTCTATGACACTTTCCCCAGGTCTTAGTACCAAGGATACTGATTTGGCCGTCATTCACGTCTCTGAATGACTATTCATCTTATATATGTGTCTCCTATATGGACTTTTTATCAATAGAAAGAAATGTTAGAGATGATATTTATTTCTGGCTTCATGTTCTGGTAATTCAATGATCCGAAAAGTGAGAGAAAAAATAAGAAAGCTGTTATTGAAACATATATAATATTTCATTCCTAGCATGTTACTCCTGTTGGGCCTTTCCATAAGGGATGTGCTGAAATAATCGAGTCATGTCTTTAAATTTTAAAGAAGGAGATTGAGCTACTAAGTGGTGCCAAATTAAGAAAATCTGTGAGGTTAAAGCACGTAATTGGGCAGCCTTTGTTTTTATACTGATTCTAGATTCTTATATTTTAATTTCATGTATATTGAAAAACATGAATGATTTTGTATTTCTTTTGTGGAAATAAAGGCCAAACAACTGACAATCAGTGAAGGCTATTTTTCAGAGCTTGTTTTTACAAGGAAGTCATCACCATCACTTCTGCTTTGGAAGAAACTGAAAGGCGGACAGTAGAATGGTAAAGGTTTCTAGTTGAAAAAAATAGGAGGCTTCAGGAATGTCCTTTCTGGAGACTTTCTTAACACAAGGAAGTTGTAGGTAGGCTAAGCAGAAACAGGGTATCCAGTGTGATTTGCTGTGTTGCTGCTTAGTCGCTCATTCGCATCTTACTCTTTGAGGCCCCATGGACCGTAGCCCACCAGGCTCCTCTGCCCATTGGATTTTAGCAGAATCAGGGGTACTATACCCTCCTCCTGGCCATTTCTGTAATCTCAAGATGGTTTAAAATTTACTGGTTCCTCATATACTTTTTTCTATCTCAAGTGATTTGATAATAATTTGTAATTAAGTTACAGAATCCCTTTCTTAGTCTAAAAATTTTTATTACTGGGGGAGGTGACAAAGAAAGACAGATTAAATCTTCCCTTTGCTTCAGGTTAGTTTTTAACAAATTTTTGTATGTATACTCAGGTTTTGATGATTGATCCTTTGTGTTAAGAAAGGCTTAATGATATTTTTCAAATTCCCCTTGGTCTGTTTAATGTTTTTTTTTTTTTTTTTTTTCTGATCTTCTATGACACTTTCCCCAGGTCTTAGTACCAAGGATACTGATTTGGCCGTCATTCACGTCTCTGAATGACTATTCATCTTATATATGTGTCTCCTATATGGACTTTTTATCAATAGAAAGAAATGTTAGAGATGATATTTATTTCTGGCTTCATGTTCTGGTAATTCAATGATCCGAAAAGTGAGAGAAAAAATAAGAAAGCTGTTATTGAAACATATATAATATTTCATTCCTAGCATGTTACTCCTGTTGGGCCTTTCCATAAGGGATGTGCTGAAATAATCGAGTCATGTCTTTAAATTTTAAAGAAGGAGATTGAGCTACTAAGTGGTGCCAAATTAAGAAAATCTGTGAGGTTAAAGCACGTAATTGGGCAGCCTTTGTTTTTTTTTATACTGATTCTAGATTCTTATATTTTAATTTCATGTATATTGAAAAACATGAATGATTTTGTATTTCTTTTGTGGAAATAAAGGCCAAACAACTGACAATCAGTGAAGGCTATTTTTCAGAGCTTGTTTTTACAAGGAAGTCATCACCATCACTTCTGCTTTGGAAGAAACTGAAAGGCGGACAGTAGAATGGTAAAGGTTTCTAGTTGAAAAAAATAGGAGGCTTCAGGAATGTCCTTTCTGGAGACTTTCTTAACACAAGGAAGTTGTAGGTAGGCTAAGCAGAAACAGGGTATCCAGTGTGATTTGCTGTGTTGCTGCTTAGTCGCTCATTCGCATCTTACTCTCTGAGGCCCCATGGACCGTAGCCCACCAGGCTCCTCTGCCCATTGGATTTTCCAGGCAAGAATTCTGGAGTGGGTTACTATACCCTCCTCCTGGGGATCTTTGCAACTCAGGGATTGTACCCATGTCTCCTACATCTCCCCTAACAGGCAGATTCTTTACCACTAGCACCAACTGAGAAGCCCCCACTGTAATTAGTTATATGTTTTTATTTTATTTTATATGGTTGGCATGTGATGGAAGCTGAGAATGTGTTATCTAATTTCTGGCCATTTTAGGCTGATTATAATAGCAGTTTGTTGGCTTCCTGGAACATTAGCTGGAAATAATGAGTAGTCTGACTTTTCCACATGTTTTTCTTGTGGTTGCTAAGTTGGATTCCTGGGCTGGTTACTCTAAATAATTCCTTGGGTTTCTCAGCTACTTGCTATAGATTGTTGTGTCAGAGTTCTGTTTTAATGTATGGTCTGGTCATTGTCCACTTGTTTCTTCAGTCTCTCACTTTGAAGAGACAAACTTAATATGTTTTTGCTAAAAAAGCTTAGGCTTCAGGTTGATGAGCAAAAGAATAGTTGTAAAAACTAGAACTATAACTGAGAAGACATGTAAAACACATTTAATAAAGATATTATGCATTGCAATTAATTTATCATATATTTTATGAAGACTTGCTATTACTTGAATATCTTTCTTCACAGTCCTATATTGTTGAAGACAAGGTTTTGTAAGAATAGAACTAATTTTTATTGAATTTGTAAAAAAAAAAAAATTGACCTTAAATAGGAAAATTTCTATTCAGCTGATTATTTATAAATGGAAGGTACTTTTCATTGATGCATACATACATCTTTTAGGTTGTAATTAGTCTCTTATTTCTGAAAGTAGTTTTAAAACTTCCCCAAATTCTGGAGAGAATTAAAGAGCTTGTTTTACAAGGAAGTCATCACCATCACTTCTGCTTTGGAAGAAACTGAAAGGCGGACAGTAGAATGGTAAAGGTTTCTAGTTGAAAAAAATAGGAGGCTTCAGGAATGTCCTTTCTGGAGACTTTCTTAACACAAGGAAGTTGTAGGTAGGCTAAGCAGAAACAGGGTATCCAGTGTGATTTGCTGTGTTGCTGCTTAGTCGCTCATTCGCATCTTACTCTCTGAGGCCCCATGGACCGTAGCCCACCAGGCTCCTCTGCCCATTGGATTTTCCAGGCAAGAATTCTGGAGTGGGTTACTATACCCTCCTCCTGGGGATCTTTGCAACTCAGGGATTGTACCCATGTCTCCTACATCTCCCCTAACAGGCAGATTCTTTACCACTAGCACCAACTGAGAAGCCCCCACTGTAATTAGTTATATGTTTTTATTTTATTTTATATGGTTGGTCATGTGATGGAAGCTGAGAATGTGTTATCTAATTTCTGGCCATTTTAGGCTGATTATAATAGCAGTTTGTTGGCTTCCTGGAACATTAGCTGGAAATAATGAGTAGTCTGACTTTTCCACATGTTTTTCTTGTGGTTGCTAAGTTGGATTCCTGGGCTGGTTACTCTAAATAATTCCTTGGGTTTCTCAGCTACTTGCTATAGATTGTTGTGTCAGAGTTCTGTTTTAATGTATGGTCTGGTCATTGTCCACTTGTTTCTTCAGTCTCTCACTTTGAAGAGACAAACTTAATATGTTTTTGCTAAAAAAGCTTAGGCTTCAGGTTGATGAGCAAAAGAATAGTTGTAAAAACTAGAACTATAACTGAGAAGACATGTAAAACACATTTAATAAAGATATTATGCATTGTAATTAATTTATCATATATTTTATGAAGACTTGCTATTACTTGAATATCTTTCTTCACAGTCCTATATTGTTGAAGACAAGGTTTTGTAAGAATAGAACTAATTTTTATTGAATTTGTAAAAAAAAAAAATTGACCTTAAATAGGAAAATTTCTATTCAGCTGATTATTTATAAATGGAAGGTACTTTTCATTGATGCATACATACATCTTTTAGGTTGTAATTAGTCTCTTATTTCTGAAAGTAGTTTTAAAACTTCCCCAAATTCTGGAGAGAATTAAATGTGTCCATACAAATAATTTCTGCCATTTATTGAATTTATAGTGTACATTAGACAGTTTACTGTCTCTATATGATCAGTAAAACTCTCTAAGGAGTAGTATACTTATGTTTATTTATTAACATCAGGAAAGCTGACCCAGGGAATGTTTAAATTCTCATAGGCTGAGAATAGAGGGTTCTGTGTCTTCCTCCATTATGTTTCACAGTCTTAGTGCTTTGTCCTGTCTAAAAACTGTTTATCTACAAATAGTATGTCTCCTAAAGTGAAGCTATAAATTAAATACAATGTCCCGAGTGAGAAAGACAGAAATTACACTGATTTGGAATTAAACCTGATCCCTTCTATGTCACTGAACCACTAATGCATAACTGTGAGGTAATAGAGAATAATTCAGCAAATTGACTTTGAAATAAGGGAAAAGGAAAATATGAGGGCATTTCTAATTATTGCAGACCATTCTAGATTTTAAATCTAATTTAAACACATTTTTAAGTAACAAATACTAGAAGCAGCCTAAATAGTTAAATAGTTATGCATTTACGTATTGAATCATTATGTATTAACTGAACATAATCCACTAACTTTAGTGAGGATATCCAGTTGGGGTTTTCTTAAACAAGTATTTGTGATCAACAAAAGAAGTGATTTTTAACTTTACCTGCGTATTTAAATATTGACTGTGTGTGTTTGGCTATTACCTAAAATGTGGCAATGTTTAACTTGATTTTCAGTGGCAAATACACATTTTTAACTAAATATGTTCACTATATATTAAATGAATCTTTCTTTTTTAATTGTAATGGTTGAGCATTTTTAATTATTAAGTAATCATCAAATTGAATAATTGCTTTTTGGGGTTATGGGGGGAGGGCAGAAAGTCACTGTTAGTGGTCCAAGAAACAAATACAGCATGTTGGTCTCTTTGTGATTTTCATCACTCTGGTATAGCAGATGAGTACTCAACAAAAACTCAGCCAATTAGCCTGACAAATGGCATACACTTCTATATAGAAACGTTTTCTTTCACCGCCATCATTTTATACTAAATGTACATATTAGCACTGTTATTTAAAATGTCTTCAACTGTGTATTTACATTTGTTCTCTCTTGTTTTCTTTTGAGCTCAAGGTACATAGAGTTCTTTTTTCTTAGATAACTTCATGTAGGACATTAGAAATAACATTAGAAATTTTAACAGAATCCTTTAGATTTTATGTCACGATGCATTTCAACATTCGGTTTCTGAACCTGGACTCTTCTAATAAAAATATTCTAATTCCATGAATGTTTTGCATACATAATGACTGAATAGCCGTCCACAAACTAAAGATTCCCAAGAGTGTTTTGTGCTTTACTTTATTTTCATGGGAGCTAGATGCCAGGTTGAGCTCTCCTGTCACCTTGTACTCTACATTTTAGATGTTTGAAAGAGACTGTTTCCTGTATTCTCTCTATAAAATGAATTCAATAGCAATGATTACTAAAATTATGACATAGAGAACACTGTCTTGCAATTTATTTATGCTTTAATGTCCCTTAACATTAGTGGCTGAAAGACAATGTCCTTGTCCTATGCCTCTTTTTATTTGCTCTGTCTTAGGAACTGGCACAGTGACCTATACGGATTGAATAGGTTTTTATTGTTTTTGTTGACTATCTAGATATATGTAGATATCTGATCTTTTGATCTAATTTTGTTATAGGATAACATCTCATCATGCCCCAGTCACTTGGTTCTCCTACTTTAAGGTCTACTTTTTCTCAATTTTCATTGTACTGCTTTGCTATTATATTTCTAGATTTTGATGTCTCTCAGGGTCCTGTCTTCAATACTCTCTGCGCTTGATAGCTCGTGAAACTATATTTCCAATCCCAATGTACCATAACCCTCTTCTGGGAATTATATGTTTATATTCATACACACACATATATTGATATGAGCACATTGACATATATGTAAACATAATCATATATATGTGTACATCTACAAATGCAATATGCATATCTAATGAACAAATATACACATTCTCCCCAGTTGGGTTTTATAGGCATCTCATTGATTGTCACCCATTTAGTCACACATGGTTACTGAGCACCTGCCTCCAGATAGCATGACAATCATCACTACGTTACTATGTCCAAAAGAAAGCAAATTCTTTGATTTCCCCCAACTACAACATAATTATGAATACATATTCTGAAATAGGACTGAATTGCTCTATTTTTACTTGTTCTCATTCTTTCCAGGGCTATAATCCTAAACTGTGATCATTTCTCCTTTAGAAAACTCCAACTTTGCCCTGAAGCGAATCTCTCTACCTCTACTCTTGTTCTCAGGAGAACAATCACAGTAAATCACAGTAAAGTTTTAAAGTATAAGCACCAAATTCTTCATAATGACTTACAAGTTTGGCTTCTCTGTCTTTTTTGGCTACATATGTCTGTACTTTCTCCCTGATAGTCATTGCCTAGTCATAATGGTAAATGGCAAAAATGCAAATTATTTCTCTCTTCCAGGGTGTTTTCAGTTTGTTTATTTGTAATTTTAGAGTTTTATTATTCTCCAGTTTAAAAATCTTCTCTCAGGTGTTCACCTGCCTGACACTTTCTTCATTTATGTGTCATTTCAAATGTCATTCTCTAGGATGTTCTTGGTATGATCATAGGCAACATATTTACCCATGACTATGCTATATCCTCTTCCTTGATTTTGTCACTATAAGGGGTTATCCTATTTGCTTTTGTTTCATTTGATTAGAGAGAGCCTATTCTTTTATGACAAATTTAAGTTGTGAAATCCACACCACCACCTCAGGTCTCACAGGAGTCAAACAGGAAGATAAGAATTCCCTTATCTCCTTCTCACTACTCTCCATCCCACCTAGGGGTTAGGGATTTTATAGCGACTTCAGAATTTATATATGAAGAGTAAGGCTGTATAAGCTTGTTACCCTGAGATGATGAGAGAACCCACATCACAGGTATTGAAACAGTCAGTTGCTAACAATCAAAGGTCCTTTGAGAATTTCACATCACTATAGAATTTGGAGTGAAGAAAGGCCAACAATTTTGAGCATAGGAAAGTGGGTAACCAAGGTACAAAAGGGAAGGAGACTGAGGTGGCATCCTGAATGAACTCAGTTGCCAAAGGGGAGAAGATATATTTATGAATTACTGAAATATATTTGATTTACTTAAATTTATAACATAAATGTATCCAATATAGGAAAAAAAAAAAAGAAAAAAAACCTTGAAGGTCCAGAACTAAGTTTAAATTCATGATAGGCAAATAAATAGCAAAATAATAATGATACAACTAAGAACACATGAACCTCTAAAAACAACAGAGACTGTTGACTCTTGCTCTAGGTGATGCTGAAGCACAGTCATCACACCAGGAACAATTTCTAATAGAATAAGAGTAAATGCAAATACCTCCTTTTGTCCTTGTTGTATAGCATGTGCAATCTCAGTTTCCCAAGCAGTGATCAAACCTGTGTCCCCTGCATTGGCAGTATAGACTCTTAACCATGGGACTACCATGGAAGCCCCAAAATGCAAGTACTTTTTTAAAAAGCACAAAATACATGATTAGTCAACTTGGATTATTCATCCTACTAGAGTCTGCTTTGTTCATAGATCATTACAGATCATGACATATCAGGGTATCCTCATGAAATATGTCTTCTGTTACATTAAAATATAAATGAAAAACATTTTCCAAACAAATGCTACACTAAGGTATTTTAGATTAAATATTTTCTTTGCTCTTTAAAATTTAATTCATATGGAAGGCTTATTCCCAATATGCAACTGATAATAGAAAAAATATGCAGGAATCATGTCAAAGGATACAAGTTTCAGTGCTATACACAGAACTAAAGTCCTATGGAATAATGTGTGTAACTCCAAGTAAAGATAGAATGTATATAAAGAAGGTTTAAATAACATTAGCCAAAGGGGTAAAATACTAAAAATATTTTGAAGGGGAGAGGATGTGTTGGGCTTTAGTGTTTTTTCTCCTTTTTCCTTGCTGTTTTTCTGAGAACATTTTGGACAAATGAGAGGCTTAGAAAGTAAATGAACGTGTTGATATTTGTTGGAGCTAAAGGAAATTTCAGGAGATCAAGAAGAGGAAGAGGAGTTAACCAAGGTACAAAAGGGAAGGAGACTGAGGTGGCATCCTGAATGAACTCAGTTGCCAAAGGGGAGAAGATATATTTATGAATTACTGAAATATATTTGATTTACTTAAATTTATAACATAAATGTATCCAATATAGGAAAAAAAAAAAAAAAACCTTGAAGGTCCAGAACTAAGTTTAAATTCATGATAGGCAAATAAATAGCAAAATAATAATGATACAACTAAGAACACATGAACCTCTAAAAACAACAGAGACTGTTGACTCTTGCTCTAGGTGATGCTGAAGCACAGTCATCACACCAGGAACAATTTCTAATAGAATAAGAGTAAATGCAAATACCTCCTTTTGTCCTTGTTGTATAGCATGTGCAATCTCAGTTTCCCAAGCAGTGATCAAACCTGTGTCCCCTGCATTGGCAGTATAGACTCTTAACCATGGGACTACCATGGAAGCCCCAAAATGCAAGTACTTTTTAATAAGCACAAAATACATGATTAGTCAACTTGGATTATTCATCCTACTAGAGTCTGCTTTGTTCATAGATCATTACAGATCATGACATATCAGGGTATCCTCATGAAATATGTCTTCTGTTACATTAAAATATAAATGAAAAACATTTTCCAAACAAATGCTACACTAAGGTATTTTAGATTAAATATTTTCTTTGCTCTTTAAAATTTAATTCATATGGAAGGCTTATTCCCAATATGCAACTGATAATAGAAAAAATATGCAGGAATCATGTCAAAGGATACAAGTTTCAGTGCTATACACAGAACTAAAGTCCTATGGAATAATGTGTGTAACTCCAAGTAAAGATAGAATGTATATAAAGAAGGTTTAAATAACATTAGCCAAAGGGGTAAAATACTAAAAATATTTTGAAGGGGAGAGGATGTGTTGGGCTTTAGTGTTTTTTTCTCCCTTTTTCCTTGCTGTTTTTCTGAGAACATTTTGGACAAATGAGAGGCTTAGAAAGTAAATGAACGTGTTGATATTTGTTGGAGCTAAAGGAAATTTCAAGGCAGATCAAGAAGAGGAAGAGGAGTTAACCAGGGAGTATCTCAATATGAGCCTTGCCATTCACTTAAATGAATAGTCCAGAAACTTTATCACACTCATAATTCACTTCCGTATGGAATGTACTTAGTCGTCTCTCCTAGAGAAATGATATTGCACCATACAAGATTAATATAGCTTGGGCCCTGGTGGCCGTTATGTTGCCACAGGTTTATGGTTTTCCTACAGCATTTTGATTTATGATACCCTTCCTTTTAATAGAGGTTCATTATTTGTACATTAGGTTTGTAACTTACTCCATCATATGGAGACTTCTATTAATCAGGGCCTCTATGTAGTTCAGTCTGATATTACTGTCCTTTTTGACAGGATTGCTCAAGCAGAACAATTTGTTAAATGTTGAAACCCTCAATGGTTTAAGATTCACTTCACCAGCTGGAGAAACACTTTCATTTTGATGCAAAATGACTCTTATGTGTCATTTTGTATGTCATTTAATCTAGGTGATTGACTCTTCAATTTAAGTAACTCACTGCTATTTGTTTTGATTTTTATAGGACTTTGCTTTAGGGAAAAAAAAAAAAAAAAAAGATCCAAAATACAAAACTATATCCTATTCTTAACATGTCTCTTGATAGAGTAGGGAGGAGATAAAAACAGAACACTCAGTATGCTGTGGCTTTTAGTAGCTCAGCTGGTAAATAATCTGCCTGCAATGCAGGAGACCCTGGTTGGAATCCTGGGTCAGGAAGATCCCCTGGAGAAGGAACAGGCTAACCACTCCAGTATTCTTGGACTTCCCTAATGACTCAAGTAGTAAAGAATCTGTCCACAACGCGGGAGACCTGGGTGCAATCCCTGGGTTGGGAAGATCCCCTGGGGAAGAGAAAAGCTACCCACTCCAATATTCTTGCCTGGAAAATTCCATGGACAGAGGAGCCTGGCAGTCCATGGGGTCATAAAGAGTGAGTCAACTGAGTGGCTTTCATTTTGGTTCATAATGTTAGTATCTTTCCCACAGATGTTATTTTTATCAGAGGGAGAGAGAAACATGGAGAAGGAAGTTATTTTTATCTGAGAAAAAGAGGGCAGTTTAAGATCACATTCAGTATTTATGAACATTTTAAATTCTAAAATCCCACATAATTCTAATCCATTGCAGGTTTATGGAAACTATGTTTCTGTGACTTTATATTTTGTTCCATAACTCCACACTTCAAAAGGAGAAGATCAATTCTAATGAGTTTTATTTGCTAAGGAATATTAATAATGAAATGTTGGAAAAATAATACCACTGAGCAAACTCTACTTAGTAATTTGAGATTTAGGGAGATTTTATTTGAGTTCTGAATTTACATAGTCAATTCAGGGAATAAAATGCTTCATGTCAACATATGAAGAATAAAAATAAGATGTCTTGATTTAAGATTTGTATTAACAAAATTTAAAAATCTAAGTCCTCATGAGACTAGGTGTGTAGAAAGTCACAGAGGTTACACAGGTAAACACAGATTAAAGTCAGAGCAACAAAGACTGTAAGAAATTGGAAGCTGATTCTCGTGCTTTATTAAGTTTGCCCGTTTCTCACTAAAATTGTTGTTGTTCAGTCTCTAAGTTGTGTCCAACTCTTTTTTTACCACATGGACTGAGGCATGCCTGACTCAAACCCATGTCCATTAAATCGATGAGGCCATTCAACCATCTCATTTTTGCTGCCCCTTTCTCCTTCTACCTTCAATCTTTCCCAGTATCAGGGTCTTTTCCAGTGAGTCAGCTCTCTGCATCTCTTAAAAATTGAGCATAGATATGCCATTCAGAAATCTTGGGTCTATTATTGTATTCATGTTTGAAAAATGGAGATATATGAATTGCATATCCTTTTCAAAGAAGATGAACAATATTAGTTGAAGAGCCATTTTGTTACCACACAATTGTTTATGTATGTACCAATATTTTATTTTTTATTGTTAGTGTGTTTTTGCTTCCATTTCTCCATTAATTGATTTAGATAAAATCTATTTTAATGTTTTGATTTTTTTTCATACCAAGAAAAATTTTCAAAACTGCCACCTACCAAGAGGGAGGGGAAAAAGGAGGGAGACAGAGGTAAGGGGAGGACAGAGAGACAGTGACAGATAAACAAACAGAGGTAGAGAGTGACAGAAAGTGGGAGAGAGACATCAAGAAACCAGAAGACTGAGATGGAGAGATGGCAAAGATTTAAGAAAACAGGATAAGGGGCTTCCCTATGAGTAAGTGACAAAAGAGATACATTGCGTAACTGTGATACTCTGTTCTTAGAATCATGTTGATGGTGCAGTGGAACTGAGATGGCCACATTATCTGTTTACTTAAGGATTCTAGAAGCAGTTATTAATGCTCTTTGGCAAATTTCCATAAACTTAGTGATTTAAAAACAAACACACATTTGTATCTCACAGGTACAGGTTAGAATTCTAGGTATTGCTGAACTAGTTAGGTTCTGTGCCTCAGGATCTCCCTAGTCTGCCATCCAACTGGTTGAAGCTGCATCTTCATTGATGACTGAACTGGGGAATAGCTGCTCCAAGGCCTCTGTAGGATGTGGACAGTGTTCATTCCCTTGCTGGGATAGGACTCAAGCTTCATTTTCTTGCTATCCATGGTTCATTGCAATCACACAGATGCAGAGTATTGTTTTGGTTTGTGTTTGCTTTGTATTTGGTTTTTAATATAAATATTTTTAATTCTTCTGTGCTGGTATTAAATACATATGAGTAGCTTGCTTCTTTTTATTGTCTAACAATGTTCTGCTGCATAGTATGGCCATAATTTATCTATTTTCTAGTCAAAAGTCTTTTCATTAAGTACTATTTTGGGTTTAGCATGAATAATGGTGCTATAAACATTTCTTATAAAAATATTTGTGTAGACATAGATTGTCCTTTTTGCTGGGTTGCTTCTTGGGGAAAGCGGGGATTGCCTGGTAAAATACTAAGTGTTTACTTTCTATGAGAAACAGCTATATTTCTTTTCAATGTGGTTGTATTATCTTGCATTCCCATCAGCAATGCATGAGTGCAGTTACTTTGTAACCATCTACTTTGGCTATATATAGAGATTTCAGAACACCTAAACTTCACTATCCCTTTATGTCAATAAGATTTGGATTTGCATTTAAAGGTCTATTATTAAACAAATACACAATTAGGAAGCATACCTTCATGATGAAATAACCATTTTATAATTATGAAATATTCTTCTTCATAAAATGAAAGACATTTGTAGATGTAAGTAAGGTCCAAATCTCTTGACTTTGGGTATCCCTGGCCAGAAGACTGAGATGGAGAGATGGCAAAGATTTAAGAAAACAGGATAAGGGGCTTCCCTATGAGTAAGTGACAAAAGAGATACATTGCGTAACTGTGATACTCTGTTCTTAGAATCATGTTGATGGTGCAGTGGAACTGAGATGGCCACATTATCTGTTTACTTAAGGATTCTAGAAGCAGTTATTAATGCTCTTTGGCAAATTTCCACAAACTTAGTGATTTAAAAACAAACACACATTTGTATCTCACAGGTACAGGTTAGAATTCTAGGTATTGCTGAACTAGTTAGGTTCTGTGCCTCAGGATCTCCCTAGTCTGCCATCCAACTGGTTGAAGCTGCATCTTCATTGATGACTGAACTGGGGAATAGCTGCTCCAAGGCCTCTGTAGGATGTGGACAGTGTTCATTCCCTTGCTGGGATAGGACTCAAGCTTCATTTTCTTGCTATCCATGGTTCATTGCAATCACACAGATGCAGAGTATTGTTTTGGTTTGTGTTTGCTTTGTATTTGGTTTTTAATATAAATATTTTTAATTCTTCTGTGCTGGTATTAAATACATATGAGTAGCTTGCTTCTTTTTATTGTCTAACAATGTTCTGCTGCATAGTATGGCCATAATTTATCTATTTTCTAGTCAAAAGTCTTTTCATTAAGTACTATTTTGGGTTTAGCATGAATAATGGTGCTATAAACATTTCTTATAAAAATATTTGTGTAGACATAGATTGTCCTTTTTGCTGGGTTGCTTCTTGGGGAAAGCGGGGATTGCCTGGTAAAATACTAAGTGTTTACTTTCTATGAGAAACAGCTATATTTCTTTTCAATGTGGTTGTATTATCTTGCATTCCCATCAGCAATGCATGAGTGCAGTTACTTTGTAACCATCTACTTTGGCTATATATAGAGATTTCAGAACACCTAAACTTCACTATCCCTTTATGTCAATAAGATTTGGATTTGCATTTAAAGGTCTATTATTAAACAAATACACAATTAGGAAGCATACCTTCATGATGAAATAACCATTTTATAAATATGAAATATTCTTCTTCATAAAATGAAAGACATTTGTAGATGTAAGTAAGGTCCAAATCTCTTGATTCTGAGTTAATTAAAAGGGCAATTATCCTCATTGGGCCTGAATCAATCAGAGGAACTGCGACCTTCCAGAAGTTAGAAATTCTGTGTCGCTGGCCTTGAAGAGGTAAAGTGCTATGAAGTAAGTCATCATGTTGCAGAAGTCATTCTGCAAAAGTCAAAATTATAAAGACTGCAGTCATAGAGTTGCTCCTGGCTAGAGATGTGGGGAGGGGTGTAGATCGATTGCAGACAGCTGACAGTCTATATTTCAATTGTGATCATGGTTACATGACTGTGTTTATATACCAAAATTCACTGGAATGTCCCCTTGAAAAAAGTTCATTTGGCACTAAATTGCCTCTCAATAAATCTGATGTAAAAATTAAATATAAAGAATGTTTTTAGAAGACTGTTTTTCCATCTCAGTTTTCTGGATCATGGTTTTTGACATGTATTTTATAGTAGTCCTGCTTTAAGTGCACCCTGTATGTTAAATTGTGAAATATAAGAAAAATTAGAGGATAGTTCCTTGTCTTTTAGATATCCCTAAATAATGAATAAGTAGCAAATCTCCTACATCCATACTTTTAAATATGATTCTTACTATTGAATTATAATTTTTTCTATCTTGTTTGGCATGAGGCATTGTGTTTATGTTATATTAAATGTAGAGTGCTTTAAAAAGAGAGAAAAAGTACTTTAATGTATTTCTAAAAATACATTAACATTTCTACAAACCAATCATAACATATTTCTTGCTATTTGGCTATACTATATAAAATCAATCATCTGATTCACATTTTTTTGTGTTTCAAAGTCAAGAAAATTCAGAAAAGGGACATTGTTCTTTGCACTAGAGCTTAGTATGGGTCTTGGAGTATCAAAAATATGAGTCAGTACTCAGTTCATATATTTTCATGATACGGACTTTGTCTCCAAATTGAAGTTCATGTAATGCCTCTGTTTCTTAGTTTCTTCAACCATGTTCTAGTACTTTGATCATAGTTCATCTCTGTTCAAAGTCTTCAATTTCTAAGCCTATAAAGACTATCCCCCATAGGTCACAAATTTAAGCAGTGCATAGTTAGACATCAACTCTCATTCCAAACCAGTTGATTCCTCTATTCTGTACCTTAGCTAATCCCTTATTTACTGTACCCATAAACACATTGCATGATTTTCTTCTGTCACTCCATTTTCTCTTTCTTTCCAATTATTTTCTTGAAATCTGATTCATGCTTTAAGGAATACTGAAATTCTCTTTTCTTTGAAAGCCATTAGTTTGTGGCAGCGTGATTCTATTCAAAACATTGGCGCAGGGCTTCCCCTGGTGGTCCAGTGGATAAGGACACCGCCTTGCAGTGCAAGGGATACCGGTTTGATCCCTGGCCTGGTGAGATCCCACGTGCCGCGGAGCGGCTGGACCAATGTGTCCAATTACCGAGCCAGAGCTCTGGAGCGCGTGCGCCCAGAGCCGGCGCTCTGCAACGACAGACGCCACCGTGATGTGAGGCCCACAGGAACCAAAGAACAAAGATGGATGAAAATAGAGAAATGAAAGACCAATAGAAGTGGCCCGCCCACTCCCCTCTCTCCCCAACCCGACCCCCGCCCAAAATAAATAAATAAATCTTTAAAAAAAAAAAATTGGCACGATAACCAGACATAAATTTACCATGAGGCCAATAATGAGTGGGAACTTGGTGATAAGCAGGAATCATTTGTCTCAGTCACTTCCAAGTGGCTAAAAAAGGGCCTTAGCAGTGTATTCACACATGTAAATATGCTTTGTAGAAATGAGGTATCATCAACAAACTTTGCATTTAACTTAGCTGTCTCTTTTTACTTGAAATTCTACCATTCATATTTTATACCTTTAGCATTGCTCTGAGGTAATAGTCACAGGCATTTTGAGAGTTAAAATAAGGGCAAGTCAAATGAGTGTGTTTGTGGTACTTTCATGTTGAGTAAAATTATGCTAGTTGTCTAGGTACTAATACTGTTCATGGTGAGGACTTCTCTGTCACTTGACATGAAGGTTCACAGCCAGAAGTTTCATGAGAATGTGTCTTATTGACTAATTGAGATGTGACAAGTTGGGTCTTGGAGTCATGTACCCCTTTCTCCAAAGTTCATGTAATGCCTCTGTTTCTTAGTTTCTTCAACCATGTTCTAGTACTTTGATCATAGTTCATCTCTGTTCAAAGTCTTCAATTTCTAAGCCTATAAAGACTATCCCCCATAGGTCACAAATTTAAGCAGTGCATAGTTAGACATCAACTCTCATTCCAAACCAGTTGATTCCTCTATTCTGTACCTTAGCTAATCCCTTATTTACTGTACCCATAAACACATTGCATGATTTTCTTCTGTCACTCCATTTTCTCTTTCTTTCCAATTATTTTCTTGAAATCTGATTCATGCTTTAAGGAATACTGAAATTCTCTTTTCTTTGAAAGCCATTAGTTTGTGGCAGCGTGATTCTATTCAAAACATTGGCGCAGGGCTTCCCCTGGTGGTCCAGTGGGTAAGGACACCGCCTTGCAGTGCAAGGGATACCGGTTTGATCCCTGGCCTGGTGAGATCCCACGTCCCGCGGAGCGCTGGACCAATGTGCCCAAATTACCGAGCCAGAGCTCTGGAGCGCGTGCGCCCAGAGCCGGCGCTCTGCAACGACAGACGCCACCGTGATGTGAGGCCCACAGGAACCAAAGAACAAAGATGGATGAAAATAGAGAAATGAAAGACCAATAGAAGTGGCCCGCCCACTCCCCTCTCTCCCCAACCCGACCCCCGCCCAAAATAAATAAATAAATCTTTAAAAAAAAAAAATTGGCACGATAACCAGACATAAATTTACCATGAGGCCAATAATGAGTGGGAACTTGGTGATAAGCAGGAATCATTTGTCTCAGTCACTTCCAAGTGGCTAAAAAAGGGCCTTAGCAGTGTATTCACACATGTAAATATGCTTTGTAGAAATGAGGTATCATCAACAAACTTTGCATTTAACTTAGCTGTCTCTTTTTACTTGAAATTCTACCATTCATATTTTATACCTTTAGCATTGCTCTGAGGTAATAGTCACAGGCATTTTGAGAGTTAAAATAAGGGCAAGTCAAATGAGTGTGTTTGTGGTACTTTCATGTTGAGTAAAATTATGCTAGTTGTCTAGGTACTAATACTGTTCATGGTGAGGACTTCTCTGTCACTTGACATGAAGGTTCACAGCCAGAAGTTTCATGAGAATGTGTCTTATTGACTAATTGAGATGTGACAAGAAATGTTTTAAGTGCATGAAGCTAGAGGTCAATCTTGGAAACATCTTTCAAGTTATTTGCCTTGGATATGAAGAAAGTCAATAGAAATTTTCTCAAATTTGGCAGCAATCTCCAAATTTTATATGTCATTAGCAATAATGGATTTAGAAGATATCTGACAGTGAAAATAACAAATCAGTCTTACCAATTCTAAGACTAATTTAAACAGTTTTTCTCTTCATAAAGTGCTACTGCAAAATCTTTATGGAAAAAAAGAATCTAGGACTTTGTAGCCAAAATATATAAAATACAAGCTTATGTTAAGACAAAGAATGATGTGATTTTTAACATTTTTTAAAAATGTGTGGTTCATTATGACTGCTTCATTTTGTATCTAGATGTTTGTGTTTTAATATAATTTTGTATTCTTGATCTTGTATTATTTTTTAAAATCTACGCTCCAAGGTACATATGCTTCAGATCCCACAGAGCCTGGGTCCACCACTGTCTCATCATGTAGGTAAAATCTTTGCCTCCCTTCTTCCTAGCCTAGGACTTAATAGAGAAAGATAATTACTTATTTATATCTATGTAGTTATAACCAAGAATCTACTAAGCACCAAACATACGCTAGAATTTCACATATGTTTCCCCTTTAGTCCTATAAGAAATGCATTATAATTCCATTTTTATGATAAGGAAACTGAGGCTCAGTGAGTTGAATTGTTCATTCTGAACAAGAATAACCAATGGAATAGAGTGGCAAACCAAGTGATAAGATGTAACATTTTTAGATTAAAAAAAAAATGTTTTTACATTTTTGGGCCACAGCCTGCAGAATGTGGGAGGGATCTCAGTTTTCTGACCAGGGATTGAACCTATGTCCATTTAAACCAGGGATTGAATTTGTGATTCAGTGGAAGCACAGAGTATTAATCACTGAACTGCCAGAGAAGTCCCATATGAAATTACTTTTTTAAAAAATTTGGCCACTTTATTTATTTATTTTTCATCCATCTTTATTCTTCGGCCTGTGTGTATCTCCCATTACAGTGGCCTCTCTACTTGCAGAGCACTGGCTCTGGGAGCATGTGCTCCAGAGTGCTGGCTCTTATTGGACCCACTGGCCTGACTGCTCCGCGGCATGTGGGATCTTCCCGGGCCAGGTATAGAACCAGTGACCCTTGCACTGTAAGGTGGACCCTTTACTCACTGGGCCACCAGAGAAGTCCCATGAAATGTTTTTGATAGCTCAATATATTCTAGCTACTAGGCTAGATTCAGGTCACATTTCATCTCTCTAGTAGAAGACATAGACTTTTAAACACACTTAAATCACAATTACTCTGTAGAGCTATCCACCAGACATAGTGGTGGTAGAAAGATTAGAGTAATAATTTTTACTTAGGGGTTAGGGTTAGGAAATGTGTTACAATGTGTTTTGTTTACAGTAGCCTTGAAGTATGTATAAGTCTTTAATGGACATAGAGCTAAAAGTGGGTGGACCCAATAAAATATCTTTTTTTTAAGTCATGTGGTGTTTTTCAAACATGTTTAACACACTAAGATCAGAGGACAAAACTTTGAAGATTAATAAGGATGAAGATGCAGAGATGAACAACAACTTTAGGGAGAGTGAACTAGTCAAAGAAAATGGAGAGAAAACAATTACAAATTTGTCAACAAATTCATTAATTAAATGATGAGCCAGCATGGAAAATGAAAGTTTCATGAGTACTTGTAGAAAACATAATGAAGCCAAATATGAAGTAGAAAAACAATTGCCAATGTGGGTCCATATTGTTATAGACTTAATTGTGCCTCCTTCAAAATCCATAAGTTATAGCCCTAACCCCATTGCTAACTGTATTTGGACACAGGGTCTATGAAAAAATTGTTGTTGTTTTTCAGTCATTAAGTCATGTCTGACTCTTTATGCCCCCAGGAACTGCAGCATTCCAGGATTCCCTGTCTTTCTCTATCTCCCAGAGTTTGCTCAAACTCATGTCTATAGTGTCAGTGATTTCATCCAACCATGTCACCTTCTGTCACCCTCTACTATTCCTGTCCTCAGTCTTTCCCAGGATCAAAGTCTTTTCCAGTGAGTTAGTTCTTTGCATCAGGTCACCAAAGTGTTGGAGCTTCAACTTCAACATCAGTCCTTCCAATGAATATTCAAAATTGACTGGTTTGATCTCCGTGCAGTCCAAGGGACACTCAAGAGTCTTCTCCAGCTAAATCTGGTTCTAAGAGTAGGGGTCTAATCCAATAAAGCTGGTGCTATCATAGGAAGAGACACCAGGAGTACATGCACACAGAGGAAAGCCCATGTGAGGACACGGTAGGAAGGAGGCCATCTTCAAGACAAGAAGAGATACCTCTCTCAAAACTACCCATACCAACACCTTGATCTTTGACTTCCAGCCTCCAGACCTGGTAGAAAATTGATTTCTGTTCCCTAAGCCCCTCAGCCTATGGTATTCTGTTCTGGCAGCAGTAGCTGAATAATGTATACATATATTGCAGCTATTATTTTTTCTCTGTATAGTCTGTAATTCTATTTATGCTTTTATGAATCATCAATCTACCTCCCAACTACAATATGGTTTTTGTAATTCTACACATTTCACTGGCACCTTAGATAGGAATAGAAGAGGAGGAAGGAGAATAAAGAATGGTGAGAGGTAAATTTCAGATGAACCTTCTCTTATTTCAGTGAAGAGAAAATAGACATTGAAACCCGCACCCCGCAACCAACCCTCCATCGCTAACCCTGTCTTACTCAGCAGGACTCCATCCAGACAACCCAAGCTGAAAGAGAACCTAAAGAGGTCATGCGAGTTCCGTAAAGGCAGGGCCTGTTTGATTTCTTTACTACTGTGCCCTGATGACCCCAGTTTGAGAGGTAGTAGGAATACAATAGGTAGATGAATGAATCAATGAGATAGCTCACCTCCTAGACAAAACAAAATGGTCTCCTAATAGACAAAAATCAGGAAGAATGAAATTTGTGTGTGGTCAGCAGTATGCTGTGTATTTTTCTGTCCCTTTCATTTTAAGCAGCAGCAATATACATTTTTCTGATCATCACACATGGGTAGATATTCATGGTGGAAGGTAACAAGAAGACGGCTGATTGCCAATATCTCAGTGATTTCATCCAACCATGTCACCTTCTGTCACCCTCTACTATTCCTGTCCTCAGTCTTTCCCAGGATCAAAGTCTTTTCCAGTGAGTTAGTTCTTTGCATCAGGTCACCAAAGTGTTGGAGCTTCAACTTCAACATCAGTCCTTCCAATGAATATTCAAAATTGACTGGTTTGATCTCCGTGCAGTCCAAGGGACACTCAAGAGTCTTCTCCAGCTAAATCTGGTTCTAAGAGTAGGGGTCTAATCCAATAAAGCTGGTGCTATCATAGGAAGAGACACCAGGAGTACATGCACACAGAGGAAAGCCCATGTGAGGACACGGTAGGAAGGAGGCCATCTTCAAGACAAGAAGAGATACCTCTCTCAAAACTACCCATACCAACACCTTGATCTTTGACTTCCAGCCTCCAGACCTGGTAGAAAATTGATTTCTGTTCCCTAAGCCCCTCAGCCTATGGTATTCTGTTCTGGCAGCAGTAGCTGAATAATGTATACATATATTGCAGCTATTATTTTTTCTCTGTATAGTCTGTAATTCTATTTATGCTTTTATGAATCATCAATCTACCTCCCAACTACAATATGGTTTTTGTAATTCTACACATTTCACTGGCACCTTAGATAGGAATAGAAGAGGAGGAAGGAGAATAAAGAATGGTGAGAGGTAAATTTCAGATGAACCTTCTCTTATTTCAGTGAAGAGAAAATAGACATTGAAACCCGCACCCCGCAACCAACCCTCCATCGCTAACCCTGTCTTACTCAGCAGGACTCCATCCAGACAACCCAAGCTGAAAGAGAACCTAAAGAGGTCATGCGAGTTCCGTAAAGGCAGGGCCTGTTTGATTTCTTTACTACTGTGCCCTGATGACCCCAGTTTGAGAGGTAGTAGGAATACAATAGGTAGATGAATGAATCAATGAGATAGCTCACCTCCTAGACAAAACAAAATGGTCTCCTAATAGACAAAAATCAGGAAGAATGAAATTTGTGTGTGGTCAGCAGTATGCTGTGTATTTTTCTGTCCCTTTCATTTTAAGCAGCAGCAATATACATTTTTCTGATCATCACACATGGGTAGATATTCATGGTGGAAGGTAACAAGAAGACGGCTGATTGCCAATATCTCACTTATTTTATGGACGATAAAGTCAAGGTCTCTAGAAATGGTGTGATCACAGAAACAACTAGGTAGTAGCAACCCTGGGAGAGGGCTCCCACTAGAGTGCACAGACCCCATATCATCCTGTGAAAAATAGGAAAAATATGTATATCACTCTAATCCAGATAGCCGTGTGCCTTTCATTTCTTCTCGTCTACTTAACTGGAAAATTGAATTTTCTTATCTTCAGCTTGCCAAGTGTCCTTGATTCCCTCCATGACTTCCCAGGGCATTGCTGTGTTATAGTCAGGTGAGGAGGGTGCTTCACATTTGCAGCCTTCCTGAGCTATATATGTATCTTTTTTTTTTTTTAATATACAGTTCTTGTTTTATTTTATTATTTTCAGTTTTGAGCTGTCAGCATTGTTAGGGAAACCTCAGAGATAGCATTGATAATTACTTGCTGTTTTTCACATGTTCCCTTCAGCCCTAATATTTTTAAAATATCTGAATAGAACTGTGATTTCTCTATTATCCCACAGGGAATGTCACTAACTAGATTTATGATACTGTTCATTTCCTCTGTTATTACTTATGTCGAGCCTGGTGTAAAGACCTGTTGGGTGATTTCTGGCAGGAAATTTCTAATTGCAGTTTGGATTCTAGCAAAAAACATCAGTTACATTCAGAAGAAAACAGATGTTTTTTAAAAAAATTAACAACTGGAGAAGATTTTCTATGGTTAAGTGGTTAAAAGAGTGTGAATTAACAGTCCTTTATTTTCCTAAAATTATAAACTTACCAGTAGTATTTATATGGAATTTCATACCCTCTTTCCAAAGAAAGAAGTGGTATTGTTTTAGCATAAGACTTTTGAAGTTTTCGGGAGCCTTGTTAGAGAAGGAAGGAAAAGTAGGTAAGTTTTCTGACCTATCTTGTCAGCTCTACCACAGGTGGATATTAATTTGAGCAAGCAAGTTTCAGCTGTTGCCTTGTCCCCACCCTGTTCTCACCATGCTCTGCCATGTACAATATCACCAATTAATTCAGTGTTCAATGGTCTCCTAATAGACAAAAATCAGGAAGAATGAAATTTGTGTGTGGTCAGCAGTATGCTGTGTATTTTTCTGTCCCTTTCATTTTAAGCAGCAGCAATATACATTTTTCTGATCATCACACATGGGTAGATATTCATGGTGGAAGGTAACAAGAAGACGGCTGATTGCCAATATCTCACTTATTTTATGGACGATAAAGTCAAGGTCTCTAGAAATGGTGTGATCACAGAAACAACTAGGTAGTAGCAACCCTGGGAGAGGGCTCCCACTAGAGTGCACAGACCCCATATCATCCTGTGAAAAATAGGAAAAATATGTATATCACTCTAATCCAGATAGCCGTGTGCCTTTCATTTCTTCTCGTCTACTTAACTGGAAAATTGAATTTTCTTATCTTCAGCTTGCCAAGTGTCCTTGATTCCCTCCATGACTTCCCAGGGCATTGCTGTGTTATAGTCAGGTGAGGAGGGTGCTTCACATTTGCAGCCTTCCTGAGCTATATATGTATCTTTTTTTTTTTAATATACAGTTCTTGTTTTATTTTATTATTTTCAGTTTTGAGCTGTCAGCATTGTTAGGGAAACCTCAGAGATAGCATTGATAATTACTTGCTGTTTTTCACATGTTCCCTTCAGCCCTAATATTTTTAAAATATCTGAATAGAACTGTGATTTCTCTATTATCCCACAGGGAATGTCACTAACTAGATTTATGATACTGTTCATTTCCTCTGTTATTACTTATGTCGAGCCTGGTGTAAAGACCTGTTGGGTGATTTCTGGCAGGAAATTTCTAATTGCAGTTTGGATTCTAGCAAAAAACATCAGTTACATTCAGAAGAAAACAGATGTTTTTTAAAAAAATTAACAACTGGAGAAGATTTTCTATGGTTAAGTGGTTAAAAGAGTGTGAATTAACAGTCCTTTATTTTCCTAAAATTATAAACTTACCAGTAGTATTTATATGGAATTTCATACCCTCTTTCCAAAGAAAGAAGTGGTATTGTTTTAGCATAAGACTTTTGAAGTTTTCGGGAGCCTTGTTAGAGAAGGAAGGAAAAGTAGGTAAGTTTTCTGACCTATCTTGTCAGCTCTACCACAGGTGGATATTAATTTGAGCAAGCAAGTTTCAGCTGTTGCCTTGTCCCCACCCTGTTCTCACCATGCTCTGCCATGTACAATATCACCAATTAATTCAGTGTTCAATGGATGAAAAAGGATGCCAAGGAAGATATGGCGTAAAAAGCCACTCTGTATTGTTTCAAAAGGATATATGATCCTGTAAGTTGATATGCTGTGGGCCAGCAGAAGTAGGGCTCATGTCACCTTTGCTATCAAACCCCAGAGTAAAATGGTTTTCTCCCCATAAACCATGTTCATTAAGGTAAGTAAATAGCTTTCAGAGCATTTTGTATAGGAGTATATTTATATGCAGACATCACAGAGAAAGAAAACCACCACATATGCTACACCCTATACCACAGAGGATGGAAAGAACAGGAAAAATAAAAATGGAAAAACACGGTAAAGATTTTTTTAAGCCTCTGCATTTCGTGGAAAGTAATGCTGTGCCCTGGTTCAGTGGTTAGAGAACCTGGAAGTAGTTTAGGAAGGCTTGAATTTTAGTTAGGAGGGAATGAATAAGTAATACTGTGCCAGGAATTAGGAACTGGACTCTTGATTTAATAATGTAGCCTTTTCAAAGACAGGAAGTGAACAAAGAGGAGGAAATATGCACCTTCCCTTTGGAACACACAAAGTCGTGTTCTTTTTTATATTTTGGAGAGACATTCAAGAAAAATATCAGTAGAAGGGGTAAGAATTTAATAATAATTTTTACAGACCATAATTTTAATGTTAAACACATTTCTTGGGCTTCCCTGGTGGTCCAGTGGGTAAGGACACTGCCTTGCAGTGCAGGGGGCGCCAGTTGGATCCCTGGTTGGGGAAGATCCCACGTGCTGCAGAGCGGCTGAACTGATGTATCCAACTACCAAGCCCGAGCTCTGGAGTGCATGCGCCCAGAGCTGGTGCTCTGCAATAAGAGAGGCCACCATGATGGGAAGCCCACACAGGCCAAAGAACAAAGATGGAAATAGATAGAAGACCAATAGAAGTGCCCCCTCCCCTCTGCAAACAAAACAAAACAAAACACATTTCTTCTCTAATCCTAATTCCAGAAGTCTAATTCCAATAAATATTTATCTCAGGGATTCTTTACTTCTCAGGTACAACCATTTATTCCTCTATGGACCAGTATTTTCAAGTAGTGAAAATTAATGCTGGAGAAGCTTGAGATTAGTATGTTTGTATGTCTAAGCAAAATAAGTCCTTCAAATTCATATTTTAAATGCTTTGAGCTCTAAACCATGAAATTTTGTGTGTGCCAAAGTGTATGTGTTTGTAGTGTCAATATGCACTCAAGTGAGCATAGATGTTAAGTCTCACAACACTGAAATTAGAAGTAGAAGGATCAGTTGAAAGCTCCAAAATAAATCATACTATAGAAACCTGGCTGAAAGCATTAAAAATTATGATGTGAAATCTATATGAATACACATCACTGAGGAAAAACTAAGCTTTTAGTTCTAATATCAAATCACTTTCATTATTAAAATCTTTTCATTATTTTATATACATATTTGCTCATAAATAATAAGTAAAATAGAATACCACAGGGTTTGATTTACTAGGCTTTAAAAATCATTAGTATTTCTATGTATTTGCTAGAAAATAGTCCTGAGATATATCTTTTCACAGTGTACAAGATGTATGTAATTAACGACAAGCATTATTGTTTTGAGGAAGGCAAAATTTAGTGCATGATATTTTTAGTGATGTTTTTTGGCAGATAGGGTGGTGGTAGTTTAGTCACTAAATTGTGCCCAACTCTCGTGACCCCAAGGATGGCAGTTTGTTTGAAAACTGTATGAGGAATTTTAACACTTTTTTAATAGGTTAAATCACATGAAAACAACTCCTATTAAAATTTCTTTTGTGCTTCCACATGATAATAAAAAACAAAAATTAATTATACATTCTAGAAGTTAGTAATATACGGACTTATAGAGTCAAAGGGTCCAATGAAGCAGGGGCGCCAGTTGGAAACCCCTGAAAAAAGCCCGAGCTCTGAGTGCATGCGCCCAGAGCTGGTGCTCTGCAATAAGAGAGGCCACCATGATGGGAAGCCCACACAGGCCAAAGAACAAAGATGGAAATAGATAGAAGACCAATAGAAGTGCCCCCTCCCCTCTGCAAACAAAACAAAACAAAACACATTTCTTCTCTAATCCTAATTCCAGAAGTCTAATTCCAATAAATATTTATCTCAGGGATTCTTTACTTCTCAGGTACAACCATTTATTCCTCTATGGACCAGTATTTTCAAGTAGTGAAAATTAATGCTGGAGAAGCTTGAGATTAGTATGTTTGTATGTCTAAGCAAAATAAGTCCTTCAAATTCATATTTTAAATGCTTTGAGCTCTAAACCATGAAATTTTGTGTGTGCCAAAGTGTATGTGTTTGTAGTGTCAATATGCACTCAAGTGAGCATAGATGTTAAGTCTCACAACACTGAAATTAGAAGTAGAAGGATCAGTTGAAAGCTCCAAAATAAATCATACTATAGAAACCTGGCTGAAAGCATTAAAAATTATGATGTGAAATCTATATGAATACACATCACTGAGGAAAAACTAAGCTTTTAGTTCTAATATCAAATCACTTTCATTATTAAAATCTTTTCATTATTTTATATACATATTTGCTCATAAATAATAAGTAAAATAGAATACCACAGGGTTTGATTTACTAGGCTTTAAAAATCATTAGTATTTCTATGTATTTGCTAGAAAATAGTCCTGAGATATATCTTTTCACAGTGTACAAGATGTATGTAATTAACGACAAGCATTATTGTTTTGAGGAAGGCAAAATTTAGTGCATGATATTTTTAGTGATGTTTTTTGGCAGATAGGGTGGTGGTAGTTTAGTCACTAAATTGTGCCCAACTCTCGTGACCCCAAGGATGGCAGTTTGTTTGAAAACTGTATGAGGAATTTTAACACTTTTTTAATAGGTTAAATCACATGAAAACAACTCCTATTAAAATTTCTTTTGTGCTTCCACATGATAATAAAAAACAAAAATTAATTATACATTCTAGAAGTTAGTAATATACGGACTTATAGAGTCAAAGGGTCCAATGAAGCAAGTTTTATTATCATTTTCAATCAGTTTGTGTCCATTCCATTTCCAAACTGATATAATAGAAATATTGAAAACTGCAGTATGATAGAACTCACTAAGATATTCTTCTAAGCAGGTCCTGTGCTCATGATATGTAAGACAAAAGAAGTAATAGGCACTGAATGGGGTAGGTTGACTGCTTATTTTGCTAAGGCTGCCATAAAAACGTCCTACAGACTGGATGATATGAGCTTCTATTGTTTATCTCCTCACAACTCTGGAAGCTAGAAGACCAAGATCAAGATGTTAGCAGTGCTGGTTTCTTCTGAGACATCTTTCTTTGACTGGTAGTTGGCCATTTTCTCTCTGTGTCGTCACATGTTCTTTACTCTGCATGTACCTGTCCTATTTTCTAAATATAGGGACACCACTCAACACCACTCATACTGAATTGGGATCTATTTGATGATCTCAATATGGGTTTCCCAGCTGGATCGGTGGTAAAGACTCCGTCCGCCAATACAGGAGACATGGATTAGATCCTGGGTCAGGAAGATCCCCTGGAGAAGGAAATGGCTACCCACTCCAGTATTCTTGCTTGGGAAATCCCATAAACAGGGGAGCCTGATGGGCTACAGTCACAAACGAGTTGGACAAAACATTAGCAACTAAACAACAACAAGTGATTTCATTTAACCTGTATTACCTCTCTCTAAACCCTTTCTTCAAATGAAGTCACATTCTGAAGGAACTGGAAGTTAGGCTTCAGCACATAATTTTGTGGGAGGACACAGCTTAGCCCATTTGGGGAGTGACTGTCAGGTGCAATTTGACCAAGAAACTTCATAGAACAGAAAGACTCACGTGGATTTATCAGTGTGCTATGGTTGTGAGCAATCCCGTTGCCCTCAAACATTTTAGCGAAGTCCATAAAAATCTGAACTACTTGGTGGGATTGGATTTCTACTTGGTAATTCATGTCATTTTATATTCGGGTTGAACAGATGCTACTTAAAATGGACAACTCCTGAGTTTGCAAGAATAAATAAAATAGTAGTTAAAACAAAATTTTGATAAATAATTGTGATTTATTGATGAATATTGGAAGTCTACCATTGCACTTATTTTTGTTTATCTTTCCTCTTTGCCAAAACTGATATAATAGAAATATTGAAAACTGCAGTATGATAGAACTCACTAAGATATTCTTCTAAGCAGGTCCTGTGCTCATGATATGTAAGACAAAAGAAGTAATAGGCACTGAATGGGGTAGGTTGACTGCTTATTTTGCTAAGGCTGCCATAAAAACGTCCTACAGACTGGATGATATGAGCTTCTATTGTTTATCTCCTCACAACTCTGGAAGCTAGAAGACCAAGATCAAGATGTTAGCAGTGCTGGTTTCTTCTGAGACATCTTTCTTTGACTGGTAGTTGGCCATTTTCTCTCTGTGTCGTCACATGTTCTTTACTCTGCATGTACCTGTCCTATTTTCTAAATATAGGGACACCACTCAACACCACTCATACTGAATTGGGATCTATTTGATGATCTCAATATGGGTTTCCCAGCTGGATCGGTGGTAAAGACTCCGTCCGCCAATACAGGAGACATGGATTAGATCCTGGGTCAGGAAGATCCCCTGGAGAAGGAAATGGCTACCCACTCCAGTATTCTTGCTTGGGAAATCCCATAAACAGGGGAGCCTGATGGGCTACAGTCACAAACGAGTTGGACAAAACATTAGCAACTAAACAACAACAAGTGATTTCATTTAACCTGTATTACCTCTCTCTAAACCCTTTCTTCAAATGAAGTCACATTCTGAAGGAACTGGAAGTTAGGCTTCAGCACATAATTTTGTGGGAGGACACAGCTTAGCCCATTTGGGGAGTGACTGTCAGGTGCAATTTGACCAAGAAACTTCATAGAACAGAAAGACTCACGTGGATTTATCAGTGTGCTATGGTTGTGAGCAATCCCGTTGCCCTCAAACATTTTAGCGAAGTCCATAAAAATCTGAACTACTTGGTGGGATTGGATTTCTACTTGGTAATTCATGTCATTTTATATTCGGGTTGAACAGATGCTACTTAAAATGGACAACTCCTGAGTTTGCAAGAATAAATAAAATAGTAGTTAAAACAAAATTTTGATAAATAATTGTGATTTATTGATGTAATATTAGGAAGTCTACCATTGCACTTATTTTTGTTTATCTTTCCTCTTTTGCCTACATTTTCACTGTAATAATTTCATCCCTAAAAAGCAGCTTCCACTTCTGTACACATTTTTCCTTCATTATTAAAATTTTTAAAAAAGGTATTTTAGTCTTCTAAAAGTAAATATATTAAAGTATGAAAGCATTTTTATAATGTTCTAATCAACATAATATACATGTATTTAAGCTTCATAAATTTGGTCTTTTTATATAATAGATAACATTCAGAGGTGGACAAATTATACTTATCATATATATACTAATATATAAAACAGATAGCTAATAAGCACCTACTGTATAGTGCAGAGAACTCTAGTCGGTACTCTGTGAAGGCTTATATGGGAAAAGAATCTAAAGAGGGGATATATATATATATATATATATATATATATATAACAGGTTCACTTTGTGATATACCTGAAACTAACACAGAATTGTAAGTCAACTATATTCCAATAAAATTTTTAAAAAGTCTTATTTTCTACACACATATATACATGTAAGGAATAGAACTTACTTGCTAACCATATTTTCATTATTAAATACTGCCTAATCTGACAACACATAATTTTATAGAATAACTGTATTAGTAAATCTATATCAAAGGAAATACAACATCAATTTTTGTAGCGGTTAAAAAACGTTGCTGCTTAGTTGAATAACACTATGGTCATGTTGATGCCCTCTCCTGATAATTTGCATTTGTTGAACTATGGTTTATGATTCTTTTAATCCTTAATTCATATAACAGTTATAATTATAAAGACTTGAGAGGCATGTATACATTAACATGTAATATGTACTTTCAAATAAGAGTGGTCAAATTTACTAAGATCACCCTGAAGTCTTTGGATTTTCTAAAAATATATGCCATAGAGGATTTGACTTCTATATAAACAAGCGTTCTCTACACCATGGGGTGATGAAATGTTTGAAAGAATGAAAATGATAAGAGAACATCTTCTGTTCATTAAACTGCATGTTGTAAAACTGTTTTCCATGATCCTTTTTGCATTAATTGCTGAAGGATCAGAGAATATTAAATTTTCTTAGATGTGTTAAAATATTGAATTTGTTCATTTTAAGTGAACATAAGAATATATTTTTTTGTCTTGGATAGCCTACAAATGCTAACTTTACCTCATCCTTGGCAATGAAATACAGAAAGAAAGTGAATGCAAACAAGGATAAATTCATTCTAAGAATTACTATTAAGTCTGCAGTAGCTGAAATTTAATACAGTAGCATTGAAACTGTTTTTTGGATGTATGAAAAAGAAAAATCCATGTCATATTTAAATATTGGATTCTCATTTCATTTCCACAGATTTTGGATACAGTAAAGACAATAATCCAAAAAACTAAGTAAAATGACACTAGATTTATGAATATATTCACAGCAATTCAATTTTTGTTCTTAGTCCATAGATTATAAAAATTAATGTTTTCAAAAATTTGGCTGAGGTAAATTTAATTTCATTGTCACAGTAATTTGTAGTATTAGTCATGCATAATGGGAGAAAAAGCAGACTTATTTTTAAAGCAGTATATACTCAACATCATGGAAGAAAATATGAACTTTTTAAAAGCAGTATATCCAGCATAATTTGAAGTTTTATAAATTGTTTATTGGAATTTCCCCCAGTCCCAAGAATTGAAGAACAATTGTATATAGAAATATTGTTAGATGAGGTAAATTTAAAAAAAAACAATATCTGGACTGGTTTACCCTTCTAACTTGAATAACCAGCCAATATATTTGAAACAGAAGTTTTTCAACGCTGGAGAACAAGTAGTACAGGTCAGTAATCCTTGAGATAGATGACAAAATAAGCGAAGCCCAGTAAATATCCTAATTTAAATCCTGGAAAGAGTTTCCAGGTCTTAGCAAGGGGTCCTGTGGGGTGTATAATGGAGTGGGGTGCCTAGAGGCCAGAATTCATGCTGAATTGAGAAGCCAGGGATCACAGATCTAGAGTCTCTAGACCAAAGAGACTAGAAACTCTGGTGCAAAACAAATGAGAGAAGGTAGTGAAATCAAGAGGAAGCTGAACAGAGAGATCCAGAGTTTTGCAGAAAGACCTTTCATCAATCCAGTTAGTAGACAAGAGTGTTAAACCAGTGGCTGTAGATATAATCTGTAGGTATGTGTGGGGAGGGGATAGGCACAAACTTGGTGGTAAAACAATAGAAAACATGAAACAAAAATCAAAATCATATTCCTAGAAAAGAAACATAAAGTATCATGAAATAAAAAATATATTAAATGAGAATAGCAGTAAATTAGATAACTGTGGCAAAAATGAGCTCAGTGAACTGAAAAACAGCTATAGTAACTATCTAAGTTAAAACAGTAAAATATGAAATTGTAAGAAGAAAGGATCACAGAACCTCAGTGATTTATGGGAAATATTATTCTGTTTAACATATGTATAATTGGAATCTTAGGATCAGAAGAAAAAGAGAAGAAATAGGAGAAAAAAAAACCCTAAAATCATCATGGCTGCAAATAATGACAAAAATTATATACCCATATAGATAAGATCAATTAACTCCGAGTAGAAGAGTATGAAGAAAACCACATAAATTCCTTTAGGATGAAAATATAGAAAAAAATATATTTTTAAAAATATTAAATACAACCATAAAGAAAAAAAAAATTGTACATTTTTAATCAGTTATTTTTTCACATAGTTGTATCCATTATTTGTATATTTGGGATATTGACCTCTTATTAGACTTATCAGTTGCAAACATTTTCTGTCATTTAGTAGCTTGTCTTTCTGTCTTATCAGTGGTTTTCTTTACTGTGCAAAAGCTTTTAAGTCTAAATAGATTCCATATGCTTATTTTGGCTTGTTTCCTTTGCTATACTTACTATACACTGCTATAGTACTGCCTTAGGCAAGGTAGGCACTCAGAAATTTTCTACAGTAATTGAATTAAGGCTTTTTTTTTTTAATTCACATTTAAAATAGTCATTTTTTTTAAGCAACAGAAATATTTTATTAAAGGGCAATTTAAGACCAACTTGTACTAATACTTATAAAGAGGCTTCATGCTATTAAGTGTAGTATGAGGGAGAAAACAAGTTTCACATTCATATTTACCTACCTATGTAGAATAGAAAACAAGTTTCACACTCACAATCACATTTGAATTATCCATTTGAAGCTCTTTCCGTTAAGAATCAGAGTCTGTTTCTTCATCATCCTTGCAGATGGACATTAAAGTGCTAGAATGCCATTTTGTAAGCCTTTGCCTCTCTGGACTAGCCAGCTATAGAAGTGACCATATGAACAGCCGTGAGTCTTCTCATGTGGCTGTCCTAGACATCTTCCACAGGTGATAAAACAGCTGACCTCTGACACACAGACCCAGTCAGAGTCAGCAGGATTGCCCAGTCTTACACTAGTCTTGTCAGAATTAATTTTAAAAAATGTTGATTTTTGTCACTGTGTTTGGAGATTTTAAAAAACAATGCCAGGAAATACCAAAAGTGATAATTATAAAGAAATGTATCTTGAATAAATGCAAGTAAACCTAAAGATAACTAATTTCAGATCATGGTATCAAAGTGGTATTTCATTTTATGTCATCCAATTCAAATTTTAAAATACTTAAAAATGAGAACACATTGAATGTATGTTTTGTAAGCAATATAGGAATGTAGTACACTGTTAGTGCTTAGAGTTGTGAAAATCATGAGAACTAGTACAAATTTATCTTCTCAATATTGAAGGATATTGACCTCTTATTAGACTTATCAGTTATTTTTCACATAGTTGTATCCATTATTTGTATATTTGGGATATTGACCTCTTATTAGACTTATCAGTTGCAAACATTTTCTGTCATTTAGTAGCTTGTCTTTCTGTCTTATCAGTGGTTTTCTTTACTGTGCAAAAGCTTTTAAGTCTAAATAGATTCCATATGCTTATTTTGGCTTGTTTCCTTTGCTATACTTACTATACACTGCTATAGTACTGCCTTAGGCAAGGTAGGCACTCAGAAATTTTCTACAGTAATTGAATTAAGGCTTTTTTTTTTTAATTCACATTTAAAATAGTCATTTTTTTTAAGCAACAGAAATATTTTATTAAAGGGCAATTTAAGACCAACTTGTACTAATACTTATAAAGAGGCTTCATGCTATTAAGTGTAGTATGAGGGAGAAAACAAGTTTCACATTCATATTTACCTACCTATGTAGAATAGAAAACAAGTTTCACACTCACAATCACATTTGAATTATCCATTTGAAGCTCTTTCCGTTAAGAATCAGAGTCTGTTTCTTCATCATCCTTGCAGATGGACATTAAAGTGCTAGAATGCCATTTTGTAAGCCTTTGCCTCTCTGGACTAGCCAGCTATAGAAGTGACCATATGAACAGCCGTGAGTCTTCTCATGTGGCTGTCCTAGACATCTTCCCACAGGTGATAAAACAGCTGACCTCTGACACACAGACCCAGTCAGAGTCAGCAGGATTGCCCAGTCTTACACTAGTCTTGTCAGAATTAATTTTAAAAAATGTTGATTTTTGTCACTGTGTTTGGAGATTTTAAAAAACAATGCCAGGAAATACCAAAAGTGATAATTATAAAGAAATGTATCTTGAATAAATGCAAGTAAACCTAAAGATAACTAATTTCAGATCATGGTATCAAAGTGGTATTTCATTTTATGTCATCCAATTCAAATTTTAAAATACTTAAAAATGAGAACACATTGAATGTATGTTTTGTAAGCAATATAGGAATGTAGTACACTGTTAGTGCTTAGAGTTGTGAAAATCATGAGAACTAGTACAAATTTATCTTCTCAACACTGTTTACTTCTCCCTTTGCCCCACATTTTGCCTCTCATCTACCCACAACTTCTTTTCCAAGGTCTGTAAAAACTGCCTAAAATCTTTCCCTGGTCAGTTAAATACATACAGTTTTCAATAAGGTCCCCATGAATAGAAAATAACTCCATTTCTTTGATTTTATGTCCTCAAGAAGTCTTCACAAAAGTAATGGCATGTCGTTTAAAATAGGTATTTTTTTTTTAAAGTCCTTCCTTTTATAAAAATACAAGGCAATGGCGACATGGGTTGTATTTTGAAACAACTGATGAGTTTCAATTTCAATTTTGCTAGTGAAACTGAACATTGCTTTTGATTAAACAAGAAATCCTGCTGAATCTTACACAACAGTGAGAGTTTTCTCTTTCTTTTCCAATGTAATTTCCCATTTTTTTCTTTATTAACACAACGTATTTTTGAACAGTTCCGTTTAAGATATATTGCTTCTGTGACTATAACTACAGACAGTAGTGGAAAATGTCAGATTAAGCTTAACTGACACTGGAAGTTGTTATAACTTTTCCACTAGTTAAAGTGTTTAACTTCATATATTCTTAATGCTGAGTTCAAAAGATCTTGGCAGAATTACTGTCAGAGTGCACATGCACATAGAGATCAACTTCAGTTTATCAACTAGGTAAGGAATATAATCTATCCAATTGTATGGGTCGTTTTGGTTCATAAACACCAAGATGCAATCATGAATCATTTCCAAAAAGTATTCTTTAATTTTATGAACTACCAGGCTTACAGTTCATAAACTTTCTAAGAACATACTTTTTATTTTTAAAGCATATCTTTTTGCAAAGCATAACGATAAATGATGCACTTTAAAATGAGAGATCGGAATGCTGGAAAGGACCAGTTCCAGAGCCATATAAAACCAGGTAGACTATTTCTGAGAAAAATCATGCTCCTGAGACAATCAGAATTATTTCTAGCATATCTTTCTTACTGAAAATGCCTTGTCAACATGGTTGGCTCATGTCCTTTCACAATTTTAGTGACCTGTGTTTTCATTGTCATAATAGCAAGAGGAAAGAAATGTATCTAAATATTTGTGACTTATGTTTAAGATATTAATAATTACATTACTAATTTCAGGTATATATTTCTGAAATACCTTTATTACTAGGGTCCCATTTCTTTACATAATATATAATGTAGACATTATTGGAGAAAAAAGAATGGCAGTAGATGTTCAGTTAAATAATCTTTTTTGATTTATAAAAATTTATAAACTATATTTTTGCAAAGATAAAATTCTGTTTTTTTTTTTTTTGAGTCACTTATTAGGTAGCATTAAAGCACAAGATCATAAGCTCTAACATAACTTCTGATGATATAAAAAAATCAAAACAAGATCAATAATAGCGAAATACTGTGGCTTACCACTTGCCTCTCACTTATGTTAAATGTTTTGATTCCTACAATAATATGGATAATTCAGTGCCTACTATTTTCAAAATAGAAAGTATAGGGAAAGCTAGGAATCCGGAAACAAAGCCCCCATAATTAAAAATAATAACCTCACCCTTAAATGAGTGCTTCATTTCAAGTTTAGCAAATTGTTTTTCCTCCTCTGATGGTGCTTTAGCCTTTATGATTCTCCATCGGGTTGTTGCTGTTGTTCTGTAAGTCGTGTCTGACTCTCTGTGACCCCATGGAATGCATGTCAGGCTTCCATGTCCTTCACCATTTCCCAGAGTTTGCTCAAACTCATTTTCATTGAGTTGGCAATGCCATCCAACCATCTCATCCTCTGCTGCTCTTGTCTCCTTTTGCCCTCAATTTATCAGGCATGAAATAGAAATAGGAGTAAAATTCACTGCTTTGGTATATGATAAAGTTTAAGTGACAGGCTTACAGTTCATAAACTTTCTAAGAACATACTTTTTATTTTTAAAGCATATCTTTTTGCAAAGCATAACGATAAATGATGCACTTTAAAATGAGAGATCGGAATGCTGGAAAGGACCAGTTCCAGAGCCATATAAAACCAGGTAGACTATTTCTGAGAAAAATCATGCTCCTGAGACAATCAGAATTATTTCTAGCATATCTTTCTTACTGAAAATGCCTTGTCAACATGGTTGGCTCATGTCCTTTCACAATTTTAGTGACCTGTGTTTTCATTGTCATAATAGCAAGAGGAAAGAAATGTATCTAAATATTTGTGACTTATGTTTAAGATATTAATAATTACATTACTAATTTCAGGTATATATTTCTGAAATACCTTTATTACTAGGGTCCCATTTCTTTACATAATATATAATGTAGACATTATTGGAGAAAAAAGAATGGCAGTAGATGTTCAGTTAAATAATCTTTTTTGATTTATAAAAATTTATAAACTATATTTTTGCAAAGATAAAATTCTGTTTTTTTTTTTTTTGAGTCACTTATTAGGTAGCATTAAAGCACAAGATCATAAGCTCTAACATAACTTCTGATGATATAAAAAAATCAAAACAAGATCAATAATAGCGAAATACTGTGGCTTACCACTTGCCTCTCACTTATGTTAAATGTTTTGATTCCTACAATAATATGGATAATTCAGTGCCTACTATTTTCAAAATAGAAAGTATAGGGAAAGCTAGGAATCCGGAAACAAAGCCCCCATAATTAAAAATAATAACCTCACCCTTAAATGAGTGCTTCATTTCAAGTTTAGCAAATTGTTTTTCCTCCTCTGATGGTGCTTTAGCCTTTATGATTCTCCATCGGGTTGTTGCTGTTGTTCTGTAAGTCGTGTCTGACTCTCTGTGACCCCATGGAATGCATGTCAGGCTTCCATGTCCTTCACCATTTCCCAGAGTTTGCTCAAACTCATTTTCATTGAGTTGGCAATGCCATCCAACCATCTCATCCTCTGCTGCTCTTGTCTCCTTTTGCCCTCAATTTATCAGGCATGAAATAGAAATAGGAGTAAAATTCACTGCTTTGGTATATGATAAAGATTAAGTGAAATATAAAATGATTAACATGGTATTTTAAAATTTCATAAAATATGACTTTATCATACTAGCATCATATCATTTTTGATGTATGTTTTTTTGATCCTGAAACTTTAAAAGCTATCAAATTTTCCAAGTTCTCATAATTTTCATGAAGTTAAAGTGAAAAATATATTTCAATTTTAGTTGCATTTTTATATGAAGGCTTTCTCGTATATAAACAACTGCAACCATCACTATTACCTTTTTCTTGTTATTTTTTATTCTAACTGTTAAGTTATTGTGCATTTATTATTTCTATGTCTCATCATGGGGCAACTTCACATGGCCTATAGAGATGAGCCCATATATCAGTACAAATTTGGTGTTGGCTGCCAAAATTCAAGACTCAATTTTAGTTGGTTCAAACCAAAAAACAAACAACCCCCCAGAATTTGTTCTTTCTTTCTTAACTAAACCTAAGAGATTATCTAGAGCTATCGTATCATGAGGACACAGGCTTCTTCATCCTGTCTGTCTCATCATTGTTAGCCTGCGACTTCTATGTGGAAGGTTAAGTAGTATCTACTGGAGTAGCTGACTTCTATCCTGAAGTGATTATGATTGGAACAGGGAGAAGAAGAGGATTAAGGGGCAGGGGGCGTTATCTATGAGCTGAGGCAGCCTTCTTTTCCGAAGTTTCCTAGGAATTACCTCAAAGCATCTTTTTGTGTTGCTTTTTTTCCCCCTATCTTTACTCAGTGGCCACCTACAGGTGAAAAGTTTGAAAACTGAAATAATTCTGATAAATTCACCTCATATAAATTCATGGTTTTGTTGCTAAGACAAAAATCAAAAGTGAATAGTGGTTAGACTACCAGATGTTCTGTGAAAACCATAGAAGATATGACAGAGGATCTTTGTGTAGAAGCAAAACACGTGCAGTACAGACAGCTTTCTATAAAATGACTCATGAAACTCTTCTGTTCAGGCGACTTCCATAAAAAAGTGGAAAGAGAGAGGCTTCTCACACGAAGCCTGCTTCAATTTATTCTTTGGTGATTTTCAAAACCTATGGCAGGCAGGAATTCAATAAGTGACATTGTGCTTTTATGGATCTCTGAGTAATGATGTAGTAGTGATGCTATTTTGGGTTCATCAACTAGAGATTTCATTTTTTCTGTGCTTTAGATACATATCTTTGATTGTACCCTATGAATTCCAGATTTGTACAACTTTTTAAAACTTATGCATTTTATTTTTTTAAAGACGTTTTTTGATGTGGACCACTTTTAAAGATTTTTGTTAAATTTGTTACAGTGTTACTTCTGTTTTAGGATTTGTTTTTTTGACCATGAGACTTGTGAGGGTCTTAGCTTTCTCTTGTTGTTCAGTCTCTAAATTGTATCCAACTCTTTGCAAGCCCATGGGCTGCAGTACATCAGGTTCCTCTGTCTTCCACTGTCTCTTGGAGTTTGCTCAAATTCATGACCATTGAGTTAGTGATGCTATCTAAACATCTCATCTTCTGCTGCCCCTTCTCTTTTGGCCTTCACTCTTTCCCAACATAAGGGTCTTTTTTGTTCTAGCTCCCTGACCAGTGATCAAACGTGTACCCCCTGCACTGAAAGGCAAAGTCTTAACCACCAGGTCACCAGGAAAGTCCTGACTTTTGTATTTTAAATGGAGTTACATGATAGAATGTTTACTGAAAGCTCAGGTGCTGTGTGCCCCTTGATCCGTATCTTCTGATTAACTGCTGTCATGTAGGCATCCCACCTCAAATTGTGATGAAAGAATGTTCTAGCACTTTTAGAGTGGGTTTTGTTTTGTCCATCAGTGACTGGCTGTTCTTAACAGATCTGAAATGTGAAAAACTCTTAGTCTCTTTATCAAGAAAATTTGTACTTTTGTAAATTTCAATTAAACTCAGGCTCAGAAGTATTCTCATGTAGCTTTCTAAAGATTCTTTTCATAGTCTTGAAGCCCATGCCAATTGATCTGTTTATTGATTCATGAGCAGACAATAATTTTTAGTTTGTTGTTACGGTGAATGTGACAGTACTAACTGATCTATTATTTAAGAGCTATTGCAGCTGTTACTGTAAAAGTGAAATTACTCTTTATTTCCCTTCTTCCTGAAAAGAGAAGGAGTGTGAGAATGGCTATAGGCTAAGCATATTCTTTGTCTACTGCTCATTCAGTCACTCAGGCATCACTTAATCACCCCAAGGCTCCAGGTTTTCTTCTATATTGTAAGGACATGACAGAGAATAAAAGAAACAAGTCCCCTGTTCCCTAAGACTTTTATGCTAACTGTGGGAAGAGTACAGTGTAATTAAATGAATATTTGGGCAAGATCATTTGGTTGAATGACAAGTGCCATGAGAAAATAACACAAAATTGACATGGATTTCTTTGGGAGTTCAGAAAAAGCCTCTTAAGAATTTTACATTTGAGATGGCATCTGATGAAAAAGCAAAAGGTAAGCATGTGAAGATTCGAAGGAGGAATGTTCCATGCAGAGAAAATAAGAAAAAGCCTAACGGCTGGAAGGAATTTGACAGTTTCAATGTGTAAAACAAGGCCTGGGTGGCTACAGATGCAAGAATAAGGTGGTGAAAAATCCAAGACCAAAGCAGAATGATGGTTTGTCAAGCTGTGGAAGTGAAAATGGAATTTATCAATAAATGTTCTTAAGAGGACAATATGAACTATGATATTCGGATTTTTTTAAATATTATTTCACATGCTGGAACAATGTTTCCTTTCAGAGTCTGTTATTGTTGTTCAGTCGTTAAGTCATGTCCAACTGTTTGTGGTTGCATGGACTGCATTATGCAGGCTCCCCTGTCCTTCACTGTCTCCCCAAGTTAGTACGAAAATTCAACAAAACTTGATATGTCTTTCTCATAATAGTATGAGACATAAGAAAAAAACTTATGAAAAGGAAGTGTGGCCTTCCCTCTGTTTATTGCTTGTGGAAAGAATTGCATCCTATTATGTAGTATATCCATGAGTTAAAGTGAGGGACTGAGAACATAGAAAGAAGTGGGGAGTTAAAAGCCAGGACAGGAGCAAGAGGAACACTTGTGTTTGAGACAACTTCTGAATGGAATCTCAAGGAGGCCATTGATAAAAATCTCCTTTTTCTGAAAGTATTGATACTATATATAAAACAGAAAATTAAAGATAACCTAATATATAATTCAGGGAAGCATACTAGTCCTCTAGAATGACCTAAATGGGAAGGAAATCCAGAAAAGAGGGGTTACATGTATAAGTATAGATGATTGAGTTTGCCATACAGTATAAATTCACACAATACTGTAAAGCAACTATATGTCAATAAAAAATAATTTAAAAATAAAGGTGAAAAACCAGTCTCTTTCCCTGGACTGATTTTAAAAGAATATAGCTAGTACAAGTACATGGGATTATCCTAGTGTATACCTGGTGTCATTTAGTCAGTCCTTATCATTCTATTCAGCATTCGTTCAAAAATTAGAAATTGAGAGTTTATTTTATACCAGGCAGTGGGATAGACACTAGGTTAGAGAGGTGTACAGGATTGAGACCCTGAACTAATGAAGTTTATATACACCAGAGAAACTTAACTAAAGTGATAACTTTTGCAACCATGTGTGGTACACATACTAAATACAAGAATATTAAACGAAAATCTCCAGTGAGCGTCTAGAGGAAACCATGTACATTGACTGAATTAGAATTAAGAAAATTTCATGAGATGTGTTTTAATAATTGAGTAGACAATTACCAGATAAAATATAGAAAGAAGAGCATTACAGCTACAGCAAGCAACATGTGCAAAAGGACTGGCCACCACACAATGTGGAAAGAACCTAAACTGTATCTTTCCAATGTTGGTATGGAAAGATACATAGGGTGAAAATCAGGAAGTGCTAATATGTGATGAAGAAAAAGTCGTGAAGAATAACTCATGAATCATTTGGGATTCTAGAATAAAGTCAGATTTTAGACCAAATATTATGGACGAGGGAAAAGAATTTAGCAGGGAGCCAATATCTGGAGATTGCTTTCAGAGAAATGTTCTAAGCATTAGAGCCTTAAGTCTGAAAACATACAGGTGGTGTGGCATAAAAACTCATTCAGTGGAATAAGCACACAAGAGAATATGATCATGTACAGCTGCTGTTTCTTCTCTTTTACCTTCCGTATCCTCACTGCCTTTCCTGGTCATTGAAAAGGAAAAATGGAATAATACCATTGTCTATCAGATAAGTGACCAGTAAGTATGAGTAAAGGTGTATTGGAGCAAAAGTGTATTACTCTAAATTTCCCTACCTCTGTAAGGTATTTCTGTTGGACAGCCATCTGTGTTTTCATATATAAAGACATATTTGTATTTATGTGTCTGTACACTTATGACTTCCGTGGTAACTCAGATGGTAAAGAATCTGCCTGTGTGTGTAGGAGGGCATCTGCAATGCAGGAGACTACAGGTTGGATCCCTGGGTTGGGAAGATCCCCTGGAGAAGGGAAAGGCTACCTTCTTCAACAGCCTTGCTATGGAGAGTCCCATGGACAGAGGCACCTAATGGGCCACAGTCCATGGGATCACAAAGAATTAGACATGACTGAGCAGCTAACACTTTCACATGCTAATTTTTAGTTCTATCAAGTCATTGACCAATAATTAGGATTTCTCCATATTTGTACTTCACAATAAAATGAACTTAATGTTTTTTAAGGTATATATCTTAAGCTTGTTAATGTTTAGTTGCTAAGTCATGTCCGACTCTTTGTAATCCCCTGGACTGTAGCCCGCCAGGCTCCTCTGTCCATGGAATTTCCCAGGCAAGAATGGAGAAGTGGGTTCCCCATTTCTTTGTCCAGGGATTCTTATCGACCCAGGAATCAAATCTCGCATTTCAGGAAGATTCTTTATCACTGAGCCACCAGGGAAGTTCCATCTTAATCTTACCATCCCTGGAAAGTTTCTATCCTATGATACTTAAGAAAAACACATGCAAAAACAACAAAAAAGATGTTTCGTAATTCTATTTCACTCTATTCTCTGGAAGCATAATTGTTGTGCTGCTTAACCCACACCCTCACCGCTTCTCCTGTTCTGCTCTTGAATTCTCAGCTCTATTAATTCCTGGAAAGTTTTGTGCTGATTACATCATGTAGTTCTCCTGGGTGCATTGGAGTCAAATAAAGGAGCTCAGCCACACATGTGAATTGCTCTGTCTTTTTTTTTTTTTTTTCACAACAGAGCATTTTTCCTGATTAGCAGATGTCAGGCTGATTCAACTCCCACCGCCAAGTTCTGTACCATCGCTACTAAAAAACTGTTTTTAGATGGGTGTCTGATTACTTCCTTTCACTATTGTGATATAATAATTAATATTTTCTTTAATCTTTTCAGTTTCCTCCAGTGATGCCTAATCATGTATATTTTATTGCATTTTCTGCCTGAAAAATGATATATAGAAAATCTGATTTTAGTTTATATGGTTTTGAATATACACGTTGTAAGTGTAACCTGGTGATACTTTGGAAAGTGAATGTCTTGTCTTTTCCTGACTTCTCCACCTCCTTCATATACGAATCACATAGTCATTGTTTCTTCTTCTTAGCCTGAGAAAGCCATTGCATTGCAAGTGCATTTTATGTCAGGAAGGCTCTATCATGAGCCAAGAGGGTGTTCACCAATCCAAAATTCAGACTTTAGAAAAGGCCACTGTTCAGGGTGATTTAGTCCCAAGGTTTGTGTCCGTGACAGATTGAGTAAATAAGCATAGTCAGGCAGCCTGCTCTTCTGGTTTGTATTCTTCAGTTTCTTTATGGTGTCTGTGGTAAATTGAAACTTTATAGACCTGACATGCAATTCTCTGTGTCTGAGGTGTGGTTTCAGGGGAGAGGACCTTCTAGACTAAGAACTGAAGTGAGGAGATGACCTTGAGCAAATCTAATTTATAGTAAGAATGTAGATTTGGTCTTTGTTCCCATTTCTGGACAAGCTCCCCAAACCCTTGGGATTTCCTAAGATACGAGAGCAAGGAATTTAACTTAAGGATGGGGCTCATTGCCAAAGGAGCTAACCATGTGCTTAAAGAGCTGGAACTTTTAGTCCTACCCCCTGACTTTGGGGAAGGAGAGATGAACTTACAGTTGAGTAAATGGCCAGTGATTTTCATTAATCATACCTATGTAACAATCTATCCTAAGTGCAGGGTTTCGAGAGCTTCCACTTGCTGAACAGTGGAGAGTTGGGTAGAGTGACAAGCTTGGAGAGCGCAGGAAAGCTCCATGTCCTTTCTTCATACACCTCCGTGTGCATCTCTCCCATCTTTCTGTTTCTTAATTAACTTACTGTTTAATAAACTGGTGACCTCATGTTTCTGAGTTATGTGAGCTGCTCTAGCAGTTAATCATACCCAGGAAGGGGGCTGTTGGAACCTCTGATTTGTACCAGGTAGGTCAGACACACAAGTGACAACTTGGATTTGCAACTGCCGTCGGGGATGTGGGGAGGAAGACTGGGACCGAGCCCTTCACCTATGGAATCCTATGCTATTTCCAGTTATAGCATCAGAACTGAGTTGAATTATAGGACACCCAGCTGGTACAGTTTTCCCAACTGGGAAAACCCCTTTATTCCTACACTGGAAATGGTAGTAGAGTCATGTTAATGTACTCACTGTAGTTTTCAGCACCAATGAAAAACATTAAGAAACTGAGGTATCTGTCAGCAACTTCTCAGCCTTGGTGAACTTCAAGTTCACCAACCTACAGTATTTGCAGCACTTGCCAGCTAAGTTCCACTTGGTTGACAGTGTTGAACTTTACCAGAATCCTTTGATCCCCCCAGATAGCAATAGTGAAGAAATTAGCCCATCTTTTTCATGCTCCCTGACTGCAAGAAAAACAAACAACATCATAAAACACCCTTTCCTGTATACCAGACAAAACCTATGAGAACCCCCCATTTGACCTAAGACAAGGACTAATATACTGCAAGTTCCCATTGTTTGACCTTTAAGTGGTGATTTGAATTGTTTATCCTCACCGAACATTCTGAATGATGTGCTTGCTAACTTGAAGAAATTTCAGTCAAACACTTCTTCCCAACGCCCCTAAGCCTTTACCTATTTCGATTATCCCAGTGCTGTACAGCTCCTCTTGGACAACCTCTCCTGAAAATGTTAGCTGACCTCAGGGGAAAATTCTCCCTCATCTACGGTCCTATCACAATAGCTCTCATCCTGTTTTCCCACCTCTGTTTTTTCCAGTTATGTTTACTCCTCCCTGAAAAACAAAGGCCCTTTTCTGATGCCATTGGATACACTCGCCCTTCTCCTGGCACATTTTCCTATTTAGTAATCCCTCTGCCCCAGTTGCAAAAGTTCCCCTGCCTCATCACACCAGTCTTCCTCCTCTCATTGCAATTACCTTTTTGAGTATAGAGGGCATGAAGGAGAAAATAATTTTAGTAAAAATCAGTTAAAAATTGAGTCTGATTCATTAATTTAAATTGGATCTTTAGGTTGAAGTCCGGGTCTCGGAGATAATTCAATCTTAGAAGTTTCTCATTTTCCCCATATTCCTCTCACACTTGGGATTATAGATGTAAAGAAGAGGCTTCTGTGACACTGAAGAATTAGGAGAAAGAAAAACCTCTCACTTCATTCCCTAGGCTGATTCTTGGATGGATACTTTCAAAGAAACATAAATCTGAAATTTGGTTGTTCAGGTCAGTCGCTCAGTTGTGTCCAACTCTTTGCGACCCCGTGAACTGTGACATGCCAGGCTTTCCTGTCCTTTACCATCTCCCAGAGGTTGCTCAAACTCATGTCCATTGATTCAGTTATTTCATCCAACCATCTCGTCCTCTGTCGTCCCCTTCTCCTTTTGCCTTCTATTTTTCCCAACATCAGGATCTTTTCCAATGTGTTATCTCTTTGCATCAGATGGCCAAAATATTGGAGCTTCAGCGTCAGCATCATTCCTTCCAATGAATAGTCAGGGTTTCCAAATAAAAAAAAAAAACCCTTTCCTGTATACCAGACAAAACCTATGAGAACCCCCCATTTGACCTAAGACAAGGACTAATATACTGCAAGTTCCCATTGTTTGACCTTTAAGTGGTGATTTGAATTGTTTATCCTCACCGAACATTCTGAATGATGTGCTTGCTAACTTGAAGAAATTTCAGTCAAACACTTCTTCCCAACGCCCCTAAGCCTTTACCTATTTCGATTATCCCAGTGCTGTACAGCTCCTCTTGGACAACCTCTCCTGAAAATGTTAGCTGACCTCAGGGGAAAATTCTCCCTCATCTACGGTCCTATCACAATAGCTCTCATCCTGTTTTCCCACCTCTGTTTTTTCCAGTTATGTTTACTCCTCCCTGAAAAACAAAGGCCCTTTTCTGATGCCATTGGATACACTCGCCCTTCTCCTGGCACATTTTCCTATTTAGTAATCCCTCTGCCCCAGTTGCAAAAGTTCCCCTGCCTCATCACACCAGTCTTCCTCCTCTCATTGCAATTACCTTTTTGAGTATAGAGGGCATGAAGGAGAAAATAATTTTAGTAAAAATCAGTTAAAAATTGAGTCTGATTCATTAATTTAAATTGGATCTTTAGGTTGAAGTCCGGGTCTCGGAGATAATTCAATCTTAGAAGTTTCTCATTTTCCCCATATTCCTCTCACACTTGGGATTATAGATGTAAAGAAGAGGCTTCTGTGACACTGAAGAATTAGGAGAAAGAAAAACCTCTCACTTCATTCCCTAGGCTGATTCTTGGATGGATACTTTCAAAGAAACATAAATCTGAAATTTGGTTGTTCAGGTCAGTCGCTCAGTTGTGTCCAACTCTTTGCGACCCCGTGAACTGTGACATGCCAGGCTTTCCTGTCCTTTACCATCTCCCAGAGGTTGCTCAAACTCATGTCCATTGATTCAGTTATTTCATCCAACCATCTCGTCCTCTGTCGTCCCCTTCTCCTTTTGCCTTCTATTTTTCCCAACATCAGGATCTTTTCCAATGTGTTATCTCTTTGCATCAGATGGCCAAAATATTGGAGCTTCAGCGTCAGCATCATTCCTTCCAATGAATAGTCAGGGTTGATTTCCTTCAGGATTGACTGGTTTGATCTTCTTACAGGCCAAGAGACACTCAAGAGTCTTCTCCAACACCACAGTTCAAAGGCATCATTTCTTCTGTGCTCAGCCTTCTATACTCATCCTTCTTTGTCAGAGAGTTCTGAGGAAACATGGTAGTATTTCTTGCCTTGAGAACCCCATGAACAATATGAACTTCAGTACTGAGGGACTTATTCAAAAAGGTTACTGCAATGAGGGTTGTGATGAGACAGGGGAAGTGCAAGGGGAACTGCCCCTTGCAACCTGGGACAGAAGGATTTACTATGGAAAATCCACCAGGAGACATTCAAGTGTATCAAATGGCATCATAAAAGGGGTTTTGTTTTTCAGGGAGGTGTAAACAAGACAAAAACCACACAAAAAAAATAGATGCAGGTGAACAGGGCGAGTAGTGGTATAATAAGACCATTGATGAGGTCAGCTAACACGTTCAGGAGAGGCTGCAGGGAGTTGTGCAGCCCTCAGATGATCAAAGTGGGTGAAGGCTTAGGAACCTTGGGAAGGAGAAGTGGTTGACAAAAGTAAATAAAAAGGAAATGTTCCCTTTTCTGAATGTATAGCTGAATAATATATGAATAAATTTTTGAGCCAGCTAATTGGAGGGGAACAGAATATACCATGCAACATGTGCCAGTTTGGCATTGGATTATTTTGATAAAAAAGCCAATCAAGCTCCAGTAGACCCAGGAAAAGGTTTTAACATTCCCTTAACTGCTTGAAAGAATTTAATAGGTGGCCTGGTCCAAAAAAGAAGTATTACCAGAGATAATTTTTGTCTGAAACACAGACTTGTATGACAGGGCAAATGTCTGCCCTTTTCATTGTCCCACAAATTACCCCTTTTCTCGTTCAATTCCCAGGTTCCCGCCCCAGTCCTCAGCTCGGGATGGCATATAACTTTTCATTGCTTGATGACATTTTGGGTCTCATATTTTGGGAACTCCAGTACATACAAAATCAAATTTTTCTTATTAGTTTGTCATATGTCAATTTAATTATTAGGTCAGCCAAAGAATTTAAAAGAAGGGAAAATATTATTGCTACTACAGCATATAGTGTACATAAAAAACTTTGAACTTGAAAATTACTCTTTTTTTTTTTTTAACTTGGACCTCTGTTTCTTATTTTACAATTCATCTTTCAGCATAACACTGAATATATTTTATTGTACTGATTTGTTATCAAAACTTTTTTTTTTGAATGATTAAATACCTTCTGCTGCTGAGGCAATTTGTATACTACCAAGAATAATGGGAAACAATGATGTCCCCTGTGGAAATAATTTTATTCCTTTAAGAAAAAAGAAATAATGGGACCTGATACATGTTACTCCACTTCCAGGACCTCTTTCTTAAAAGTCTTATGCCCTACTTTTAATATAACCTGGCCATAAGCTGACTGTTTAACATTTTTAAAACACTTCTTACTCACCTATGTTTTTCTAAATCCTGTAAATTGTCCTTGGTTTACATAAGTGCTCTTCATGATTATTTATGAATAATGTGTATAAAATGAGATGCAATGGCAATGCTAAGCAACCTTTTACAGTAGGTTGAACTCTACTGAGAGGATATATTTAAAAGTCCATTCCGGACAGGCATGTATTACACAGGTACACATGTCCGGAGTGAGATAATTCATGCTGGTAATTATATTAAAAGAGTAAGAAATAGAACATTGTTGTTAAAGAAATTGTCAGGGGAAGCTTGATTTTTTAATAGGTTATACAGAAATATGAAACAACTTGCAATATTTAAAATCTTCACAGGCAAAGGAAACAAAGTGGGTGGTAAAAGGAAGACTGGTTGATTGTTGAAGCTGAGAGACATCACGTTGAGATGAGGTGCATTGTAGACCAAATCCTGCTTCAGAAGCACTCGAAAATGTGCTTATAAGGGTATAGAAATGACTCAGTGAAAAGTAAAAGAGAATGCAGTGAAAAGTAAAAGAGAATGATACTAGAAGAGGACCATATGTTCTTACAAGCAAAATGAAAGCTGCTAGGGGATATTTGCACAAAGTAGAAGACACACAGTATATACCCACTAAATTGCAAATTTCACTGTCATACGTGGAAGGAAAAAAAAGAAAACTTTTCCAAGGATGGCCCACTATTACTGAGGGAATATATAAAAGCCATGAAGCACAAACAGCGCAGCTCAACTCTGATCTTCTCTGAAGATATGTTTTTTCTATCTATTAATCTTTCTTAGATATATTCACCTGGAGAGGAAAAATGCTTTTTGTTCTATCATAAAAGAGGCCAGCCTTTGAAATCCCATCTTTGTTCTTCACAATGTAGGCTTATATAATGTCCAAAGAGTTCTATCTGAAGTCCATAAACAAAAGAATGCCTTGCATTACACAAGTTATCTGTTTAACTAAGAGAGCTTTCTTCACCTCCTCTGTCCTGATTTAGAGAATTTCAGCATGCCACAAAACTAAGATCTAATCACTGCAACAATTGACTGAGCAGTCCCACAGAGAGTTTAGAACAGAATCCAGCATCACACAATTTTATATTAAGACAGACCCCTCAAAGCACATTGGAATCTGTTCAAAGATAATTTGTTTTTATTTTAAAAAGTACTAAATTTTAGATTCACAGTGAATGTTATGTACCATTATCAGAGATAACCTGTTTATAAATTATTTGTTAACACAAATATTTTTAAATAATATAAAAAATGCATATTTTTCCAAACAGTTGTACTGCATAGACTAGAAACACTGATCAAAAAGAATTCTCGATTTCAAACTGTATATTTTTTTTCTCTAATCATGAACAGACGTTTTAACTTGTGAGAAAAATATACTTTTACTGTTAACCTAAGGTAAAAATATCATACAATTTTAAAGAGTTTTGTCCTTTGTAAACATTATCCTTTCCTTATTTTTTTTAACTCGACCTTCATTCTTTGTTCTTTGTCCTTCAGTTATGAATACTTCTTATTTCATGGCTTGTACTACTTGTTGAGAATTGCAAGCTTTCTCTTTCAAGAAATTTAAGGAAAAAGAACTTCCAAGAAGTATGTGTGATTTTCAGAAAATGTGAGCAAGTTAAAATGTCCATATAGAGAGCTTCCCTGGTGTTCCAGTGGGTAAGGACACCGCCTTGCAGTGCAAGGGGCGCCAGTTTGATCCCTGGCCTGGGAAAGATCCCACGTGCCGCAGAGTGGCTGGACCGATGCGTCCAATAACTGAGCCGGAGCTCTGGAGCACATGCACCCACAGCCGGTGCTCTGTGACAACGGAGACCACTGCGATGGGAGGCACACTTGGGCCAAAGAACAAAGATGGATGAAAATAGACAAATGAAGGACCAATAGAAGTGGCCCGCCTGCTCCCCTCCCTCCCCACCCCACCCCCCAAAAAATAAATAAATAAATCTTAAAAAAAAAAAGTCCATATAGAAAGGACCCATTCTTCAGTGTAACTTGTATTTCAGAACACTGCATCTGGAACAGCAGCCATATAGGGAAGTAAGTGAGCAAGGTGCTAGGTTGATTCTGGTGATTTGAAGTCAGTTACCATCACTTTCTGGTACTTTTAGAGGCGGAAGCTGCCCACAGAATGAGCACTGGGGTGTGTGACCCCCAGCTTTCAGATGTCCAATAAAAACCACATGACCTTGATGTTTTCTTCAGGACATAGTTTTTAATATTTACAAAACAAAGCAGTTGAATCAGATGATATTACTGTTCGTGTTTGTTTTTTTTTTTTTTTTTAATTCTGTGATGCTGCTATTTAAAAAGAAAAGTAAATACCCATGAAAATAAGAATGAGGACAGAGTGAAACAAAAATACCCACAGTTGGCCTGGGTGTGCGGATATGTACATCAGGAATTTTCTGCAAATGCGTTACATAATCATCACATAAAAGTAGCCATTACATGCTTGATTGCTGCTGCTGTTGTTGTTTTAGCCCCACCCATTGCAAAGATTTTTTTGTTGTTTAGTCCCTAAGTCATGTCCAACTCTTCTTCCACCCCATGGATTGTAGGCTCCTCTGTCAAGGCAAGAATACTGGAATGGGTTGTTATTTCCTTCCCTAGGGGGTCTTCCTTACCCAGAGATTGAACCCATATCTTCTGCTTGGAAGGTAGATTCTTTACTACTGAGCCACCTGGGAAGCCCCATTTCAATCATTGCTACTGGCCTAAAATCTATTTTTTAAAAAATTGTAATGTGATGTATTGTTGCAACTTTACAAATTTTTGACTTTTCACAGTGAACGCAGGAGAAAATATTTCAGCTCTTTTCTCAATAGAGTTGGATAATTATATACACTAAAGCAAACATTTTAAAAACTAGAGATATGAGATATTAAGCTATTCCAAAAGAGCCCTGTTGAACATATAAAGATCTATTGTTGCAGGAAAATGGGGTATGAGAAGATGGTCATGTTGTAGGTCTTGTCAGTGTCCCTGGGAAGTGCTCCCAAATGAAGGTCCTTGGGTTCATGAAGGAAAGAAATCAAGCATGAGCCTTGATAAAATGAAAGTGTTAATTGCTCAGTGGTGTCCAACTCTGCCACCCCATGGACTATAGACTACCAGGCTCCCCTGTGCATGGGATTATCCAGGCAAGAATACTGAGTTGGTTGCCTTTTTCTTCTCCAAAAGATCTTCCTGACCCAGGGATTGAACAAGGGACTCCTGCATTTCAGATGGTCTTCTTCACTGCAGGCAAATTCTTTACTGTTTGAGCCAGCAGGGAAGCCCATAATAAAGACAAAGCAGGTTTATTTAGACAGATGAACATTTCGTAGGCAGAATGTGGTCCCTTTCAAAAGGTGAGAGTGTCCCCAGGGAATAGGGTCATCTCAGAAAGTGAGAGAAGCCTTGGGAGAAACACACTGTACAAAGAGAGTGTGGGCCATCTGGGAGAATTAGAATCGCCCAGAAATATGGGGTGGCTAGTTTTCATTTGCTGGGTAATTTCATAGGCTAATGAATGGTAGGAGTAGTTCAGGATTTTGAGGAAGGGATTGGAATTTCCAGGAGGTGAACCACCATCCACATTTTTGGTCTTTAATGATTGGTCTTGAAACTATCTTGGCACCTGTGGGTGTATCATTTAGCATAGTAACATATTCAGTTCAGTTCAGTTCAATAGCTCAGTTGTGTCTGACTCTTTGTGACACCATGAAGTGCAGCATGCCAGGCTTCCCTGTCCTTTACCATCTGCCAGAGCTTGCTCAAACTCATGTCCATTGACTGAGTGATGCCATCCAACCATCTCATCCTTTTTTGTCCCTATCTGCTTCTGCCTCCTATTTTTCCTAGCATCAGGGTCTTTTCCAATGAGTCATCTCTTTCATCAAGTGGCCAAAGTATTGGAGCTTTAGCTTTAGCATCAGTTCTTCCAATGAACATTTAGGGTTGATTTCCTTTCGGGTAACTGGTTTGATTTCCTTGCTGTAAAATTGGATCTAAAGCAAACATTTTAAAACTAGATATGTTAAGCTATTCCAAAAGAGCCCTGTTGAACATATAAAGATCTATTGTTGCAGGAAAATGGGGTATGAGAAGATGGTCATGTTGTAGGTCTTGTCAGTGTCCCTGGGAAGTGCTCCCAAATGAAGGTCCTTGGGTTCATGAAGGAAAGAAATCAAGCATGAGCCTTGATAAAATGAAAGTGTTAATTGCTCAGTGGTGTCCAACTCTGCCACCCCATGGACTATAGACTACCAGGCTCCCCTGTGCATGGGATTATCCAGGCAAGAATACTGAGTTGGTTGCCTTTTTCTTCTCCAAAAGATCTTCCTGACCCAGGGATTGAACAAGGGACTCCTGCATTTCAGATGGTCTTCTTCACTGCAGGCAAATTCTTTACTGTTTGAGCCAGCAGGGAAGCCCATAATAAAGACAAAGCAGGTTTATTTAGACAGATGAACATTTCGTAGGCAGAATGTGGTCCCTTTCAAAAGGTGAGAGTGTCCCCAGGGAATAGGGTCATCTCAGAAAGTGAGAGAAGCCTTGGGAGAAACACACTGTACAAAGAGAGTGTGGGCCATCTGGGAGAATTAGAATCGCCCAGAAATATGGGGTGGCTAGTTTTCATTTGCTGGGTAATTTCATAGGCTAATGAATGGTAGGAGTAGTTCAGGATTTTGAGGAAGGGATTGGAATTTCCAGGAGGTGAACCACCATCCACATTTTTGGTCTTTAATGATTGGTCTTGAAACTATCTTGGCACCTGTGGGTGTATCATTTAGCATAGTAACATATTCAGTTCAGTTCAGTTCAATAGCTCAGTTGTGTCTGACTCTTTGTGACACCATGAAGTGCAGCATGCCAGGCTTCCCTGTCCTTTACCATCTGCCAGAGCTTGCTCAAACTCATGTCCATTGACTGAGTGATGCCATCCAACCATCTCATCCTTTTTTGTCCCTATCTGCTTCTGCCTCCTATTTTTCCTAGCATCAGGGTCTTTTCCAATGAGTCATCTCTTTCATCAAGTGGCCAAAGTATTGGAGCTTTAGCTTTAGCATCAGTTCTTCCAATGAACATTTAGGGTTGATTTCCTTTAGGGTTAACTGGTTTGATTTCCTTGCTGTCCAATAAAGATTTAATGGAAGTCAGATTTTACACCATCTTGAGTTTGATCAGTTCTAACCAGTTTTTTTTTTTTAATTTTTTTTTTTTTGGCCACTTCTATTGATCTTTCATTAATTTATCTTTTTTCTTTGGCCTGTGTGGGCCTCCCATCACAGTGGCCACTCTTGTCACAGAGCACCGGCTCTCAGTGCATGAGCTCCAGAGCTCCTGCTCGGTAGTTGGACATATCAGTCCAGCCACTCCACAGCACATGGAATCTTCCCAGGCCAGGGATCAAACTGGCGCCCCTTGCACTGCAAGGCGGTGTCCTTACCCACTGGGCCACCAGAGAAGCCCCTAACCAGTTTTTATTGCATCCTCAAAGACCATTTCATTTTTTCGTGCCCCTCTCTCTTCCCTCCTGTCTCACTATGAAAGGTGTATTCAAAGGTTTATGTATAAATGGTGTTTTATGTATATTAAACTTTGTGGTTTGGAGAAGGGAAGGGAAACCCACTCCAGTATTCTTGCCTGGAGAGTTCCATGGACAAAGAAACCTGGTGGGCTACAGTCCATGGGATCTCAAAAAGTTGGACACAGCTAAACGACTGAAGTGAAATGATACATTGTGGTTAATGTTCCACACTGCCAATATAGAGAGTGTGGGTGAAGTCCTGAGCAGGGGAATAAGATTTCATGGTGTGTCCAAATTTAAAAAATATGTCAGCACAATAAAAGAAAGAAAAAATTTTAAAAAAAATTAATAATGAAGAAGAAAAGAGAATGTGCCTGTTAAGCATAGCTTGTAACTTCAGTGACACCAGATTTGTTTTTCTGCTTTATTTAATATCCATATATACAAAGGTTTGCAAGGAGTTTTGAAGAAAGTGGAAATGGTTAATGAGATCAACTCACTGAATTAAAAAAAAAATACAGGAACAAAAAAGTGTATTGTTTAGTTACACATCAGTTGCCTAAAGATATAATAATCTCAAGTGCTTAAAAGGTCAAAATAATAGGCAACCTTCATACGCAAATTTGGCACTGCTAGCCCATCACCAGTGGAATTTGTACTTAGAAGTCTTTTTCTCAGTGGTAAGAATGGCTTTCAACAATTTTGAACACACTTCCTTTCTTCAATCCCTTTTATGACCAATGAGACTCATACAATGGTCCAGGATTAATGATGTGTTTGCAGACAGGATGTTAATGTGCCCAACTTTAATAGAGACTTAACCCTTGATTCTATGCTGTTGAATATTCCTCCTCCTCCATACCAATCACTTTGAGTTATCTGACACACTAATAGAGTGTGCAACAATTCATCTCAATTCTGACACAGTCTAACTGGATTTAGCATCAGATTCCACAGTTCAGAGACATTCCAATCACACACTTCAAATCCCCACCGTGACAAGTCCTGCACCATCCTTACTTCTGACTTGATTGCTATAAATCAGGAGGTTCCCACAACCCCTCCTTGGATGAGGGGAGGTATCTGCTAAACTACTCCTTTGTCTACACTGTACACCAACCAGTACATTGTCCAACCTTAACGTCTCTTTCAAAGATGTAAGCATTGGGGCATAAATGAGGATAAGAAAGATTAGTAGCCAAATATAAAGAAATAGCTATCTCTGACTCCTACCTCTTTCTTCAGTCTTGAGACTAGGCACGCACAGGGCTTATAGGCCTGCCATGTACAACCCATGAGTTAGTAAAAACTGAAACGTTGTGACAAGCTGCAAGCAAGGCCGCCTGCTGGGCTAAGTTTTCATCTTTTCAAAGTGATGGCCATCTAAACAGGATGCTGTGCATTTACCTTTGGACTTTCATCGATAAACCAGGTACCTCTTTGATGGTCATTTGAGTGCTGTTTATAAGACTGTCCATGTGACAACTGAATCCAAAAGCTCTTCTCACAGTTACAAATTCAGTCCTGAGGAAAGAACTCCCTACTTATGGGTGTCTTCTTGGATTACCAATATCTTATACACAATCATCCCTGAATATCACAGAAGATTGGTTCCAGGATACCCACAGATACCAAAATCTGAGAACCCTCCAGCCTCTTAGAGAAACCAGCGGTAGCATTTGCAAGGAGTTTATGCCTATCCTTCTGTGTGCTTTAAGTCATCTCTAGGTTGTTTGTAATACTTAATACAACATAAATGTACGCATATAGTTGATGTAAAACAAATTCAAATTTTGCTTTTTGGAACATTCTGGATTCTTTTGAAAATAATTTCTATCCATATTTGTTTGAATCTGTGGATGTGAAACCGAAAGATAAGGATGATCAACTACTGGGCCACGACCCCAGAGCCACTCTGAGGTTTTCTCATCAGCCTTAGTATGCACTCAACATAGGGATGTCTCTAGAGAATTTGTCCCTATTGGTACTTCAATTTCTATTCTGTAATTTTGGACTCAATCTTAGTGGCTCTCTTTTAGCATTAGTATTGCTTAAAGGGTAGATTTACATGACTTCTGGTTTACAGTGCTAAATAGGGGAAGATCTCCAGTCAGACACAGCACCTGTCCTAATCATTCATTTGAGAAATCTGTAACCACTTCAGAGAAAGCTCATTCAAATATACCACCTCTTCTAGTTTTCACCTTAATCTTATCAACCCTTATATTCTTAACTGTAGGCTTTGGCTGTTATTAGCAGTTTCTTGTTTCGTACTACTAGGTATTGAACGCGTCATTTCAATAGAAAGATGTAAGCATTGGGGCATAAATGAGGATAAGAAAGATTAGTAGCCAAATATAAAGAAATAGCTATCTCTGACTCCTACCTCTTTCTTCAGTCTTGAGACTAGGCACGCACAGGGCTTATAGGCCTGCCATGTACAACCCATGAGTTAGTAAAAACTGAAACGTTGTGACAAGCTGCAAGCAAGGCCGCCTGCTGGGCTAAGTTTTCATCTTTTTCAAAGTGATGGCCATCTAAACAGGATGCTGTGCATTTACCTTTGGACTTTCATCGATAAACCAGGTACCTCTTTGATGGTCATTTGAGTGCTGTTTATAAGACTGTCCATGTGACAACTGAATCCAAAAGCTCTTCTCACAGTTACAAATTCAGTCCTGAGGAAAGAACTCCCTACTTATGGGTGTCTTCTTGGATTACCAATATCTTATACACAATCATCCCTGAATATCACAGAAGATTGGTTCCAGGATACCCACAGATACCAAAATCTGAGAACCCTCCAGCCTCTTAGAGAAACCAGCGGTAGCATTTGCAAGGAGTTTATGCCTATCCTTCTGTGTGCTTTAAGTCATCTCTAGGTTGTTTGTAATACTTAATACAACATAAATGTACGCATATAGTTGATGTAAAACAAATTCAAATTTTGCTTTTTGGAACATTCTGGATTCTTTTGAAAATAATTTCTATCCATATTTGTTTGAATCTGTGGATGTGAAACCGAAAGATAAGGATGATCAACTACTGGGCCACGACCCCAGAGCCACTCTGAGGTTTTCTCATCAGCCTTAGTATGCACTCAACATAGGGATGTCTCTAGAGAATTTGTCCCTATTGGTACTTCAATTTCTATTCTGTAATTTTGGACTCAATCTTAGTGGCTCTCTTTTAGCATTAGTATTGCTTAAAGGGTAGATTTACATGACTTCTGGTTTACAGTGCTAAATAGGGGAAGATCTCCAGTCAGACACAGCACCTGTCCTAATCATTCATTTGAGAAATCTGTAACCACTTCAGAGAAAGCTCATTCAAATATACCACCTCTTCTAGTTTTCACCTTAATCTTATCAACCCTTATATTCTTAACTGTAGGCTTTGGCTGTTATTAGCAGTTTCTTGTTTCGTACTACTAGGTAGAGGAAGCAGTCAGGCATAATATCCATAGATATCTGTTCTAATAAAACATTTAGGTAAAGGAGATACAGCCTTTCATATAGAAACTGTTTAAGCATTGTAATTTTCTTTGAAACTTCCATCTTAATCCTATCAGCACTTAAATGTCTATATTTGCTAAATCTTACTGAAGCCCCTGTTAGTGCTTGTTGCATGAGTTTTGGTACTAAAGTGCGAGTGGCTCATTTGTCAAGAAATCCCAGAAAATTTTGTTTCCTTTGAAATTTATATCTTTTTAACCCTTTGTTTCCTTTGAAATTTATATCTTTATAACCTTTTGAAAAGTACATCTGCTCAAGTACAAGAAGATTTTGAGTTTCCAGTAGGGTTTCTTGCTGTGACACTCACTTCCTTTTGTCAACAATTACCCTGATTAATCTATTAAATTATGGCATCAAGTATTTCCAGGTTCAGTTTTCCATTGAAATATTTGCCTTTTCACTTTTAAAAATTCCTCCAGATAGGAGCACATGAAGATTCTTTCATGCTGGGAGACCAGTAGGAACTTTCTTTGGTTCAATCAATCATCAGTTGTGGTGTATTTGCGCCTATGATTCAAAAACATAAATGTCCATTTTATTCATCCCATTTTCTAAACTAACCATCTAAAAATGTTCACCCTCTGGAACAGGATTCTTGATTCTCTCCTTTCTCTTTCCTCTTTTTTTTTTTCTCACATTGATAGTGTTTTATTTATTCACCCCATTTCTCCATAGCCCTTTATGTATTTCCACCAGGTTAGGGCACGTCCTCTCACTGAGTGTAAGATATGCTTGATATAGCATCAAAGTCCAATGTAAAAGACTCAGCATTTTCTTTTATTTCATCTATTGCACTTAATAATCAACAATGGATTGTACACTTAGCATGCTTCTTACTATGTTTCATTTCCTTGGTTACCCAGTGAATGAAGTCCTTGGAAGTCCTGTCTTCAATCATTTCTAAATACCACTGGTAACTTTCACCTTTAATAAGCATTTGCGGTGCAGCTGAAGTTTCACACTATGGTCACTAAGTAGCCATTCAAGGATTAAAATTTTCTCATCACAGATGTTTGCATGTTGCCTTAAACAAAAAGAAAAAAAAAAAAACTTCTCATCACTTATCCTTTTATTCTTTCTCCTCACAAACCATATGTTACTCTGAACCAGGTATGTTCTAGAGAATTCTATTTTTCTTTTCATAACATCAGATGAGAGGTTTTTTTGTCCTGGGTTTTAACAACAAATATATGATATCTTTTTTAGCACCACTTACTTAATTTTCCAGATACTGTATGTTCAATAATTCACATTAATTCTGTCACTCTCTACCTAGAGTTAGTATCAGATCTCATGGACTAAGGAGCTCGTTCCTACAAGACTGTTCCAGCTCCAAATTCTATTCGTGAGTCTCAGTCCATTCATACTTCTGACCTACCAACTCTAAATCAAGTTCAATCTCCTCAGTTTCACAAAACTCAGAAAAATACTAATGTTTTCCAGTCTGCTATTAAGGATACACCTTAGACGTAGCCAAAATGAAAGTGACTCAGATGGCAGAGTAGGGCAAGAAGAATCATGGAGCTTCCATGCCCTCTCCAGATGCATCATCCTTTTGGCCCCTCAGTGTGTTCATGAATCTGTAATATTTCAAACCCTATCATTTAGATATCTTCATGGAAATTTCATTGGCTGTTTGAAATTGACTCAGTCTCTAACTTCTCCCTCCCTCCCCAAAGTTTGGGGATGGGGCTGAAAATCTCAAGCTCCTAATCAAGGCATGATCTTTCTTGACACCAGCCTCCATCCTGAAGCTATCTAGAGGCCCACTCACCAAGGATTGGCTCATTAGAACAAAAGCCCTGGTGACCCAATGGTTAATACACCTTCCAATAAACATGGTGGGGGTTTGATCCCTGGTCAGGAACTTAGATCCCACATGCCATGGGGTCAACAAACCAAAAACATACAAAAATAATATTGTAAGAAATTCAATAAAGACTTTAAAAAAAGAACAAAGGACCTTTATCAAACTTATCCCTCAGAAAATTCAAAGCTTTTTAGAAGCTGAAAAGAAAGAGATCAAATACCTTTTTATGATATCACAACTACTTACCAACCAACAAAATTAGCTTATCACAAAGTTAAATACTCAGTTACCAATAAATGTACTTACACACACACACAGAAACACAGAGTATACTATTATAGCTCCTGACCATGCATTCACAAGTGTTTCTTTCTTCTCTTCTGCTTTGTTTTGACCAAACTTTATTCATACTTCTCTTGCCCCACAGGGCCCTGATCTTTGACTTGTCCTCCTCCCTGGGGCAAAGACTAAGATGCAGAATATACCCGGGGGCAAAGACTGAGATGTAGAATATACCCTAACCACCGTCAGCTTATATCCAAATCAGCAGGTCGAGCAGACACATTTCATGTCAGATCTGTCTACAAAAAGAAATTTCACAACCTGGCCCTACATAGTTAAGGTGTATGTCAAAGGAGTGACCTCAGTGAACCCAGATTCTTGCTTCTTCCCCTACATAGAAGAGCATTAAATTCATGAACTTGAAATGTCTAGTTTCTTTAATTGACAGTAATCTTCCATGCTCTAGCTGCCTAGTTTTTGTTTTGTTTTTTTTTCTTTTCTCAAAAACTCCTATATGTCCTGGCTATTGCCTTACCTCTTTGAAACAGTTCCTCGAGCTATTTGAGAGGTTTAAATCCTCAATATGTCCACAGAATAAATTATAATCCTCAATGTTTATGTTGTGCATTTATTTAAGGATATCACATCCATTATGCTGTTTATACACTCCATGTTTGTTAAATTTCCTCTGAAAAGTTTCTGCTAAGCCCTGTTTACCTCTCTCTATAAAAGAAAGACTTTTCTGTGTTTGATTTTGAGGCACTTGCAGATTTCTGAGCTCCAAGTTTTCTCCCTGTTGTGTTAGTCTTTTTTGAATGAGGTCTCTCCTTATCTAGGCATTTGGGAAAGTGTTTGTAACACTATGATTATATCAGATTACATCTGAGACAGAATGAAAAAACTTCCAATAAACATGGTGGGGTTTGATCCTGGTCAGGAACTTAGATCCCACATGCCATGGGGTCAACAAACCAAAAACATACAAAAATAATATTGTAAGAAATTCAATAAAGACTTTAAAAAGAACAAAGGACCTTTATCAAACTTATCCCTCAGAAAATTCAAAGCTTTTTAGAAGCTGAAAAGAAAGAGATCAAATACCTTTTTATGATATCACAACTACTTACCAACCAACAAAATTAGCTTATCACAAAGTTAAATACTCAGTTACCAATAAATGTACTTACACACACACACAGAAACACAGAGTATACTATTATAGCTCCTGACCATGCATTCACAAGTGTTTCTTTCTTCTCTTCTGCTTTGTTTTGACCAAACTTTATTCATACTTCTCTTGCCCCACAGGGCCCTGATCTTTGACTTGTCCTCCTCCCTGGGGCAAAGACTAAGATGCAGAATATACCCGGGGGCAAAGACTGAGATGTAGAATATACCTAACCACCGTCAGCTTATATCCAAATCAGCAGGTCGAGCAGACACATTTCATGTCAGATCTGTCTACAAAAAGAAATTTCACAACCTGGCCCTACATAGTTAAGGTGTATGTCAAAGGAGTGACCTCAGTGAACCCAGATTCTTGCTTCTTCCCCTACATAGAAGAGCATTAAATTCATGAACTTGAAATGTCTAGTTTCTTTAATTGACAGTAATCTTCCATGCTCTAGCTGCCTAGTTTTTGTTTTGTTTTTTCTTTTCTCAAAAACTCCTATATGTCCTGGCTATTGCCTTACCTCTTTGAAACAGTTCCTCGAGCTATTTGAGAGGTTTAAATCCTCAATATGTCCACAGAATAAATTATAATCCTCAATGTTTATGTTGTGCATTTATTTAAGGATATCACATCCATTATGCTGTTTATACACTCCATGTTTGTTAAATTTCCTCTGAAAAGTTTCTGCTAAGCCCTGTTTACCTCTCTCTATAAAAGAAAGACTTTTCTGTGTTTGATTTTGAGGCACTTGCAGATTTCTGAGCTCCAAGTTTTCTCCCTGTTGTGTTAGTCTTTTTTGAATGAGGTCTCTCCTTATCTAGGCATGGATTTGTTTTCATTTGAAGCAAAGTGTTTGTAACACTATGATTATATCAGATTACATCTGAGACAGAATGAAAAGAATTTAACAACTATATTATGAACTTGATCAATGTGGAGTGGTGAATCTGGATAATTTTATAAATTTATAAAAGTTGTTTTTAAAAGGTGCTTTATATAAACTGAGCTGTAAAGTGAAGGAAAGGTGAAAATATATCATTTAAAAATTAACATTTGGCAGCATATCAAGGAAATTTTCTTAAAACGGTGTTACTTTGTTTTGTAAAATTGCATTCTTTTTATTTCAGTTATATTTCATTTGTTTAAACCTAATTAGGTGTCATACATCTCAATCTTAAAAAAAAAAAAATAAAAAAAAGCTTAACTGCTTTAATTTTCATTAGAGTAAAAATAGGAACACTTCACAAATTTGTCATCTTCGTTCAAGGTCATGAGAGTCTTCTCTAGTCTTTTTTTTGGGTTTTTTGGCCACTTCTGTTGGTCTTTCATTTATCTATTTTCATTCATCTTTGCTCTTTGGCTTGTGTGGGCCTCCCATCTCAGTGACTTCTCTCATTGCAGAGCACCGGCTCTGGGCGCATGAACTCCAGAGCTCGGGCTTGGTAGTTGGACACATCGGTCTAGCTGCTCCATGGCATGTGGGATCTTCCCAGGCCAGGGATCGAACCGGCGCCCCTTGCACTGCAAGATGGTGTCCTTACCCACTGGACCACCAGAGAAGCCCCTCTAGTCTTTTCATTACAATTTTACACTATGTGCTCCCAAAGCAATAACCTATTTTGATTTAATATGGGCTATATGGGATTAATATACCATATGAAAAACTTGGCAATGGCCTCAGAACTGGAAAATGTCAGTTTACATTCCAATCCCAAAGAAGGGCAATACCAAAGAATGTCCCAACTACCACATCATTGCACTCATTTCACACACTAGCAAAGTAATGCTCAAAATCATCCAAGCCAAGTTTCAACAGTGGGTGAACTGAGAACTTCCAAATGTACAAGCTGGATATTGAAAGGCAGAGAAACCAGAAATCAGATTGCCAACATCTGTTGGATTATAGAAAGAGCAAAGGAATTCCCTTGGACTGCAAGGAAATCAAAGCAATCAATCCTAAAGGAACTCAATCCTAAATATTCATTGGAAGGACTGATGCTGAAGTTGAAGTTCCAATGGTTTTGCCATCTGATGCAAAGTGGTGACTCATTGGAAAAACCTCTGATACTGGGAAAATAAAAAAAAGGAGTAGCAGAGGATGAGATGTTCGGATGGCATCACTGAGCCAATGGGCATGAGTCTGAGCAGAGGATGAGGATTTTGTTCGGGATGGCATCGAGGCCATTTGGCAGCAGATCAAGGAAATTTTCTTAAAACGGTGTTACTTTGTTTTGTAAAATTGCATTCTTTTTATTTCAGTTATATTTCATTTGTTTAAACCTAATTAGGTGTCATACATCTCAATCTTAAAAAAAAAAAAATAAAAAAAAGCTTAACTGCTTTAATTTTCATTAGAGTAAAAATAGGAACACTTCACAAATTTGTCATCTTCGTTCAAGGTCATGAGAGTCTTCTCTAGTCTTTTTTTTGGGTTTTTTGGCCACTTCTGTTGGTCTTTCATTTATCTATTTTCATTCATCTTTGCTCTTTGGCTTGTGTGGGCCTCCCATCTCAGTGACTTCTCTCATTGCAGAGCACCGGCTCTGGGCGCATGAACTCCAGAGCTCGGGCTTGGTAGTTGGACACATCGGTCTAGCTGCTCCATGGCATGTGGGATCTTCCCAGGCCAGGGATCGAACCGGCGCCCCTTGCACTGCAAGATGGTGTCCTTACCCACTGGACCACCAGAGAAGCCCCTCTAGTCTTTTCATTACAATTTTACACTATGTGCTCCCAAAGCAATAACCTATTTTGATTTAATATGGGCTATATGGGATTAATATACCATATGAAAAACTTGGCAATGGCCTCAGAACTGGAAAATGTCAGTTTACATTCCAATCCCAAAGAAGGGCAATACCAAAGAATGTCCCAACTACCACATCATTGCACTCATTTCACACACTAGCAAAGTAATGCTCAAAATCATCCAAGCCAAGTTTCAACAGTGGGTGAACTGAGAACTTCCAAATGTACAAGCTGGATATTGAAAGGCAGAGAAACCAGAAATCAGATTGCCAACATCTGTTGGATTATAGAAAGAGCAAAGGAATTCCCTTGGACTGCAAGGAAATCAAAGCAATCAATCCTAAAGGAACTCAATCCTAAATATTCATTGGAAGGACTGATGCTGAAGTTGAAGTTCCAATGGTTTTGCCATCTGATGCAAAGTGGTGACTCATTGGAAAAACCTCTGATACTGGGAAAATAGAAAGCGAAAGGAGAAGGGAGTAGCAGAGGATGAGATGTTCGGATGGCATCACTGAGCCAATGGGCATGAGTCTGAGCAAGCTCCAGGAGATGGTGGACAGGGAAGCCTGGTGTGCTGCAGTCTCTGGGGTCCCAAAGAGTTGGACATGACTGAATGACTGAACAGATGGTTCAAAGCTATAGACCAAGGAGGGCTAGTGATTCTCTTTTTAAAATGAATAGTTTAGCTGTTACTCCAATATAACCATTGGATTATAGAAATAACATTACTTTTTGCAAAAAAGATAAGATTTTACCACTGAAGCTCTGTATAATCAAATAATATGGTGAAAAAAAATGTTAACTTTTTAGTTTAATTTTAGTTATGTAAGTAGATTTAGCTACTTTATATGAAATAATTTTCCTCTGCTTATTAAATTACTATTAGCAACTTGATTACTGAAAGATTAAATATGTTGATTAAACAAGTATATTTTCTGTTTATTGAAGGACAACAAGAAACTGTAGACAAATCTTAACAATACAAAAGCAAAAAAAACCTTACGTTTTGTATTGTTTTGCATTTATCAATTTTTATGAAAATAATTTTGGCAAAGCAAAAATGTTCCACTTAATGAGTACTCTGTATTATCACTTTCTAACTTAGTAAAGTCATTATGTACTATTTGTATCGAACTGATGATTTCATAATACCAGAAAAACCTGAATACTCATTGCTAATGAACAGTTATAAAAACAACATTGTATTGATTCATGTGTCTTTAATCCCATTGCATAGCTGCGGGGACCTTCCGCAGAAAGGGAAGGCAGCGGGGATTACCCCCGGCTGAACCGGGAGATCTCAGAGAAAGGCATATCTTGAACTGCCCGCCCCGCAGCCCTCTGGCTGAGGTAGGGGACAATCAGAGGCGACAGGGGTTCCATTGAAGTAGTTCCGCTTTATTGAAGAAGATCCACAGCTTTTATAGGCAAGTGAAGGGGGTTTTGCACGGGACTTCCTATAGATTACACCAATCAAGCTAAAGGCCAAGCAATCATTCACGAGCGCGGCAGCCAGGGGAACCAATCAGAAATTTTGACCATCAATTAACAATTTAGATCACACCCTGCCTCTTCCTCTAGGCCGCCATCTTAGCTGCAAACATGTGCTTCAGCTTCTTTAAACAATGCACTTAAGCTTCCCTTCATTTCCATGTCCCTTCCTGTAGGCGCCATCTTAGCTGCAAACTGAAACAATGTGCTTAAGCTTCTTTTCACTCTCACATCCCTTCCTGTAGGCGCCATCTTAGCTCCAAACTGCAAACATGTGCTTAAGCTTCTTTATGCTTAAAACAGTCCTCTTTCAATTCAGAGCCCCACACATAGCTAAATAGGAACCATAAGCAATGAACAGAAAAGAAAGTTTTATAATCTTTACAAATAATCAGTTAATAAATTCAAGCATAAAACAAATACATCAAAAATGGACCTAATTGCATAAGTATTTCTTGCATGACAAGGCCAGTAATTTTCCCACTCTTTCTAAATGGACTTTATGTCATGCGGAACTTTTCCAGATCATATGCATTCATGACCTAACAACTGCTAATAATTTGCATATTATTATTAATGAAATATTTATTTTAAAATTATAAACAGACGTAAGTTTAAGGAATAGTATTTGCCTTGTGTTTTTTGTTTTTCAAAACAATTCTAGACATGTAAAAAGCCACTGAAACTTCTTTGTTGTTTTTGAGTCACTCAGTCATGTCTGACTCTCATAAATTTGACTTAAACTCTTCAAAAATATATTATTGAATCTGTGAACCATGAATCAGTTATAAAAACAACATTGTATTGATTCATGTGTCTTTAATCCCATTGCATAGCTGCGGGGACCTTCCGCAGAAAGGGAAGGCAGCGGGGATTACCCCCGGCTGAACCGGGAGATCTCGGAGAAAGGCATATCTTGAACTGCCCGCCCCGCAGCCCTCTGGCTGAGGTAGGGGACAATCAGAGGCGACAGGGGTTCCATTGAAGTAGTTCCGCTTTATTGAAGAAGATCCACAGCTTTTATAGGCAAGTGAAGGGGGTTTTGCACGGGACTTCCTATAGATTACACCAATCAAGCTAAAGGCCAAGCAATCATTCACGAGCGCGGCAGCCAGGGGAACCAATCAGAAATTTTGACCATCAATTAACAATTTAGATCACACCCTGCCTCTTCCTCTAGGCCGCCATCTTAGCTGCAAACATGTGCTTCAGCTTCTTTAAACAATGCACTTAAGCTTCCCTTCATTTCCATGTCCCTTCCTGTAGGCGCCATCTTAGCTGCAAACTGAAACAATGTGCTTAAGCTTCTTTTCACTCTCACATCCCTTCCTGTAGGCGCCATCTTAGCTCCAAACTGCAAACATGTGCTTAAGCTTCTTTATGCTTAACACAGTCCTCTTTCAATTCAGAGCCCCACACATAGCTAAATAGGAACCATAAGCAATGAACAGAAAAGAAAGTTTTATAATCTTTACAAATAATCAGTTAATAAATTCAAGCATAAAACAAATACATCAAAAATGGACCTAATTGCATAAGTATTTCTTGCATGACAAGGCCAGTAATTTTCCCACTCTTTCTAAATGGACTTTATGTCATGCGGAACTTTTCCCAGATCATATGCATTCATGACCTAACAACTGCTAATAATTTGCATATTATTATTAATGAAATATTTATTTTAAAATTATAAACAGACGTAAGTTTAAGGAATAGTATTTGCCTTGTGTTTTTTGTTTTTCAAAACAATTCTAGACATGTAAAAAGCCACTGAAACTTCTTTGTTGTTTTTGAGTCACTCAGTCATGTCTGACTCTCATAAATTTGACTTAAACTCTTCAAAAATATATTATTGAATCTGTGAACCATGAATCATTTATAGAAATCACACACCTTGGTTTGACTTTCATTGAAAATTTCTAGCTTAGTTTAATAATAGGAGCAACCCTTTGCTTGTAAAGTTATACTATTATAAACCACCTGTCTTCTATAAATAGTAAAATATGTAAGCAATAGGCACACTTATCATTGCAGCATTATTTTTAATAGCCAACCTACAGAAGCATACTGTCTACTCATACGGCTTAATATATTTCTAGTTGTTTCCAATGAACATGTATTTCTTTAAAAATTTGGAAGAAAAAAATAAATCTTATTTAAAATGATAAAATATGCATAAATGAAGAAGTCGGGGCCTGTGAAAAGTTCTTGGGGAGATCCTTGGTGAATAAGGTAGAAAATCTTTCAACTTTACTGCACATTTTGTAACTGTGAGAAGGATATTGTTTAAGAACCAGAGAAGGTAACTTTAATAATTCCTCTAATTAAACACACCACTGGGCTTCCCTGGTGGTCCAGTGGGTAAGGACACCGCCTTGCAGTGCAAGGGGCGCCAGTTCGATCCCTGGCCTGGGAAGATCCCACGTGCCGCGGAGTGGCTCGACCGATGTGTCCAATTACGGAGCCAGAGCTCTGGAGCGCATGCGCCCAGAGCCGGTGCTCTGCGACAACAGAGGCCACCGCGATGGGAGGCCCACGAGGGCCAAAGAACAAAGATGGATGAAAATAGACAAATGAAAAAACCAATAGAAGTGGCCCGCCTGCTCCCCCTCCCTCCCTACCCCCCCCCCAAAAAATAAAAATAAAGAAATAAATCTAAGCACACCACTACATTTTATAAGCACCAGATAAACACTCATGTTAAGTCGAAACCACTTAATGAACCTGCAAAGTAGGTTATATTATTATTATTACTGAATGTTATAGATGAGATGAAATGGATTCACATTGATCTTTTTACATATTTAGTTTTGATTGGAGTAAAAGTACAGATAGTTAACTAATAATGTAAAAACAAAAGCTTCAAGCAAACACATGTGGGATCAAATTTGTAGCCATATGGATTTGAGTATTCATTCCAAAATATTAATATCAGATAAAATGCAAATTAAAATATGCTAAGATAATGAAATATTTCTAGATTTGGTTATATGTCTCTAAACCTTAGTCTGGAGTAGTATTCATATAATTGATCTTCAAACTGCAAGTAAAGAAAAGTGAGGGAATTGTCTGTAGACATAAATATATTACACTCTCACTTTTAAAGTAAAGTGCCTATTTTGTTTAGTTAATTCATTAAGTTATTTGTTCAGTCAGTTATCCCCAATTAATTCAAGGAGTCTTACTGAAAGATACCATTTACCCTTCACCTTGCAGGGAAAACTTGAGCTTAAGCTGACTCTGATTAGATCAGTTAAAGTATATAATAAAATATGGAGACAAGCTTTTCCATTTAACCTAATTCAACAGTACTCTCTCATAGTGCTAAAGTGTCACAGTTAGCAATGAATTTGGTTCAACTAGTAATTAGTTTCAAATATAAGTTACACTCTTGGTACTCAAATATAGTCCACTAGCAAGAACATCAGCAACAGAATGGAACAGTATTAAAAACTAAAAATTTTATATGGAAACTTATTAAAGTTACTCCTCCCCCAAATTACAAACATGGAATTCACATTTTTTTTTTTTTTGTTTGGTTTTTAAAAAAATTTTGGCCTCTTTTATTGGTCCTTCATCTATTTATTGTCATCCATCTTAATTCTTTGGCCTGTGTGGGCCTCCCATCACAGTGGCCTGTCTTACCGCAGAGCACTGGCTCTGGGCACATGTGCTCCAGAGTGCTGACTTGCAACTGGACACACCAGTACAGCTGCCCTACACCATATGCGATCTTCCCATGCCAGGGATTGAACCGGTGCCCTTTGCAGTGCAAAGTGGACTCTTTACCCACTGGCCCACCAGGGAAGCCCTGGAATTCACATTTTAATAAGATCTTTGTGTTGTATGTATACACATCAATGTTTGAGAAGCACAAGGTTATCCCTTATGTGACTCTCCTAAAGCATGCTAAATGCTTTCATCAGATATACAAATGAAAAACTGTGCTGCTGGCTTCCCCAGTTCTAGACTCAGCAGGATTTTCTGAAAGATAAAGGAAACAAACCTTAAAATTCTCTCTTTCTCATTTGAGGGAAAGGAAACTGTGTAATTTACTTTGTTGGTGGTAGTGGTATTTTGTCTAAAAATATCAAATTAAAAAGTATGAAAGGAATTTTTCATTTTCTGTCATTTCCAAAGTGTAAATCAAATCTTGAGGACAGGCAACAAAAACCACTTAGATAACATAGAATCAGTTTAACCAGATACACTTTGTCTTTAATACCAAAAATATAAATAAACCAACTTTGCTAACATTCAGTGACTTTCAAAATTCGATGAATTTTTGTCAATGTCAACTCATGGTGAACACTCTCATACCTCCTCCTGTTTCCCCATTCCCAATGCTATTATCTTGCTTCAAACCACAATCATTTATCATGTGAATTTCCACAGTACATCCTAACTAGTTTCTGAAATTTCAGGTTTGTTCCTAGGATCCATTGTGGATACTGGAGCCATCATAAAATTTGTGAAATAGCGAACAGAGTGTTATCACTTTGCCAAATATAGTCCACTAGCAAGAACATCAGCAACAGAATGGAACAGTATTAAAAACTAAAAATTTTATATGGAAACTTATTAAAGTTACTCCTCCCCCAAATTACAAACATGGAATTCACATTTTTTTTTTTTTTTGTTTGGTTTTTAAAAAAATTTTGGCCTCTTTTATTGGTCCTTCATCTATTTATTGTCATCCATCTTAATTCTTTGGCCTGTGTGGGCCTCCCATCACAGTGGCCTGTCTTACCGCAGAGCACTGGCTCTGGGCACATGTGCTCCAGAGTGCTGACTTGCAATTGGACACACCAGTACAGCTGCCCTACACCATATGCGATCTTCCCATGCCAGGGATTGAACCGGTGCCCTTTGCAGTGCAAAGTGGACTCTTTACCCACTGGCCCACCAGGGAAGCCCTGGAATTCACATTTTAATAAGATCTTTGTGTTGTATGTATACACATCAATGTTTGAGAAGCACAAGGTTATCCCTTATGTGACTCTCCTAAAGCATGCTAAATGCTTTCATCAGATATACAAATGAAAAACTGTGCTGCTGGCTTCCCCAGTTCTAGACTCAGCAGGATTTTCTGAAAGATAAAGGAAACAAACCTTAAAATTCTCTCTTTCTCATTTGAGGGAAAGGAAACTGTGTAATTTACTTTGTTGGTGGTAGTGGTATTTTGTCTAAAAATATCAAATTAAAAAGTATGAAAGGAATTTTTCATTTTCTGTCATTTCCAAAGTGTAAATCAAATCTTGAGGACAGGCAACAAAAACCACTTAGATAACATAGAATCAGTTTAACCAGATACACTTTGTCTTTAATACCAAAAATATAAATAAACCAACTTTGCTAACATTCAGTGACTTTCAAAATTCGATGAATTTTTGTCAATGTCAACTCATGGTGAACACTCTCATACCTCCTCCTGTTTCCCCATTCCCAATGCTATTATCTTGCTTCAAACCACAATCATTTATCATGTGAATTTCCACAGTACATCCTAACTAGTTTCTGAAATTTCAGGTTTGTTCCCTAGGATCCATTGTGGATACTGGAGCCATCATAAAATTTGTGAAATAGCGAACAGAGTGTTATCACTTTGCTCAAAACCTTTCCAGTGTTTTCAATTTTAGGAAGATGCTCAAACTTTATAATTAGCTTATTGTGACTATCCCTAGTTATCATAATCCAGCTCTACTTTTGCTGCCTTTTTGTAGCCATCTCCATGTGTACCATACACCAAACTCCAAGAGTATTGAATTCTTACTACTTTCCTAAATATCTTTTCAACTTTGGTTTTGGATATTTAACACTTTCCTTTCCTTAACTGATATATAACACACGGTTTTACTTCTTCTCATTCTAAGTGCCACTTCAACTGGGAAGCCAGGCCATTTTAATATCCTAGAAACACCTCTTTTGTGGATTCCCATAGTGCCCCATGCTTCTCTACCTCTGTACATATGATAGTGAATCGCTCTATTACTTATAGCGGGTTTTAAAAATAATATTTTAAAACAAATTTCATTAAATCTCAAAAGACAGTTTAACCTCAGTAGGTAATCCAGTAATAGTTGGATTCCTTAATAGGTTTGTTTTCAGTTGTAATTTTAGTTGATATTTAGTACCTTTCTTGGATTCTGAAAACCATACAATGAGTACTACAATATAAATAAATGAGTGGATATACATTTAAAGATAATTTCTTTTTTTTCTTTTTTTTTTTGGTGGGGGGGTGGGTTGGGGAAGAAGGCGGACGGGCAGGCAGGCCACTTCTATTGGTCCTTCATTTATCTTTTCTTCATCCGTCTTTGTTCTTTGGCTCCCGTGGGCCTCCCATTGCAGTGGCCTCTGTTGTCGCAGAGCACTGGCTCTAGGCGCATGTGCTCCAGAGCTCCGGCTTGATAATTGGACACATTGGTCCAGCTGCTCCGTGGCACGTGGGATCTTCCCAGGCCAGGGATGGAACCAGTACCCCTTGCACCGCAAGGTGGTGTCCTTACCCACTGGACCACCAGGGAAGCCCTTAAAGAGAATTGCATTTTTTAAAAAGAATGTTTCATTCCAAAACCCTTTTATTCCAAAATCCTATCATTGCTAAGACTGATGACATTGCAGTTGTCTTTCAACTAGACAAAAATTATCCCAAATTTTTTCACATGAAAAATGAAAATGTTTATTATATTTCGAAACAAAATATATCTAAGTTATTAATGGTTTATTCTTATAGTTCTGATAATGTGTGTCTCAGAGTTATCTAAAAGATAGAAATGACCACTGGAATTTAAACTCCTCCAGGAAAATATTTTCTGCACCTAGAAGAATCTTAGGTAAAGTATAGTGATTTAATACAAATTATTAATTGAATGTATGAAAGAAATAAGCCAACCAGTTGTAGATTCTTCATTAGATTGCCAGGGTGAGTGTGAAAAAAATTTTGAGAAGACCTTCTTGAAGAACTGGGAAGCTTTCAAATAAAATAAAAATATAGAAATAAATGGAAAGTAGCTCTCTCTTTCTCTTTATTTTTGTATGGATTATACCACAGCAGTTGACTTTGAGATTTTCGTGGAAGCATACATACAGAGGAGATACTTAGAATGTGAGTCCCAGCACTACAAAGGGTAAATTTTTCAGTCAAAATTGAAATACATCATGAAATCTGTATTATTGGAAAGAGTTCCTTGACTTGAGGACCCCAAGCAGTTAAATAATAAAAAAAAAAAATCCTTTAAATGTATGTAATGTAAATGAGGAGGCTTCCCCGATGGCTCATTGGTAAAGAACCCACCCCACGGATCAATGCAGAGGTCTCGGGTTTTGTCCCTGGATCTCGAGAAGGAAATTGCAACCCCCCTCCAGTATTCTTGCCTGGGAAATCCCTTGGATAGAGGAATGAACGTCATGACCTACAGTCTATGGGGTTGCAAAGGAGTTGGGCATGACTAAGTGATTAAACAACAACAATCTTAATGAACATTTGCAAGGCTGTGATTTTCTGGAAGCCTCATTATCTATGTGTAATAGATAGACTTAATTGGGTTTTGATGGATTTAATTTTAGTTAATGTTGGAAGAGTAAAGAGGAGAGTGCCAGCTACCTATATTAGGATCACGGGAGCTAGACCAACTACATAATACGTGGGACCCAGTGCAGACTCTTGTTCAAAATTATTAGAAATTTCAGCACATCAACAGCAGAGCATTAAACCAAGTATGCGCTCTTCTACATGCAAGCCTGTGATGTTGTTCCCAGTTGAGAGTAATGGTAACTGGGATTAGTAATGCTAAAATGGTGGTCTATGATTTAGTATCTTTGACACAAAAGCTATTTACATGAAAATCTAGCTGAGTAATAGTTTAGTATTGCAATATTTTGTCTTTACTTTAACATTCTTTAATATTGAATTCAACTACATTTTTTTTCCTTTTGGAAATGGGAAAATTAGAGACAGGCACTATTTGATAACTTATGCTCTGATGAAGATTCCTTGAACACCAAAATAATGAAGTAAATATAATTAACATTTACTTACCAATGCGGTAGTTACATAGACAAATTAATCATACAGTGAAATCTTCATTATCATCATAAATTCATGTGTAATTAATGAAAGAATTAATAAAATAAAGGAACTTGTCAAAGGATCACATAATCAGTAAGTGACTAATTAAGAATCAGCACACAAGATTTGTTTAATATGAGGAAAGAGATGCTTCTCTGATTCTTTCCTTAACAAATTAGTCTAGCCTTCTTTTTTTTCTTCTATCAGCCCCCAGGGGAAGAGAAGTTACTAATTGATTGATTACAGCCTAGGGGATTAACTTTATATTTAAAAACTCAATGCCCTATGATTCTCTCTCTACCTCTTTTTCTATCTCAGCATTCTATTAATTCAGACTCTATAGTGTAGGTTCATGTCAGAAGACCCCACTCATACTTTAAACCTAAATCGCCTTGTAATGAGATCTGCATTGGTGTACTGACTTTTTGTGACGTGATATTTTCTTGCTACTGTATCTTGTGTCCTCAGTTGGGAGGGTAGAATGATTAGTAGGGTAGTGTCTATGTCTTTTGGAGTCTTTCGTCACAGCATCCAGCCTCATCCTTCACTTCCAATGTCTTAGAAGTACAGTAGTCAAAAGACTTGTGAAGTTGGAATGATTTGTACTCAGATCAAGATCTGAAACTTATCGGTGATGTCTGGCAGGTCAGTTAACCCCTCTATGTCTGTTATCTTATTTATAAATAGGTAACATCAACTTCATAGTTTTATATTCTGTATTAAATTAGGTAATGAATGCATAGTGCCTAACTGCAAAGTCCATTCTACTTGACACAAATAATAATAACAGTAGTATTTAGGAGATATTCTGTATTAATCAGAGTTCTCCAGAGAAATAGAACCAATAAGATATATTAATATATGTATATTTATTACAGGATATATATTTAATAATATATAGTATAGGTTATATATAATTGTATGTGTTTATATTAATATATACAATGTTTATATATATGGGAAATGTGTATATAAAACACAAAATTGGGGCTCAAAGGATTGTTGGATATCATTCTAGCACAATAGTGAGAGAGAAGAAATATGCAATAGCTAGAAAATTTTTGTTTTATAAAGAAATGAGATCTTAAGAAAAAATTCCCACAAAGTACTTATATAAAAGTTTAAGCCAAAAAAACAGAAGTATTTTAATTGAGTAGATGCTCTTAAGTAACCTCACCTCACTGAGTCATTTAGGCAGTTAGGAGTACATTTTACAGACAATTTGTTTAATATGAGGAAAGAGATGCTTCTCTGATTCTTTCCTTAACAAATTAGTCTAGCCTTCTTTTTTTTCTTCTATCAGCCCCCAGGGGAAGAGAAGTTACTAATTGATTGATTACAGCCTAGGGGATTAACTTTATATTTAAAAACTCAATGCCCTATGATTCTCTCTCTACCTCTTTTTCTATCTCAGCATTCTATTAATTCAGACTCTATAGTGTAGGTTCATGTCAGAAGACCCCACTCATACTTTAAACCTAAATCGCCTTGTAATGAGATCTGCATTGGTGTACTGACTTTTTGTGACGTGATATTTTCTTGCTACTGTATCTTGTGTCCTCAGTTGGGAGGGTAGAATGATTAGTAGGGTAGTGTCTATGTCTTTTGGAGTCTTTCGTCACAGCATCCAGCCTCATCCTTCACTTCCAATGTCTTAGAAGTACAGTAGTCAAAAGACTTGTGAAGTTGGAATGATTTGTACTCAGATCAAGATCTGAAACTTATCGGTGATGTCTGGCAGGTCAGTTAACCCCTCTATGTCTGTTATCTTATTTATAAATAGGTAACATCAACTTCATAGTTTTATATTCTGTATTAAATTAGGTAATGAATGCATAGTGCCTAACTGCAAAGTCCATTCTACTTGACACAAATAATAATAACAGTAGTATTTAGGAGATATTCTGTATTAATCAGAGTTCTCCAGAGAAATAGAACCAATAAGATATATTAATATATGTATATTTATTACAGGATATATATTTAATAATATATAGTATAGGTTATATATAATTGTATGTGTTTATATTAATATATACAATGTTTATATATATGGGAAATGTGTATATAAAACACAAAATTGGGGCTCAAAGGATTGTTGGATATCATTCTAGCACAATAGTGAGAGAGAAGAAACATGCAATAGCTAGATAATATTTTTGTTTTATAAAGAAATGAGATCTTAAGAAAAAATTCCCACTAAGTACTTATATAAAAAGTTTAAGCAACAAATATTCAAAAATGCAGCACTAACTTGATATTTTGTCAAATGTGAGTAGATGCTCTTAAGTAACCTCACCTCACTGAGTCATTTAGGCAGTTAGGAGTACATTTTACAGACAATTTATTATGAAATACCCATCATGACTGACTTCTACTTAAAAGCAGATTTTCTACTACTATCTTGTTTCTATATGGACATAATGACCAATATATAGCACCTGTTCTTTACTGATTTTACTTATAGAGAGTCTGTCTAAGCTTTATAGGGCTGAACTTTGAACTTCAAACTGCATATGGCTAACTAAGCTAGTTTCAAAATTCTTTTTAGAGGGAAAAATAATGTATGTTGTATAATCACATGTACTTCTGTGTCTTATGTGCCTGTAAAAATGAACCAGCCATCTGTCTAAAGTCAAGGTCTTAAAATTTTAGGACTACTTGTCAATAACACCACCTACATACATCTTCTTGAAAACACACAAGTTACCTTTATTGATCAAGACAGAATATTGACACATGAAGCTTTTGAAAGTAATGTAGCCATGAGTTAGTTGTGACTTTGTATTTTCTAATGCTTGTTTGACATTTATAAGATCATAAAGACCTGTATTTCTTTCCACCTTCACAGATCTAGCCCTTAATTTAGCTAGATTATTAAAAAGTGGTGTGGATACCTTATATTACTTTCCATAGAAACACTTTCATTGAATGAGGGTTACTGTCACATTTTAAATTTTTATAAAGATGCAAGAAACTAGAAAATGTGCCAGATTTTATAATCTATAACCAAAAATAGCTTTTATGACTGCCAAGTTGATAAGATTCTTCCAAAAACCATTTTTGGTTGAAAAGGTCTAGCTTTTCAAATGTAACTGACTCTACTAATCAGACAAGTCAAACTCTGAATTGGAGCATGTGTATTTTATTCCCTTTTTATCAGGTTTCCCAAGGCTAACTTCAATTAGCTTATACCATACAATTTTCAAAATATTTTTTCTAAGTAGTTTTTTTGGCCCAAATATATATGTTTAATTAATCTCCCTGCCCTACCCCTTCAAAACTGGCTTCCCTGGTGGCTCATTGGTAAAGAATCTGCCTGCCAATGCAGGAGACTTGGGTTCAATCTCTCAAGTGGAAAACTCCCCTGGAAAGGGGAATGGCAACCCACTCCAATATCCTTGCCTGGAGAAATCCATGGACAGAAAAGCCTGCAAAGAGTTGGACAAGACTAGCGACTGACACTTTCACTTTAGTACACAGTTTTCAAATAGTTTTTTCGAATCACTTTCTTGTTTCCAAATACATATTTGTAATTAGCTTCCCTTCCCCTACAAAAGGGGCTTCTCTGGTGATTCAGTGGTAAAGACTCTGTCTGCCAAACAGGTGACATAGGTTTCATCCCTGGGTCAGTGAGATCCCCAGGAGAAGGAAATGGCAACTTACTCTTATATTCTTGCCTAAGGAATACCATGGATGGATAGAAGAGCCTGAAAGCTACAGTCCATGGGATCACAAGAGTTGGGCCCAGGTTAGCAACTAAACAACAATAACCTCTCCAAATGTTTGAATCTGAGAAGGATAATTTTATGTGCTAATGTTCCTAGGCTAAGGGATACCCAGACAGCTGGTAAACTTTCTGGATGTGTCTCTGAGAGTGTTTCTGGAAGACATTAGATTTTAATTCATTATGTGTGTGTGTGTCTGTGTGTGTGCATGTGTGTGCGTGTGTACTCCATAACTGAGTTGTGCTTGCCTCTTTGGAATCCCCTGTACTCTAGCCTACCAGGCTCTTCTGTCCATGGAATTTTCCAAACAAGAATACTGGAGTAGGTTGCCATTCCTTTCTCCAGGGAATCTCCCTGACCCAGGAATTGAACCTATGTTTCCTGTATTGGCAAACTGATTTTTTTTTTACCACTGAGGCACCTGGGAAGTCTTTTGATTCAGTATATGTGAGTAAAGGAATCCCCCTTCCATAAGCTAAGCAGTAAGATCCATGCCATTGAGGTCAGAATAGAATTCTCTCCCTCTCTCATCCTGAGCTCTCTTTTCCTGGCCTCAGATATTAGCTACATATCCCTTCAAACTCCCAGGACTTAAGCCACTCGTCCCTCGGTTTCCAGACCTTAGGCTTTTGCCTGTATTGTATGTTAACTTTTCTGGTTCTCAGCTTGCAGAGAGCAGATTATGGGACATCTCAACCCTCATAACAACATGATAGAAGTCCTATAATAAAAAAAAAAAGTATTTTTTCTTTGGGAAATTTCTTTTCATCTTAACATTTGGAGGGGTCTTTGGTTGGCAGGATTATTTTATTGTTCTCACAATATTTTTGTCTACACTATATAGAAAAAGCTTGTCTACAATAAATAGAATTGCAGGTTGTATCCAGTGAATGCAGAGCAGAGGGAACTACTGGAATGCTTTTTATTTATTTATTTATTTGCGATCTTGGATATGATTATCATTAAACCCTACTAAATTTCCCAAATTTAGTTATAAGAATTACTAAATTTGCTTCCTAAGTTAAAATTGTTTTTTTTTTTTGCTGCTTGAAATCAAAGGTCTCTGACTAATGTCCAATTGATTAATTTATTGTGCATCTATTATGTGGATAGAAAAATACTAAGAAATACAAGGAAAGATAAACTTAATCCTATCCGTGAAGAGTTTGATCAGACATAGGGAGGAGAAAGCAAATCTCCAAATTGCAAGTAAATTTGAAAACATTTGCAATTGAAAAATGAACAAATTGCTATTGAATCACAGACATTTATGCAAAGATGTGTTTCCTGAGCTCACAAATTATGTGCCATTTTTTTTTTTTTTTACCTTTCTCACCTTTTAAAATCCAATATATTAACCTTTTCTGTCCAATCTTTTTATGTTCTGAGTCCTTTGGACTTTATCTCATTGTCTCATCTTTCTTGAGAGTGGATTTTGTAGTATTTAAGACTGTGAGCTCAGGAGTCAGATTACCAGACGTCAAATCACATTTCTATCAAACAAAATATATTTTATTTTTGGAAAATCATTTAAATTCTCTGATTTGATTTTCCTCATTACTAAAATATAGCTAAAAGAATACCTACTTCAAAAGTGAAATCTAAGGAAAGTGCATCCTTTAAACCTCCGCCAAAATAACCAGTGTATAATAAGAGTTCAATTAGTATAAATTATTTTCTATTACTGCTGAAACTGTTTATTTCTTGTTTCATACTCTCAGAGTCCACCCTATTTATCCTTTATTCATCAACTGGACTTGTTTTGATAAATTATCATTCTGAATTCTGTTTATTTAAATATCAGTTCTGTTTATTCACTTACAGCTCGTCAGGGAGTCCCATTTGTTTTCAAGATGAAACCCTAATAGTTTTGGAGAGTGTCATAGGCCTTTCATCATGAGGATCTAATTTATATCTCTATTTTCATAACTTACTGCTAATGTGCCAACTGGTGTCATTGCTTTTCCTCTCTACCTTTTAGATTTCATGTGTGCTACTCGAGATTCTGGCCAGCATGAACAAACTTACATTCTGTTCTTTTCAGTCTTTTCTGAGCCTCCTACTTCTGAATTCACATTACTTTCTCCAATGTCTCTCACTCAAGACCCTCCCATCCCCTGGCAAACTCAGTGATATCTTCTTTGGTCTGCTTTTCAGGCTCAACTGAACACTTTCCTTCCCTGTGTGCCTCCTGTATGACGCCTTGACTCCCCGCAGGTTATAGCATAAAACCAGGGTGTTTTAGGATTTCCAAATTCCTGGAGTTTTTTAGGTCAGGAAGGCCATTCATAGAATAATAACATGAAGAGCAACTGTTTGGTAATTAGGCATTTGTCCTGCCATATGTAAAAGCATTGAAGTTGAAGAGTTCCATGGGTTTTCAATCCATGGGGTTCCTAGGCTGTGTCTGATTCTTGGGACCCCATGGACTGTAGCTCACCAGGCTCCTCTGTCCATAGGATTTCCCAGGCAAGAATACCATAGTGGGTTGCCATTTCCTTCTTCAGAAGATCTTGCCATCCTAGGGATCAAACCCTGCTCTCCTACATTGCAGGCAGATTCTTTACCATCTGAGCCATACAAGGAAGCCCCATGTAAGAGTATGGCACTTAGATAAAATGTATCTCTGTTAATAATTCTTTATTCCTAGAAACAAATCACAACTTAAATTCTTCTAGTTTGTTAAAGAGGTCATGATTTCTCTCAAGCTCGTAAGGTCTTCATTGCCTTTAGCTCAAAACAAAACAAAACAAAAAAACCCATGTACCTAAGTGTCACCTCCTACGGAGGTCTGTTCTGAACCTCTGCGCTGATCTGAATCCTCACAGGGAGAAGATAAGCTGCCCATAAGACCTCCCGAAAGGAGCTCCAGAAAGGAGCTCAGCCCTTACCACTTCTTGATTTTAGACTACTGAGACCTATGTCAAACCTACAGAAGTGTAGGTTAATAAATGCTATTATCTTATAAAGGTATTACTGATGGTAAATTTGTTACTGAGTCAGTATAAAAGCAATAAATTGTTCTATTTCATCTAAAATCTCTGAAACAGGATTTCAGCGTATTTGTTGAGTGGACGTGTCCTGAAAGCTATGCACTTCCTTTAGTTTTTCCTTTTCAGTCTTTTCTGAGCCTCCTACTTCTGAATTCACATTACTTTCTCCAATGTCTCTCACTCAAGACCCTCCCATCCCCTGGCAAACTCAGTGATATCTTCTTTGGTCTGCTTTTCAGGCTCAACTGAACACTTTCCTTCCCTGTGTGCCTCCTGTATGACGCCTTGACTCCCCGCAGGTTATAGCATAAAACCAGGGTGTTTTAGGATTTCCAAATTCCTGGAGTTTTTTAGGTCAGGAAGGCCATTCATAGAATAATAACATGAAGAGCAACTGTTTGGTAATTAGGCATTTGTCCTGCCATATGTAAAAGCATTGAAGTTGAAGAGTTCCATGGGTTACAATCCATGGGGTTCCTAGGCTGTGTCTGATTCTTGGGACCCCATGGACTGTAGCTCACCAGGCTCCTCTGTCCATAGGATTTCCCAGGCAAGAATACCATAGTGGGTTGCCATTTCCTTCTTCAGAAGATCTTGCCATCCTAGGGATCAAACCCTGCTCTCCTACATTGCAGGCAGATTCTTTACCATCTGAGCCATACAAGGAAGCCCCATGTAAGAGTATGGCACTTAGATAAAATGTATCTCTGTTAATAATTCTTTATTCCTAGAAACAAATCACAACTTAAATTCTTCTAGTTTGTTAAAGAGGTCATGATTTCTCTCAAGCTCGTAAGGTCTTCATTGCCTTTAGCTCAAAACAAAACAAAACAAAAAAACCCATGTACCTAAGTGTCACCTCCTACGGAGGTCTGTTCTGAACCTCTGCGCTGATCTGAATCCTCACAGGGAGAAGATAAGCTGCCCATAAGAGCCTCCAGAAAGGAGCTCCAGAAAGGAGCTCAGCCCTTACCACTTCTTGATTTTAGACTACTGAGACCTATGTCAAACCTACAGAAGTGTAGGTTAATAAATGCTATTATCTTATAAAGGTATTACTGATGGTAAATTTGTTACTGAGTCAGTATAAAAGCAATAAATTGTTCTATTTCATCTAAAATCTCTGAAACAGGATTTCAGCGTATTTGTTGAGTGGACGTGTCCTGAAAGCTATGCACTTCCTTTAGTTTTTCCTTTTTCAAATATCAGTTTCTGGCAGCTTTTACAAACTACCCCATGTGCTTGTCACGCAGCCTTCCATCCACAAATAGTCTATAATTCACCATTATCTTGTTGACAGGGCTATGATTCGTTTCACACATCACTGTTGATTAAAATAATATGTACCTGTACCTGGGTTCCATCCCACTTCAGAGTCCTACTGCTAACAAGTTTATGGTCAATTAATTTCAGTGGGTGAGGAGCCACTGAAACTATACATGCTTTTCACTTTTGTAATTCTTTTATTTCTTGAAATTTAGCAAGAGTATGTCACCTGTATTAAATTAAAAGAATATTAGTCACCTATAATATACTATTTTAAAGCTTAACTTTCTAAAATTTACTTATATCAGTATTTAGACTTGTGTGAAAACAGAAAATCATTTAATTATTTTTAAAGATGAGAATTGTTTCTTTCAGCTTATATACTTCAAATCTATACTTTATTCTTTAATAACTCATTTTAAATACAAAACACTTATATTACCTTCTGACCTAATTTTTCCTATTTTCAGTAATTTTCTGTATAAGTTTTCTGCATTTAAGAGGGAAAGTTTCCTAAGGGTTATATAAAAATATTGGTGATACATATAAAAGCACTACACTGATTATCTACTGTTATCCAGAAATATGTCATAATTTTATTTTGTAAAAACAGAGGTTATATTTAGATGCATTTGATCATAGTTTGCTGATAATCTATTTAATTTAGTGCAGAAAAAGAGATATTGATCCATGTTAAGTGGTGAGACCACTCTGCACACAGCACAGGGTTTCAGTGCTGTAAAATTCTGAACTTGAAATTCAGCACCCAAATAATATTGTTTAACAGTTTTATCCCAGGGACTTTTAACTATCTCAACAGCTGGTGGGTGACAAATATAGCTAAAAACAGATCAGCAAGGTTTCCTGGTTTCTGAGAGGTCAATTACATTGCCTAAACTACCGAATTCAACAAGAATTATTTCTAGATATATGTTTCACAGCCATGCAGGTATTGTTTGAACATGGGAAAGCATCACAGAAAGGAGAGCATAGGTACAAAAGATTTTAAATTCCATGGATTTATGAAATATAAAGCCATGTATTACATTTCAAGTAAATGCCTTTAGGGGAATAAAAAAGATGGGCAAAAGGAGATGAGTAAGTATTCACTATAGTTTGAATAAAAGGCAAGATGTCATAGGATATCAGCATATCAAAAGAATAGGAAGGATTTTTATTTAAAAGTAAAAACACAGTTTAAAACCATACTTTAACACCAGAAATTTGCAACTAAAAAGAAAAATGCCTTAGAATGAACTTAAATCCTAGCAGGTGGCCATCTGTCATCAGGAAGTTTCATTTTATGAACTAGTCAAATGTTTTTGAAGAAAAAAAAAATTTTTTAACTTAGATGATGTCTAATGAAAAGAACTTTTTGCTTTGAAGCCCACAATCTTGGTGTATCTCCTTTTCTCTTTTTGGAAACAAACACAGAAATGGTCTTTAGAGGTCTCAGTAGCATTTTAAATATAAAATATACTCTAAAAATCTGTAAATGTGAAAAATATAATGTGTTTAGGTGACACCCTTGGTAAAGAATCCACCTGCCAAAGCAGGAAATGCCAGAGACACAGGTTTGAGTCCTGGATGGAGACCTTTTTTTTGCTATTTAAGAGGAAAGTTTCCTAAGGGTTATATAAAAATATTGGTGATACATATAAAAGCACTACACTGATTATCTACTGTTATCCAGAAATATGTCATAATTTTATTTTGTAAAAACAGAGGTTATATTTAGATGCATTTGATCATATTTGCTGATAATCTATTTAATTTAGTGCAGAAAAAGAGATATTGATCCATGTTAAGTGGTGAGACCACTCTGCACACAGCACAGGGTTTCAGTGCTGTAAAATTCTGAACTTGAAATTCAGCACCCAAATAATATTGTTTAACAGTTTTATCCCAGGGACTTTTAACTATCTCAACAGCTGGTGGGTGACAAATATAGCTAAAAACAGATCAGCAAGGTTTCCTGGTTTCTGAGAGGTCAATTACATTGCCTAAACTACCGAATTCAACAAGAATTATTTCTAGATATATGTTTCACAGCCATGCAGGTATTGTTTGAACATGGGAAAGCATCACAGAAAGGAGAGCATAGGTACAAAAGATTTTAAATTCCATGGATTTATGAAATATAAAGCCATGTATTACATTTCAAGTAAATGCCTTTAGGGGAATAAAAAAAAAGATGGGCAAAAGGAGATGAGTAAGTATTCACTATAGTTTGAATAAAAGGCAAGATGTCATAGGATATCAGCATATCAAAAGAATAGGAAGGATTTTTATTTAAAAGTAAAAACACAGTTTAAAACCATACTTTAACACCAGAAATTTGCAACTAAAAAGAAAAATGCCTTAGAATGAACTTAAATCCTAGCAGGTGGCCATCTGTCATCAGGAAGTTTCATTTTATGAACTAGTCAAATGTTTTTGAAGAAAAAAAAAAATTTTTTTTTTAACTTAGATGATGTCTAATGAAAAGAACTTTTTGCTTTGAAGCCCACAATCTTGGTGTATCTCCTTTTCTCTTTTTGGAAACAAACACAGAAATGGTCTTTAGAGGTCTCAGTAGCATTTTAAATATAAAATATACTCTAAAAATCTGTAAATGTGAAAAATATAATGTGTTTAGGTGACACCCTTGGTAAAGAATCCACCTGCCAAAGCAGGAAATGCCAGAGACACAGGTTTGATTCCTGGATGGAGAACATCCCCTGGAGGTGGGCATGGCAACCTACTCCAGTGTTCTTACCTAGAGAATCCCACGTACAGAGGAGCCTGATGGCCTATGGTCCATGAGGTTGCAAAGAGTCAGACGGGATTGAGCATGTGGGGATGGGGGTGGGAATGGACATTTACATATTTTGTCATATTTAATCAATGTCACAAGTTTAGAAATTACGGAAGTAAAACCAGTGGATTGCTGTGGTAATAATTAGTAAAAAGTTTATTATTACCACAGCAAAGAGACAGTTTGTAAGCTGGGAGCACAAAAACCAAAATACAAAAGGAGTTCAGGAATATATTGTTATATACTAACTTATGTAGCGGGAAGGTAATGACTGATTTTTTTTTCTTTACAGTGATTGATTATACTATTAGACTTCTTAAATGATAAAGAATTGTTTAGTGGTTGCCTCATATCAGTTTTAGAAAACAGTTTGATATTTGCTTATAATTTCCAAAGGCAAGTCAAATTAGTTTTGCAAATTAAGCTAAATTAAAATCTGTACAAGCTTCCCTGGTGGCTCAGATGGTAAAGTCTGCCTGCAATGTGGGATACCTGGGTATGATCCCTGGTTCCTTCAGAACAAACCCCAGAAGAAGGAAATGGTAACTTACTCCAGTATTCTTGCCTGAAAAATTCCATGGATGGAGGAGCCTAGTGGGCTGTGGGCTACAGTTCATGGGGTCCCAAAGAGTCACACATGACTGGGTAACTAACAATTTGCACTGCAGGTTTTGTATGACTAACCTGATTCTGTCTGGTTAGGGAATTTTCAAGGCCAGTCTCTGTTTTTTTTTATAGTATGTGTGTGTGTTTAATTTTAATACCAACAATGGAAGAATAGACATATATGTGCATGCATGTGTTTATGTCAGTTCAGTTGCTCAGTGGTGTCTGACTTTTTGGGACCCGAAGGACTGCCACACGCCATGCATCCCTGTCCCTCACCATCTCCCAGAGCCAGCTCAGACTCATGTCCATTGACTGAGTGATGCCATCCAACCATCTCATCCTCTGTCATCCCCTTCTCCTGCTGCCTTCTAGCTTTTCCCAGCATCAGGGTCTTTTCCAATGTATATGTGTATTATTGTATAACAAAAAGTGCGGCTCACCAACCAGTACTGTAAGAATTAAGTCATTGACCACTGCAGTGGCTTCCCAACAGTGTACCCTGAGAGGAATTCAGTATGGAAAACAGCTTGAGGCACCTATGCATTGGAAAAACAATTAGATGTTTATCTCAGAAAAAGTTTTAGTGAACCCAGATCACTATACACCTTCCCTATACATAAAAGATCGGTAAAATTCATTAACTGACATATTTGTACCTAGTGGTGAGCAGTAACCTGCTTATTACCAAATACTAGTTTGATGCCTAAATCTCAGTGAGGCCAGACAAACTGAAACATCAGAGTTTGGTACAGAGAAAAGTTTTTTGCAGGCCCAAGCAAGGAAAATAGGTAGATCATGCTCAAAAAAAAAAGACCAAAAAATATAAAGCAAAACAAAACCCAAACCCCTGGATGGTGTGGAGGAGAAATTTTAATAGGTAAAATTTGGCATAAAGGCTGCAAGATGTGGGATTTTCTTCTGATTGGTTGGTGGTGATGGAACAGGGTCGTGCTCCAGGGATCTTGTGCTCAGCCTGAAGTTATCATCCTCCACCTGGGTGAGTGCCTTAGTTCCTGCAGAAGGAATCAAAGATAGCATTGTATATATTACTTGAGGAGGAACTAAGACCTTCGCCCAGTGCAGCACTGTTGTTTCTTGATTGCTCCTATATTGTTTCTGCATGCTCTCCTTTCCCTGATTAGAAACTGTTTGAATCTGCCCTTTGGAACAGAGAAGGATCTAAAAGTCTGAATGAAACCTATATCCTGCAAATAAGAAACAGTGAACTTTGAAAATATTTATAGAAAGAGGGACCTCAAAGGGTCCTGCTTCATTTTGTGCTTGTCTGCATGTATTCTCTTTGTTGTTGTTCAGTCGCTAAGTTGCATCTATGTGACTCCATGGACTGCAGCATGCCAGGCTCCCCTGTCTTTCACTCTTTCCTGGAGTTTGCTCAAATTCATGTCCATTGTGTCAGTGATGCCATGCAACATCTCATCCTTTGTCCTCCCTTTTTCCTTTTTCCTTCCATCTTTCCTAGCATCAAGGCCTTTTCCAGAGAGTGGGCTCCTTGCATCAGTTAGTCAAAGTATTGTAACTTCAGCTTCAACAGCAATTTTACCAATGAATATTCAGGGTTGATGTCCTTTAGGATTGACTGGTTTGATCTCCTTGCAGTTTGAGGGATTCTCAAGGGTCTCCTGCAGTACCACAATTTGATAGTAGAAGTTCTTCAGTGCTCAGCCATCTTTATAGTCTACTATAATTTTCCAATATAGTAAGTAAAAGTATAGAATACTTTTCCAATCCAATAAGACTGCTTCTTTCTCAGTTGTCTCACATCTGTACATGACTATTTGAAAAATCATAGCTTTGACCATATAGAAATTTATGGGCAAAGAGATATTTTTACTTTTTAATAGACTGTCCAGGTTTGTTAAAACTTACCTTCCATGGAGCAAGATCTTTTAATTTCTTAATCTCAGTCACCATCTGCCTGTCACCCTAAGATAAATTGTATGTACACTATCTTCTCACCTAATTTCTCAAAGTGGTTCTCTCAGAGCTACTCAGAGACAATTTCCTGGGCTACAGCCTTCAGTAAGAGTTAAACTTAAGAGTTAAACTTAGACTCCCAGCTTTTATGTTGAATTTTTTTTTATATTGACATTATGGTGTTCAAACAAATTCTACAGTGACCATCCATGTGATATGATGTACTTACTGTTTTTTCTGACATGAGACATTTTGTATATAGCTGTTTGAACTAGGGCCTATTTTGACTCTGTGGAACATGCATACAATTCCTTATTCTAATATTTTTCTTCAAATCATCAGCTAACTTCAAACTTTTTGAATAAAATATTAACTCATTTCTGTTCTACTTTACTTTTTCATTTAAATCATATCTCTTAATTCGTAGACATACCATACTTTTTTCTAGCACCCTATCCCTGGTGGCACTAGTTGTAAATAACCTGCCTGCCAATGCAGGAACATAGGAGATGCAGGTTGAACACCTGGGTTGGGATGATCCCTTGAAGAAGGAAATGGCAGATTACTCTAGTATGGAGTAGAGCATCCACTGGACAGAGGAACCTGGTGGGCTATGGTTAATAGGATTGTGAAGAGTCAGACACTACTGAAGCGACTTAGCACTAGCATTGCCAGAAGTAAAGTACCATTTGCACTACTGAGACAGGAGGGAATGGGCAGAGTATAACCCTTAAAGAATGGCACAGCCTGGTTGAAAAACTGGATAGGAAGCTTGTAAAAACCAATTAGACCCAAGATGGCAGAAGATTGAACTTCTAGTAGACCTTGAGCTTTACTACATGCTCATTGTAATATATGAGCATACTATTATGATTGTAAATAAGGCAGAATGCCAAAGAATTGATGTCTTTGTACTATGGTCTTTTTTTTTTTTTTAAACATTTATTTTATTTATTTATCTTTTGGGGGGTGGGGTGGGGAGAAAGGGGAATGGGCGGGCCACTTCTATTGGTCTTCCATTTCTCTATTTTTCATCTGTCTTTGTTCTTTGGCTCCTGTGGACCTCCCATCGTGGTGGCCTCTGTCATTGCAGAGCTCCAGCTCTGGGTGCATGTGCCCCAGAGCTCCAGCTTGGTAATTGGACACATCAGTCCAGCCGCTCCGCGGCACGTGGGATCTTCCCAGGTCAGGGATCGAACCGGCGCCCCTTGCACTGCAAGGCAGTGTCCTTACCCACTGGGCCACCAGGGAAGCCCTGTACTATGATCTTGAAGAAGACTCCTTAACATCCGTTGGATAGCAAGGAGATCAAACAAGTCAACCTTAAGAGAAATCAACCGTACATACTCATTAGCAGGGTTGCTCCTGAAACTGAAGCTCCTGTATTTTGGTCATCTAATATGAACAGACAACTCACTGGAGAAGCCCCTGATGCTGAGAAAGACTTAGGACAGAAGGAAAAGAGGGTGTCAGAGGATAAGATGGCTGTATGGCATCACATGATGCTGAATGCCATGGACATGAACTTGGGCAAACACTGGGAGATGGTGAGGGACTTGGAATCCTGGCATGGTGCATGCAGTTCATGGGATTGCGAAGAGCCAGACAGTACTGAGCGACTGAACAACAACACACCCACAGATACCATAACAGTTCTGAAAAAGACCAGACAAGGCTAAGAAGTAGATGATATCCCAATTCCTGGAAATTTTCCCTCTGGAATAATCCTCCCATTCATTAGCTTATGAAATTACCCAGTCCATAAAAACTAAGCACCATATATTTTGGGACTGTTGTGAGGAAGAAAAATTGTTTTCCTTCAACCTTTCGAGGCTCTTGAGTAAGATACCCTCTCTAATACACTAAAAGGTAAAACACAAACAGGAAGCTTAATGATGTGTATACTCCTGTGTACCTAGGATAGACCCAGGAAAATGAATTCCCTAGAGTGGCCAAAGTACCATATTAAATAACTTGTCTGTCTAACAACAAAAGGTAGATGTTGGGAGGTGGGGCAGGTTTTTTAAACATTTATTTTATTTATTTATCTTTTGGGGGTGGGGGGGGGAGAAAGGGGAATGGGCGGGCCACTTCTATTGGTCTTCCATTTCTCTATTTTTCATCTGTCTTTGTTCTTTGGCTCCTGTGGACCTCCCATCGTGGTGGCCTCTGTCATTGCAGAGCTCCAGCTCTGGGTGCATGTGCCCCAGAGCTCCAGCTTGGTAATTGGACACATCAGTCCAGCCGCTCCGCGGCACGTGGGATCTTCCCAGGTTAGGGGTCGGACCGGCGCCCCTTGCACTGCAAGGCAGTGTCCTTACCCACTGGGCCACCAGGGAAGCCCTGTACTATGATCTTGAAGAAGACTCCTTAACATCCGTTGGATAGCAAGGAGATCAAACAAGTCAACCTTAAGAGAAATCAACCGTACATACTCATTAGCAGGGTTGCTCCTGAAACTGAAGCTCCTGTATTTTGGTCATCTAATATGAACAGACAACTCACTGGAGAAGCCCCTGATGCTGAGAAAGACTTAGGACAGAAGGAAAAGAGGGTGTCAGAGGATAAGATGGCTGTATGGCATTACATGATGCTGAATGCCATGGACATGAACTTGGGCAAACACTGGGAGATGGTGAGGGACTTGGAATCCTGGCATGGTGCATGCAGTTCATGGGATTGCGAAGAGCCAGACAGTACTGAGCGACTGAACAACAACACACCCACAGATACCATAACAGTTCTGAAAAAGACCAGACAAGGCTAAGAAGTAGATGATATCCCAATTCCTGGAAATTTTCCCTCTGGAATAATCCTCCCATTCATTAGCTTATGAAATTACCCAGTCCATAAAAACTAAGCACCATATATTTTGGGACTGTTGTGAGGAAGAAAAATTGTTTTCCTTCAACCTTTCGAGGCTCTTGAGTAAGATACCCTCTCTAATACACTAAAAGGTAAAACACAAACAGGAAGCTTAATGATGTGTATACTCCTGTGTACCTAGGATAGACCCAGGAAAATGAATTCCCTAGAGTGGCCAAAGTACCATATTAAATAACTTGTCTGTCTAACAACAAAAGGTAGATGTTGGGAGGTGGGGCAGGCAGTTACTGGATGTCACTAGGAAAAGCACAGAAGAAAAGGGTAATGTTGAACTTAGGTCACTGCTTTCTCTATTGATAAGTTCTCAGAATTTTCTAGCGATTTCACCCTTCTCTTCCTAATATAGAGAGGGAGACACTCTTATAAATGGAACGTTCTCTTGTAAATATTTCTTACAAAATAGAAACTTCTACTCAGTTTTCAGATCTTTCTTCCATGCTGACCCCATATCTTCAGTTTCTTTAAAATAATCATCATAATTTAATCCTCATGCCAAAAGCATGAGGTCAGCATATTTGCTTTCCTATGATGTAAATCCTTTCCCATCACCCTCAGATCTTGGCAACCACTGATCTACTGTTAAAATTGTTTTTGCCTTTTCAAGATTTTTTTTTTTTTTTAGATTTAATATATATTATTTCTTGTCAGTGGAAGGAAACAATCTCTTTATTTTATATTTTTAAGTTACGGGAATCATGCTAAGGCTTATATTTAATGAAAATTTTATGTACATTCTGAAGATATCTGTATATTCATTAAAAACTTGCTTTGAAAAATTAAAGAAGTATGAAAGTTACATTATGAAAAGGAAATAGTTGTATTTTTAATGTAATTTATTACTTATTTTTAAAAAGCGACTGTCAAAGGTCAAAATCATTAAATGTCACATGTTTCTCATTAAAATAAGACAGAAGGGGCTTCCCCTGGTGGTCCAGTGGGTAAGGACACCGCCTTGCAGTACAAGGGGTGCCGGTTCGATCCCTGGCCTGGGAAGATCCCACATGCCGCGGAGCGGCTGGACCGATGTGTCCAATTACCGAGCCTGAGCTCTGGGTTGCATGCGCCCAGAGCCGGCGCTCTGTGATGACAGACGCCGCCGCGATGGGAGGCCCACAGTGCGGGGACCTTCCGCAGAAAGGGAAGGCAGCAGGGATTACTCCCGGCTGAACCGGGAGATCTCGGAGAGAGGCAAATCTCGAACTGTCCGCCCCGCCAGCCCCTCGGCTGAAGGCAAGGGACAATCAGACGCGACAGGGGTTCCATCGAAGTAGTTCCGCTTTATTAATGAAGATCCACAGCTTTTATAGGCAAGTGAAGGGGGTTTTGCATGGGACTTCCTATAGATTACACCAATCAAGCTAAAGACCAAGCAATCATTCACGAGCGCGGCAGCCAGGGGAACCAATCAGAAATTTTGACCATCAATTAACAATTTAGATCACGCCCTGCCTCTTCCTGGAGGCGCCATCTTAGCTGCAAACATGTGCTTAAACTTCTTTAAACAATGCACTTAAGCTTCCCTTCATTTCCATATCCCTTCCTGTAGGCGCTATCTTAGCTCCAAGCTGAAACAATGTGCTTAAGCTTCTTTATGCTTAAAACAGTCCTCTTTCAATTCAGAGCCCCACACCACAGGAGCCAAGGAACAAAGACAGATGAAAATAGAGAAATGAGAGACCAATAGAAGTGGCCCGCCCGCTCCCCTCCCTCCCCAACCCGACCCCCGCCCTAAATAAATAAATAAATAAACCTTTAAAAAAAAAAAAGAAAAGACAGAAGGAGATCTCAAATAGCTGGGTTTTTTGTTGCATTCCACTTGAACTATTGAAGTATCTTTATGGACTTGAAAAAAATGCACAACCTTAGACCTGTGAACTGAGTTTATTCAGCGTCTGGACACAGCCTCTCAGCTCTAAAGAACTGTTGCAAAGTGTTGGGGGAGGTAGTGGTATATTTGTAATTTGGGCCTAAGGACTACTTTGGGTAATCAAGCATACTTCTTTCTAGAAGGTTACTGCTTGTCAGGAGGAACAAATATCTCAGTTAATGATTTTACTGCTTTTCTAAGTATGGGTAGATGCAAGAATTCTGTTCATAAAAATTTTACCTGAAGATACCTCTCTGCTTGTTTTCCCAGAGCACAGAGTGCCTCATTCCTGACCTTTTCCCTTGTATTCCCTTTGGGGGCCATCTGTAGGTCAGAAACTGTACTGGCAAATGATTTAGTTTCTATAGGAATGGATGGGAGAACATTCTTTATTTTGTATCTGTTATGATGCTGAAAGCAGAACATCTGATAAATTCTTATTTATTACCATGACATTTTAGCTCTCAGAATTTTGTGCAAACATACAGGGAGGTGCTTCACAAGTACCACAGCACCTCGGTTGGGTGCAGGGAGAACAGCGGGTGTGGCAAGACTTTTAAGAAATACACGCATAGACAGAGATAAGCAGAAAGGATGGGAATGGGATCTGTCTCATGAATCGAGAGCCCCGAGCACATTTACTCAATCCTCGTTCATTGATTGATAGCTTAAGCATCCAGGAAATGTTGCCAATCAACGCAGACTGGAACTCTGTCACGTCCCTAGTCAACAACTATCCTTGAGACTCTATGTTGCTTATGTTTTTTCTTTAAGGGAAAGGACTTGCTGCAGTGAGGGCTGGAGGGTGGGGGTGGGGTGGGGTTGGGGGCGTTGGGGGAGGGGGTTGTTGGGAGGCAGGGGGTGGGGACCTAGACCTCTGAGAAGTTGAAAGGAGTCTGGTCTGTGTGTGCATGCAGCGTTCTAATATGCGCTGATCCTGACCTGGCAGTTTTAAGTCAACACCAACACTCATATCTGTTCTTCCAGGCTAGTGTGACCCCAGCTAATGAACTTGTATTTTGTCTCAGTTTTCCCTGTTATATTTCTCTTTAATTGTTTTTCCTCCTTTAAGCTGCCTTTCTCATGGCTTGGCCAAGGTGGCAAAGACTACTTCTGACTGGTCTCCCACACACGTCTCCATTGTGAGTCTTAGGGGAACGCCTGATAAAATGGCGGTGGCAAATATTAGAGTGAAAGTATGGAGTTGTGAGCAAAGGCCAATTCTTAATTATTTTTTTATGGTGGAGTAGGGGAACTTTGGCTTCCCTGGTGGGAAAGAATCCACCTGCAATATGGGAGACCTGGGTTTAATGCCTGGGTTAGGAAGATGCCCTGGAGAAGGGAATACCCACTCCAATATCCTTACCTGGAGAATTCCATGGACAGAAGAGCCTGGCAAGCTACAGTCTGTAGGGTTGCAAAGTCAGAAATGACTGAACGCCTTTCACTCACTCACTCAGGGGAACTTCACCCTGGGATCACAAGAGTATAATTTTTTTTTTAAAAAAAATCAGATTTAACATAGATTTTGAAAAAACAAAAACGTATAAGCAAAAATAAAATAGCATTTCCAAAATTGCATTTTAAAACATAAATTTTTATTCTGCATTAGATGAATAATTGTTATGAAAATCCCATGAAAGAGGATTTGTGTAAAAATAATGTGGTTAAATAGAATACTCACACAAACAGGGGATAACCTATCAAAATGAAGCATAATAAATCCACGTAATATGTCTTGATTTTTTTTACTCATTTTAAATAGTTTTTAAAGCACTTTCCAGATATTAATATATTTGAACTTTACACAAAAAGTGTTAAGAAGTAGGTATCAGTAATAGCCCCATTTTACATAAGGTGATAATGAGGTACAAATAGTGTAAACAAGTCACCCATTATCAGGTTATTTATACCAGAAACAGAGGACAAGCCCTCTTTTGAGGACTTGTTTTCTGTGTATTATTTATTATGACGAAGGTACCAGTTGGACTTTATTACTATTCTGTTAGCTTTTTCTATCCCAAAATGAATTACCTCTGTAAGACGCATATACTCTCTGAAAAAGCAGAGGCTCGTGTGAAAAGTATTTTGTAATCATTTACTTTTTTGATAGCTATTTGAAAAATACCTTCAGAAATCTTGTGGGCATGATGATGAAACTTTAGTTCTAAGTAGATTGTGCTTACTAGAAAATTTTGGTATTTCTGATTTATGCATAGACGAGTTACTAGATGGAGATGTTTGCTGTATCCAAAGAATTTGTTCAGCTTTAAAATGGCAATTCACACATTTCTCATTATTCCACTAAAGTAGATATAGAGTGAGAGTGAAAATTTAATTCTGAATGTCTGTGAAAATCTTCTAATGCATGGGTGCCCAACCTATGTAGCACCAGGGACCAATTTTGTTGAAGATTATTTTTCTACAGACTGAGGTTAGAGAGGATGATTTTGGGATAATTCATACTTGTTACATTTTTGTGTGCATTTTATTTCTATTTACAGTCCATCTGGTTGCAAAGAGTCTGATATGACTAAGCAACTAGCACACTTTCTCTTTCATTTATTTCTATTTTTACTATATCAGCTCCACCTCAGATCATCAGGCATTTGATCCTGGTGTTTGGGGCCCCCTGGGCTAATGGGCTTACTGTCATTGTTTAGAAACTGTCATATCCAAGTCTTAGAAACCCCATGAAATGTAGTCTGCCAGGCTCTTCTCTCCATAAGATTTCCTAGGCAAGAGTACTGGAGTGCTTCAGTGGTAAAAAATATGCTTGCAATTCAGGAGAACTGGGTTTCATCCTTGGCTTGGAAAGATCCCCTGGAGAAGAAAATGGCTACTCACTCCATTATTCTTGCCTAGAAAATCCCATGGACAGAGGAGTCTGACCAGGAAAAGTCCATGGGATTGTTAGAGTCAGACATGACTTAGTGACTAAACCACAAATACTGGAGTAGATTGCTGTTTGCTTCTCCAGGGGATCTTTCCAAGCCAGGGATCAAATGCAAGTCACCTGCATAGGTAAGCAGAGTCTTTACTACTGAGCCGTCTAGGAAACCCAAAGCTACAATTTGGCAATTCCTTACAAATATCCCCCTTTCATAAGAATCTTACTAATAAGTATAGGATATCTGTGTGCCTACAATATAGTTTAAAATAAGTTTGAAATTACCAGTTAATTATTTTAAATTATCATTTTGAAATGTCAATTTTATTCAACTGTGTGGGCCCCCACATCCCATGCCACTGCTATTCTAGAATATGACTGTATTTACATTTCAGAAATGTAGACTTAGAGTAGTATATCAAAGTCCTGGCTTTATGGTTTAATAAATGATTTTTAAAAATTAAGAGATAACAAATTATTGTGTGCAAAATTTGCATTCAAATTATCAAATGTTTATGCCAAAAATACACAGTAGTAAATTTGACATATCTCTTTAAAAAACATTTTGTGTTACAATCTATCCATAGTGAATTGCATCCATTTAAAATGTATAAGATGTAGAAAACAGATTGAAAGTTACCAGGGGAGAAAGTGGTGGTGGAGGTGGGATAAATGGGGAGATTGGGATTGACATATACACACATATATAAAATAAATAATTTGTACTACATAGCACAGGGAACTCTACTCAATACTCTCTCATGCCCTATATCAGAAAAAAAACTAAAAAACAGTGGATCTATGCATAGGTATAACCTCAGATCATCAGGCATTTGATCCTGGTGTTTGGGGCCCCCTGGGCTAATGGGCTTACTGTCATTGTTTAGAAACTGTCATATCCAAGTCTTAGAAACCCCATGAAATGTAGTCTGCCAGGCTCTTCTCTCCATAAGATTTCCTAGGCAAGAGTACTGGAGTGCTTCAGTGGTAAAAAATATGCTTGCAATTCAGGAGAACTGGGTTTCATCCTTGGCTTGGAAAGATCCCCTGGAGAAGAAAATGGCTACTCACTCCATTATTCTTGCCTAGAAAATCCCATGGACAGAGGAGTCTGACCAGGAAAAGTCCATGGGATTGTTAGAGTCAGACATGACTTAGTGACTAAACCACAAATACTGGAGTAGATTGCTGTTTGCTTCTCCAGGGGATCTTTCCAAGCCAGGGATCAAATGCAAGTCACCTGCATAGGTAAGCAGAGTCTTTACTACTGAGCCGTCTAGGAAACCCAAAGCTACAATTTGGCAATTCCTTACAAATATCCCCCTTTCATAAGAATCTTACTAATAAGTATAGGATATCTGTGTGCCTACAATATAGTTTAAAATAAGTTTGAAATTACCAGTTAATTATTTTAAATTATCATTTTGAAATGTCAATTTTATTCAACTGTGTGGGCCCCCACATCCCATGCCACTGCTATTCTAGAATATGACTGTATTTACATTTCAGAAATGTAGACTTAGAGTAGTATATCAAAGTCCTGGCTTTATGGTTTAATAAATGATTTTTAAAAATTAAGAGATAACAAATTATTGTGTGCAAAATTTGCATTCAAATTATCAAATGTTTATGCCAAAAATACACAGTAGTAAATTTGACATATCTCTTTAAAAAACATTTTGTGTTACAATCTATCCATAGTGAATTGCATCCATTTAAAATGTATAAGATGTAGAAAACAGATTGAAAGTTACCAGGGGAGAAAGTGGTGGTGGAGGTGGGATAAATGGGGAGATTGGGATTGACATATACACACATATATAAAATAAATAATTTGTACTACATAGCACAGGGAACTCTACTCAATACTCTCTCATGCCCTATATCAGAAAAAAAACTAAAAAACAGTGGATCTATGCATAGGTATAACTCTTTCACTTTGCTGAATAGTAGAAACTAACACAATATTGTAAATCACCTGTACTCCAATAGAATTTTTTAAAAAATGTACAAGTAAATGAATTCTAAACAATGTATAATTTATGCAATCTCAATTAAAATGTAAGACATTTCAGTCATTTCTGTAGTTATATTTATGGTATTAATCCCTCCTTTTGCAGTCATTCCGATGTTTCCTGTTTTTTTGGGGGTGGGGGAGGGTTCGGGAGAGAGGGGGCCAGACGGGCCACTTCTATTGGTCTTTCATTTATCTATTTTCATCCATCTTTGTTCTTTGGCCCGTGTTGGCCTCCCATCGCAGTGGCCTCTGTTGTCACAGAGCACCGACTCTGGGTACATGCGCTCCAGAGGTCCACCTCGGTAATTGGACACATCAGTCCAGCTGCTCTGCGGCATGTGGGATCTTCCCAGGACAGGGATCGAACCGGTGCCCATTGCACTGCAAGGAGGTGTCCCTACCCACTGGACCACCAGGGAAGCCCCTCTGATGTTTCCTGTTTTGTGTCTGACTTCTTTTCCAAAATAATGATTTTGAGATTAATCCACTAGGTCATATCATTGATGTATTACTTTTAATTAGTGAGTAATATTCCATTGATTGGATATACCATTATACTTACCCTTTCATTTTAAGATGAACATGTGGGCTGTTGCCAAGTTTTAACAATTATGAATAAAAACATCAGGTTTTTATGTGAATATACATTGTCATTTGCCTTCAGTAAATTTTCTAGGATTGAATTACCTGGGTCATGTAAGTGTATATTAATTTTTAGGAGATTTCCAAGCTATTTTTCAAAATAATTATAGCATTTTAGATTCCCACCAGGAAGCATGCTAGTTACATATTTAATATATTTTAGATAGTAGTCTAGATATTAAAAGACTAGATATTTAATTTTTCAATGTTGATCATTAATGTGTAGAATGATTACAATCCATTTTTAAATTGATACTTATAATGTTCTAAATTCTGGATAAAATAATTTATATTTGATACATGCTATCATATAAAACAAAAACAATATTCATTAAAATTGAATACCAAAATTAGTTGTCTAATTTATGCATTTTTATCAAACCTTATTACATTTGCATATATGCATACCTTGTATCTCTTATATAAGTGTATGCATATACCTATGAGCATAATTTGAACATTTCCCTGTATACATGTATTATATGTATCACATTTTAATACATAAATATATATAAACACTATATAGGGTATATATATTTACTATAAACACTATATGTGATATATGTATTCAAAATTCAAATTTTGGATATTGCAGTACAGTATTAAAGCCCTTATATTAAAGAAGAAATTGTCTCTGTTTTTAGGTGAAAATCTTATTTGTAGAGTAAAAAAGTTACTGCAAAATATTACAAAATATGTCTAAATAGTCGGATAAATATGCAAGCTTTTAACTTTTGTAAGTTCAAATAACTAGATAACTATAAATATCCAGAGCATTCACAGTGATTGTAGGCGTTTGCATCAACAATGCAGGTTTTCCTGCAATTGTTCCTTATCTTGAAATCTGTCGAGAGGAAAGTGGGATTATTATAGCAGGCCCTAGCCTCACCCTGCTCCCCTTGTGCCATTTGTTTGCATATAACCGTGAGCACATTTCTTAGTTTTTCTAAGTCTCTTCAATTGTCAAATGAGGATAACCACCTATATCCCACAGTTCTGGATGAAGGGGAAATGTGCAAATGTGCATGAAGCTCTTTGAACAGTGCCCAGCACAGGGTGAGCTGGCAGGAAATGACGGTTCCTACTAGACAGTAACTGCGTATCTGTGTTCTCATGAATGTTTCTATAGGCTGCTTCCAACCTTGACACCGTTAGGAACAAGAGAAAGGACAATAAGGTATATGCGTAATTAAATTATTCCTAAAACTTACCAAAGGAAAATCATAGAGCCAAAAAATAATAATAGTAATTTAGGCAAATTTTTTCCAAGTGTCAAATTTTCATGTTTTCCTTGTTTTTTGTTCATAAGTTATTTTAGGATATTGTCAAGTGTTTGAGAAAAGCTGTTGATAAAGACACTTTTCTCAAGGAAAAAAAAACCAGTGGTCCCTTAGCATTTACATCAGTGATTCATTAGAGAAATGCGTTGAATGGTACACTGGGGAAGGCCCTATCTGCTCCGGAAATGCTGACATTCTGTTTAGTATTTCCTTTTCTTCTTTTTCTTGAAGTAAGTATGCTCACCCTGTTGCCATGAGAAACATGCCAAATGTTATGCAAAGGGTACCAAATATAATTAATAGAGTTTTAAAACATAATAATTAATATTCACAGTGGAATGTTTTTAAGTCTTGTGTGGGTCTGTAGATTAGCTCCTCCCAAAGAATGAATGAATTTGCAATTACAGTGGCCTCTTGAACAACACATATTCAAAACTGTACAGGTCTACTGCCAATTTTTTTTTTTTTTTTGTATTAATAAATAGTACTTTGAAACTACAGGATCCCTGGTTGGTTGAATACTCAGTTGTGGAAACGTGTATATGAAGGGCTGACTGTTGACTGTTAAAGTATTACATAGATTTTCAGCTGTGCAGTCAGTACCCATAACCCTGGTGTTTTTAAAGGGTCATCTGTAAATTGTATTTTGGGGTTAAAGGAAGAAATGTAAAAGCTAATTAATTTCCTCTTGTTTTACTAACGGGGGTGGGATTATTATAGCAGGCCCTAGCCTCACCCTGCTCCCCTTGTGCCATTTGTTTGCATATAACCGTGAGCACATTTCTTAGTTTTTCTAAGTCTCTTCAATTGTCAAATGAGGATAACCACCTATATCCCACAGTTCTGGATGAAGGGGAAATGTGCAAATGTGCATGAAGCTCTTTGAACAGTGCCCAGCACAGGGTGAGCTGGCAGGAAATGACGGTTCCTACTAGACAGTAACTGCGTATCTGTGTTCTCATGAATGTTTCTATAGGCTGCTTCCAACCTTGACACCGTTAGGAACAAGAGAAAGGACAATAAGGTATATGCGTAATTAAATTATTCCTAAAACTTACCAAAGGAAAATCATAGAGCCAAAAAATAATAATAGTAATTTAGGCAAATTTTTTCCAAGTGTCAAATTTTCATGTTTTCCTTGTTTTTTGTTCATAAGTTATTTTAGGATATTGTCAAGTGTTTGAGAAAAGCTGTTGATAAAGACACTTTTCTCAAGGAAAAAAAAAACCAGTGGTCCCTTAGCATTTACATCAGTGATTCATTAGAGAAATGCGTTGAATGGTACACTGGGGAAGGCCCTATCTGCTCCGGAAATGCTGACATTCTGTTTAGTATTTCCTTTTCTTCTTTTTCTTGAAGTAAGTATGCTCACCCTGTTGCCATGAGAAACATGCCAAATGTTATGCAAAGGGTACCAAATATAATTAATAGAGTTTTAAAACATAATAATTAATATTCACAGTGGAATGTTTTTAAGTCTTGTGTGGGTCTGTAGATTAGCTCCTCCCAAAGAATGAATGAATTTGCAATTACAGTGGCCTCTTGAACAACACATATTCAAAACTGTACAGGTCTACTGCCAATTTTTTTTTTTTTTTTTGTATTAATAAATAGTACTTTGAAACTACAGGATCCCTGGTTGGTTGAATACTCAGTTGTGGAAACGTGTATATGAAGGGCTGACTGTTGACTGTTAAAGTATTACATAGATTTTCAGCTGTGCAGTCAGTACCCATAACCCTGGTGTTTTTAAAGGGTCATCTGTAAATTGTATTTTGGGGGTTAAAGGAAGAAATGTAAAAGCTAATTAATCAACCTTAGCATTATATTTTATTATCTTGGAATTATTCAGTTAAAAATCACAAATGAATGAATCCAAAGGGGAAATGTTATATTGTGGTTATTATATAAGAGTTTGAAATGAAAGATTACATCTTTCCATTTGAAGAATGTCAACTACAAATTGGCATTTGCCAAGAGTGTTGCCAGCAAATGAAAAACAAGGCCACTTGCCATTTGCCTCGGTGGAGATTGAACCCTGTAGCAACTGCTAACCTTCAACACCCCCTGAGAGGGAGTTCAGGCTGAAGTAAGGCACTCTGTAATCCAGGAAATCTGTTGGGATAGATCTTTAGTTGGATACTTTCAGGAAATGATTTCATGATCCCAATCCTTACATCTCTTCATATCTATAAAAGCACTAAATCCCTTCATAATGATGGGCCCTCATGAATTTGGCAGAAAACTTATTGTAAAATGAGTGCTTGGTTGCATTGAACCCCTCCTTCACCAGATTCTTATATATTGACCTTCCCCTACTTCTTTGGAGCTGTCTCTCAGAACTGTTGTGATGTCTTCTGGCCTGCAGTCCTTATTTTGTCCCAAATAGAAGTTAACTCACAACTCTCAAGTTGCACATCTTTTTTTAGTTGACAAATATTTGCTGCTACTTTAAAAAGTCTTCTAACTTAATTTTAGAAGGAGCTGTCAAGTAGAAAACAATGAGGTTTAGTTCAGTTTTATGGAGGTGTAAGGTTTAGTTGATATTTGGTTTTGACTTCATATTGACAATAAGGAATAGGGTATCATTTGTTTAGAGAAAATTGCCACAACAGAAATTTGGTAGAATTTTTCTTACTCCCAGGAAATGCCCTGGGATTTCATCTTTTCACCAGACTCCTTACTGGTGTCTCAAGAAGAATGAAAGAAGTCTAAATCTGCCTTTAAAAAACCCAAACAAACATATATTTAGGAAACGTGTATATGAAGGGCTGACTGTTGACTGTTAAAGTATTACATAGATTTTCAGCTGTGCAGTCAGTACCCATAACCCTGGTGTTTTAAAGGGTCATCTGTAAATTGTATTTTGGGGTTAAAGGAAGAAATGTAAAAGCTAATTAATCAACCTTAGCATTATATTTTATTATCTTGGAATTATTCAGTTAAAAATCACAAATGAATGAATCCAAAGGGGAAATGTTATATTGTGGTTATTATATAAGAGTTTGAAATGAAAGATTACATCTTTCCATTTGAAGAATGTCAACTACAAATTGGCATTTGCCAAGAGTGTTGCCAGCAAATGAAAAACAAGGCCACTTGCCATTTGCCTCGGTGGAGATTGAACCCTGTAGCAACTGCTAACCTTCAACACCCCCTGAGAGGGAGTTCAGGCTGAAGTAAGGCACTCTGTAATCCAGGAAATCTGTTGGGATAGATCTTTAGTTGGATACTTTCAGGAAATGATTTCATGATCCCAATCCTTACATCTCTTCATATCTATAAAAGCACTAAATCCCTTCATAATGATGGGCCCTCATGAATTTGGCAGAAAACTTATTGTAAAATGAGTGCTTGGTTGCATTGAACCCCTCCTTCACCAGATTCTTATATATTGACCTTCCCCTACTTCTTTGGAGCTGTCTCTCAGAACTGTTGTGATGTCTTCTGGCCTGCAGTCCTTATTTTGTCCCAAATAGAAGTTAACTCACAACTCTCAAGTTGCACATCTTTTTTTAGTTGACAAATATTTGCTGCTACTTTAAAAAGTCTTCTAACTTAATTTTAGAAGGAGCTGTCAAGTAGAAAACAATGAGGTTTAGTTCAGTTTTATGGAGGTGTAAGGTTTAGTTGATATTTGGTTTTGACTTCATATTGACAATAAGGAATAGGGTATCATTTGTTTAGAGAAAATTGCCACAACAGAAATTTGGTAGAATTTTTCTTACTCCCAGGAAATGCCCTGGGATTTCATCTTTTCACCAGACTCCTTACTGGTGTCTCAAGAAGAATGAAAGAAGTCTAAATCTGCCTTTAAAAAACCCAAACAAACATATATTTAACTTTTCTTCTATGGTCTCTCATGTATCATTTGTCTCTAAGTATATCTGTATATATTTATTGTTTCAGAGTATTATATTGATATTTACAAATGCCAGATATATTCAGACACATTTCAGCTGGAGCTGTGCTCCTAGTAGTAGGGAGATTAGGGAAAGGGTAAATGGGAATTGATGATCATCTCTTTTCTTCACCTGCAGCTCAGAAAAACAACTGAAATCCTGTTTAAAGGACAAGCTCTCCACCTACCTATCCTGTAATGAGCTAATTGCCTACCTGTCAATTCATCCTTGTGTTTTCCTTCACTTAAAGCTGGCTTTTAAAAATGTGAAAATCTTCATGTCTCTGAAAGTAAGAAGGAGGGCAGGATTTGAAGAAACCTGAAAGTGATACTTTCAATTTCTTCTTAATATCCAGAATGCCCCCAAAGCAGAGATCACCTAGTTGTATATGTTGTTTAAAGAGAGGTGCTTACTCTGAGATATCAGAGGTTTAAAAATCCAGACAACTAAGCTGCAACTTAAATGGCAAACTTCTTTGCGAGAAAGAGGAAGAAGTGATTACAGTAACATTGTGCTTTAAGTTGCTATTGGCAGTTCCTAGAATGATTCAACAAAGAAAAGATGAGTTATAAAATGTAACCTAGCTCTCCGTTGAGAATGGTATTAGGAAAAAGAAACACTGGCAAAAATGTTGTGGTAAAAGGGTTCACATTCATGGCCAAAGTTAACCTGTTTGGCATTTCACCTGGAAGGTAAGTAGGTAGCAATGGGGCCAGAATAAACCAAATGTGTGAAATAAGAAAAGATTATAATCAACTGTTCATATTACTCTTTAAGCTTAAATAGCCTTGAAGGTTTATACTTGAATAGAAATCAATTGTTCTTAAGTAATGGATTCAAAGAACTGTGGGGATGGCAGAGTGCTATGAACACTAGCAATGGCTTCAGACGATCCTGCCAGTTTCCACTGCCTTTTTTTTTTTTTTTTTAAAGATTTATTTATTTATTTATTTATTTATTTATTTTGGGCAAGGGTCCGGTTGGGGAGGGAAGGGAGCGGGCGGGCCACTTCTATTGGTCTTTCGTTTCTCTATTTTCATCCGTCTTTGTTCTTTGGCTCCTGTGGGCCTCCCATCGTGGTGGCGTCTGTTGTCGCAGAGCACCAGCTCTGGGCACATGCTCTCCAGAGCTCCGGCTCGGGTGATTGGACACATTGTTCCAGCCGCTCCGCGGCACGTGGTATCTTCCCAGGCCAGGGATCGAACTGGCGCCCCTTGCACTGCGAGGCGGTGTCCTTATCCACTGGACTACCAGGGGAAGCCCTTTCACTGCTTTTTATTCCCTAGCACGGTTCCATGTTCATTCAGTCTTGGACCATATTGCCACATTCATAGCAATCACCATCACTCATAGGAATTTCTAACTTTAAAAAAATGCAAGTCTTTTAAGGTCATAAAATCAATGAGGAATAAAGAAGGAGTATATATAGATCTGAGGAAAATTATGTAAATTTAAATATAGCAATACCTTAATTTAACACTCTCTCTGCCCCCCACCAAAAAAGAGAACATTGGAAAGAAAATAGAATATGTTAGGGCTTCCCAGGTGACATTAATGGTAAAGAACCTGCCTGTCAGTGCAGGAGATGTAAGAGATGTGCATTTGATCCCTGGGTCAGGAAGAACCTCTGGAAGAGGGCATGGCAACCAATTCCAGTATTCCTGCCTGGAGAATCCCACGGACAGACGAGACTGACTGATTACAATCCATAGAGTCGCAAAGAGCCAGGCACAACTGAAGCAACTTAGCACACAGCACAGTGCTTTCTAAATGGGCATCAGTGACTCCATAACCACCAAATCTTATTTTCTTCCTCCTCACACTCAAACCACTGTATACTGTTACTGGCAACTTCTTTCTTCTTAAAAATCTTTACTTTTACAGGCTATACACATTTTTATTTTCCATCTGTCTCTCATCATTTTTATTATATTATTCACTAGTTTTTCATTATCACTCTCTCTGAAAATACGGTACCTAATGGATTTCTTTCTTTCTTTCACCTTAGTTTCTTTGTTAACATCCTTTACTGGTGCAGTTTCAAAAATCACTTCTATATTGGCAATTCTCCAATTGTTTTTTCTAGTCCAGATACTCTCCTCTTATTATAGGTGTTTGTTTCTAAATGTTAGCTCATAGTTCCATCTTAATACAACACTTGCTTTTGCTAGCCTGTCAAACAAAAAAAGTATTCATCTTCCTGTCTTGGATAATACTACCAACTTCCGAGTTTGCCTCTGTCTTTTTGAAAAGTACTGATTTATTTGTTTGACTGTTCTGGGTCTTAGTTGCAACTTATGGGGTCTTCTAGTAGCATTTTGGTCAACTGGCGCCTTGCACTGCAGGCGGTGTCCTTATCCACTGGACTCAAGGTTCGGACGGTTCCATGTTCATTCAGTCTTGGACCATATTGCCACATTCATAGCAATCACCATCACTCATAGGAATTTCTAACTTTAAAAAAATGCAAGTCTTTTAAGGTCATAAAATCAATGAGGAATAAAGAAGGAGTATATATAGATCTGAGGAAAATTATGTAAATTTAAATATAGCAATACCTTAATTTAACACTCTCTCTGCCCCCCACCAAAAAAGAGAACATTGGAAAGAAAATAGAATATGTTAGGGCTTCCCAGGTGACATTAATGGTAAAGAACCTGCCTGTCAGTGCAGGAGATGTAAGAGATGTGCATTTGATCCCTGGGTCAGGAAGAACCTCTGGAAGAGGGCATGGCAACCAATTCCAGTATTCCTGCCTGGAGAATCCCACGGACAGACGAGACTGACTGATTACAATCCATAGAGTCGCAAAGAGCCAGGCACAACTGAAGCAACTTAGCACACAGCACAGTGCTTTCTAAATGGGCATCAGTGACTCCATAACCACCAAATCTTATTTTCTTCCTCCTCACACTCAAACCACTGTATACTGTTACTGGCAACTTCTTTCTTCTTAAAAATCTTTACTTTTACAGGCTATACACATTTTTATTTTCCATCTGTCTCTCATCATTTTTATTATATTATTCACTAGTTTTTCATTATCACTCTCTCTGAAAATACGGTACCTAATGGATTTCTTTCTTTCTTTCACCTTAGTTTCTTTGTTAACATCCTTTACTGGTGCAGTTTCAAAAATCACTTCTATATTGGCAATTCTCCAATTGTTTTTTCTAGTCCAGATACTCTCCTCTTATTATAGGTGTTTGTTTCTAAATGTTAGCTCATAGTTCCATCTTAATACAACACTTGCTTTTGCTAGCCTGTCAAACAAAAAAAGTATTCATCTTCCTGTCTTGGATAATACTACCAACTTCCGAGTTTGCCTCTGTCTTTTTGAAAAGTACTGATTTATTTGTTTGACTGTTCTGGGTCTTAGTTGCAACTTATGGGGTCTTCTATCTTTGTTGCAGTTTGCAGGATTTTTGGCCTCTGGGATCAAGTTCTCTGACTAGGGATCGAACCCAACCACCTAAATTGGGAACATGGAGTCTTAGCCACAGGACCAGTGGAGAAGTTCCCATCATAGTCTTTTACTAAAAATCTTAGCACACTTTTTGTTCCTTTTTGTGTTATCTCATTACACAAAACAATCTCCTTCCTTTAATTATTCTGGCACTGGACCATTCCTGGAATGCACACTCAAATTTTTGTAACAAGCTCATGTATGTTCCCCTTGCCTCAGATTTCATGTATTTAATCCATTCCAATTCAACAATGTAGCCATCATACACCACGTAAATGCCTTCATATCCAACCTCACAGCCTACAGATAAATCTAACTTTTATCTTTTTAGTGTTTGACACAGTCCACACGATATCTCCTACTTTCCTTTCCAGACAATAGCCTTAATTCTAATTCAAACCAAGCACAACGCTTTGATGTTTTCTGACTGTATCATTCCCACATTTAAACTGTTCCTGTTCCTGAACTCAAGTCACACAGTCAGATTGGTCTACAAGTGAAAAACATTCTCATAGCTAAATGCAATCATTTCCTCTCCAGTGCTTCAAGTGCAAATATTTAACGTTGTCTAAAAGCATTTATCACATTCTGTTATCCGTTAAGGAAATCCATGTGATAGAGCTTAAATCCATGTGGGCAGAAAACTTCAGGGACAAATCTGTAATCTAAGAGCTACTGAGTTGATGGGGCAAGGGTGACATTCCAGAGGAATATCTCTTGTAAGATTTGGCATAATATGGGATGATATTAAGAATGGTCAGATGAAAGTAGGAGTTAATTTTGGATGTCACTTTGCTTGAGGCAAATGAAGAAAGCAAAGGTGATTTGTAGGAAAACATTTGTCACTCAAAAAAGAGATCACTTTGGCATTTTGTAGCTGGTCAATGACATTGGGAGATTCGGTACATCCTGTTAACTCAGCTGTCATTTTCATGCATAGCCACCCCCTCTTCTGCCAGCTTAACTAACGAGAGAACATTTTGTCTGTTTCACTCTAAACTTATTTTCTTTTTCATTTATGGACAGTGTTTAACATTGTCCCATAGGTATATAATACTGTTTCTGTTACTTAAGGACAGAGACAGTATTTCTTCATCTTTTTCAGGGGAAGTTATTTAAGTGATTGGTCAAGAAGCAGTTCTGGAATTGCATGGATTTAAGCCCTGGTTTCCCTATTTTGAACTTTTTTATAATTTCATCTGATTGGCCTGTTTCCCTAGCAATAAAATGGGAATAATAGTGTACTATCTCATAATCTTGTAGTGAATAATGAAGTAATAATTCTTTTAAACTGTGTTGCATAGTGGTTGGCCTTTATAACTCCTCAGAAATCATTATATCATATTCTGAAATTTCCATACAGTTCCTGGTACAAATATCTATACATAATAGACCTTTATAATCACAGAAAAATAAAATTAGAGGAAAAATACATCCCATTATGAAAACTCTAAGATCTTTTATTGTGATATAGTTACTTCTTGTTTCCACAATAGCCTTAATTTTTTAATTTCAAACCAAGCACAACCCCCCTTTGATGTTTTCTGACTGTATCATTCCCACATTTAAACTGTTCCTGTTCCTGAACTCAAGTCACACAGTCAGATTGGTCTACAAGTGAAAAACATTCTCATAGCTAAATGCAATCATTTCCTCTCCAGTGCTTCAAGTGCAAATATTTAACGTTGTCTAAAAGCATTTATCACATTCTGTTATCCGTTAAGGAAATCCATGTGATAGAGCTTAAATCCATGTGGGCAGAAAACTTCAGGGACAAATCTGTAATCTAAGAGCTACTGAGTTGATGGGGCAAGGGTGACATTCCAGAGGAATATCTCTTGTAAGATTTGGCATAATATGGGATGATATTAAGAATGGTCAGATGAAAGTAGGAGTTAATTTTGGATGTCACTTTGCTTGAGGCAAATGAAGAAAGCAAAGGTGATTTGTAGGAAAACATTTGTCACTCAAAAAAGAGATCACTTTGGCATTTTGTAGCTGGTCAATGACATTGGGAGATTCGGTACATCCTGTTAACTCAGCTGTCATTTTCATGCATAGCCACCCCCTCTTCTGCCAGCTTAACTAACGAGAGAACATTTTTGTCTGTTTCAATCTAAACTTATTTTCTTTTTCATTTATGGACAGTGTTTAACATTGTCCCATAGGTATATAATACTGTTTCTGTTACTTAAGGACAGAGACAGTATTTCTTCATCTTTTTCAGGGGAAGTTATTTAAGTGATTGGTCAAGAAGCAGTTCTGGAATTGCATGGATTTAAGCCCTGGTTTCCCTATTTTGAACTTTTTTATAATTTCATCTGATTGGCCTGTTTCCCTAGCAATAAAATGGGAATAATAGTGTACTATCTCATAATCTTGTAGTGAATAATGAAGTAATAATTCTTTTAAACTGTGTTGCATAGTGGTTGGCCTTTATAACTCCTCAGAAATCATTATATCATATTCTGAAATTTCCATACAGTTCCTGGTACAAATATCTATACATAATAGACCTTTATAATCACAGAAAAATAAAATTAGAGGAAAAATACATCCCATTATGAAAACTCTAAGACAGCTCTTTTATTGTGATATAGTTACTTCTTGTTTCCAATTTTCTGCTTTATAAAATCCAGTTTTCAGATTTAGGTTCATTCCTTTAGGAGAGATTTTCTATATGGTTGTTTTGGAATCAGGTTTCTATAGGTTTAAGTCTCATAAAATTGTATTATTGGGGATTATGTTTCTTCTTTATGAGCATAGTCAAAATTTATGAGGGAAGTGAAAAGACTAGGAGAAATAGCCAATGGAAAATTGTAATCCTTTACAGTGATTCAACAAATAATTGCTATCTTTATTATTTACATAAATAATCATTACTCTAATAGATATACTAAACAATAGCAATTATAAGTTATAATTATAGATTATAATTATAACTTATAATTATGAATGTATTAGATTATAAATATGTTTCTTACACTTGAATTTGCCAAGAATACTAATTGGTACATAATAGATGCTCAATGTTATTTAATTGCATAACTGAAAAAAAATTACTACCCATTTTCTCAAAAGACAGTGAAATTTAATTTATCTCTGTTCTCCAGTCCTCTGTAATGAAGGCTGGAGCCCAGAGATAAAGATCACAGACCATATCTTTAAGAAGTTCATAATCTGGTTGATAAACTGAAATATAAGACATAGTTTTATCACCTCTCATTGTTTTAAAATCTTTCAAATGACTAAAATCAAATATTCTCTCCCTTATCCCCACAAAAGGAAAGTCAGAGAGAAACAAGGAAAGTGAGGCAGAGTGAAGCAGAGATAGGTATTAGAAGGATGAAGAAAGAGAAAAAGGGAAAAAATTTACTGTCATTTTAGCAGCAACTAAGGAAAGGCCGCGCATTCTTGACTGAGATTATTTGTCAAATATATCTTAGTTGTGAATCATATATTTTGTCTGATGTATTAATTCCCTTGTAGCAGGACCCACTCCTGGAGACAAGATTTAGTCCTTTTTTGTGTTCATGTCAGAAATCATTATATCATATTCTGAAATTTCCATACAGTTCCTGGTACAAATATCTATACATAATAGACCTTTATAATCACAGAAAAATAAAATTAGAGGAAAAATACATCCCATTATGAAAACTCTAAGACAGCTCTTTTATTGTGATATAGTTACTTCTTGTTTCCAATTTTCTGCTTTATAAAATCCAGTTTTCAGATTTAGGTTCATTCCTTTAGGAGAGATTTTCTATATGGTTGTTTTGGAATCAGGTTTCTATAGGTTTAAGTCTCATAAAATTGTATTATTGGGGATTATGTTTCTTCTTTATGAGCATAGTCAAAATTTATGAGGGAAGTGAAAAGACTAGGAGAAATAGCCAATGGAAAATTGTAATCCTTTACAGTGATTCAACAAATAATTGCTATCTTTATTATTTACATAAATAATCATTACTCTAATAGATATACTAAACAATAGCAATTATAAGTTATAATTATAGATTATAATTATAACTTATAATTATGAATGTATTAGATTATAAATATGTTTCTTACACTTGAATTTGCCAAGAATACTAATTGGTACATAATAGATGCTCAATGTTATTTAATTGCATAACTGAAAAAATTACTACCCATTTTCTCAAAAGACAGTGAAATTTAATTTATCTCTGTTCTCCAGTCCTCTGTAATGAAGGCTGGAGCCCAGAGATAAAGATCACAGACCATATCTTTAAGAAGTTCATAATCTGGTTGATAAACTGAAATATAAGACATAGTTTTATCACCTCTCATTGTTTTAAAATCTTTCAAATGACTAAAATCAAATATTCTCTCCCTTATCCCCACAAAAGGAAAGTCAGAGAGAAACAAGGAAAGTGAGGCAGAGTGAAGCAGAGATAGGTATTAGAAGGATGAAGAAAGAGAAAAGGAAAAATTCACTGTCATTTTAGCAGCAACTAAGGAAAGGCCGCGCATTCTTGACTGAGATTATTTGTCAAATATATCTTAGTTGTGAATCATATATTTTGTCTGATGTATTAATTCCCTTGTAGCAGGACCCACTCCTGGAGACAAGATTTAGTCCTTTTTTGTGTTCATGTATCACAAGGAAATAATCTGCCTACCTATCACTATGTGTTTGGTTATTTTAAAAGAGTTGTTTATTTGTGCTGGAAGATTAAGAAGTCACTTACTTATTAAACCAAAATTTCAGGAGATATGGGAAACTGAAGATAAACAGAATCAATCATCTTGGAAAACACAAAGCTGCCATTTCTAGATACTGTTTTGTGTTATGTGGAAATTGTTTCATTATTTCCATGAAGTAGTACTTTCTATTAACACTTCTGGAGCAGAGCTGCCTGGGTTTGAGTACCTACCACCATGTTTACATATTTTATCAAAAATGATAATTTTTTTCTAATGTATATCATTATTTTATATTTTATCCCCTAAACATACATAGGTAAATTCTGCAGAATACCAATTATTAATATTTCAAGATTCACCTTGATTTTAGAGGAATTACAATATGCAAAAACTGCGTGCCTTGGAGTGGATGAAATACGACAGTAAAGTGAACATGAGCAAATACTTCATCTAAATAAAACCAAGCTGCTTTATTTCAAGAAGAGTGATAATAATAGTACCACTTATTGAAACTGTTTTGATGATTAAATTATAGAGTTCATATTACAATTCTTGGAAGATTCTATGACATGTGTTAAACTTATGATATAAAATGAGTAACAGTACATTTTCAAATTTATAATGTTAAAAAAAAAGAGAAACAAAGACTCATGCTTCTTTCACATGGCCATTTTCCTGGAAGCCAGGGCAAAGCCTGTGATAATCTGCCCTTTGGATATGTGATAGGTCACGGTCCTACAGACACAGGCTCCAAAGTGGCACAGTGCAATTCACAGCATGGGAAACACTGAATCTCATAGACTCTGTCTATGTGTGATCTGGGACTGAGAAATGAATTCTTTAGCCAGAAAGCCTCAGGCCTAGGAACAACCCTCTTGCTCCGTTAAGAGCAGGAATATGGATTCAGTGGAGAACTAAAAAAAAGTTCTGCCGCAGTACATGTTCGATAAAGATCAACTAGTATTTTAGTACTAGCCAAAACCAGAAAGGTTTATGAAAGAGGAAAATATTGTTAGCTTAATATGATCATAACATGGGAAGGACTGCTTTTTCCTAAAAGACAGACAACTCAAAGGTTTATTTATTTGTGATGTTTTAAGTGTAAGGTGTCTCAGTATTTTCTCATTATATCTTCTTTTTAATGAAGGCACAACTACAGCTGGATCTTATTTTTCAAGACTCACTGATAAAATCAAGGTATTTTTTTCTTGGGTTTATTGGTCATTTTCTTAATCATCTAGAAATGGGAAGCTATGTATCTTGAATTTTACACATTATTTGAAAGTGAATAAGAAAATTATAATGATGCTTTGTTGTAGTTACAAGCATACTGTGTTTGTACTAAGTAGCTTCAGTCCTGTCCAGCTCTGTGAGACCCTATGGACTGTAGCCCACCAAGCTCCTCTGTCTATGGGATTCTCCAGGCAAGAATACTGGAGTGAGTTGCCATGTCCTTCTCCAAAGGATCTCCCTGACCCAGGAATTGAACCCACATCTCTTATGTCTCCTGCATTGCCAGGCAAGTTCTTTAACAGTAGTGCCACCTAGGAAACCCTTAAGGGCATACTATTTTGTACAAATATTATGGTCCCAGTAATTCAGCAATAATGAAATCATGCCATGCCACTGTTAAGTCAAATAATGTTATTTTAGCAAAAAAAAAGAAGAAGAAGAAGAAAACCTCATTGTTACTGGTTGAAGATGATTTCTTTCTTTAAGGCATCCCTGAAAATACGAAGCAGCTGCTTCCTCATGTTTTTGTAAGATAATCTTTGATATACATAAAGAACTTTTTCCTTGGAATGCATGACATTATCAGAAAAACCCTTTTGTAATCCTTTGTGTTTCCTTGCATTTGATTTACATTTTTATTAATGTGTGGCACCTATCGTGACCCTTGTGCTAAGCTTTGGTCTCACTGACATTCCTAAGTAATTCTTTTCTGAAACATTAACAGTTCTGATTCTCAAGCAGGCTCTGCTTGTAAATTCTCTTCAGTTGCAAGGTTGTTCAGTTGCTAATTTGTGTCCAAATGTAACCCCTTGGACTCATTTTTATACCAGGCTCAGAGAACTAGGCCAAACTGTCGTAAGACAATAGGATTCAGTGGAGAACTAAAAAAGTTCTGCCGCAGTACATGTTCATAAAGATCATAGTATTTTAGTACTAGCCAAAACCAGAAAGGTTTATGAAAGAGGAAAATATTGTTAGCTTAATATGATCATAACATGGGAAGGACTGCTTTTTCCTAAAGACAGACAACTCAAAGGTTTATTTATTTGTGATGTTTTAAGTGTAAGGTGTCTCAGTATTTTCTCATTATATCTTCTTTTTAATGAAGGCACAACTACAGCTGGATCTTATTTTTCAAGACTCACTGATAAAATCAAGGTATTTTTTTCTTGGGTTTATTGGTCATTTTCTTAATCATCTAGAAATGGGAAGCTATGTATCTTGAATTTTACACATTATTTGAAAGTGAATAAGAAAATTATAATGATGCTTTGTTGTAGTTACAAGCATACTGTGTTTGTACTAAGTAGCTTCAGTCCTGTCCAGCTCTGTGAGACCCTATGGACTGTAGCCCACCAAGCTCCTCTGTCTATGGGATTCTCCAGGCAAGAATACTGGAGTGAGTTGCCATGTCCTTCTCCAAAGGATCTCCCTGACCCAGGAATTGAACCCACATCTCTTATGTCTCCTGCATTGCCAGGCAAGTTCTTTAACAGTAGTGCCACCTAGGAAACCCTTAAGGGCATACTATTTTGTACAAATATTATGGTCCCAGTAATTCAGCAATAATGAAATCATGCCATGCCACTGTTAAGTCAAATAATGTTATTTTAGCAAAAAAAAAGAAGAAGAAGAAGAAAACCTCATTGTTACTGGTTGAAGATGATTTCTTTCTTTAAGGCATCCCTGAAAATACGAAGCAGCTGCTTCCTCATGTTTTTGTAAGATAATCTTTGATATACATAAAGAACTTTTTCCTTGGAATGCATGACATTATCAGAAAAACCCTTTTGTAATCCTTTGTGTTTCCTTGCATTTGATTTACATTTTTATTAATGTGTGGCACCTATCGTGACCCTTGTGCTAAGCTTTGGTCTCACTGACATTCCTAAGTAATTCTTTTCTGAAACATTAACAGTTCTGATTCTCAAGCAGGCTCTGCTTGTAAATTCTCTTCAGTTGCAAGGTTGTTCAGTTGCTAATTTGTGTCCAAATGTAACCCCTTGGACTCATCATACCAGGCTCTTCTGTCCTCCACTATCTCCCAGAATTTGCTCATATTCGTGTCCATTAAGCTGGTGATGCGACCCAACCCTCGTATCCTCTGCAGCCCCCTTCTCCTATACCCACAACACATTGTTTCAAATACAACAAATTGTGCAAAAACAAATACACAAAAAGTAAAATACTATTGGTGATAAAAGGCATGTTATTAAGTCTATCATATTAAAAAAGAAAAGCTTTCTTGATAATCCTCATTCGTTTAATCACTTTTTCCAATTTTTCTTAAAATACTGGACATATTAGTTAAATGCATTCTGAATTTCTTAACACAGTGGACCAGACCACAAGTCTCGAAGGATAGAATGAAGGCTTCTAAAATCTTCTCTATGCATAACAATGTGTTTAAAACATAACTTGTCTGTCGTAGGTCATTAGCTCACTGAAGGAATTTGTCCAAATCATGAAGGCAAAATGGGTTTAAATTACTAGGGCGCATCATTTATTCTTCTCCTCTTGTAATTTCCACTTTCATCGCTTGCTCTCAGAGCAGGCTTCTCACTAAGGACAGTATTTTGAAGCATTGCTACAGTAAGGTATAATGAGATCATACTGTGAAAGTCCAGTAAAGAAATACAGACAGAAAATAAGAAATTGCATGCTGAGAAAAAGAGTTACACAAACATTTAACCCAGACACTCTCTCTGGGCTTCATGTGGTTTTTTTTCTATCTTATTCGTGAAAAAGGAATGTGAATAGATAAAGAATCATACCAGCGTTAGAGTTCATCTTTTAGTGAAGGAGCATCCACATGTTTCTCTGGTTTAGGGTCACAAAACTATTTTTGTATGGTTTCATTAGACTGCTGTGTATAGAATCAATTTGCAGCAGGAACCAAAGATCAGGGAGTTTAAATGATTCTAGAAGAATGAGTCTTATAACATGTAGTCAGAGAGGTGGCTATTAATGATCAAAAGAAATAGAGAGCACTAGCAGAATGGATATACACAGATATAGGCTTTTCTAAATAGATTTCTTAATGGCTATTTCCCATTTTTGAAATTTGTATGAGTGTATGAAAGTATGATCATATACTGATGGTTTCCATTTTGTATACATATGGAATGAATTTGATGCAATTTCATATATATGTGCATATAAATCATATAGTTCTTACAGGAAAAGTATGTTATGGATAACAATATAAAAATAGAATTTATTTGAGGTCAAATAAAATTAAAATCAACATACTGACCAAGCTGTAACGAGAATATTTAAAATGGAGGAGACACTTAAAAGAAAACGTTTAATAGATCAAAAACCAAGACGATTTGCTGTGAGCTCCAAGTTGTATCAAAGTAGAAAATTTTGAATTCTAAATAAAGGAGAACTGTTGACTAGGATCCTTAAAAATTATGATCTCATTCGTTTAATCACTTTTTCCAATTTTTCTTAAAATACTGGACATATTAGTTAAATGCATTCTGAATTTCTTAACACAGTGGACCAGACCACAAGTCTCGAAGGATAGAATGAAGGCTTCTAAAATCTTCTCTATGCATAACAATGTGTTTAAAACATAACTTGTCTGTCGTAGGTCATTAGCTCACTGAAGGAATTTGTCCAAATCATGAAGGCAAAATGGGTTTAAATTACTAGGGCGCATCATTTATTCTTCTCCTCTTGTAATTTCCACTTTCATCGCTTGCTCTCAGAGCAGGCTTCTCACTAAGGACAGTATTTTGAAGCATTGCTACAGTAAGGTATAATGAGATCATACTGTGAAAGTCCAGTAAAGAAATACAGACAGAAAATAAGAAATTGCATGCTGAGAAAAAGAGTTACACAAACATTTAACCCAGACACTCTCTCTGGGCTTCATGTGGTTTTTTTTCTATCTTATTCGTGAAAAAGGAATGTGAATAGATAAAGAATCATACCAGCGTTAGAGTTCATCTTTTAGTGAAGGAGCATCCACATGTTTCTCTGGTTTAGGGTCACAAAACTATTTTTGTATGGTTTCATTAGACTGCTGTGTATAGAATCAATTTGCAGCAGGAACCAAAGATCAGGGAGTTTAAATGATTCTAGAAGAATGAGTCTTATAACATGTAGTCAGAGAGGTGGCTATTAATGATCAAAAGAAATAGAGAGCACTAGCAGAATGGATATACACAGATATAGGCTTTTCTAAATAGATTTCTTAATGGCTATTTCCCATTTTTGAAATTTGTATGAGTGTATGAAAGTATGATCATATACTGATGGTTTCCATTTTGTATACATATGGAATGAATTTGATGCAATTTCATATATATGTGCATATAAATCATATAGTTCTTACAGGAAAAGTATGTTATGGATAACAATATAAAAATAGAATTTATTTGAGGTCAAATAAAATTAAAATCAACATACTGACCAAGCTGTAACGAGAATATTTAAAATGGAGGAGACACTTAAAAGAAAACGTTTAATAGATCAAAAACCAAGACGATTTGCTGTGAGCTCCAAGTTGTATCAAAGTAGAAAATTTTGAATTCTAAATAAAGGAGAACTGTTGACTAGGATCCTTAAAAATTATGATTCTTAATTCTTAAGAAATATGACAGGGCTAATATGGAACATCCATGTGTAGAGAGATTATATATATATATAGTTAAACAATAGTTACAGAAAGAACAAATTATGAACCATAAAATTGCCACAAAGTATAGGTCATAAAAGTGATATAATTTCTGTTGTACCAAACAGTATTTTTCAAATAATAAATTTGAAGAAAACAAGACAGACACTATATATTTTTTTCTAAATGGGGCTGAAAAACTGCCTTGGTAGAACGATGTTTCATTCAAATGTTTATCACAATATTTATGTTATCTGTGGAAAGACATGCACTCAACTAATACTCTACTGGTGCTCTAGTCTAGTTCAAACTATTTGGATTGCTAGGCAATATTTTCTCATAAAAATTTGTTTCATGAGACCTTTAATATTGTTCAATATTCTTTTTGCTTAAGGGAATGATTTACTAGGTTAAACTCATACAGGTAAATTTAAGCACTACATTTTTAAAACGAACAAAAGGTGCGTATTAAATACCAATATTTTTTTTTTGATTTTTGAGTAGAATCTTTTTGACTTTACAGTTACTAGAATAGTGTGCTTATTGTGGGAATATGACTCTTCATAATCTTTCACCAAGATGTGTATGTGTGTGTTTGTGTATATATATATATATATACATATATATATATATATCCAGATTTTTAAACCTAGACTCCATTCACTTACACAAAGTTTGCCTAAAAGAAAAAAGTCAGTATTCTGAAACTCTAGAGTGATTTTATACTTGAATTTACTCTGCAACTGGCAATTAAACACAGAATCTGAGAGAAGATTAAGGTCAAAAGGAATCTTTTTAGTTTCCTTGCTACTTAATTTCCTGTTTGTCTTTGAGTTTATACTTTTATTTCCTTTGATAAAATTAATAATATTTATGTGTGATTGAATCTCTGCACTAATTGAGTTTGAAATTTAAAGTAACAGTAATGAATACCTTTTAGTACACTCTAGTTTTATTTTCACTAAAAAAAAAATCCACTTTATCTTTAATGATAAAATTTTGACCACTGTGTTTTTGATCAATGGGGAAGAATTAGATCGACAGTCAACCATTTGTCAAATTTTGTGTAAAAAGCTTGAATATATGAAAGAAATTTTAAAACTTTGTTTTTTGCAATGTGTTATTTATGTCCCATGGTATAATGTATATGTTTTATTGGCTTACAAATACAAAAATTTCTCTGTTGCCAAGAAAGGAGTAGATGAATGCATGAATTATATCTGATATAGACATAACCATGTTTTGAATATATGATATCTTTTGAAATAATTAATGGACTGTAATGCTTCCAAGTAAACTGTAATAACTGATCATAAAATGTTCTTACAGTGCTTATTTATATTTGTTTTTTATTTTGAGTTAAATAAATAGCATATAGGAACTTATAATAGTGAAAAAAATATACTAAAGATGCTTTGAGTTTATCAAGCATATATTGTTTTGATTTGAATGCTTTAATATTGTTTTTTCATGTCTCAGTCCTTCTTTGCTATCTATTGCAATTTAACCTATAAATTCTTCTAAAGAAAAGGATGATTACCATAAGAAGTAATACATATGTAAAATTATAAGAAACAGATGGTCTAAAAGTGAACTTTTGAACTTTCTTGGTATTATTTTCATGAAACTATATAGTAAGCGTTGCCCCAGAAACTGGCTTTTTTAAAACTTATGTCAACATTTATAAATACAACATTTATTTTTAAAAATTTTTTTTATTTTACTCTTTATTTCTACAGTTTTGTTGTTTACAGATATGTATGATACCAGATTAGTCATATGCACATCCCTACCATCCCACCCCTCCATTTTTCATGGAAACTTTATGTAACTTTTCTTATGATCTTCAGAAACTTAGAATACCAGTTCCTAAATTATTTTAGGCCTTGAAGTTGGTTGTTGTTTAAGTATATTTAGAAGCATTTTTCCCCCCAAAGCGAGTCTATCTCCTTAGTTTTATCTTGGCATTCCATTTGTTGCATATTCAAAATTGAGAAAGTGTAGGATTGGGAATATAAAACTTGATTTCAATGTTCTCGTTCTCATTTTGCTGTTCTCTGTTTGACTAAGGAGAACTATGGAACATAAGTAAAGTGACAGTAAAGGACAAACAACCAGCTCGTTTTACTCAAAGGAAAGAGAACTATATCTCGTTATTGGGAGCAAGGATGGTTCCGGTCTCTATGGACAGGCTATAAAGCCGTCATGAACAAGACAGCACTGTACTAAGTTGATTTTAAATGATGATAGAATTAACATTTTTTTTAATGCTACTCTTTCAGTTAAGAAAAAAAGTATTCGGCTAAGTTGTTTCTTGCTATCCTTTGTTTTTATATTGTTTCATTGCCTTGTTTTTGCTTTTAGCTCTGTTGATTGTTGGTGCTTTGTTTTGTTTCTTCTATACCGCTGGGTGCCAGTAAGAATGAAATTGGTAAGGATGCTGAGAGTGTGTGGACATCAACATGATAGTGGAATAAACTTGCAATAGTTTCTGAAACTTTGCATTTTGAGTGGATTATAATTTTTAATGGAATCAAAATACAAAGACAGACCAATGTTATGCGTCAGGATTTATGTAGTATATTCTATATGCAATTGTTCATTTTCACTTCCATCTTTGAACTGGTACATCCTATCTATCCCATTCTCACGATCCAGATAACATTTTATGATGTTGAAAGGAGGTATAACATGTGTGGACAGATGTTATAGCAGCAGAGACAAGGGATTCCATTCTGACTGAGACTGGATACAGTGTGCTTCCATCTCTTTACCACATCACAAATATGCTAATGAACACATTGAAATAATTAGATATATCACTCTATCTGTAACATAGTTACTATACAGCAAATTGTGATATGTTCTCATTCATCCATATATTCATTCATTCAACATATATGAAGTACTTTATCTGTCAATTTACCCTAGAGGTGCAAGGTTGAACAAAATGAATTCATACCAAACATCATAGAGATTATAATTTAGAGAGGAGCAAAATAAGATCAAAAATAAGAAATCAATGTGTAATGGAAAACTGGAAAAAGAAAAATACTCACTATTCAGAAATGATGGAAGAAAGGTGCTTGATCAACTCTGATAAAGAAAGGAAAGTTCTCTCTAGTGAAATCTGAAAAAAAATTGAAAGAAAGTGTAGGATTGGGAATATAAAACTTGATTTCAATGTTCTCGTTCTCATTTTGCTGTTCTCTGTTTGACTAAGGAGAACTATGGAACATAAGTAAAGTGACAGTAAAGGACAAACAACCAGCTCGTTTTACTCAAAGGAAAGAGAACTATATCTCGTTATTGGGAGCAAGGATGGTTCCGGTCTCTATGGACAGGCTATAAAGCCGTCATGAACAAGACAGCACTGTACTAAGTTGATTTTAAATGATGATAGAATTAACATTTTTTTTAATGCTACTCTTTCAGTTAAGAAAAAAAGTATTCGGCTAAGTTGTTTCTTGCTATCCTTTGTTTTTATATTGTTTCATTGCCTTGTTTTTGCTTTTAGCTCTGTTGATTGTTGGTGCTTTGTTTTGTTTCTTCTATACCGCTGGGTGCCAGTAAGAATGAAATTGGTAAGGATGCTGAGAGTGTGTGGACATCAACATGATAGTGGAATAAACTTGCAATAGTTTCTGAAACTTTGCATTTTGAGTGGATTATAATTTTTAATGGAATCAAAATACAAAGACAGACCAATGTTATGCGTCAGGATTTATGTAGTATATTCTATATGCAATTGTTCATTTTCACTTCCATCTTTGAACTGGTACATCCTATCTATCCCATTCTCACGATCCAGATAACATTTTATGATGTTGAAAGGAGGTATAACATGTGTGGACAGATGTTATAGCAGCAGAGACAAGGGATTCCATTCTGACTGAGACTGGATACAGTGTGCTTCCATCTCTTTACCACATCACAAATATGCTAATGAACACATTGAAATAATTAGATATATCACTCTATCTGTAACATAGTTACTATACAGCAAATTGTGATATGTTCTCATTCATCCATATATTCATTCATTCAACATATATGAAGTACTTTATCTGTCAATTTACCCTAGAGGTGCAAGGTTGAACAAAATGAATTCATACCAAACATCATAGAGATTATAATTTAGAGAGGAGCAAAAATAAGATCAAAAATAAGAAATCAATGTGTAATGGAAAACTGGAAAAAAAAAGAAAAATATTCACTATTCAGAAATGATGGAAGAAAGGTGCTTGATCAACTCTGATAAAGAAAGGAAAGTTCTCTCTAGTGAAATCTGAAAGATGATTAATTAGGGACAAAGTGGAAGAAATTTAGATTAAAAAGGCAGCCCCCTATGATAGGTATAGGAGGGAGCATAGCATGTTTATGGAAATGAAAGCAAGCCAGAGCAGAGATGAAGCACAGCGAATGGAGAGAGAATGGAAGGTTCGGGAAGGATGTGGAAGATAGCTAAGCACAAGTCATCCTGAACAATTCCAGTGGCATGGAGTTTAGTGCCCTTTTTTCATTTCTGGTTTCCATTTGAAGGAATTTCTATTAAGCTTTATTAATGACATCATGGTTCCTTATCTAGATTTATGGCTTAATCTTACTTAACACTCAGCAGCTACCTGTTGTGTGATTACTAGGGAATCAACTTTTTCAACAGACCTGAATTTTTTTCATCCAGGGAAGAAGATGGTTTAGACTAGAAGAAGCAACTGAAGTTGCTTTTCCATTAAGAGTATTGAGTGCTCCATAGTATTTATAATGCATCCCAAAGGTAATGATTCATACAGTATCAATGCCAATTGAGGAATATAGCAAAGGGAAGATTTATTTTATCTTAATTTCAAGTATTTGAAGGGGACTGAGAGAGCATTTATGGTGCTACTCTATGGTGACATTATTTTAATGGTGTCATTTAAATCCATTTTCAGAGCAATACAGTAATTCATAAATGATAAATTGCATTATTTAATATTTTAATTGAGACATTATTAGATAGATGTCCAATTATTTTAATAAAGTATTTAAAGATTTGCTTGAATCTTAAATTAGAATCCTGCATTTAATCATTTTAAACTGACCATTTCTTTCAACTTGTCAGAAACATCATATATTGATTGTGAAACAAATGCTATATATTGTTTTTCAGGCCCACTTAACTTGCAATTTTGAATAACCCTACAAAGAATGCACTGCATGAAAAGAAAAAATGAAAAATGATGAATTCACTTACATAGCTATGCTCTTAGTCCCAAACCAATAAGTCTCTTGCCCTTTTTCTCATTTATCACATACTTGTAAGAGAAACTTGCCTTGGGGGGGAAATGTTAAATAGGGAAGTTAATATTTGAAACACTTACCTCATCTTTCCCTTGTCACTTTTTCCTTTTACAAACAAAATAAAACGGTAGCTGGAAGTAAATCATTTTGAGCAAATAGAACATGAGTACACACTAAATGTCTTGACCTTTCATTTGTATTATGCATGTTATTGTTTGACTGAGTGCTTTGTGATTCAAGTGAAGGATGGACAATGAACATTTCTGTTCAAGTAGATTACGTTAAGAGATTCTGAACTGTCATTAGGAATGAAGAATTCTGAACTGTCATAAGGAATTGGAGTTGGGGACACAGTGATTTCTATGTGTTTCCAAATTAATGTTTTCTGGACCTCTTGCAAAAAAGGACAAATATTCAAGCAGAAATATCATAGTTACTGGAATAGCATTTATTGGTAGTACTTGCAGAGATGAAAGTCACTGACAGGCAAGCAGTCCCCAGTTGCCCTGTTGCATTTTGGAGCAACTGATTGAAATCTGAAGTGAGCTCACAGGGCCTGAAGTGAGATTTCAATGAAGGGACTAAAAAGCATCCCAAAGGTAATGATTCATACAGTATCAATGCCAATTGAGGAATATAGCAAAGGGAAGATTTATTTTATCTTAATTTCAAGTATTTGAAGGGACTGAGAGAGCATTTATGGTGCTACTCTATGGTGACATTATTTTAATGGTGTCATTTAAATCCATTTTCAGAGCAATACAGTAATTCATAAATGATAAATTGCATTATTTAATATTTTAATTGAGACATTATTAGATAGATGTCCAATTATTTTAATAAAGTATTTAAAGATTTGCTTGAATCTTAAATTAGAATCCTGCATTTAATCATTTTAAACTGACCATTTCTTTCAACTTGTCAGAAACATCATATATTGATTGTGAAACAAATGCTATATATTGTTTTTCAGGCCCACTTAACTTGCAATTTTGAATAACCCTACAAAGAATGCACTGCATGAAAAGAAAAAATGAAAAATGATGAATTCACTTACATAGCTATGCTCTTAGTCCCAAACCAATAAGTCTCTTACCCTTTTTCTCATTTATCACATACTTGTAAGAGAAACTTGCCTTGGGGGGGAAATGTTAAATAGGGAAGTTAATATTTGAAACACTTACCTCATCTTTCCCTTGTCACTTTTTCCTTTTACAAACAAAATAAAACGGTAGCTGGAAGTAAATCATTTTGAGCAAATAGAACATGAGTACACACTAAATGTCTTGACCTTTCATTTGTATTATGCATGTTATTGTTTGACTGAGTGCTTTGTGATTCAAGTGAAGGATGGACAATGAACATTTCTGTTCAAGTAGATTACGTTAAGAGATTCTGAACTGTCATTAGGAATGAAGAATTCTGAACTGTCATAAGGAATTGGAGTTGGGGACACAGTGATTTCTATGTGTTTCCAAATTAATGTTTTCTGGACCTCTTGCAAAAAAGGACAAATATTCAAGCAGAAATATCATAGTTACTGGAATAGCATTTATTGGTAGTACTTGCAGAGATGAAAGTCACTGACAGGCAAGCAGTCCCCAGTTGCCCTGTTGCATTTTGGAGCAACTGATTGAAATCTGAAGTGAGCTCACAGGGCCTGAAGTGAGAAGTAGACAAACAGACTTCAGCCCTTGATCTGTGGGGCTTTCAGTAAGAACCAGATCCTCTGGTGGTATGGTAGCAGGGGCCACACACAAAAATAACACGATGGTTCTAAATCTTGAATCCAGGGAGCCCTATTGCCAGCTCAGTGTAGGTAAGAGTTGAGGCTTGAATGGAAAAACTCCCTTTCCTAGGAGGATAAGTTTGGGATCCGAGGCATAAGACATGCCTTTGCAGTTGTGGTATGTGGCATACTCTTTGTGACATTGCTATTCATGAGTGATTTGAGATTTGAGGTTGACTTTGATTTTTTTTTTTTATGAAATAGTGGATTTGAAGTTAACCAGTACCCTGTCTAGGAGTCTCTCCCTCTCTCCCACTCTCTCTTTCTCTCTCAGAGGTATAGAATTGGGCAAGCTAACCTTTACTTCTCACTTGCATGCAACAGGAGTAATTTTAAAAAATTGAAAAATTCATGACAGATCTTAAAGATTATGATATAACTAGAGTTCATTATCCTCTTTAGATTCGATTCATGTGTGTCTATGGTAACTCGTTCACATTCTCCAGGAAGATGCTCACTTCAATTTCTTTAGAATCATTTACATTTTGGAACATTGCCATGCAAGTGCGGTGGCAGTCATGAACTGGGATAAAATAGTTTTTAAGTGATGACATGAATGTGTATGTCTTCTCTGGTGGCTCAGCAGTTAAGCATTGACTGCCAATGCAGGAGATATGGATTTGATCCCTGGGTTGGGAAATACCCTGGAAAAGGAAATGGCAACCCACTCTGTTAGACTTGCCTGAGAAATCCAATGGACACAGGAGAGCCTGAGAGGCTACAGACCATGGGGTTGTGGAGTCAGACCCGACTTAGTGACTAAGCTTAATTAACACATAAGTCTTGATCTTGTAAAATAATTAATACAATGATCTTTGTATTCCTTTTTATAATTAAGCACTTTTTTTCCTTCAAAAGCTATCTGTTTACTTTTGATGTTTTCTATTTTATGTGAGGAAACATAATTTTGAGAGCTAATACATGTGTGTATATATGCATATATATAATTATGTGAGTTACCATGTACACACAAATATTTCTATAAACAATGTTAAGCTACGGTCAGTTGCTTTAGTTGTAGTGGAAATTTTTATGAAGATTTCTAGTATACAGAGTTTATTATCCCTTGCATTCAACTGCTCTTTGAACAATTGACAATAGCAAAAATATCAAAGCTGCTCTTTTCAACCCACTTTTTTCACCATCAGATATTTTTGTCATGTTCTTAACTGGTTTACTATATTCACATTGTCAACAGAACTTTATGCTTTTCAACATTAATACCCATGGAGAACCATGACTTCAGTGCAAACCATAGATGTCATTGGTTGCAAAAGAACTTTAGTTTACTGGCAAGTATGTAGAACTTCCAATGAAAGTCTTTCAAAGAACTCAAGATTTCCTTTACAGTGTTATTTTGTTCCAAATTTCAGTTTTAATGTATTTACTTTCACATTCCTGGTGATCTCACATGTGTCTACATTAACTTACTGGTATAGTGGCAGTTATCCTCTAAAATTTTAAAAATTGAAAAATTCATGACAGATCTTAAAGATTATGATATAACTAGAGTTCATTATCCTCTTTAGATTCGATTCATGTGTGTCTATGGTAACTCGTTCACATTCTCCAGGAAGATGCTCACTTCAATTTCTTTAGAATCATTTACATTTTGGAACATTGCCATGCAAGTGCGGTGGCAGTCATGAACTGGGATAAAATAGTTTTTAAGTGATGACATGAATGTGTATGTCTTCTCTGGTGGCTCAGCAGTTAAGCATTGACTGCCAATGCAGGAGATATGGATTTGATCCCTGGGTTGGGAAATACCCGGGAAAAAGGAAATGGCAACCCACTCTGTTAGACTTGCCTGAGAAATCCAATGGACACAGGAGAGCCTGAGAGGCTACAGACCATGGGGTTGTGGAGTCAGACCCGACTTAGTGACTAAGCTTAATTAACACATAAGTCTTGATCTTGTAAAATAATTAATACAATGATCTTTGTATTCCTTTTTATAATTAAGCACTTTTTTTCCTTCAAAAGCTATCTGTTTACTTTTGATGTTTTCTATTTTATGTGAGGAAACATAATTTTGAGAGCTAATACATGTGTGTATATATGCATATATATAATTATGTGAGTTACCATGTACACACAAATATTTCTATAAACAATGTTAAGCTACGGTCAGTTGCTTTAGTTGTAGTGGAAATTTTTATGAAGATTTCTAGTATACAGAGTTTATTATCCCTTGCATTCAACTGCTCTTTGAACAATTGACAATAGCAAAAATATCAAAGCTGCTCTTTTCAACCCACTTTTTTCACCATCAGATATTTTTGTCATGTTCTTAACTGGTTTACTATATTCACATTGTCAACAGAACTTTATGCTTTTCAACATTAATACCCATGGAGAACCATGACTTCAGTGCAAACCATAGATGTCATTGGTTGCAAAAGAACTTTAGTTTACTGGCAAGTATGTAGAACTTCCAATGAAAGTCTTTCAAAGAACTCAAGATTTCCTTTACAGTGTTATTTTGTTCCAAATTTCAGTTTTAATGTATTTACTTTCACATTCCTGGTGATCTCTGGTGACATGTGTATACTACTTATTAAGCTGTCCACTGTATTCCCTGTTATTTTATTTCTCTGTGTATTAGCAGTTTCTGTATGTTTCTTTCCTTAGTACAGATATCATATTAAGTGTTTACACAGTTGTCAGTCTTTATTTGACTGACAAAAGTGTCTCTTTCACACGTTTTGTGTAAGTGTATGTATCTTTTTGGCTCATAAATTTCCCCTTACCTAAGTTACTACTTTGTAAAAATTAAAGTATTTGAGGGCAGTATATCCAACCACAATCTCCACTGTTGCCATCCTCTGTCACCACCTCTCTTTACATTTCTCTCCTTTCACCTATACCTTTGGTTCCTTCTTACTCTTTTCTTTGCCCTTCCAGAAGTGGTCTTCTGTCAAGCCTATAGGTGGAGCCTACTGAAGAATGCTCACTGCTTAATCAAGTTTCTCCTCACCCAATTCAGTATAGACAATTAGAAAGTCTTGAGAGCTTCCTTTCTTTATTTCTTTTCTTTCTTTTTCTTTCTTCCTTTCTCACCACTTAATGGTGTCTAAGAAGCCAGATGTCATGGAGATGCTGTGTTCTAGTGGATATGTGTGTGTGTCCATGTGTCCTGCGTGTGTGGTGAGGTTTTAGGCAACAGGGAATAAAAATAACTTGTACAGGTAGCAGAAATACAGTTTATGCTGGGCAAAATGGTCTTCCCAGACCATTTTGGCAAGAACCCACCTGACAATTTAGGAGATGAAAGAGATGAAGATTTGATTCCTGGGTAGGGAATGTCCTCTGGAGAAGGAAATGACAGCCCACTCCTGTATTTTTGCCTGGAGAATCCCATGGGCAGGGTAGCCTGGTGGACTACAGCCTGTGGGGTCTCAAATATTGAGACATGACTGAAATGACTGGATATACACATACATAAAACCATATCACCATCTGGAAATATAGGTTTCCTAAGGTATATAAATAACCCTCAAAAATGCTCAGGTATTAGGTTTCTAATATAAAAATTCTTTGTGTATTTTGTTCCAAATTTCAGTTTTAATGTATTTACTTTCACATTCCTGGTGATCTCTGGTGACATGTGTATACTACTTATTAAGCTGTCCACTGTATTCCCTGTTATTTTATTTCTCTGTGTATTAGCAGTTTCTGTATGTTTCTTTCCTTAGTACAGATATCATATTAAGTGTTTACACAGTTGTCAGTCTTTATTTGACTGACAAAAGTGTCTCTTTCACACGTTTTGTGTAAGTGTATGTATCTTTTTGGCTCATAAATTTCCCCTTACCTAAGTTACTACTTTGTAAAAATTAAAGTATTTGAGGGCAGTATATCCAACCACAATCTCCACTGTTGCCATCCTCTGTCACCACCTCTCTTTACATTTCTCTCCTTTCACCTATACCTTTGGTTCCTTCTTACTCTTTTCTTTGCCCTTCCAGAAGTGGTCTTCTGTCAAGCCTATAGGTGGAGCCTACTGAAGAATGCTCACTGCTTAATCAAGTTTCTCCTCACCCAATTCAGTATAGACAATTAGAAAGTCTTGAGAGCTTCCTTTCTTTATTTCTTTTCTTTCTTTTTCTTTCTTCCTTTCTCACCACTTAATGGTGTCTAAGAAGCCAGATGTCATGGAGATGCTGTGTTCTAGTGGATATGTGTGTGTGTCCATGTGTCCTGCGTGTGTGGTGAGGTTTTAGGCAACAGGGAATAAAAATAACTTGTACAGGTAGCAGAAATACAGTTTATGCTGGGCAAAATGGTCTTCCCAGACCATTTTGGCAAGAACCCACCTGACAATTTAGGAGATGAAAGAGATGAAGATTTGATTCCTGGGTAGGGAATGTCCTCTGGAGAAGGAAATGACAGCCCACTCCTGTATTTTTGCCTGGAGAATCCCATGGGCAGGGTAGCCTGGTGGACTACAGCCTGTGGGGTCTCAAATATTGAGACATGACTGAAATGACTGGATATACACATACATAAAACCATATCACCATCTGGAAATATAGGTTTCCTAAGGTATATAAATAACCCTCAAAAATGCTCAGGTATTAGGTTTCTAATATAAAATCCTGTATATCTGTTGGCATTCTTTCATCAGTCATGTTATTCTCTCTTTGTGAAATCACATGCTTTTGGAGTCTACTCATATTCATTCACTTTCTAGTCTTTTTAAATTTTTTTTTAATTTTTCATACAAATTTTATTATTTTTTACAGGGTTTTGTTGTCCACTACCACACATCAAGCCAAATGTGCCATAGGTATACATATGCCTTCCCCCAAGCATCCCCACCATCCCCTTCCCCATCCCACCCCTCCAGGTTGCCGCAGAGCCCCTATTTGTGATCCCCTAGCCCCATGGCATATTCTCCTCCCTCACAACTATGTCTGTAAAACTGTTCTCCACATCCATCTTTCCTGTGCTGCTGTGCATGTTCATTTATCAGCACCATCTTGTGATAATTTGGAATTTGTCATGTGATCCACCTTTGAAATTTCTTTGTGAAATCCTTGCCCTCACTTCCTTATGGGAAATAGTAACCAAGAAGAAGTTTCACTCTGAGAAGTGATTTACATTCATCTGAAGGAGGCAGTGTCTTTATGATTCCCCTCAGTAGTCAAATCAAGAGCACACTCTACCAGGGCAGCCTTCAATCAGTGGCTAGAGTCGTGGGTGTATTACAGCTCGGTCATGTTTGCTCCAGTATGGACTACGAGAATTGACTCTAGAGCTTCCTGTTGCGTTGGTTGAGCCATTGAAAGGTGTGTGATATGTTCTAAAGCTCTCTGTCCAGTTCTGCTTCTTGCCCAGGTCATCTTTTACAGACACAATTTCCCTAGGAATCACTTCCACTCCTAACTCTGTTTTGGTGTTGACTTCCTAGTGACACATTACATTGCCAAGGAAAGTAAGGCCTGCAGGCATGTTTTCTACTCTCTGTTATAGATATCATATGCTTCCATCAGTTTTCACCATCATTTCTCCAGTGCTGGGTGTCCAGTTGATCCTTTTTCTAGAACAAAGGAAAAATCATCTGTATTAACCTTAATCTCACATCATTTCTTGTCCTCATGATCTTCTTTTTCTCTCACTTCTACATCTACCTTCCTTTCTCTACTGGGGCTCCCAATTCATAATTAGGAATCACCAGAACAGGTTTTGTCCTGGTAATGTGGGGTATGTAGTGAATCGAATCGTGAGTCCCAGAGCCATATGTTTATCTCCTAACCCCTGGAGCAGTGCATGAGACACTATTTGGGAAAAGCTCTTTGCACAGGTAATTAAGAATCTCAGGATGAGATCATCTTGAATTATGGTGGGCTCTAAGTCCAATGACACATCTTTTTAAGAGAAGCAAAGGAAAGAAGACAAACAAGGAAGGAAATCATTTAAAGATGGGACAGAGATTTGTAAGCTGCCACAAGCTGAAGAATGCCTGGAACTACAAGAAGCTGGAAGGAAAAAGAAAGTTTTCTATCCAAAATCATTCAAGGGACTGTAACCTATCAACACCTAGGTTGCAGATTTCTCACCCTCCTCCACCCAGGATTTTGAGAGAATGCTTTTCTGTTGTTTTAACCTGCTAGGCTTATGGTAGTTTGTTATAGTATCCCCAGGAAATTAATATACGTTGAGGAGGAGAATGGTCAGCGTGAACTCTAGCTGATCTGTTTATTCCAGAGTTATTAAGCAATGAATAGACTTTTCTGATGGGTAAATATTCTTCAATTTCTTACTAGATTTTCCAGACAATAATTCCTAAGTCCAGTGGTGGTGCAGGGTTTGTATACATGTGAGAGATCATTCTATGAACAGCCAGGAATGTACTGGAAGAATATGGTGAAGGTAACAGAGTGAAGATTCTTAGTTGTGCTTCTCTTTTCTATCTGTTTTCCTTCCTTACCTGCCCCTGTACCAGATATCCTGAGGTCTGGAATATTCTGACTCAACAGCTTTAGAGAATAAACTTCTGATTCCCTTAGGGTTCTGGGAGAGGTAAAGATAAAGGTATTTATCTGATCCTTCTAACGTCAGCCCCTAGTCTTCTACCTGCTCCTCATAGCCCTGCCAAATCCTGAATACTCAAGCATATTGGAAAGTTTTATTCCACTTATTATGCCTGTTTTCACTTAGCTTCCACCTTTCTATACTCTGTTAAAATCTCTTTCCCTTTCCCTTCTTTTAAAATAGATGACATTGTTTCTTCTTTTATTTTTCTTCTCTCCACTGTTCTGTTCTAGTGGACCTATATGCCTCTTGCCATTTTAGTGGTATTTTGAAATACAACAGATAAACTTGTTCAGACGAAAATTTATACAGTAATTCTCCTCTTCCATTTTATTTGATTTTATTTGCTGATAACACTGTTCATAAGCTTACCAGGGCTCCAAAGCAGGATGAGATCATCTTGAATTATGGTGGGCTCTAAGTCCAATGACACATCTTTTTAAGAGAAGCAAAGGAAAGAAGACAAACAAGGAAGGAAATCATTTAAAGATGGGACAGAGATTTGTAAGCTGCCACAAGCTGAAGAATGCCTGGAACTACAAGAAGCTGGAAGGAAAAAGAAAGTTTTCTATCCAAAATCATTCAAGGGACTGTAACCTATCAACACCTAGGTTGCAGATTTCTCACCCTCCTCCACCCAGGATTTTGAGAGAATGCTTTTCTGTTGTTTTAACCTGCTAGGCTTATGGTAGTTTGTTATAGTATCCCCAGGAAATTAATATACGTTGAGGAGGAGAATGGTCAGCGTGAACTCTAGCTGATCTGTTTATTCCAGAGTTATTAAGCAATGAATAGACTTTTCTGATGGGTAAATATTCTTCAATTTCTTACTAGATTTTCCAGACAATAATTCCTAAGTCCAGTGGTGGTGCAGGGTTTGTATACATGTGAGAGATCATTCTATGAACAGCCAGGAATGTACTGGAAGAATATGGTGAAGGTAACAGAGTGAAGATTCTTAGTTGTGCTTCTCTTTTCTATCTGTTTTCCTTCCTTACCTGCCCCTGTACCAGATATCCTGAGGTCTGGAATATTCTGACTCAACAGCTTTAGAGAATAAACTTCTGATTCCCTTAGGGTTCTGGGAGAGGTAAAGATAAAGGTATTTATCTGATCCTTCTAACGTCAGCCCCTAGTCTTCTACCTGCTCCTCATAGCCCTGCCAAATCCTGAATACTCAAGCATATTGGAAAGTTTTATTCCACTTATTATGCCTGTTTTCACTTAGCTTCCACCTTTCTATACTCTGTTAAAATCTCTTTCCCTTTCCCTTCTTTTAAAATAGATGACATTGTTTCTTCTTTTATTTTTCTTCTCTCCGCTGTTCTGTTCTAGTGGACCTATATGCCTCTTGCCATTTTAGTGGTATTTTGAAATACAACAGATAAACTTGTTCAGACGAAAATTTATACAGTAATTCTCCTCTTCCATTTTATTTGATTTTATTTGCTGATAACACTGTTCATAAGCTTACCAGGGCTCCAAAGCTAAAAGTAAATTCAGATTATTTTTTCCCCTCATCTCCCCTACTGCTCAGTCACAAAGGCAGACATATTTGCTTCATAATATTTTTTTTTTATGGGAAGTACACTCCTAATCCCTATTCCTAATAATATTGCCTTTATTAAGTTTCTCATCATCTCTCAATTAAGTCCGGTGATCTGGTCTCCCTCCACCGACGTGCAAAGTGATCTGTAACACATGTATAGCTGGCTGTGTCCTTTTCAAATCCTTCAAAAACTACTCTCACAGTGCTGGATCAAAGTGCATATCCTTTGCACTTTGATCCAGGAGCATGGAATACAGACCCTCCTGGTATAATCTTGTGACATTCATTATCTCATCCATAAATTATCTCACTGCACCCAGCCTACTCTCCTATGATCTCTGTAGCTTTGTCATTTTCTCTAAGTGACTTTCTCATTTCGTCTTTTCAGTCTCCTACTGATCTTTTTAAATGAATCACGCATGTTATTTTCTTCTCTACTGTGAAGTCTTCCTTGTCCACACCCTCCCTCTTCCCCATCCACCCCCAATGCTGCTCTACCAGGCTAGTTTAGCTACTGATTATTTTCTTTGCTCTTGGACACCACCTCTGTTATTATCTTTCTCCCATTTACTGTAGTTATCTTTGCATGTTTTCTTTTCTGCCTCTGGGATGTGGGTGTTATGAAATTTAATTTCTTCCTTATAGAATGGTGATGAACACACAATTGAGCTTACTGAAGTTATGAATAAGTTGACAAATATTTATCCTGAATAAGAATGAGAGACAGAGGGGGGAAATGTGTTACTCTGACCTTCAAGTCAGCAGTTATGTGTGTTCTAAGTGAGTCTTGTCTTTCTAGCCAGAATAAACTTAACATGGTTAAATGCTTTTACTTATGTTTGCCTTTCTGCCTGAAATGATTTTCTCTACATTCTCCCATCTTAATAGCCCAGCCCAGATCAGGCACCATTAAAGTTCCCCATTTAGGAAAATTTATACAGTAATTCTCCTCTTCCATTTTATTTGATTTTATTTGCTGATAACACTGTTCATAAGCTTACCAGGGCTCCAAAGCTAAAAGTAAATTCAGATTATTTTTTCCCCTCATCTCCCCTACTGCTCAGTCACAAAGGCAGACATATTTGCTTCATAATATTTTTTTTTTATGGGAAGTACACTCCTAATCCCTATTCCTAATAATATTGCCTTTATTAAGTTTCTCATCATCTCTCAATTAAGTCCGGTGATCTGGTCTCCCTCCACCGACGTGCAAAGTGATCTGTAACACATGTATAGCTGGCTGTGTCCTTTTCAAATCCTTCAAAAACTACTCTCACAGTGCTGGATCAAAGTGCATATCCTTTGCACTTTGATCCAGGAGCATGGAATACAGACCCTCCTGGTATAATCTTGTGACATTCATTATCTCATCCATAAATTATCTCACTGCACCCAGCCTACTCTCCTATGATCTCTGTAGCTTTGTCATTTTCTCTAAGTGACTTTCTCATTTCGTCTTTTCAGTCTCCTACTGATCTTTTTAAATGAATCACGCATGTTATTTTCTTCTCTACTGTGAAGTCTTCCTTGTCCACACCCTCCCTCTTCCCCATCCACCCCCAATGCTGCTCTACCAGGCTAGTTTAGCTACTGATTATTTTCTTTGCTCTTGGACACCACCTCTGTTATTATCTTTCTCCCATTTACTGTAGTTATCTTTGCATGTTTTCTTTTCTGCCTCTGGGATGTGGGTGTTATGAAATTTAATTTCTTCCTTATAGAATGGTGATGAACACACAATTGAGCTTACTGAAGTTATGAATAAGTTGACAAATATTTATCCTGAATAAGAATGAGAGACAGAGGGGGGAAATGTGTTACTCTGACCTTCAAGTCAGCAGTTATGTGTGTTCTAAGTGAGTCTTGTCTTTCTAGCCAGAATAAACTTAACATGGTTAAATGCTTTTACTTATGTTTGCCTTTCTGCCTGAAATGATTTTCTCTACATTCTCCCATCTTAATAGCCCAGCCCAGATCAGGCACCATTAAAGTTCCCCATTTAGGAAAATCTTATTTTAATATGAGCCTTCAAACATAACGACATTCAGAACTTATTTTTCCTCTGTGCTGTACAGTTCAATTCCTCTGCATCCATGACAGTATCCATCACTCAAAGTAGTAAAGCAACATACCTCCAAGAATGTAAGAGTAGACCTATGGTAAAATCACTTTGCCGTAGTTGACCTAACCTTGGGTAAAATGTTGTACCTATAAGCAATAATGCACAAATGGATGACTGAACAGTTTTCTCCAATAAAGAGGTCAGGCTCCTGCTACAGAAAAAGACTGCCTATATTGACAGGTTCAAGTCTGTAGCAGAATCAGTGTCTAAGATGAAGAATGTTTCAATCAGGAGCAAAGGTTGGGAAAAAACACGTAAGACTGGGACTAGGTGAATCTGTTAGCTTTCAACATTGAGTTTTCAGAGAAATAAATGGACTGAGGATTATATTTTCCCCATCAAAATTTCAGAATATTCTCTCACTCTCTGTTTCTATCTTCCTTTCTCTCTATATCAAATATATGGCATCATGGATGAACTTGGGTTTTGTTTTCATAGCTTCTTTTCTTACTAGCCTGAGAAGATAGACTGAATCTTTCTATCTAGATATTCAACAGAGTATGTGCTCAATAATTTTATTAAATGAATGAGTGCATGTACAATATTTTTAATACAAAATATGATGGTAGATTGATTATAAATCTCAGTTACACAGCTTTATTCACTAGAATATAAGATTTGTTCAATTTTAACATTGTGATTTTATAAGAATAGAGTGATGACACACAATTGAGCTTACTGAAGTTATGAATAAGTTGACAAATATTTATCCTGAATAAGAATGAGAGACAGAGGGGGGAAATGTGTTACTCTGACCTTCAAGTCAGCAGTTATGTGTGTTCTAAGTGAGTCTTGTCTTTCTAGCCAGAATAAACTTAACATGGTTAAATGCTTTTACTTATGTTTGCCTTTCTGCCTGAAATGATTTTCTCTACATTCTCCCATCTTAATAGCCCAGCCCAGATCAGGCACCATTAAAGTTCCCCATTTAGGAAAATCTTATTTTAATATGAGCCTTCAAACATAACGACATTCAGAACTTATTTTTCCTCTGTGCTGTACAGTTCAATTCCTCTGCATCCATGACAGTATCCATCACTCAAAGTAGTAAAGCAACATACCTCCAAGAATGTAAGAGTAGACCTATGGTAAAATCACTTTGCCGTAGTTGACCTAACCTTGGGTAAAATGTTGTACCTATAAGCAATAATGCACAAATGGATGACTGAACAGTTTTCTCCAATAAAGAGGTCAGGCTCCTGCTACAGAAAAAGACTGCCTATATTGACAGGTTCAAGTCTGTAGCAGAATCAGTGTCTAAGATGAAGAATGTTTCAATCAGGAGCAAAGGTTGGGAAAAAACACGTAAGACTGGGACTAGGTGAATCTGTTAGCTTTCAACATTGAGTTTTCAGAGAAATAAATGGACTGAGGATTATATTTTCCCCATCAAAATTTCAGAATATTCTCTCACTCTCTGTTTCTATCTTCCTTTCTCTCTATATCAAATATATGGCATCATGGATGAACTTGGGTTTTGTTTTCATAGCTTCTTTTCTTACTAGCCTGAGAAGATAGACTGAATCTTTCTATCTAGATATTCAACAGAGTATGTGCTCAATAATTTTATTAAATGAATGAGTGCATGTACAATATTTTTAATACAAAATATGATGGTAGATTGATTATAAATCTCAGTTACACAGCTTTATTCACTAGAATATAAGATTTGTTCAATTTTAACATTGTGATTTTATAAGACAAGAACATCTGTTGATAGTGAGATAACGACATTTTCTTTTACATTTTTTGTCCCCTCTTATTTTCATTATTATTGTGTGGTCCAAGGTAATCCTTAAATAGAAACCGAGCCTAGAATAATGACACTATTAGTTTTCCCTATTTTCAAGTTGTTGTGCACTGAACCAGACCTTCATATTTCATACACTGAGAAATAAGTTCTCTTGAGCTTTGGGGACACCATTATTCTCACCTCCTTTGCTTTGTTTGCTTTTTGGTGTGCAATAATCCTTGACATGTTATATTTTAAGACATGATGCTTCATACATGTCATATACCAGGAGGTTATGATTTAATATAAAGCAGAAGAAAATTCTCAGAAACTGAAATGAAAATCAAAGCTAGGAATTGCTAAGGAATTGAAGATGTCAACACAATTACCCAGTGTAACAAAAATAAACTATGTATGTATCTTTCCTACCTTTTTTTCCTCTTCATTGTATGGAGGGGAGTTTCATTTTCTCTTTAGGGTCATCATTTTCATGAGCATATCATGTGCCAAGTGTGAATACATCTAGGAGATGCAGTAAAAGATGATGACATTCTGAATATATTTCCTGCTCAGCCTAAGAATTCAATCCTATAGTACTCTATTCCATTGTATTTGCACTGCGGTAAATAGAAAAGAAATAAAATGGTCAGAATCAAAAGTATAAATTGTTGAAACTACTCCCCCCAAAATGAGTGTTTGAAGATGATAAGAATATTTCCTTTGGGCTTCAGTGATAAATGTTGGATGATATTTCTTCTGGTTTATTCTAGTATAAGAATAAAAGTGGCACAGAATTCTGATATTCACTTATGTAAAACTGGAAATTTATAGACCTATTTCATTGTAAGAAGAATTACAGAACAATACTTTTTACAGCTTATGAATCAGCACTGAGAAATAGCCATTTCACATTACTGGAGAAATGCAGTTCAAGGAGGACAAAAGGACAAGCCCAATAACAGATCATAACTAAAATCAAAGTAAACAAATGAAACAAAATCTTGCACTCCTTCTTAAACTTTTATTTACCAAAATTCCATCACTTAGCTTCAAATTGCCCTGGTCTCCTGTTTTCCCATTGTTTTTAGTTTTCTTGTATATTCTTCAAATTCATTGTTCTATGTCCTTTTCTACATTTTTAAATTTATATTTATGAATTACAAGGGACAAGATTACTCTAATTACAAAGATATGAAAGGATAGAGATACTCAAGAAGAGATGGGCAAATAGACTTTGTATCTGGCAATTTTCCTTATTACAAAAGAATAATGACACTATTAGTTTTCCTATTTTCAAGTTGTTGTGCACTGAACCAGACCTTCATATTTCATACACTGAGAAATAAGTTCTCTTGAGCTTTGGGGACACCATTATTCTCACCTCCTTTGCTTTGTTTGCTTTTTGGTGTGCAATAATCCTTGACATGTTATATTTTAAGACATGATGCTTCATACATGTCATATACCAGGAGGTTATGATTTAATATAAAGCAGAAGAAAATTCTCAGAAACTGAAATGAAAATCAAAGCTAGGAATTGCTAAGGAATTGAAGATGTCAACACAATTACCCAGTGTAACAAAAATAAACTATGTATGTATCTTTCCTACCTTTTTTTCCTCTTCATTGTATGGAGGGGAGTTTCATTTTCTCTTTAGGGTCATCATTTTCATGAGCATATCATGTGCCAAGTGTGAATACATCTAGGAGATGCAGTAAAGATGATGACATTCTGAATATATTTCCTGCTCAGCCTAAGAATTCAATCCTATAGTACTCTATTCCATTGTATTTGCACTGCGGTAAATAGAAAAGAAATAAAATGGTCAGAATCAAAAGTATAAATTGTTGAAACTACTCCCCCCAAAATGAGTGTTTGAAGATGATAAGAATATTTCCTTTGGGCTTCAGTGATAAATGTTGGATGATATTTCTTCTGGTTTATTCTAGTATAAGAATAAAAGTGGCACAGAATTCTGATATTCACTTATGTAAAACTGGAAATTTATAGACCTATTTCATTGTAAGAAGAATTACAGAACAATACTTTTTACAGCTTATGAATCAGCACTGAGAAATAGCCATTTCACATTACTGGAGAAATGCAGTTCAAGGAGGACAAAAGGACAAGCCCAATAACAGATCATAACTAAAATCAAAGTAAACAAATGAAACAAAATCTTGCACTCCTTCTTAAACTTTTATTTACCAAAATTCCATCACTTAGCTTCAAATTGCCCTGGTCTCCTGTTTTCCCATTGTTTTTAGTTTTCTTGTATATTCTTCAAATTCATTGTTCTATGTCCTTTTCTACATTTTTAAATTTATATTTATGAATTACAAGGGACAAGATTACTCTAATTACAAAGATATGAAAGGATAGAGATACTCAAGAAGAGATGGGCAAATAGACTTTGTATCTGGCAATTTTCCTTATTACAAAAGAAAAAACACACTTCATTCAATTCCAGAACTCACTCCAGTCAGCATTCTCTTCTCATTCACAGTTAAACCTCTTGGAAGCCTTGTCTGAAGTTTATGATTCTGAATCTTTGCTGATATGTCTTGGTTAAGCTACTGCAACCTGGCTTCTGCCACCACCAATACGTTTTGTTCAGGGCATCAGTAGTAACCTTTTGTGAAAGGTACGTTTTTACACCTTAGCCATCTTGACTTTACAGTATTACTTGTATTTTTTAAATTAAAAAAGTTATTGGAATATAGTTGATTTACAAGTGTCATGTTATTTCCAGGTGTACAGTTAAGTCAATCAGTCTTACATATAGTCACTCTTTTTTAGATTCTATTCCCATGTAAGCTATTATGGAGGACTGTATAATGTTCCCTCTGCTCTACAGTAGGTTCTTACCTACTTTATATACAGTATTGTCAATAATGTATATCAGTCCTTCTTCTTAAGTGGCTTTCTTCCTTTCTCAGTGTGCATTTTGCTTTTCTGTAATCTAACCTTCTGCCCATTCACTGAATTTGTTATTTTATCAGTATTCTCCCCTAGATTGTTTTCACTTTTTCTTTGAATGCTTGCAATAGGTGATCTTTATTCTTTAAATTTCTGTCGCCAGCTCTAGTCTTAATATCTCCCAAATTTATCACCAGACTAGGTCATCTTAATTAACTCCATGTCCATGTATCTACTAGGCTTCTAAAGATTCCAAAGCACCATAAAAGTCAACTAAGTTCTTTATTTGTTTCTTCTAATTCATTTTTACTGGTGATTTCTACCTTAGGTTAGGTTCCCTGAAGACAGACTTTACCATGAAAATCTGCCTGCAAGAAATGTCCAGGAAAGTGTATGGAAACAAAATCTTGCACTCCTTCTTAAACTTTTATTTACCAAAATTCCATCACTTAGCTTCAAATTGCCCTGGTCTCCTGTTTTCCCATTGTTTTTAGTTTTCTTGTATATTCTTCAAATTCATTGTTCTATGTCCTTTTCTACATTTTTAAATTTATATTTATGAATTACAAGGGACAAGATTACTCTAATTACAAAGATATGAAAGGATAGAGATACTCAAGAAGAGATGGGCAAATAGACTTTGTATCTGGCAATTTTCCTTATTACAAAAGAAAAAACACACTTCATTCAATTCCAGAACTCACTCCAGTCAGCATTCTCTTCTCATTCACAGTTAAACCTCTTGGAAGCCTTGTCTGAAGTTTATGATTCTGAATCTTTGCTGATATGTCTTGGTTAAGCTACTGCAACCTGGCTTCTGCCACCACCAATACGTTTTGTTCAGGGCATCAGTAGTAACCTTTTGTGAAAGGTACGTTTTTACACCTTAGCCATCTTGACTTTACAGTATTACTTGTATTTTTTAAATTAAAAAAGTTATTGGAATATAGTTGATTTACAAGTGTCATGTTATTTCCAGGTGTACAGTTAAGTCAATCAGTCTTACATATAGTCACTCTTTTTTAGATTCTATTCCCATGTAAGCTATTATGGAGGACTGTATAATGTTCCCTCTGCTCTACAGTAGGTTCTTACCTACTTTATATACAGTATTGTCAATAATGTATATCAGTCCTTCTTCTTAAGTGGCTTTCTTCCTTTCTCAGTGTGCATTTTGCTTTTCTGTAATCTAACCTTCTGCCCATTCACTGAATTTGTTATTTTATCAGTATTCTCCCCTAGATTGTTTTCACTTTTTCTTTGAATGCTTGCAATAGGTGATCTTTATTCTTTAAATTTCTGTCGCCAGCTCTAGTCTTAATATCTCCCAAATTTATCACCAGACTAGGTCATCTTAATTAACTCCATGTCCATGTATCTACTAGGCTTCTAAAGATTCCAAAGCACCATAAAAGTCAACTAAGTTCTTTATTTGTTTCTTCTAATTCATTTTTACTGGTGATTTCTACCTTAGGTTAGGTTCCCTGAAGACAGACTTTACCATGAAAATCTGCCTGCAAGAAATGTCCAGGAAAGTGTATGGAGACTCTCTCTTGTAGAAGAGGAAGGAAATGGGGTTGGCGGAGAGAGGAGATGAGATGTAACACAATTGTAATGGTATTGTAATTGTTATGTGCCAGTAGCACAGTGAGCTCTGGATTACAACGGCCCTTCCAGGTTCTCCCAATCTAAGGCAAAGGAATAGAGCGTTTGGATTGTGGTGTTCACCAGTCACTTGATGTGGGCTCATACTTGAACTTCAGTAGATACATATCTTTCCATTAGGAGCACTTCCTTAGGATAGCCTCAGTTGTGAGCCAGCAGGTGATAACATTCCTGGAAACTCGATGAATGAAATGTTCATTTCTAAAGGGTGATCTGGGCAGCTCAAGAAGGAATCTTTTGGGACTTCCTTGGTGGTGCAGTGGCTTAAGACTCCATGCTCCCAATGTAGAGGACCCTGGTTCTATCCCTGGTCAGAGACCTGGGTCCCACGTAATACAACTAAGAGTTCTCATACCCTACAGCTAAAGATGCCAAGTGGCACAGCTAAATTAAGTAAATAAATATGTCTTATAAAGAAAGAAGAGAGAGATAGAATCAGTTACTGACTGTAAACTTGCAACACGTGATTCAACCCAGCTAGGTATAGATTCCCTGAGATTCTAATTGGCCTCTTTTCAGAGAAATTTAGAAGAGAAAGGTAAAAGAAAACAAATGAAGCTCCCACTGGTGCTATAATTCTCATGGCAACACTTAGTATTTCTGTCTACTGCTATCAGTGTAGATTCCCCATGCTCTATTTTAGAATTTCTGTTAAATGACTCAGAGAATTCAATCCATTTGCCCATTCACTGAATTTGTTATTTTATCAGTATTCTCCCCTAGATTGTTTTCACTTTTTCTTTGAATGCTTGCAATAGGTGATCTTTATTCTTTAAATTTCTGTCGCCAGCTCTAGTCTTAATATCTCCCAAATTTATCACCAGACTAGGTCATCTTAATTAACTCCATGTCCATGTATCTACTAGGCTTCTAAAGATTCCAAAGCACCATAAAAGTCAACTAAGTTCTTTATTTGTTTCTTCTAATTCATTTTTACTGGTGATTTCTACCTTAGGTTAGGTTCCCTGAAGACAGACTTTACCATGAAAATCTGCCTGCAAGAAATGTCCAGGAAAGTGTATGGAGACTCTCTCTTGTAGAAGAGGAAGGAAATGGGGTTGGCGGAGAGAGGAGATGAGATGTAACACAATTGTAATGGTATTGTAATTGTTATGTGCCAGTAGCACAGTGAGCTCTGGATTACAACGGCCCTTCCAGGTTCTCCCAATCTAAGGCAAAGGAATAGAGCGTTTGGATTGTGGTGTTCACCAGTCACTTGATGTGGGCTCATACTTGAACTTCAGTAGATACATATCTTTCCATTAGGAGCACTTCCTTAGGATAGCCTCAGTTGTGAGCCAGCAGGTGATAACATTCCTGGAAACTCGATGAATGAAATGTTCATTTCTAAAGGGTGATCTGGGCAGCTCAAGAAGGAATCTTTTGGGACTTCCTTGGTGGTGCAGTGGCTTAAGACTCCATGCTCCCAATGTAGAGGACCCTGGTTCTATCCCTGGTCAGAGACCTGGGTCCCACGTAATACAACTAAGAGTTCTCATACCCTACAGCTAAAGATGCCAAGTGGCACAGCTAAATTAAGTAAATAAATATGTCTTATAAAGAAAGAAGAGAGAGATAGAATCAGTTACTGACTGTAAACTTGCAACACGTGATTCAACCCAGCTAGGTATAGATTCCCTGAGATTCTAATTGGCCTCTTTTCAGAGAAATTTAGAAGAGAAAGGTAAAAGAAAACAAATGAAGCTCCCACTGGTGCTATAATTCTCATGGCAACACTTAGTATTTCTGTCTACTGCTATCAGTGTAGATTCCCCATGCTCTATTTTAGAATTTCTGTTAAATGACTCAGAAATTCATCCTGGAGGTATCTGGGCAAGTCCATTTTCAACATGTCCTTCTCAAGCCATGACTATTACATTTTTCCATTTGTAATCAAAATTGAACAGTGGAGTAAAAAAAAGAGACCTCTGAATGATTGCCAAGTGAGTTCTTCCCTGTCCCCACTATACAACATCAACTTTACCTCAGCCCGTGTTAGTATGATAACAGTGAAAAGTGTTAGTCACTCAGTCGTGTCTGACTCTTTGCAACCCCATGGACTGTAGCCCACCAGACTCCTCTGTCCATGGAATTCTCCAGGCAAGAATACAGGTGTGAGTAAGCCATTCCCTAATTCAGGGGGTCTTCTGAACTGGGGATTGAACCCAGATCACCTGCAATGCAAGCAGATTCTTTACCATCTGAGCCACCAGGGAAGCCTAGTGTGTCATAAAGAGATCCCATTGTCAGTTGGCAGTTATAAAGTTCACTGGCACTCTTAGACTTTTTCCTAATGAAAATGTTCTTCTCAAGCAACCAGGAGCTCTAGACCCACAGAGCCAGATACTGTGAACATAAGAAGCATGAATTCCCTATTGGAGAATGACAGTCAGTGGAACACTTGTATTTCCGTTCCTCGATTCCTGCATCAACATTATCTACCTATTGGGGATCTAACAGTGTGCAACGATGTTAAGCATTGCTTTACAATGTTACTGCATCCTGGACTATGGAAGCATGAAACCCCATCACTTCAGAGTGTCATTTTCAAAATTGCATCCCATCTGTAGGTTCAAAATTTCTTTTTTCACTCATCATAATAGCAGTTTTTGAGGGTATAGTGTGCAATGAAAACAGTTGATCCCATCGTCATCAGCTCCTTGGCATACGTATTTGGTAGAAGTTGGGTTGGGCTCTGTAGTCTGAAGCAGTTCTTATGTGGGATTACAGATCTGCAAGTCTCTAAATTCTCTGCTGGCTGAAGCCCTGTAGGCAGGAAAGACAAACAGCCGAAATGTGTATCACTGTCCTTTCAGGTTGGAAGTGGTACTATATAGTACATGTGACAACAGGTTTGAGGGGTTTAGCACTATTTTACTGAATATTTGTACAGCAGGCTTGGAGAGTAGGAACCCATGCTGCTGTGGCATGCCTAGTCATGATCTCTGCCACCCTGACCACTCTGTCATGAATCATTGTGCCTAATCAATGATAGAAGTTTTTGGATGAAAAGTGGCTGTTCTGTCTACTGGGTGATTTAAAGCCTCTTGTATGCTCTCCAGAGATTAACTTGCATTTCATAGGTCTTCATACATTGTGTCCAGTGCCTTAGTTCCATCCGCATGCTGCTTCTTAATTCTTGATCTCCTCCTCCATTATTTTTGAAATTTATCACCAGTACTCTGAAGAATAACCACACAAAAAAAGTCATTGACTATCATTGATCATGTCAGAGAAGTAGAGAATTAAATGTTTGTGTCACACGAATAATAAAAAAAAGTGTCACTTCCCAGTTAATGTTCTACTGCTACTCAAATAATATCACTAGCACTTTTGATTAATGTTACAATAGTAAAGAGATCTAGCCATAAATGTTTAAAAAATTAAAAAAAATAAATAACATTGAATTAGATATTTAAAAAGATGATACCGATCCTTACTTTTGACAGGGACAGAAAATAATGTATCCACACAAAAATAATGTTAAGCTACTAGAATACTACATCCAGTGTAGCAGGTGCCATTAAAGCAACCTCTTTTTGAAATATACCTTTCCCAGAATCCACCTGGTTTTACTACAGGCCAAGGGCTGTTTAAGAGGGTGGCATCAGTGACTGCTACTTCTGCATATGTTAACTCTTAAAAAATCCCTGACATTCTCCTACCTCTTCCGAGCTGGTATTATTTTGGCATGTGTTTTGGTTGGACATGCAGGTTCAGAGGATTCCATGTGACTCTCCCAATGATATTTCTCTTACCTCATATCAAGGAACTACTGTGGTGATTCTAATTATTGGGTACATTTATTCCATCTACAAATTTGCTAAAATGACTCTCATGTGCTTTTATATACCAGAAAAATTCATGACGAGGTTTCATTTTTGTAATTATTCAATCCCTGATAATGCTTTGTGACTTACGTATCAGTAGCAACTTCAATAGTTTTCAAAAAGTTTGAGTATTTTAATTCCCTCTGTGTATGATTACCATCAGATTGGTATCAGATGCATTTAGGGAAGAATTACTCACTACAGAGACCTGGCCCCTATTTCACTCAGTGAGTCCCTGGTCTGGGTTTTGTGTTAGGAAACTGGACAGATGGTCTTAGGTTTTATTAGCTCCTCTGCCCTCCTTTCCTTGCTATATAGTTTAATTCTCATTAAAAGTCCAGTGACCCTTAGATTCCATGCCTCTTGTATGCTCTCCAGAGTTTTGCATTTCATAGGTCTTCATACATTGTGTCCAGTGCCTTAGTTCCATCCGCATGCTTCTTAATTCTTGATCTCCTCCTCCATTATTTTTGAAATTTATCACCAGTACTCTGAAGAATAACCACACAAAAAAAGTCATTGACTATCATTGATCATGTCAGAGAAGTAGAGAATTAAATGTTTGTGTCACACGAATAATAAAAAAAAGTGTCACTTCCCAGTTAATGTTCTACTGCTACTCAAATAATATCACTAGCACTTTTGATTAATGTTACAATAGTAAAGAGATCTAGCCATAAATGTTTAAAAAATTAAAAAAAATAAATAACATTGAATTAGATATTTAAAAAGATGATACCGATCCTTACTTTTGACAGGGACAGAAAATAATGTATCCACACAAAAATAATGTTAAGCTACTAGAATACTACATCCAGTGTAGCAGGTGCCATTAAAGCAACCTCTTTTTGAAATATACCTTTCCCAGAATCCACCTGGTTTTACTACAGGCCAAGGGCTGTTTAAGAGGGTGGCATCAGTGACTGCTACTTCTGCATATGTTAACTCTTAAAAAATCCCTGACATTCTCCTACCTCTTCCGAGCTGGTATTATTTTGGCATGTGTTTTGGTTGGACATGCAGGTTCAGAGGATTCCATGTGACTCTCCCAATGATATTTCTCTTACCTCATATCAAGGAACTACTGTGGTGATTCTAATTATTGGGTACATTTATTCCATCTACAAATTTGCTAAAATGACTCTCATGTGCTTTTATATACCAGAAAAATTCATGACGAGGTTTCATTTTTGTAATTATTCAATCCCTGATAATGCTTTGTGACTTACGTATCAGTAGCAACTTCAATAGTTTTCAAAAAGTTTGAGTATTTTAATTCCCTCTGTGTATGATTACCATCAGATTGGTATCAGATGCATTTAGGGAAGAATTACTCACTACAGAGACCTGGCCCCTATTTCACTCAGTGAGTCCCTGGTCTGGGTTTTGTGTTAGGAAACTGGACAGATGGTCTTAGGTTTTATTAGCTCCTCTGCCCTCCCCTTCCTAATCATCTTTCCTTGCTATATAGATTTTTAATTCTATACATTAGCAATGCTTTCATTGGTCATCTCTTTCCCTAGGAACACTGTGCTACCCACTATTCCTATGGTCCTCTGTGGTTCAGGATTTCTGACCCTTAATGTGACATTGTTATTTATAGCCTAATTGCACTCCTGCTTTCTACTTGTGTTTAAACACACAGCCATCTGACCGCCATTATTTTGAGATTCTAATGTCCCTGTTGTTCCCTATTGCAATTAAGAAGATTGGTACTGGGTCAGGATCCCATACTGTCACTCAGATTCTAGAGAAGACTGCCACCATTGAATCCCTAAACAAGATTGTTGTTAAGGTCACCAATAAAAAATTCTTATCCACAGGTTGTCCTGTAAGGCACAGTCAGTTGCTGAGTTTTCTGGGCTCTTGTCTTATGCTCAATCGACAATGGCTACTTTCTGACATCATATCTCTCTAGACCTAGCCTTCCAGCATCCAGTACCTACAGAATTAACTGTTGGCTGCCTCCAGTATATTTTGAACCCATCCCTTTAATTCAAAGAGCCAATACTAGTTATGTTTAGTATTTGTTATAATCTGCTGATCAGAATAAGAAGATCAGGTGGATTCTGGGAAAGGGGTAGGTTGTATTATCAAGGAGAAGATTCTTATACCATTCTATAAGTCAGGCTAAGGGACTATATTAAAGGATGAGGCCAATTCTCCAAGCCTAGGGAGCTCTGGAAGATTTGGGTTTCATGGTTCTCAAATACATTGACTGGGAGGTCCTCTTCCCCTTCCTGCAGAGTTCCTTGGTTTTCCAGACTGACCCAAGAAAAGCAGATTGTCAACCTCCCCTAAAATTACTCTACATTTATAACTAAGTCCTAGACCTGAATATTAAGTTTTTCTCCTTTGACTAAAGAAAATAAATATCTTTTTAAATGTGCCTTCTGTATTTCACAGTCACTTAAAATGGTGATTAACAAACTCAGGCTTTACTTGATTTTCTTTGACCTATTAGTCAGACTGCATTTAGGGAAGAATTACTCACTACAGAGACCTGGCCCCTATTTCACTCAGTGAGTCCCTGGTCTGGGTTTTGTGTTAGGAAACTGGACAGATGGTCTTAGGTTTTATTAGCTCCTCTGCCCTCCCCTTCCTAATCATCTTTCCTTGCTATATAGATTTTTAATTCTATACATTAGCAATGCTTTCATTGGTCATCTCTTTCCCTAGGAACACTGTGCTACCCACTATTCCTATGGTCCTCTGTGGTTCAGGATTTCTGACCCTTAATGTGACATTGTTATTTATAGCCTAATTGCACTCCTGCTTTCTACTTGTGTTTAAACACACAGCCATCTGACCGCCATTATTTTGAGATTCTAATGTCCCTGTTGTTCCCTATTGCAATTAAGAAGATTGGTACTGGGTCAGGATCCCATACTGTCACTCAGATTCTAGAGAAGACTGCCACCATTGAATCCCTAAACAAGATTGTTGTTAAGGTCACCAATAAAAAATTCTTATCCACAGGTTGTCCTGTAAGGCACAGTCAGTTGCTGAGTTTTCTGGGCTCTTGTCTTATGCTCAATCGACAATGGCTACTTTCTGACATCATATCTCTCTAGACCTAGCCTTCCAGCATCCAGTACCTACAGAATTAACTGTTGGCTGCCTCCAGTATATTTTGAACCCATCCCTTTAATTCAAAGAGCCAATACTAGTTATGTTTAGTATTTGTTATAATCTGCTGATCAGAATAAGAAGATCAGGTGGATTCTGGGAAAGGGGTAGGTTGTATTATCAAGGAGAAGATTCTTATACCATTCTATAAGTCAGGCTAAGGGACTATATTAAAGGATGAGGCCAATTCTCCAAGCCTAGGGAGCTCTGGAAGATTTGGGTTTCATGGTTCTCAAATACATTGACTGGGAGGTCCTCTTCCCCTTCCTGCAGAGTTCCTTGGTTTTCCAGACTGACCCAAGAAAAGCAGATTGTCAACCTCCCCTAAAATTACTCTACATTTATAACTAAGTCCTAGACCTGAATATTAAGTTTTTCTCCTTTGACTAAAGAAAATAAATGTCTTTTTAAATGTGCCTTCTGAATTTCACAGTCACTTAAATTGGTGATTAACAAACTCAGGCTTTCCTTGTTTTTCTTTGACCTATTAGTGGCACTTAGTTATAGTCAATTGATCCCACAGGCCTTATGATCATCAATTCCTGTTTCAGCTTGCAAATCTCTGAACTGTTGCACTATTTAGTGCATTTCCTTCCATCAGTTTTCATCAGTAGGTAAATTGTACCAATACTGTATTCATGGACTATAACTGTTATTACACATACTACTAATATCTTGGTCCTCGTTGCCAGTTATCCATCAGTGAATGATCCAGAATTTTATTGTAAAACCTGCTTCCCTGGTTAACTATATTAAGTCAACTGGAAATATCAAATAGAGCAAAATGTACAGGCAGGAGGTTTATTAAACAGTATCTAAGGTACAACGCCTGTAAAAAAGAGTGATGGAAGCAGAATTGAGTACTGAAAGAAGTTGAATTTAAGAATGATGCAGTTGGAATACATGCCATTTATTTTCCCCATTAGATACTATAAACTTCAGAAGGAAAGAAATACTGTTATTCACTATCATGTCCTCAGGATGTAGCACAATACCTGACATGGTGGGTTGTTGTTGTTGTGTAATAGCTAAGTCATGTCCAACTCTTTGCCACACTATGGATTGCAGCCAGGCTTCGCTGTCCTTCATTACCTCCTGTAGTGGTCTCAAGTTCATGTTCATTGAGTCTGTTATACCATTTAACTGTCTTATCCTCTGCTGCCTTGTATTTTTTCCCAGCATCGGGGTCTTTTCTCATGAGTCAGCTCTTCGTATCAGGTGGTCTAAGTATTGGAGCTTCAGTTTCAGCATCAGTCCTTCCAATGAATACTCAGTGTTGATTTCCTTTAGGATTGACTGGTTTGATTTCCTTGCAGTCCAAGGGATTCTCAGAAGTCTTCTCCAGGACCACAGTTTGAAAGCATCAGTTCTTCAATGCTCAGACCTCTTTGTGTTCCAAGTCTCACATCCATTCCATGATCTTCATTTTTTGAATGTTGAGTTTTAAGTCAGATATGTCATTGTCCTCTTTCACCTTCATCAAAAGTCTCTTTAGTTCCTCTTTACTTTTTGCCATTATGGTGATATCATCTCTGTAACTGAGGTTGTTGATATTTCTCCCAGAAATCTTGATTCCAGCTTGTGACTCATCCATCCCAGCATTTCACACAATGTACGATGCATAGACATTAAATAAGCAGGGTGACAATATACAGTCTTGACCTACTCTTACAGTTTTGAACCAGTCCATTGTTCCATGTCCAGTTCTAACTGTTGCTTCTTGCTCTGCAAACAGGTTTCTCAGGAGGCAGGTAGGTTGGTTCAGTATTACCATCTCATTAAGACTTTTTGACAGTTTATTGTGATCCACACAGTCAAAGGCTTTAGTGTAGTCAATGAAGCAGAAGTAGACTTTTTCGGAATTCCCTTGCTTTTACTATGATCCAACAGATGGTGGCAATTTGATCTCTGTTCCTCTGCGTTTTTAAATCCTGCTGGAGTTGAGACTTATGTTTTATTTGGCAGACAAAACTGAGTACTCCATCCCAGGACACAGCATCTCAGATAGCTCTGACAGACTGCTCTGATGAGCAGTGGTAGCAGCAGCAGACTGCTAGGTGGAGGATGGGCATCGTGCCTTCTTCCTTGGTTTCCTCAGTGCTCACTGTAACATGATGGCTTGCTGGCTGCAACATTCTTTGTTTACTGATATGGCAGGCAGTGTTTTCCTTTCACACTAGCAAGCAGAAGTGGAGAGGGAGTCCAGAGCTTTGGGAACCTACCCTGCCAAGGCAGCTTGAAGTCCTGGATGTCTGTTTCAGAAGGGCAGCAGAAAAGTGGTCACAAGACCTGGGCAAGGGTTGCAAGCTCGCTGAGCAACTACAAGTTCTGGGTTTAAGCAGAATCCTTATACAGTTGCACAATAGCAGCAAGAAGAAAGAAAAATGGCGACAAAATAGAGTTTGCAAAAAAACCTCCTTACTACTCCAGTGTTCCTCCATCATTCTCTGCGGACAAAATGTTCTATTGTGCTTGCTACAAAGCTCCTTTATTGCAGAGCAGATAAAGTGCAGTTGGGGCCCAAAACAATCCATTGATAAATAGAGCATTCTTCTTTGGTTGTCTAATTCAAATTTTCAGAACCACTGTCTCACATACACATAGGGCTAAATATTAAGTCTCACTTTCCCTTGGTGCTGATATTGTGATGTATCCCTTATTCTGCAGAGTTATCTTCAGATCTATCATTTTGAGTAACTCTAGGGAATATCATTTATATAGAAACCCTTGTGAAAGACACCCACCAATGGGTTGTGGAGTGACCATGCATGGAGATCTGAAATTTCCATATATATTGTATTTTAGTTCATATGATTTAGTTCCTTAAGAATGTAGCTTAAACTCCTTAATAATTTAGGTCAAGTCCTTTCCAATCAATATTCCAGTGAAATTTCAAGCTTCTGTTTGCACTACCTACTTTATGTGACAGATAGTCTAAATGCATTTACTCCTGATGAGAACCACAGACATGCCCATTTAGTGTATCTTCTTTTTAACACATTCTTACATAACTATATGATACTAACATTAAGACATCTGTGTCCACATTTATTCTTCAAGATCAGGGACTGCATGCCTCCATTACTTTGGATAAAGAGGATGACTGTTGGTTTATTTTAATTTGATAGTAGAATAATTTCAAATAAATGTAAGATACAAATTTTAAAAAGTCAGTCTTTGTATTTCCTTTTTAATGAAAATGAAAGTGAGGAAGTATATCAAACATTTAAGCAAAACTCCTTGAATTTTAGATAGATAAAGATAGGGATCTTATGGAAATATTTATTGATATAATCCTCCCATATAGTGTTTGACTGGCAGAATGCCATCCCTCTGCCCCCCGGCAAAGAATAAAACTTCTCAGCCACTTTTACTGTAAAAATAGCTCCTAAGAAGACATATCTTTTAAAAATGAGGGCATAGGATCAGCCTACATGCATTTCAATTCTGACTGTAGATCTTTCCAACTGTAGCTTTGAAAAATTATCAAGCCATACAGGGCCTTGTTTTCTTTTATTCAGTGAATGTGGCTGATATGATTGTGTCCATCTGAATATGTGTATCAAGTTATAAATGCACATGTGCAAAAACTAGTCTTTGTTTATCTGTAACCCAGATTTAATTAAGTTCCTCATTCCACTGGCTCACAAATAAAGTCTCACTTAAGTCATGTGCCTTTCTTCATTTCTTGATCCAACACGTAAATTCTAAATCAGTGTAGTTGGAAAGGTCAGACACTCTCAGGGCAGCTATGTGTACTTGTGTGTAGGGGAATGGGGCACGTTACCTCAGGTCCAGTCGTCACCAGCACACACTGACAAATGCTGCATGAGCTTGTTAATTTTCAGGCTGACGCTCTCACTTTGGGGCTAAGTAGTATGCTGCCATGACATCCTCTTCTGGCTTCCTGTCCCTTGGTCTAAGCTTTGTTTGGCTCTCAACAACAAGAGAGGATACTGCATACCTTTGACTTCTCTTTTGACTGTAGTTTTACATACCTTAGCTAATTTTGAGATTCTTGAGCCTGGTAGACTGAGGACAACTCTGGGATCTGAATACTTGGATACCAGGGGTAGAAGTTTCCTTAAGACTTTGGACACCATCTCCATCAGGATTCTCTCCCTTACTTATGACCACTCTGGAGAGCATGGGCTTCAGTGTAAGTTATTTTCACAGAGGTCCCTTCTTGTCTAAGTTGTCTTTGTTTTTTTTTTTCCATCTCTTCATTGTCCCCAAATCAAATGATTAAAAGGTGTGTGTGTGTGTGTGTGTGTGTGTGTGTGTGTGTGCGAGATGTGAAGAAATTGGGGGCAGGGTCAAGTGGTATGAAAACTTTTCTCTGATAAATAGCATCTTCCACATTTAGTGAGTTCACCCTAACTGCTAACCTTTCAGCATAAGAATTAAGATTGTGATTCTTTTATGGTTAGTCCTTTTCTGAATCAGTGGATGAAGAAAGCCTAACTCCTCAAAATGAGGGTAAGAGAGGGATAAGAATGATTGAAGGAGAATAGAGAATGAAATGAAAAAGGCATTTCAATTCTGACTGTAGATCTTTCCAACTGTAGCTTTGAAAAATTATCAAGCCATACAGGGCCTTGTTTTCTTTTATTCAGTGAATGTGGCTGATATGATTGTGTCCATCTGAATATGTGTATCAAGTTATAAATGCACATGTGCAAAAACTAGTCTTTGTTTATCTGTAACCCAGATTTAATTAAGTTCCTCATTCCACTGGCTCACAAATAAAGTCTCACTTAAGTCATGTGCCTTTCTTCATTTCTTGATCCAACACGTAAATTCTAAATCAGTGTAGTTGGAAAGGTCAGACACTCTCAGGGCAGCTATGTGTACTTGTGTGTAGGGGAATGGGGCACGTTACCTCAGGTCCAGTCGTCACCAGCACACACTGACAAATGCTGCATGAGCTTGTTAATTTTCAGGCTGACGCTCTCACTTTGGGGCTAAGTAGTATGCTGCCATGACATCCTCTTCTGGCTTCCTGTCCCTTGGTCTAAGCTTTGTTTGGCTCTCAACAACAAGAGAGGATACTGCATACCTTTGACTTCTCTTTTGACTGTAGTTTTACATACCTTAGCTAATTTTGAGATTCTTGAGCCTGGTAGACTGAGGACAACTCTGGGATCTGAATACTTGGATACCAGGGGTAGAAGTTTCCTTAAGACTTTGGACACCATCTCCATCAGGATTCTCTCCCTTACTTATGACCACTCTGGAGAGCATGGGCTTCAGTGTAAGTTATTTTCACAGAGGTCCCTTCTTGTCTAAGTTGTCTTTGTTTTTTTTTTTCCATCTCTTCATTGTCCCCAAATCAAATGATTAAAAGGTGTGTGTGTGTGTGTGTGTGTGTGTGTGTGTGTGCGAGATGTGAAGAAATTGGGGGCAGGGTCAAGTGGTATGAAAACTTTTCTCTGATAAATAGCATCTTCCACATTTAGTGAGTTCACCCTAACTGCTAACCTTTCAGCATAAGAATTAAGATTGTGATTCTTTTATGGTTAGTCCTTTTCTGAATCAGTGGATGAAGAAAGCCTAACTCCTCAAAATGAGGGTAAGAGAGGGATAAGAATGATTGAAGGAGATACCAGTAGAGAATGATGGCTAATATATGAACACATTTCCAATGGAATAAAAAATAAACTAAAAGCACTAAAAGCAGTGCCCAAAGCATTGAAATTGTTTAATAAGTGTTAGTCATTAGAACTAAGCCTCAGAGAGCAAAGAATGGGTTGCAAATTGTAGCAGGGCAAGTTACAGCTTTATATACTTTTACATCTTCATTTTTTACAATCAAATTTCAAAATGTTAGAAACACCTATGTGTGCCAGTTTATATAAAAGTTATATATTGCATAATTAAAATTAATTATGGTAAAATGAAACATTAAATGAAATATAATAAAACAATAAATTAGAAAAAATAGGTGTAGTTTAAAAAGAAACGGAAAAGAAATATATTTGCTAACAAATTATTCAAAAAATGAGAACATAATACACTGGATGAAATGTAAAGACCTATACCAGAAGATAAAAGCCAAAGGAAAACTGAAATTTTAAAAATTGAAAAAGGTAAAAATAAAGCCCAGAGTAGGAAATGGAAAATATTTTTGTTCAAAGAGTTTCTCTATTTATTAATTTAGAGAAATAGAAAAAAAATAGTTTACTGGACGTTATAATCACAAAACATTCATAGAAGATTATTTTATTATTATAATTAGATATGGCTACCTGTTTCTACATGCTAATAATAGATTTCACACATTATCTAACATTATTAATTATAGCTATTGCAGATGGAAGTATTTTTGTTCATTTTCAGTAAAATAGGAGAAGAATATTTTTAACTGGAAGCAGTTGACTTAAATGTTTTTTCATTACTTAAGAATCCCTTTTTTCTTATGTCTTCTGTTTTTGAAAATTATATATTTCCCAAATGCATTATAACAACAACAGCAGAAGCAATAATAAAAAAGTACAGCATGTGCACAGGTGTGTGAATTTGAACACTTGAGACTTAAACTGATAAAGGTAAGTCTTTGTGGTGTTAAAAAAATTTATTACTTTTCCTGCATTTCACTTCTTGGACTACATTTAATCAAACTGAAATAGTGCAGAATTTCTCTTATAACTTAACCCCTGTATTAAATAACATATAAAATATTAGACCATATGTAAATAGATAAATTGAATACAAATTGAGGTTTAACAGGTGACATTAGCAAATTATTTTCAAGTTTTACCAATGGAAAATAATAGTCCATTAAAATATCCTAATATTCCTGGAATATTTAAAAGAAATTCATAAATTGGCAAGAGATATCCTAGATATTACAATGTCTCTTTCTTGGTACTAAAGGCAAAAACATTGACTTCTCCTGGTTTTACAACCTTAGAATGATGTTAATTGGCATTAAAAAAAAAAATTGGCATTAATCAGTGAAAGGAACACTTGAGGTGGGAGAATATATTCAGATCTCTTACAGAAGCAGTGGATGTAAGACTTAATCTTTGCCCCACTTTTTTTTTTTTTTTTGATTTTATCCTTCTTCTTTTTGATACATTTTTTTTTTTTTTTTAGAGCAGTTTTAGGTTCCCAACAATATTGAGTGTAATGTCCAAAGACTTCCCTGTCCCTCTACCTTCACACGGATAGCTTCCACTACCAACATCTCCCACCAGTGGCACATTTGTTACCAGCATTGCCTTTGGTTTTTGCAATTCAGAAAGGTATTGCATTTCAGAATGGATGTGAGGCATTTCCTTGTGGCTTAACCTTTGGCCAACAAGAAACAGTAGAGAAGAAAGAAATTGGAGCATAATTCCTCTCCTACTTTTCTGTGATTGACAACCCTGAGGCATGCATTCACCTTGCAGCCTGTACAGGGGTGTTCTTCCTAGAGGCCAAGCACCTCCGTACTGATGCTGTATAGCCTATTTGCTACTATGATTGTGGACCCACCTGCTAAGGGTATGTACCGATAGACATTGGTTTGCATCTTTGTTTACCATACTTTGTATTATTTCTCACCAGGATGCCCTCAATTCTCATCCCTAAATATATCAGTAGCGTCTTGATTTGCTTCAGTCTCTGTTTTCCGAAGGATCAGGCGTAAGCTCCTGACTTTTCCTAGATCATTGTTTACCCAGTATCTAGATATGGAGTCTGACACATAGCAAATACTGTATTAACTTTTGTTCAGTGACTGAATATGTGTTTAGGGGTTACAGGAGTAGTTTTAAAAGTTAAAAAAAAAAGCATCTGCCATGCCCAGGGGATGTTTCTGTGTGCCAGACTCTAGCATGTTAAAGTATCTTTTTACTTGATCTTCATAACATCACTATGGAGGTGATAGTTTAATCTCCATTTTACAAATGAAAGTTTGGTAGCTTAGAGAGGTTAACGTGACCTACATAAGGTTACACAACTCATGATTGATAGAGTTGGGAATTGTGCACAAGAAATTTCATGTTCTTCTGCAATTCATTGCTATTTTAGAGGCTTATCTTTATTCCTTATGACTCTTGGTTGGAAATACATGGCTGCAAATTTTTCATAGGGAGTGACACAAAATACTCCCACGGCTTAGAGAAAGTAATTTCTTCTCCTCTACTGTTCTATAATAGTTAATGTGATGTATGAAAAGAGGGATCTTTGGAGAGATGGAGATATTGTTTGCCATTTACTTACTGTGTGACCTTGGGCAAGCAACAGAAGCACCCTGGGCTACTGTTTTCTTAAATCTAACAAGAAGAATGTAAAAACTACCTCAGGAATTGGTTGCCAATTTTTTAATGACTATTATAAATCTTCAATAAATGTTTCTACCCTGCTCTTTTATAATGCATTTCCTGGCTCTTCTGAAACAAAGTGAAATATACTTTTTTTTGGATACCCCTTCCCACCAGTGGCACATTTGTTACCAGCATTGCCTTTGGTTTTTGCAATTCAGAAAGGTATTGCATTTCAGAATGGATGTGAGGCATTTCCTTGTGGCTTAACCTTTGGCCAACAAGAAACAGTAGAGAAGAAAGAAATTGGAGCATAATTCCTCTCCTACTTTTCTGTGATTGACAACCCTGAGGCATGCATTCACCTTGCAGCCTGTACAGGGGTGTTCTTCCTAGAGGCCAAGCACCTCCGTACTGATGCTGTATAGCCTATTTGCTACTATGATTGTGGACCCACCTGCTAAGGGTATGTACCGATAGACATTGGTTTGCATCTTTGTTTACCATACTTTGTATTATTTCTCACCAGGATGCCCTCAATTCTCATCCCCTAAATATATCAGTAGCGTCTTGATTTGCTTCAGTCTCTGTTTTCCGAAGGATCAGGCGTAAGCTCCTGACTTTTCCTAGATCATTGTTTACCCAGTATCTAGATATGGAGTCTGACACATAGCAAATACTGTATTAACTTTTGTTCAGTGACTGAATATGTGTTTAGGGGTTACAGGAGTAGTTTTAAAAGTTAAAAAAAAAAGCATCTGCCATGCCCAGGGGATGTTTCTGTGTGCCAGACTCTAGCATGTTAAAGTATCTTTTTACTTGATCTTCATAACATCACTATGGAGGTGATAGTTTAATCTCCATTTTACAAATGAAAGTTTGGTAGCTTAGAGAGGTTAACGTGACCTACATAAGGTTACACAACTCATGATTGATAGAGTTGGGAATTGTGCACAAGAAATTTCATGTTCTTCTGCAATTCATTGCTATTTTAGAGGCTTATCTTTATTCCTTATGACTCTTGGTTGGAAATACATGGCTGCAAATTTTTCATAGGGAGTGACACAAAATACTCCCACGGCTTAGAGAAAGTAATTTCTTCTCCTCTACTGTTCTATAATAGTTAATGTGATGTATGAAAAGAGGGATCTTTGGAGAGATGGAGATATTGTTTGCCATTTACTTACTGTGTGACCTTGGGCAAGCAACAGAAGCACCCTGGGCTACTGTTTTCTTAAATCTAACAAGAAGAATGTAAAAACTACCTCAGGAATTGGTTGCCAATTTTTTAATGACTATTATAAATCTTCAATAAATGTTTCTACCCTGCTCTTTTATAATGCATTTCCTGGCTCTTCTGAAACAAAGTGAAATATACTTTTTTTTCTCAATGTGAAATAGTGTTAGAGCAAGCTAGATTGTAACTTAGAGCAGTGAATGTTTCAAAAGCTGCCTTTACACAGCTTTGGAACTCACCGCATGATATTTTAGCCCCAAGATGTATCTTCCTAGTAAGGTTTTAATTATTTAAAATGTCTTTGAGTTCCTTAAATGCATGCATTCATTACACTTAAATTAGGAAATTTAAAAACCACAGTGCTAAGAACTGATGGTTCTAAGTTGAACAACGCAGTCCTTTTTGAAAAGCTCAGAGACATGTTCTAAGTATAGCTGTGCTGTAAAATGAAGTGTATCAGATTAGATAGAAGTGGGAAAAAGTGGAGGAGTATAACACGAATTTTAAATTCAGTGGTGAGGGACTACCCTGGTGGTCCGGTTGTCAAGACTCTGCACTCCCAATGCAAGGGGCATGAGTTCAATCCCTGATTGGGGAACATGCTGCACAGTTCAGCAAGATAAAATAGTAAGTCCTAAGTGGTGAAACAAATACTTTCAAGAACAGCTTCCCACATTTCTGTATCTAACTTTTTTCTATCTTATTGTACTGGATTAAAATCTGCTGTCTATGAAATATACCTGCCACTTGTGGCACAATATACAACATTTTTAATTCTATGAATCTTCTGTAATTATGTATTATTTCTCACTCTGTCCTATCTTGTTTTGGATCTCTTTTTAATGTATTGTTTTGTTCTTTCATTTTTAAGAAGTCTATTGTGATGTGTGTGCTAGAAATGATTGTAATCTAATTGTGCTTATAAAATGTATATCCCATTCTTCATATCATCTACATTTTCAGTCTACTTACATATGTTCAAAAATGTATCTGATGAAGAAATCATTGAACATACAATTTTTACTTGATATATATATAAATATATATATGTATGTATATATTTATCTCTTATATTGAAATAATTCTGAAAAAAAAACTTGGTGATGAGCAGGTTCACATGGTAGGGGAGTATGTCTTAACAAAAACTGAGAACTAATTACCCAAAGATCGTGCTGATTTTGTGTTAATGATGTGGAAGACTTTATAATGCATTAGTATCTAGAATTAGGATCTGACTTTTTTTTTCACAATCCCAAGGTTTTTTTATTTTGCTTTTTTGATTTTGCAGAGTTTTGTTGTTACATATATGTGTAATTCCAGATTAGTCGTATGTATTAACCCAGAGCACATACATGCTTCTTATGAAATATGGGAAGAGTGTTCTTTGTAGCTGCCAGGGGTGGCTTTCCTGATGCTTACACATTTATTTCCACTCTCAATACTTCTTCCAGGTGACATGTGAGTTTTTCCCCACTAAGCAATTCTCTGCTATACTAGTGGGGTATACTGTAATTCAGTTCAGTTCTAAAACTAACAGGAGTTATTACTGATGAAGTTAGCCCCACAACACTAACCCCACACCTCAGAAGACTGTTGCGAGTCTTAGTTGCTACCTGTAAGTTAGAAGTTCCATGTATCTCCTGTTGAGGTTTAATCATTTTTTAGAACAGCTCACGCTCAGGGAAACACTTAGCTTATGCTTTACTACTTTATTATATAAGCAAGATAAAATAGTAAGTCCTAAGTGGTGAAACAAATACTTTCAAGAACAGCTTCCCACATTTCTGTATCTAACTTTTTTCTATCTTATTGTACTGGATTAAAATCTGCTGTCTATGAAATATACCTGCCACTTGTGGCACAATATACAACATTTTTAATTCTATGAATCTTCTGTAATTATGTATTATTTCTCACTCTGTCCTATCTTGTTTTGGATCTCTTTTTAATGTATTGTTTTGTTCTTTCATTTTTAAGAAGTCTATTGTGATGTGTGTGCTAGAAATGATTGTAATCTAATTGTGCTTATAAAATGTATATCCCATTCTTCATATCATCTACATTTTCAGTCTACTTACATATGTTCAAAAATGTATCTGATGAAGAAATCATTGAACATACAATTTTTACTTGATATATATATAAATATATATATGTATGTATATATTTATCTCTTATATTGAAATAATTCTGAAAAAAAAACTTGGTGATGAGCAGGTTCACATGGTAGGGGAGTATGTCTTAACAAAAACTGAGAACTAATTACCCAAAGATCGTGCTGATTTTGTGTTAATGATGTGGAAGACTTTATAATGCATTAGTATCTAGAATTAGGATCTGACTTTTTTTTTCACAATCCCAAGGTTTTTTTATTTTGCTTTTTTGATTTTGCAGAGTTTTGTTGTTACATATATGTGTAATTCCAGATTAGTCGTATGTATTAACCCAGAGCACATACATGCTTCTTATGAAATATGGGAAGAGTGTTCTTTGTAGCTGCCAGGGGTGGCTTTCCTGATGCTTACACATTTATTTCCACTCTCAATACTTCTTCCAGGTGACATGTGAGTTTTTCCCCCCACTAAGCAATTCTCTGCTATACTAGTGGGGTATACTGTAATTCAGTTCAGTTCTAAAACTAACAGGAGTTATTACTGATGAAGTTAGCCCCACAACACTAACCCCACACCTCAGAAGACTGTTGCGAGTCTTAGTTGCTACCTGTAAGTTAGAAGTTCCATGTATCTCCTGTTGAGGTTTAATCATTTTTGAGAACAGCTCACGCTCAGGGAAACACTTAGCTTATGCTTTACTACTTTATTATATAATACAATATATTATCAAAAGATACACAGGGAAAACTCTGTAAAGGTCCCAAGCATAGGACCTTATGACCTCAAGGAATTAGCTTGTCTCCTTTCTGGAACACAGATGTGTTCATGAACCCACAAGCTCTGAAAATTATGTTTTTTTGTATTTTTTTGAAGTTTTCATCATGTCGTTGTTATTCACTGTCCAGGAGTATCTGCCTCTTTGCACATTCATGGACCGCAGCATGCTAGGCCTCCCTGTTCCTCACTATATCCCAAAGTTTGTCCAAGTTCATGTCCCTTGCACCGGTGATGCCATCTAGCCATCTCATCCTCTGGCTCTCTCTTCTCCTTCTATGCTCCATCTTTCCCAGCATCAGGGACTTGTCTAATGGGTCATCTATTTGCATCAGGTGACCAAAATACTGGTGCTTCAGCTTCAACATCAGTCCTTCCAACAAAGTCCTCAGTTCTACAGAAAGTGGAAATGATGTAAAAGAATACACCATGAATTAATCCAATTCATCCTATGATAAGGATAACTAGAGTGTGCTTGTATGAGATATGAAAAGTCACTGTTTTAGGACTGCTCATAGCATTCATTCCTTGGCATTTCAGATAGTAATTCATGGTAGTTCATCTTTCAGTAGTTCCAGAAACAAAAGCCTTCAGGCATTTAGAGTTGCACACTGGGAAATCTATGAATTACAGATGGGACAAGGATAGCATCTGCCATCTGCCATAGGAGTGAATCATCAACTTGGTTGGTTGTGCTAAAGGGAGGCAGACACCCAAACTTTAGTTAGTTAACATACCAGATAGGAATTGGGATGATGAGGTGGTTTACAATAAGTGTATGATTATAATTTTTTGGCTAAAATATATGTAGGCTTCCACATGGCCTGCATGCTTGTATGCATACATTTTGAGTCGCTTCAGTTGTGTACAACTCTTTGCAACTTTATGGACTGTAGCCCACCAAGCTCTTCCATCAATGCAATACATATGCATGCACTTTCTTTTATAATGTCCAGTTTCTTTCTAGTTCTACAGTTTTCCATTTTCTTCTACCTATTCCCTTTGGCACTACAAATGCATATTTAACAATGTTGATTTAATACAGGATAATTTAAAATAAGAATGAATGAAAATTCCTTCAAAAAACAAATTAGTTTGCTTGTCACATTTAAGATTATTGCATCTAATTTTTTTGGTGGGGCGGGAGGGGGGCGGGTTGGGGAGGGAGCGGGGTGGGCGGGCCACTTCTATTGGTCTTTTTCATTTGCCTATTTTCATCCATCTTTTTTTTGTTTGTTTTTTGTCCTGTGTGGGCCTCCCATCGCAGTGGCCTCTTTTGTCTCAGAGCACCAGCTCTGGGCGCATGCGCTCCAGAGCTCCGGCTCAGTAACTGGACACATCGGTCCAGCCGCTCCGCAGCACGTGGGATCTTCCCAGGCTAGGGATGGAACCAGCACTGCTTGCCCTGCAAGGCGGTGTCCTTACCCACTGGACCACCAGGAAAGCCCTGAATCTAATTTTTGAATTAGATTCCAGTTATATTTTTTAATACTAAAATGGAAAATAATAAATGTTTTAATTTTATTTTATGATTTTAGTCTAAAAGGCTTTACAATAAAATTATATATTTGAAAAAAAATTGAAATTCTCTGAGAATTATTTTGAAGCAATTTTAATTATTTAAATATTTGGAACCAGTATTTCATGTGGTATTTAGATGGAATTATTTGCTAAAACACACTAATTGAATATGTTATCTTGTAATAAAATAATTTTAATTGTTGCTTAAATAATTTAAAATATTATAATTATTTCCCTTGTCTTAATCACTTTAAAATTATTATTCTATAAGTGATTACTATGAAATATTAAGTACAACTATTTTCATATGAGAGTTTGAATTTCATGCTTTTATATAAGCCTATTAAATATTTGGGATGGAGTGTTACAATAAGTGTATGATTATAATTTTTGGCTAAAAAGGCCCATGGCATGCTTGTATGCATACATTTTGAGTCGCTTCAGTTGTGTACAACTCTTTGCAACTTTATGGACTGTAGCCCACCAAGCTCTTCCATCAATGCAATACATATGCATGCACTTTCTTTTATAATGTCCAGTTTCTTTCTAGTTCTACAGTTTTCCATTTTCTTCTACCTATTCCCTTTGGCACTACAAATGCATATTTAACAATGTTGATTTAATACAGGATAATTTAAAATAAGAATGAATGAAAATTCCTTCAAAAAACAAATTAGTTTGCTTGTCACATTTAAGATTATTGCATCTAATTTTTTTTTGGTGGGGGCGGGAGGGGGGCGGGTTGGGGAGGGAGCGGGGTGGGCGGGCCACTTCTATTGGTCTTTTTCATTTGCCTATTTTCATCCATCTTTTTTTTGTTTGTTTTTTGTCCTGTGTGGGCCTCCCATCGCAGTGGCCTCTTTTGTCTCAGAGCACCAGCTCTGGGCGCATGCGCTCCAGAGCTCCGGCTCAGTAACTGGACACATCGGTCCAGCCGCTCCGCAGCACGTGGGATCTTCCCAGGCTAGGGATGGAACCAGCACTGCTTGCCCTGCAAGGCGGTGTCCTTACCCACTGGACCACCAGGAAAGCCCTGAATCTAATTTTTGAATTAGATTCCAGTTATATTTTTTAATACTAAAATGGAAAATAATAAATGTTTTAATTTTATTTTATGATTTTAGTCTAAAAGGCTTTACAATAAAATTATATATTTGAAAAAAAATTGAAATTCTCTGAGAATTATTTTGAAGCAATTTTAATTATTTAAATATTTGGAACCAGTATTTCATGTGGTATTTAGATGGAATTATTTGCTAAAACACACTAATTGAATATGTTATCTTGTAATAAAATAATTTTAATTGTTGCTTAAATAATTTAAAATATTATAATTATTTCCCCTTGTCTTAATCACTTTAAAAATTATTATTCTATAAGTGATTACTATGAAATATTAAGTACAACTATTTTCATATGAGAGTTTGAATTTCATGCTTTTATATAAGCCTATTAAATATTTTAGATGGGTTACTAATATTTCTATAGAGTTCTATAAGATTTGAGCATGTAAAATGCAATTGATTTTGAAAAATCCTTTAAATTTATTGTATACTTTTATCAGATATAATTTAAGCTTTCATAACATGCTCACACAATAAAATTTGTCTTTAACCTTTTCTTTCATTAAAATGTCAGCATTATAAATACTTTGAAATAAGCAGTTATGCTGATTCATTTCCTTTTGATTGCAAATTTTTAGAAATTATATTGAGACATTGCATTGAAAGTATTTATTACATACATATTGTTTAAAATGAACTTTTTCTAATTTGATTTGTTTTTTACTATGTAATGAAACAGCAAGCCTGTCATTACATCATTTTTTCAGAAGCTCTTCAAAATAAATCTTAGGCAAAGTGTATTCATGAAGGTAGATTTTATGATAAATCAGAATGTTTTATTTAATTAAAACTTTTAAATTATTAGCATAGTCTGGGCACACAGTTTTACTAAAATAAATGTCCTTTGATCTTTCAAGTGTCTTATAGTGCCCATTTTGATCCATATGTTCCTTAGGTCATAAACATTCTTATTAAAATGCAACTATCTAGAGGAATCACAAAAATGCTGTGGAAAGTAGAAAACCATTTCTTAGATAAGAAGGGTTTCTCAATTTAAATATGCTCTACACTTGTAGGAAGAAGTCTGTCTCTGCAAGTCACTGTGAAAAATCAGCCATAAAAATGAAATTTCCTCTTTGCTTAAGAGGTGTTTCTATAAAAGCATTCTTTCAGAATGGAAAAAAAAAAAGAATATCCTTACTGATATTCTCCATAAACATTATAAACTGCAAAAGAAAAAGCTTAGACTTTTAATCACAACTACAAAATGAAAAATGCTTTAATAAAGTGCATTATTATTTACTGATGAATTTTGTCAGGTAAATTCATCAACCTGTTCACACATATTTGACAGAAAGACTGCCTTTTTAAACCTGACAAAACTATTTCGAATAGTCTGACAGCATTTGAGTTAGTTCAACAAAGAAAGATTAAATAATGTATTACCGGAGCTCCTATTGAGGATAATTAGTATTTTCATTAAAAATGAAAGTAACAAAAAAATGGAAAGACTTTTTTCTATTATGTTCTTACAAGAAAATAAAAGTTTATTTCAGCTACTGATTTTGCTCATGCATATGTATATGTTATTGCTTTGCCTATCAACTATGAAAAAATGTAATAAAGAGTTTTCTAGTGATATTTTAAAGCAAATATCCAAAGAATCCTCCCTTTCCCAAAGAAGAGATAATTTCACCATCAATTTACAACTGAAAATAATAAGAAAAAAATATTCTTTTCACAGGTTTCTTTTCTCAGAATAGAAGACTAGTGACTAGTGTTTCTAGTTTTGCCTCTAACAATGTCATCATGTTGATGATCTAAACTAGTCTCCTTCAAAATATAGTAGACTCCCTGCTATTACTTGCAGGACCACTACACTTTCCTTCCCTTATTTTCAATATAATTAAAAGGCATTTAGATTGTTATCATTTTTCAAGACTTTAACATTAAGGCCAACCTCTACATTATTGCAAGTTGTGCACTTCACAAAGGCACTCTGTAAGTGGCCTGCATAAGCTGAAATGTATAGCCTTTGGTCTTCACCAAATCAGGAGAATAAGATCAGGGATATTTGTACCAAGAAGAAGAGAAGTATTTTAAAATTTACACACATTTCTATGTGGATCAAGCATGTATGTTTTTAAAACTGAAGATGCAAGTTATATTAAAAATATCTTTTTATACTTTATATTTATATGGAAATTTCACCAAAAAGGTGAAAACCTATTTATGGAAGACATGGAACCTGCAGTTAAAATATTTGACTAAAACTTCTTTTAAGGGCAATAGGAAGTCGCTGGAGAGTTTAAGAAAGTGTGGTGTGCTGAACTTCGACTGTATGAACATCATTGTGTTTGCAGGATGCTGCTACTAAAGAAAAAATGGTCATTAAGAAGCAATTTGCATAGCCCTGATGGGTGAAGACAGTGAAGAAGAGAAAGGTGATAGCAGTAGAGATGAAATTATGTGGACAAGTTTGAAAGATATGTAAGAAAAACAAAAAAATAGGGGCTTCCCGTGGTGGTCCAGTGGGTGAGGACGCCGCCTTGCAGTGCAAGGGGCGCCGGTTCAATCCCTGGCCTGGGAGGATCCCACGTGCCGCGGAGCGGCTGGACCCATGTGTCCAATTGCCGAGCGGAGCTCTGGAGCGCATGCGCCCAGAGCCGGCGCTTTGCGACAACAGAGGCCACCGCGATGGGAGGCCCACAGGAGCCAAAGAACAAAGACGGATGAAAACAGAGAAATGGAAGACCAGTAGAAGTGGCCCGCCTGCTCCCAACCCGACCCCCGCCCAAAATAAATGGATAAATCTTTGGGGGAAAAAAAAAAAAAAAAGAAAAGCAAAAAATAGTGACCAGAGAATGATGAAGCATCAGAATAAAACAATATAACTTTATAAAATTAGGGCTGAAATGGCCCTGTGAGCTTTCTCTACATTGTTGAAAGATTGCCCAATGATTTAGCCAGGAAAATGGGTTAAAACCTATGGCTGCAATAGTCAGGTGGGATGAAAGATCTGTTGATTGTTATGTAAGTATTTAAAATTATTATTTAAGAATTAGAATTTGCAGGACATATTTGATATAGTTCTTCCAACATAAACACAAAGTATATTTATTTTTACCAAAACGAACAAACTAAATAGTTTTCTAGTATGCATTTTTTCAGTTTTCTTTTCTACACTTATCAACATCCCAAGAACAAATTTCATATGAATAAGTATTTATTCTTATTGTTGACTGAGTATTGTTCCATTGAGCAATTAGATAATTTTGCATGCTATTTGTCCAATATTTCTTAAGGATAAATTTCTATAAATAAGATGTTTTACTAAAAATCCATGTTTACATTGAAGCTTTTACTCTTTATTTTAAAATTCATATTGAGATTACATTCATTTCAGAAAAAATAAGCTTATTTTGAACAGCAGAACTCTTTTTGTCTTTTTTTTTTTAAAGAAACAAGAGGAAATAAAAAGAAAAATGAAGATGTGGGGAAATATTCTACCTCTCAGTTATAGGCTGTTTGCTTTGGAACTTTTACAAAATATATCATTTATTTTTAATTGGTTGACGATTGCTTTACAGTGTTGGTTTGATTTGCTTTGGAACTAAAAAAAAAATTAGAACTTTCTGATTCTCATCTAATTGTTATAAAGAATAAATGAAACAAGGATGAAATGTGCAAATAGGCTGCCTTAAGTATAGGCAACTTTTTTGAAGATACTAATGTAGCTTGGGAAACTTAATAGCTGAAATTATGGCTGGGCTACTTAGCAAATGAAACATCAGACAACTGTTCTCTTTTTCTCTTTACTCTGGGGCCACATGGTCTTTTCCTTTTGTTGTCTTTTGGTCTTATCTCCATTCACTTTTTTGTTGTTGCACTGGCTACAGTGTTGGCATGTGGCTTAGAGAAGTGATCTCATTGCCTTAAAGGTCCTCTGTGCTCAGTTGCTCAGTCAGGTTGCTTGCGACACTATGGACTGTTGCCTGCCAGGCTCCTAGTGAACAGAGAATGATGAAGCATCAGAATAAAACAATATAACTTTATAAAATTAGGGCTGAAATGGCCCTGTGAGCTTTCTCTACATTGTTGAAAGATTGCCCAATGATTTAGCCAGGAAAATGGGTTAAAACCTATGGCTGCAATAGTCAGGTGGGATGAAAGATCTGTTGATTGTTATGTAAGTATTTAAAATTATTATTTAAGAATTAGAATTTGCAGGACATATTTGATATAGTTCTTCCAACATAAACACAAAGTATATTTATTTTTACCAAAACGAACAAACTAAATAGTTTTCTAGTATGCATTTTTTCAGTTTTCTTTTCTACACTTATCAACATCCCAAGAACAAATTTCATATGAATAAGTATTTATTCTTATTGTTGACTGAGTATTGTTCCATTGAGCAATTAGATAATTTTGCATGCTATTTGTCCAATATTTCTTAAGGATAAATTTCTATAAATAAGATGTTTTACTAAAAATCCATGTTTACATTGAAGCTTTTACTCTTTATTTTAAAATTCATATTGAGATTACATTCATTTCAGAAAAAATAAGCTTATTTTGAACAGCAGAACTCTTTTTGTCTTTTTTTTTTTAAAGAAACAAGAGGAAATAAAAAGAAAAATGAAGATGTGGGGAAATATTCTACCTCTCAGTTATAGGCTGTTTGCTTTGGAACTTTTACAAAATATATCATTTATTTTTAATTGGTTGACGATTGCTTTACAGTGTTGGTTTGATTTGCTTTGGAACTAAAAAAAAAATTAGAACTTTCTGATTCTCATCTAATTGTTATAAAGAATAAATGAAACAAGGATGAAATGTGCAAATAGGCTGCCTTAAGTATAGGCAACTTTTTTGAAGATACTAATGTAGCTTGGGAAACTTAATAGCTGAAATTATGGCTGGGCTACTTAGCAAATGAAACATCAGACAACTGTTCTCTTTTTCTCTTTACTCTGGGGCCACATGGTCTTTTTTTCCTTTTTGTTGTCTTTTTTTGGTCTTATCTCCATTCACTTTTTTTTTGTTGTTGCACTGGCTACAGTGTTGGCATGTGGCTTAGAGAAGTGATCTCATTGCCTTAAAGGTCCTCTGTGCTCAGTTGCTCAGTCAGGTCTGACTCTTTGCGACACTATGGACTGTTGCCTGCCAGGCTCCTTTGTCCATGGGATTCTCCAAGAGTACTGGAATGGATTACCATGCCATACTCCAGGGGATCTTCCTGACTCGGGGTCAAACCCACATCTCCCTTGTCTCCTGACTATCTCCTGACTATCCATTTTTCTTAACTCCAAGTCTCCATAGTGTTTGGTTAGATATGAGGAACTGGCTCATTCAAAAGAAAGTCTTGATTTTTTTTCTCCTAATTTCCTTTCTCTATCATAGAGACTGAAAAGTCCAAAGCATAATTTGTCACTTACTTTTTTTTTTTTAAAGATTTATTTATTTATTTATTTTGGGGGGTGGGGAGGGGGTAGGGTGAGGCAGGGGTAGGGTAGGGAGGGAGGGGGGCAGGCGGACCACTTCTATTGGTCTTTCATTTGTCTAGTTTCATCCATCTTTGTTCTTTGGCCTGTGTGGGCCTCCCATGGCTGTGGCCTCTCTTGTCTCAGAGCACTGGCTGTGGGCGCATGCGCCCCAGAGCTCTGGCTCAGTAATTGGACACATCGTTATAGCCGCTCTGAGGCACATGGGATCTTCCCAGGCCAGGGATTAAACCGGCGCCCCTTGCACTGAAAGGTGTTCTTACCCACTGGACCACCAGGGAAGCCCAATTTGTCACTTACTTATAAGGGATGCCATGTAACATACTTCTGTCCCATAAAACATAAAGTGATGTGGGAATTTATTAAAAAAAAAGAAACCCAACAACTTTACTATTGGAAAAGCATCATTTCTTCCTCTTCTCAACTTAAATGCACATATAATGTTAGAAGGAGAGCAGCTACAGACATTTCTTACGTATAATTTCTTCTCAGTTTGAAAGAAGAGTTTATCCATAACTCAGTTATTTATAGCTAAAGAACTGAACTAATACTATATAGGGTTTCTTAAATTCAGTCTCTGGGCAGAAAAGAAATAAATGTGAGTAGGAAACATGATAGTTGTGACCAATAAGGTATTTTGGTTTTTTGTGGGTTTCAAATAACAAAAAATAAAATTCCACCAACTATGTGAGATTGTAAATATTATTTTATTAGAAAAATATGTTTTTAAAGTGAAAGTTTGACAAGATACAAATAGAGTGACAAAAATATTTTGTCTCTTTTTTGTGTGTTTTTTACTGTAAACCATGAGTATTAGAAACCATTGATCCCAGAGGTGTAAACAGAAAGTCTACACAATGATTAATATATTGGAAACTTTCTTGGAAAAATATAATAAAATTCTAAAAATTAATCAATTGATATATTTAGTATTTATTGAAATTGGGCAAGAGTCACTCACTATGAATATTAACAAGGTCTTAACCTTGTCTTGAAATAATACAGTTCATTAAAGGAAACAATATATCAATAATAATTACATATTACATATTATACTCAATACAGTTAATCAATATGGAATAATTCATTCTATCTGAATATCAAAATAATTTCTGTAGAAACCATGTGTTTGAAATGATTTCCTAAAACATTGAAACTTGTGAGATAAAGTGTTGGGGTCCAGGGAAGGGCCAGGAAAAACATCCTTGCCAAAAGCCACAAAAGGAACAAGGTTTAGTGACCCAGAGTTACTCTGTGTGATCAATAACTAATATTTACTTAATTTTCCTCTATATTAGACTGAAAGTTAGGGATTAGCAGGAGACAGGTCTGGAAAATTCCGTTGATGCATGACTGAAAAGTACTTGATGTTTCTATGTAGGAGGTTTATTTAACTCCCTTACTGTGCAGGGATGCCATGTAACATACTTCTGTTCCATAAAACATAAAGTGATGTGGGAATTTATTAAAAAAAAAGAAACCCAACAACTTTACTATTGGAAAAGCATCATTTCTTCCTCTTCTCAACTTAAATGCACATATAATGTTAGAAGGAGAGCAGCTACAGACATTTCTTACGTATAATTTCTTCTCAGTTTGAAAGAAGAGTTTATCCATAACTCAGTTATTTATAGCTAAAGAACTGAACTAATACTATATAGGGTTTCTTAAATTCAGTCTCTGGGCAGAAAAGAAATAAATGTGAGTAGGAAACATGATAGTTGTGACCAATAAGGTATTTTGGTTTTTTGTGGGTTTCAAATAACAAAAAATAAAATTCCACCAACTATGTGAGATTGTAAATATTATTTTATTAGAAAAATATGTTTTTAAAGTGAAAGTTTGACAAGATACAAATAGAGTGACAAAAATATTTTGTCTCTTTTTTGTGTGTGTTTTTCACTGTAAACCATGAGTATTAGAAACCATTGATCCCAGAGGTGTAAACAGAAAGTCTACACAATGATTAATATATTGGAAACTTTCTTGGAAAAATATAATAAAATTCTAAAAATTAATCAATTGATATATTTAGTATTTATTGAAATTGGGCAAGAGTCACTCACTATGAATATTAACAAGGTCTTAACCTTGTCTTGAAATAATACAGTTCATTAAAGGAAACAATATATCAATAATAATTACATATTACATATTATACTCAATACAGTTAATCAATATGGAATAATTCATTCTATCTGAATATCAAAATAATTTCTGTAGAAACCATGTGTTTGAAATGATTTCCTAAAACATTGAAACTTGTGAGATAAAGTGTTGGGGTCCAGGGAAGGGCCAGGAAAAACATCCTTGCCAAAAGCCACAAAAGGAACAAGGTTTAGTGACCCAGAGTTACTCTGTGTGATCAATAACTAATATTTACTTAATTTTCCTCTATATTAGACTGAAAGTTAGGGATTAGCAGGAGACAGGTCTGGAAAATTCCGTTGATGCATGACTGAAAAAGTACTTGATGTTTCTATGTAGGAGGTTTATTTAACTCCCTTACTGTAGGCAATGGGGAGCATTCGAGACTAAAAATTTCAAGGCAGAAAACTAGATGCAAGCTTGTATAGTAATCATTTTCTCTCAGCTCCACTTAATGCTTCAAAACTGCTCTCTTTGGCATTGCTCTGGGGGTGGCGTGTTTTCCCCAGTGTCCTTTGCCTGTTGACTTCTGGGCTAGGCTCAGTCAAGAGGAGCCACTAGAAGATTTGGGAAAGGAAGGAACTTCAAAGAGGAAGTGTTTCTCACACACTTTTTTTTTTTCTTTGGATAGCGTCTCTGGTAAAAGCATCTTTCCTTAAGCTCCCACCCTACACCAGCTTTACTTCTGGAGTCCCCACTCCTGACAGCTGCTTGGATTCCATCATTGACTGAGATCTTAATTCCTCGAAGCTGATGCTACCTCCACCTCCTTATCTTTCTTCAGTCCTAAGGGTGGCAGGAGCTTTCTGTAGTTAAGATGGAGATTTATTCTTTATTCCGTAGTTGCCCTTTTCCTCTTATAAAATGTCGGAATTACTTTATCCTATTAAATTCCCTCTATTGAGGTACCTGGCATGAGTTTGTTTACCTGGATGTACTTTGATTTAAAAAAAAAAAATACAGATAGCTCTGAAAGAAAATATATTTTAAATCATTTGCCATTGCTTTTAAATACTTTCCAATTAGCAGTATAATAAGCAACTTCTTACTTGAAATTTCCATCATGGACATGACCAGAAAATCAAGTCAGGGCATTTAATCAATCGAAGTTAAAACAATGATTCGTTTATCTTTTTACCAATTTCTCAAAATCTCTGGAAAGCCTAACTTATTTTTAAGTTACTTGGAAAATGTCAATACAAACTACCAAAAAACATATTGTTCTGTCTTCTTGTTATGTATTTCTTTTCCACATCAGTCCACGTTTTACAGGGATCCAAAATAGGCTCCCAAAGTTGTTTATAATTTAAAACCTTAAACTCATTAAAAATTTAATGGTTCAATGGTTAAAACAGACAAGTGCTTCAAGTTCAACTGGCTTTGTTTTCAAGATAGAAATGTTTGTCTCAGTTTCAGTGCAGGTGTAATACAAACACATTTCAATAGTGACAATATATTTTACCCTGATCGTTGTCACCACTATATTTACAAGGTGAATTTAGAAACGTCCCTACAGAGAAGGCAGGTGAAGTTGATAAACAACAGGAAGGTAGCAATTTGCACAAAGTTAGGTAACACAATCTGTTTTAAAATAGAATTTGTATTAATCATTCTATTTCTATTAACATTTATTGAATTGCTTATGTACAAGCTCATTTATAAATATTTCAGGTATATAGAAGCATTTATATTAATCCTTTTGAAAAAAATATATTTGACTTTTTTGAAACTTAATACTATTTTTCTAAAAAATACCTGTAAGTTCCTTAGAAAATGACATGGCTCCTCTATGAAAATAACACATCTGGTAAAGAATCCACCTACAGCGAAGGAGACCTGGGTTTGATCTTGTATTGGGAAGATCTCCTGGAGACGGTATAGGCTACCCACTCCAGTATTCTTGCCTGGAGAATTTCATGACTCGTCCATGGGGTCACAGAGTTGAATGTGACTTGACTCTCACTTTTCATTTTCATTTTCTTCATATTATGGAAATAAAAAGGTCTAATGTGAGTTTAACATACAGTTTGAATAGATAGGTTATGGATTAAATTTATCCTCATAAAACATTGTATAACTGTTTATTGTGAAATATAACACTTTATCAATTTCTTGAAGAATAGTTGATTTATAACATTGCACTAATTTCTTCTGTATAGCAAAGTAGCTCTGTTTTATATAGATAGATACTTTTTCATACTTTCCATTTGGGTTTATCATTTATGGTTTGTACCATATACAGGACCTTGTTATTTATCTATCCCATATATACTATCTTGCATCTGTAAATTCCAAGCTCCTAATCTTTCCCTCCCCTCTTCCATCCCTACTGGCAACCACAGTCTATTCTCTGTACCCGTGAGTCTCTGTTTCATAGATATGTTCATTCTTGTTGTATTTTAGATTCCACAAATAAGTGAGAACATATGATGTTTGTCTTTCACCATCTGACTTACTTCACTTGGTATATGATAATCTCTAAATCCCTCCATGTTGCTACAAATGATATTATTTCATTCTTATTTTTTACAGCTGAGTAATATTCAAGTGTATGTATATACTACATCTTCTTTTTCCATTCATTTTTTCATAGACATTTATGTTTCCTATGACTTAGTTATCTTAAATAGTGTTTCTATGAACACAGGGTGCATATATCTTTTCAAATTATAGTTTTATCTGAATATATACCTAGGAATGGGATTGCTGGATCATACGGTAACTCTATCTTTAGTTTTCTGAGGAATCTTTGTACAGTTCTCCATAGTGGCTATACCAATTTTTAGCCCTACAAACAGTATAAGACTGCATCTTTTTCTCTACATCCTCTCAATACTGAAAGATAATTTAAAAAGTATCCTAGTGATTAACTTTATTTCCTAAATTAATATTTATCCCCAAACCCAGAATACACAATAGAATATTATACATTTTTATAAGATATCCTTAGCTTTCTGGGTCTTTCAGTTAAGTTTCTAGACTGCCTTTGAAAAAAATCTTTACATCTTCAAATATTTCCAAACATTTCCTTTATATCTACCAAAAATGACTGTGACACTTGGATAAAAAATGCTTCATGCATGTAACTTCTCATTTGGCCTCTGACATTTGTTTATCATCATGATAGTATTGACCCATCCTCAGAATATTTTAGTTTTTAACTTTGTCTTTTCAATATTAATGATGGAATAATAATTATTACATGTAATAATTTTACCCTAAGTTTCATGACTTGGCAAATATATGATTGGAGAAAGAAGTACAGTTTTTCTGAGAACTTAACTGTAAAGTCAGATGGGTATTCCTGAATTAATTCTGGTAAATTGTACACTGATAAGAAGAGAATAGCTTATCTGATATACTATAGATTGCCAGACTATGTTCTATAAACATAAAAGCTCATATCACACTGTTATATATACGCACATATATAGCTAGCTGTGTCTGTATCTGTTGTGTGAGTGTGTAAAGGGAGGGTGTGAGAATGTATAATTTATGAGCTATCCAGTTTTTCTTTCCACATCAGTGTACTCTCTATAAATTACAAATCCAAAATATAGGCAGTAAGTCTTTTTACCTTCCATAAAGATTATAAAGACATGCACACTCTTTTTATAACTGTCTATAGCAGTCAATCCTGTTTAGAACATTTAATACAATTAAGAAGTATCAATATCAGTTCAATGATTAGTATTTCACTAACAATATTGTCAACAGACTATTTTAATGATGCAACAGAACTGTCTTGAACCCTCATTCTCTCAACTGTTTTAAAAATGACAGCCATGTTTTTAATCACAGAATATTTAAAGCCAGTGGATATTTCTGTTTAAATAAAATACGTTTTTTGAATAATCATTATAGGAATCTTAGCAGACACGTGTGGGTATGTACAATAACCAGCAGCTTTTGAAGACTGTAATTGATGAAGAACCATAAATTGTTGCTCCCCAACGACAGAAGACCACAGTTATTTTGTTCACTACTTTGTTGTTATTCTGCCACTCAGTTGTGTCTGACTCTTGGTGACCTCATGGACTGCAGCATGCAAGGCTTCCCTGTCCTTCATTGTCTCCTGGAGTTTGTTCAAACTCATGACCATTGAGTCAATGATGCCATTCAAGCCCCTCATCCTCTGTCACTTCTCCTGGCTTCAGTCTTTCCCAGTATCAGGGTCTTTTCCAATAAGCTGGCTCTTCACAACAGGTGATCAAAGTATTGGAACTTCAGCATCAGTCCTTCCAAAGAACATTCAGAGTTGATTTCCTTTAGGATTGACTGATTTGATCTCCTTACTGTCCAAGGCATTCTCAAGAGTCTTCGCCAGCACCACAGTTCTTCGGCGTTCAGCCTTCTTTATGGCCCAACTCTCACAATTGTACGTGACTAATTGAAAAATTATAGCTTTGACTATACAGACCTTTGTTGGCAAAGTTATATCTCTGCTTTTTAATTCACTGTCTAGGTTTGTCAGAGATTTTCTTCCAAGGAGCAAGCGTATTATAATTTCATGTCTGCAGTCACCATCTGCAGTGATTTTGGAGCCCAAGAAAATAAAGTCTGTCACTGTTTCCATTGTTTACTCACCTATTTGTCATGGAGAGATGGGACTGTATGTCATGATCTTTGTTTTTTTGAGTTTTAAGTCAGCTTTTTCACTCACCTCTTTCACCTTCATTAAGGGGCTCTTTAGTTCCTCTTCACTTTCTGCCATTAGGGTGGGGTCAGGTCCGTATCTGAGGTTGATATTTCTCCCAGAAATCTTGATTCCAGCTTGTGATTCATCCAGTCCTGGGTTCATAGGACATACTCTGCATCTAAGTTAAATAAGCAGGTTGATGTGCTTTGATGTACTTCTTTTCCAATTTGGAACCAGTAGGTTGTTCCATATTCAGTTGTATCTGTTGCTTCTTGACTTGCATACAGGTTTCTCAGGAGGCAGGTATGGTGGTCCATCTCTTTAAGAATTTTCCATAGTTTATTGTGATCTACAGTCTATTACTAATGAAGCAGTAGTAGATGTTTTTCTGGAATTTTCATAGTGTTATATCCTTGCAGTTAACATATAATTGCCTAATATAACTTAGATGGTTAATCATTGTTTATTGAAGTGATGTATAACATGCCTCCTCCAATTTCTGTCCCATAATGGAACCTATAACCGAAAAGGTAATGCAGGAAGAATCATGTAGCCATAACTCCACTCTATTTGCATATGCATATAACAGTGAAAAATGTGAGTAAGCTGATCCTCACATTCTCAGCTGAAGTCAAAGGAAGTGATTCTCTGCCTTCTGGTTTCAACTCTCACACTGTAAATGTGTCCTTTTCACATTATAATTAGTGCCATGTTTCTCTGTCTTTTGTTTTTGGTGTCAGTGGTGATTCTAGCAGTTTAAATGGCTCTTACGTGTAGTTCTGAAGTGCTGTGAAGTTTTTTCAAAATGCAGGAAGGCTATAATGTACATTACAGAAAAAATAATTGTTTAGGTCAGCTTAGTTCAGAGCTTGCTTATGTTGACTGTGAGCCAATGTTAATGAATTAACAATATATATTAAATAAGGTGTCTTTGAGGTCTTCCCAGGTTGCTCCATGGTAAAGAACTCACCTGCCAATACAGGTGAGTAGGGAAGGAAATGGGAACCTACTCCAGTAATCCTGTCTGGGAAATCCCATGGACCACAGAGCCTGAGACAGATTATTATCTATGGAGTCCCAAAGAATCATACATGACTGAGCAACTGAACAAATAACAAACTGAACAAACTGAACAAATAAACATATGGTGTCTTTGAAAAGAAATACATGTAAACGAGTTTATGTATTGAAGTGTTGATAAAGTGTTTTGGTTTTGGTAGAGGCCTGAACATAACCCTATAAGTCCCCTAGGAATAAGGATTCAGTAATTACTAATTCAGCATTCACAGTGGCTTTATAGAACATAACTGCTACAAATAATGAGAATTGGTTATGTATTTCTTAATTTTGTGACAAATAGCTTTAAGCTCTTTACTGACTTACATACACTTGCACTAAAACATAAATACATTCATATACATTTACTATATAAACATAAAATTAGTCTGTATTTTTACCATAGCTATAAGAAGATTAATAGTTTCATATGGGTAATCATAGCTCATTGCCTCTGCTAAGGTCATATATTACCTATGTTATAGTTATTGAAAGAGCAAGTCACCCAGTCATGTACACTCTTTTTGACCCATGGACATCAATTAAGACTTTGTTTTTAATTACCATAGTTCATCAAACATAATAACCCACAAATTCAGGATCTAGTTTATCCAGATGAACTGTTTTCTCCAAATTCAAATGCCTGATTTTATACTTGAATAACCATTTTCTTTACACCAAACTGATGAAAACAGCATATAGTAGTATCCTGTAAACACAGCCTTTGGAAGACTTCTAAGGCCATTTTATATTTAACTCATGCGTATTCATTAACATTCTCACATTCCATATTCTGTTGCAATTAACTACTTGGCATTCAACCTTCAGGATCTTTGGATTTAAACTCATAAGTCTTTTTGAATGTCTTCTGAAACTCCTTGTTTTGATGTATTGATGTCAGCCTATTACCTAGTTCTTCAAAGTGACACTACATTTTAATAGAGTACCAAAGTATTAGTGCTTATTTCATGTAGAGATAAAAACACAGATAGCATTCCTGGTTGGGGAAAAATTTGCAACTTGAAGCTTCCTGTGTAGTTTCCATGTTTGTCAATCTATCATTTTCTAAAAGCACTTCATAGTAAATGAAATTCAGTAAGGGTAGACAAAAAAATTATCATAGCTATGCAACTCTATTGTACTCAATTAAACATAGTCAACAATGATATGCAAATATTTGATGATCCATTTACCAATTGTTCTTGCCATTTGCGAATTTTGTTTTAAATACCTAGTTATTTTTGTCTGTTTTTAGCTAGACCATGTAAGATCTTAATACCCATACCAGGGGTCATAAATGTGCCCTATAAAATAGAAGCATAGAGGCTTAACCTTTGACCACCAGTGAAGTCCCTGTTTGAGAGCTTTTAAAATCATGCAAAAGATATCCTCACTTATGAAATTTGTTGCTTAATTTTCAAAATAGGAAGATTACCAAATATGTGAATAATAGCTTATCATTCTAATGCTTTCTCACTGCCTGTAAATAAAAGTTGAACCTCCTTAAGAGACAGTACTGCTTGAGTTGTCTGTTGGTACAGCTCAAACCTCAGTTTTGTATCACTTTATTATTACATTCTTATTAGGAACTAGAAAATTGATCTTTTTATTAATTTAACATCTAAGCCCTAGGTGTTTTTTCACCCTCATTTTTTGGCATGCAGTTCTTTCCACCTTGTTCATTTCTGTACACCACCTCTTTTTTTTTTTTTGTAACTTAGACATTTATTTTATTTATTTATCTTTTGGGGAGTGGGGTGGGGAGGGAGGGGGATGGGCAGGCCACTTCTATTGGTCTTTCATTTCTCTATTTTCATCCATCTTTGTTTTTTGGCCCATGTGGGCCTCCCATTGCAGTGGCCTCTGTTGTCACAGAGCACCGGCTCTGGGCGCATGCGCTCCAGAGCTTGGGCTCGGTAATTGGACACATCAGTCCAGCCACTCTGTGGCACGTGGGATCTTCCCAGGCCAGGGATCGAACCGGTGCCCCTTGCACTGCAAGGTGGTGTCCTTACCCACTGGACTACAAGGGGAAGCCCTGTACACCACCTCTTTACATAGGCATTGCTCTCTAAAGTACACACCTAGGCTATCCTGAGTCCCTCAGTGTACTCTGCTTATTGATGCTTAGATTCCTTAGAATCTAAGAAATGATTCCATAGTGAAGTTCCTTTGTCTAGGCTTGACCCTTTTTTGCCTCTATCCTCCTATTAAAGTGGAGGTTTCATGAAGTCCAGCCCTACATTTTCTTTTTACTGTTTGTATTTCAAGAAAACCCCTAATAAGGAATATACACTTTAAGTGAATGCACAGACTTACCATATTAAGAAAGACAAAACTACCTACTCTAAAAAGACAACCACACAAATTTCAACTGTTTAAAAATTTATTTCTACTGTGACTTAGCATCCTATGACTTCACTTAGCATCATGTTCTTAAGATTCTTTCAGATAGTATTTGACAGGAACTCCTCCTGTTTTAAAACCTGAACGATGAAAGTGAAACCACCAGTACCCCTGATTTTTGCAAAAGATATAAATTTTTTTTCAAAATAGGAAGATTACCAAATATGTGAATAATAGCTTATCATTCTAATGCTTTCTCACTGCCTGTAAATAAAAGTTGAACCTCCTTAAGAGACAGTACTGCTTGAGTTGTCTGTTGGTACAGCTCAAACCTCAGTTTTGTATCACTTTATTATTACATTCTTATTAGGAACTAGAAAATTGATCTTTTTATTAATTTAACATCTAAGCCCTAGGTGTTTTTTCACCCTCATTTTTTGGCATGCAGTTCTTTCCACCTTGTTCATTTCTGTACACCACCTCTTTTTTTTTTTTTGTAACTTAGACATTTATTTTATTTATTTATCTTTTGGGGAGTGGGGTGGGGAGGGAGGGGGATGGGCAGGCCACTTCTATTGGTCTTTCATTTCTCTATTTTCATCCATCTTTGTTTTTTGGCCCATGTGGGCCTCCCATTGCAGTGGCCTCTGTTGTCACAGAGCACCGGCTCTGGGCGCATGCGCTCCAGAGCTCGGGCTCGGTAATTGGACACATCAGTCCAGCCACTCTGTGGCACGTGGGATCTTCCCAGGCCAGGGATCGAACCGGTGCCCCTTGCACTGCAAGGTGGTGTCCTTACCCACTGGACTACAAGGGGAAGCCCTGTACACCACCTCTTTACATAGGCATTGCTCTCTAAAGTACACACCTAGGCTATCCTGAGTCCCTCAGTGTACTCTGCTTATTGATGCTTAGATTCCTTAGAATCTAAGAAATGATTCCATAGTGAAGTTCCTTTGTCTAGGCTTGACCCTTTTTTGCCTCTATCCTCCTATTAAAGTGGAGGTTTCATGAAGTCCAGCCCTACATTTTCTTTTTACTGTTTGTATTTCAAGAAAACCCCTAATAAGGAATATACACTTTAAGTGAATGCACAGACTTACCATATTAAGAAAGACAAAACTACCTACTCTAAAAAGACAACCACACAAATTTCAACTGTTTAAAAATTTATTTCTACTGTGACTTAGCATCCTATGACTTCACTTAGCATCATGTTCTTAAGATTCTTTCAGATAGTATTTGACAGGAACTCCTCCTGTTTTAAAACCTGAACGATGAAAGTGAAAGCCTCTGAGTCGCCTGGGATTCTTTGTGACCCATGGATGAGCCATGAAATTCTCCATGCAAGAATACTGGAATGGGTAGCCTTTCCTTTCTCAAGGGGAATCTTCCCAACCCAGGGATCAAACACAGGTCTCCCACAATGCAGGCAACTTCTTTACCATCTGAGCCACCAGGGGAGCCCAACCTGAATAATATCCCAGTTTATAAGTTCTTTATTCATACTGTACTTTACACTGTACATTGAAAAAGTTAAGTGTTCTTACCATTATTATAAAAAAGGAAAGATTTTCCACACTCAATCATCCCGTTGTTGGATCAATAAATGGATTCCTGTCCACCTTCCATTTTTGGCATTGAAAGGACCCATTGTTCTTTCACCTTGCAGTATAGCCAGTAAACTATGCTAAGTGATTTTGATGCCCAACGGAAATAAGAATTCTTATTGGGGGTAAACAATGGGTAATACACTGTTTCTAATGTAAACTCTCATACCTCATTCAGATTTTTTGTTTACATTAGGCATAAAGAGAATTTTATTTTTAAAGCGGTAATGTTTTACAAATCTTTGTCTATCAAGAAGCTTTAGCTTTTGTTTCTTGGAGCTTCCTGCAATAACAGGGTAAGATTTAATGCTCCTATGAGTTCACAGAGATAACGGATATTTAATTCACTCTAATATATTGCCCTGTGTTCCTTCTCTTCTTCAGTGCTTTCATCCAACACATGAAACCCTATTTTAGAGATTCATTATATTCAAAAACTAACATAGGCCAATAATCAGAGGAAACCAGAACAACTTCATAAAACATAAAGAAAAAAATTCCATAGTGAAGTTCCTTTGTCTAGGCTTGACCCTTTTTTGCCTCTATCCTCCTATTAAAGTGGAGGTTTCATGAAGTCCAGCCCTACATTTTCTTTTTACTGTTTGTATTTCAAGAAAACCCCTAATAAGGAATATACACTTTAAGTGAATGCACAGACTTACCATATTAAGAAAGACAAAACTACCTACTCTAAAAAGACAACCACACAAATTTCAACTGTTTAAAAATTTATTTCTACTGTGACTTAGCATCCTATGACTTCACTTAGCATCATGTTCTTAAGATTCTTTCAGATAGTATTTGACAGGAACTCCTCCTGTTTTAAAACCTGAACGATGAAAGTGAAAGCCTCTGAGTCGCCTGGGATTCTTTGTGACCCATGGATGAGCCATGAAATTCTCCATGCAAGAATACTGGAATGGGTAGCCTTTCCTTTCTCAAGGGGAATCTTCCCAACCCAGGGATCAAACACAGGTCTCCCACAATGCAGGCAACTTCTTTACCATCTGAGCCACCAGGGGAGCCCAACCTGAATAATATCCCAGTTTATAAGTTCTTTATTCATACTGTACTTTACACTGTACATTGAAAAAGTTAAGTGTTCTTACCATTATTATAAAAAAGGAAAGATTTTCCACACTCAATCATCCCGTTGTTGGATCAATAAATGGATTCCTGTCCACCTTCCATTTTTGGCATTGAAAGGACCCATTGTTCTTTCACCTTGCAGTATAGCCAGTAAACTATGCTAAGTGATTTTGATGCCCAACGGAAATAAGAATTCTTATTGGGGGTAAACAATGGGTAATACACTGTTTCTAATGTAAACTCTCATACCTCATTCAGATTTTTTGTTTACATTAGGCATAAAGAGAATTTTATTTTTAAAGCGGTAATGTTTTACAAATCTTTGTCTATCAAGAAGCTTTAGCTTTTGTTTCTTGGAGCTTCCTGCAATAACAGGGTAAGATTTAATGCTCCTATGAGTTCACAGAGATAACGGATATTTAATTCACTCTAATATATTGCCCTGTGTTCCTTCTCTTCTTCAGTGCTTTCATCCAACACATGAAACCCTATTTTAGAGATTCATTATATTCAAAAACTAACATAGGCCAATAATCAGAGGAAACCAGAACAACTTCATAAAACATAAAGAAAAATATATTTCTGTTTTTTCAGATTCTACTTTTCAGAGATTCTTCATAATCTCAGTATATATGTGTCAAACACAGGTGTAATGCCAAGGATTGTTCTAATGACTGGAAGACTATCCAGTACATTGTTGTTGTTTGGTCACTAAATTGTGTCTTGACTCTTTTGCAACCCCATGGATTGTACTGCACCAGGCTCTTCTGTCCATGGAATTTCCCAGGCCAGAATACTGAAGTGGGTTGCCATTTCCTCCTCCAATGGATTTTCCTTACCCAGGAATTGAATCCACATCTCCTGCATCAGCTGCATTGGCAGACTGATTCTTTACCAGTAGGTGTTTAACTTTTTTGAGGTCCTGTACAAAAAGCTTGAAAAGCCACTCCCAAATTTGCAATTGATGAAGTATGTGAAATAGGCATTATTAACTTTCACTGACAATTATTCAACTACTAGAGTGAAAACAGAAGTTAAAAACAAACTTGAAGGTCTCCTTCTGAATATTCCTACTGTGAAAACAGAGCAGATATTTTAAGCATGCAGGTAACTGCATTTACTATTTTTGTGCTAAGTGAACTTGTGATTTTAGTTCAGTTTTCTGTACTTCCCAGTGTGAGAATAGTCATTTACTAGTGGCCCTGAGTAACTTCTTGTCTCCATAGGTATTAGAAGTTCTCATTCTTGGAATATATACTTCTGAACTAGTAAATATACTCTGTTGTTTTAGGTCTACTTATTTATCTATTTTGGGTGGTGTCTATGTGTGTAAGACAGCACTCTAGGGATGCATTCAAATAGTAAACTCTCATACCTCATTCAGATTTTTTGTTTACATTAGGCATAAAGAGAATTTTATTTTTAAAGCGGTAATGTTTTACAAATCTTTGTCTATCAAGAAGCTTTAGCTTTTGTTTCTTGGAGCTTCCTGCAATAACAGGGTAAGATTTAATGCTCCTATGAGTTCACAGAGATAACGGATATTTAATTCACTCTAATATATTGCCCTGTGTTCCTTCTCTTCTTCAGTGCTTTCATCCAACACATGAAACCCTATTTTAGAGATTCATTATATTCAAAAACTAACATAGGCCAATAATCAGAGGAAACCAGAACAACTTCATAAAACATAAAGAAAAATATATTTCTGTTTTTTCAGATTCTACTTTTCAGAGATTCTTCATAATCTCAGTATATATGTGTCAAACACAGGTGTAATGCCAAGGATTGTTCTAATGACTGGAAGACTATCCAGTACATTGTTGTTGTTTGGTCACTAAATTGTGTCTTGACTCTTTTGCAACCCCATGGATTGTACTGCACCAGGCTCTTCTGTCCATGGAATTTCCCAGGCCAGAATACTGAAGTGGGTTGCCATTTCCTCCTCCAATGGATTTTCCTTACCCAGGAATTGAATCCACATCTCCTGCATCAGCTGCATTGGCAGACTGATTCTTTACCAGTAGGTGTTTAACTTTTTGAGGTCCTGTAAAAAAAGCTTGAAAAGCCACTCCCAAATTTGCAATTGATGAAGTATGTGAAATAGGCATTATTAACTTTCACTGACAATTATTCAACTACTAGAGTGAAAACAGAAGTTAAAAACAAACTTGAAGGTCTCCTTCTGAATATTCCTACTGTGAAAACAGAGCAGATATTTTAAGCATGCAGGTAACTGCATTTACTATTTTTGTGCTAAGTGAACTTGTGATTTTAGTTCAGTTTTCTGTACTTCCCAGTGTGAGAATAGTCATTTACTAGTGGCCCTGAGTAACTTCTTGTCTCCATAGGTATTAGAAGTTCTCATTCTTGGAATATATACTTCTGAACTAGTAAATATACTCTGTTGTTTTAGGTCTACTTATTTATCTATTTTGGGTGGTGTCTATGTGTGTAAGACAGCACTCTAGGGATGCTCATTTCAGGAATAGTGGAAAGATTGAGTTTCTGAATTTACACAAGAGGAGATTAGATTATATTGATTTCCCTTTCTTGTTTGTTCCTTTACCAGTCAGCACCTTTCTCCTTCAGGAAACATAAGACCTTGATCTTTGTGATTTTTAAAATCTTTAGATTAAAGAAAGGATAATACTCTTGCTTTTACCAGAGGGAGAAAAAAAAGACTACAATTTAATACCAGGATTTTAAGACAGATTTGATCACATGGCTTCTTTTGTGTGCTGGGTAAGCCAATATGATCTGCTAAAGGATATGGATTCAAAGATTTATGGAGAATGGGGTTGGTTTGAATACTTTCTTTGAAGAATGAGGAGTAATTGCCAGGAAGTAGAGGAAGATGAGAGAAAACTACGGAGATTGTGACAGCAGGTTTTTTTTTTTTCTTTCTTTTTTCTTATATTACACTTCTGTCTTGAGAAAATCCCAGTAGTTTCTGATTGTCAGATACTGTTAGAGTGAGGTTATTCTGCCAAAGAGAGATCTAATGGTGTTAGAGTATGGAGGAGAAGACACTCGTGGGGAAAATAGTAAAAGAGAAGCACAAGAGAGTAAAGTACATAATACTTTCTTTACCTTTGTGTTTCTACCATCTCAGACAGAATGTGATATATTTTAAGTGCCAAATTAATGAATGCTTGATCTATAAAAATCTTTGATCCAGTATTTTCATGTAGGAATTTTATAATGTAGAAGTTCTTATATAAATACATAAACATATAGGCATATAGAAAATCATTATTTGTAATAGTAAAAGACCAAAAAGTAATTAAATGTATACCAATCCATAAACTATTATGGAGCCATTAAATGGACATGCAGCTACAAATTGCAGTACATTACAATTTTATGATCCCAGTTTTAAAAATATCATATTTTTATAATATGTTCAGCATCTAAGAGAGAAGATCAAACATTTTTAACAAGTTAGAGGTAGTTTTCTGTACTTCCCAGTGTGAGAATAGTCATTTACTAGTGGCCCTGAGTAACTTCTTGTCTCCATAGGTATTAGAAGTTCTCATTCTTGGAATATATACTTCTGAACTAGTAAATATACTCTGTTGTTTTAGGTCTACTTATTTATCTATTTTGGGTGGTGTCTATGTGTGTAAGACAGCACTCTAGGGATGCTCATTTCAGGAATAGTGGAAAGATTGAGTTTCTGAATTTACACAAGAGGAGATTAGATTATATTGATTTCCCTTTCTTGTTTGTTCCTTTACCAGTCAGCACCTTTCTCCTTCAGGAAACATAAGACCTTGATCTTTGTGATTTTTAAAATCTTTAGATTAAAGAAAGGATAATACTCTTGCTTTTACCAGAGGGAGAAAAAAGACTACAATTTAATACCAGGATTTTAAGACAGATTTGATCACATGGCTTCTTTTGTGTGCTGGGTAAGCCAATATGATCTGCTAAAGGATATGGATTCAAAGATTTATGGAGAATGGGGTTGGTTTGAATACTTTCTTTGAAGAATGAGGAGTAATTGCCAGGAAGTAGAGGAAGATGAGAGAAAACTACGGAGATTGTGACAGCAGGTTTTTTTTTTTTCTTTCTTTTTTCTTATATTACACTTCTGTCTTGAGAAAATCCCAGTAGTTTCTGATTGTCAGATACTGTTAGAGTGAGGTTATTCTGCCAAAGAGAGATCTAATGGTGTTAGAGTATGGAGGAGAAGACACTCGTGGGAAGATAGTAAAAGAGAAGCACAAGAGAGTAAAGTACATAATACTTTCTTTACCTTTGTGTTTCTACCATCTCAGACAGAATGTGATATATTTTAAGTGCCAAATTAATGAATGCTTGATCTATAAAAATCTTTGATCCAGTATTTTCATGTAGGAATTTTATAATGTAGAAGTTCTTATATAAATACATAAACATATAGGCATATAGAAAATCATTATTTGTAATAGTAAAAGACCAAAAAGTAATTAAATGTATACCAATCCATAAACTATTATGGAGCCATTAAATGGACATGCAGCTACAAATTGCAGTACATTACAATTTTATGATCCCAGTTTTAAAAATATCATATTTTTATAATATGTTCAGCATCTAAGAGAGAAGATCAAACATTTTTAACAGTAATGTTCTTATGATGGGTTTCAGAGACATTCTTTGTTTTAGTATTCACATTTAAATTTGTTTATTCAAATATATATGTTGTTTTTTAGAAAGATACAAGGATGTAAAGGAATCTGGGACTTTGTATAATTTATTCCAGTTAACCAACATTGTTTAAATACTGGACATACATAAACAGATGTACCTAAATGTGGCTGAAGGAAAGGTCTTATATTTCTCAGTGTCTATTATATTTTTAGTTTTTTTAACAGAATTTCATGTCAAACTATGCTTTGTACTATATGGACTTATATGTTCAAACAGTAACTGATACCTGACACCAAGAAGTCCGCATGCTTAAAGAGCAGACTATAAGACAGGGAAGTGCTCCGCTCATCAGGAATACTTCAGCTGGATGGTAACTGGCTAGTTCAACAACACATCTCTTTTTGACAGTGAGGACATGGGGCATTTGGAAAGTTAGTAGAGAGTAGACTGGTCAGACTAGGAGAGGTATAGAAAACTGAGTAAATGAAAATGAAGTGATATTAGTCAAGAGCCAAGGAATGTAACAGCTGCTTAGTAGGGAAAGCTTCTTAGTAAGATGGAAAGAGAAATAAAGATCAGGACAGATACACAGTGTGGCTACAGATAGGATCAGTGGAGTAATTGTTTAGAACCATCATTGCTGGAGTATGCTAGAGCTACATCGCCTCCTAGTGGAGTTTACTCTATGGCAATTTTCTGTAAGCTCTGGTTTTGCAGCAACGGATAATATTTTCTGTCCTTCTTACTTTGTTATATGCATAAAATGAATCTTCATTAATGAAAGTAACCCAAGTGAGTCCCAGTTCACAGAAATCGTAAAAGGAATGTCTGACAGAGTTCCAAATCTGACTACTTAACAGAATGACATTTTTCTTTTTTTACTAAGTTACTTTGCTTACTTTCCAATTTTACTGTTTTATCCTTCTCTTCCTATTACCTATGTCACAGTTATTTAATCTTAACTTTGTCTTGTATTTTGAATACAATTTTCTGAAATATTTTCAATCTTCAGTGACATTCTTCCTTAATCTGCAGTCTTTTCTGAGAGGCTTAGCAGACAATTGGACAAAAATATTCTAAAGCAAATGCAATTTTTATGCATCATAATTGGTTTCACTGAGACCAGATCTAGAGCTTGGCATTTTTTCTTTAAGGATACTTGACTATTTCTTATAAACATATTTAATCATTAAAATCTTATGCTATATTTCATTTTCATAAATCATACTGACATAGTTAAAATTCACATATTGATTACAATGTTGCAAAAGCAAAACAGCAGAAGAAGTAGATAAGTTTGGGGATATAAATTAATTTGAAGGTTTTTTTTAATGATGATTTAGTGAAAATTTTTCTAAAACTCTTAGTCATATAAATAATTTCTCAAATTTTAAGTAATGTTTGTGACCCATTTCACACAGAGTATTGAATGTCAGAAAAAAAATAGGTACATTTCATTCTCAGGAATGTGGTTTTAGTAAAAGTTTTCTATATTCAAAAAAAAAAATCATCCCTAAAATTTTACTAATACTTACAGTTAAGACATTCGATTTAACATTCTCAATTCAAAATATATAAAACTTAAGTTCTGAAATATACAATTTAAAGTCAATAGCTGCCTTGAAAATTTTAGTACCCTTTAGCCTTACATAGGATATCCACCTCAGTGATACACTGGTATCAGGTTTTAAAATAAAACCTCTTACTATTATCCAGTATTAATCTATTAGTCTTCATGTGAAACAAATTTTCCTTTTCTAATTTCTTACTTTGTTATATGCATAAAATGAATCTTCATTAATGAAAGTAACCCAAGTGAGTCCCAGTTCACAGAAATCGTAAAAGGAATGTCTGACAGAGTTCCAAATCTGACTACTTAACAGAATGACATTTTTCTTTTTTTACTAAGTTACTTTGCTTACTTTCCAATTTTACTGTTTTATCCTTCTCTTCCTATTACCTATGTCACAGTTATTTAATCTTAACTTTGTCTTGTATTTTGAATACAATTTTCTGAAATATTTTCAATCTTCAGTGACATTCTTCCTTAATCTGCAGTCTTTTCTGAGAGGCTTAGCAGACAATTGGACAAAAATATTCTAAAGCAAATGCAATTTTTATGCATCATAATTGGTTTCACTGAGACCAGATCTAGAGCTTGGCATTTTTTCTTTAAGGATACTTGACTATTTCTTATAAACATATTTAATCATTAAAATCTTATGCTATATTTCATTTTCATAAATCATACTGACATAGTTAAAATTCACATATTGATTACAATGTTGCAAAAGCAAAACAGCAGAAGAAGTAGATAAGTTTGGGGATATAAATTAATTTGAAGGTTTTTTTTAATGATGCTTTAGTGAAAATTTTTCTAAAACTCTTAGTCATATAAATAATTTCTCAAATTTTAAGTAATGTTTGTGACCCATTTCACACAGAGTATTGAATGTCAGAAAAAAAATAGGTACATTTCATTCTCAGGAATGTGGTTTTAGTAAAAGTTTTCTATATTCAAAAAAAATCATCCCTAAAATTTTACTAATACTTACAGTTAAGACATTCGATTTAACATTCTCAATTCAAAATATATAAAACTTAAGTTCTGAAATATACAATTTAAAGTCAATAGCTGCCTTGAAAATTTTAGTACCCTTTAGCCTTACATAGGATATCCACCTCAGTGATACACTGGTATCAGGTTTTAAAATAAAACCTCTTACTATTATCCAGTATTAATCTATTAGTCTTCATGTGAAACAAATTTTCCTTTTCTAATTTCTAATTTTCTTATTATAAATTTGATGAAATAAAACTCAGGATAAAGAGAGTCATACTTTTCATCTTCTCACTGTGTTGTTCCATTGTACAGTATAATCACTGACAGACTCTAGTCATGGGATGCAGTTAATGATCTTCACTGTCTAAGGAGCAAGCCTTGGGCTTTAAAAGGGCAGATTAGCAAATGGTAGCCATCATAAATGCAAGTAGTCACTGAAGTTGTCTTAAGGGAGCAAATCATTGCCATCATTAGTAACACTCTAATTTGCTCAACGAGGAGAAATCAATCTGTACAGGGAAGATGTATACATTTCTGTTTTCCAAGGCTGCTAGTGATAAGCATAATCACATCAAAAACTTGACTTTGCAATGATTGGTTTTTATACTTGTACGAAACCACTATATAAATATAAATTGGTCTGAATTTCTCTGTTGTTTTGCATACCCACACATAAAAAGTGGATGAAAATGATAAACTTTCCGTACTAACCATTCTTCAGAAACCAGGGAAAAAAATTTGTAAGAAGGACAAATTTATTCATTTTATTGTTAAAAATAATTTTTTCCCAAACCACAATAATAATAACACTATAAAAAGGAAGACAGTACTTAGCAGTTATTTTGGGAACAACTAGTACTTCCTTTAGCTCATTCTAAACAACTCTACATTAAATTAGTTTTTTCAGTAATGTGAAAAGTTAAGAATCTAGTTACTTAAGCTTTTAAAATTTATATTCTCTTATATTTTTGAGTGAATCTACTATAAGCATGCTTCATTGAAATGAATATTATGTAATTATATATAGATATCCTTAAATTCAGTAAGCAATTTGTAACAACTTAGAAAATTGCATTTTCATTTGCAATTTCTTCTTGATCTACTAATGAAAGTTTTGCTGAATTATATGCTTAAAGGTCAAAATGCTAATTAGGGTTTTCTCATCAGTGATAATTCAGATATGTGAGAAAATGATGACATTAGCTTTTTATCTTCTTGAGTTAACTTGTTTTGTACTCCATTGTCTTCTCACAGTTCTGATTACAGTGAAACCAGTTTGTAACATTTAATAGTTCCCATTTCAGTGCAACACATCCATTCTTGCTTAACAGAACATATTATATGAATTTCATGACAATTTTTTTCTTTTTCACATGTGACTGTATAACAGTATAGAGTATGCCAAGCTCTAAATTTTACTGATCACATTTTAAAGTATAGCTAGAATACAACACTTTATATCAACAAAAGGTTTTTTTTTAAAATTTTATTTATTTATTTATTTATGTTTGGCTATTTGGGGTTTTCACTGTTGCTGCAGGCTCTTCTCTAGTTGCAGAGAGTGGGGGCTACTCTAGTTGAGGTGAGCAGGCTTCTTGTTGAGGTGACTTCTCTTGTTGTGAAACTCTGACTCTAGGGCACAGGGGCTTCCATAGTTGCAGCACATGGGTGCAATAGTTGTGGCTCTGAGGCTCTAGAGCACAGGCTATATTGTGGATGATAAATTTTGGTCTGAATTTCTCTGTTGTTTTGCATACCCACACATAAAAAGTGGATGAAAATGATAAACTTTCCGTACTAACCATTCTTCAGAAACCAGGGAAAAAAATTTGTAAGAAGGACAAATTTATTCATTTTATTGTTAAAAATAATTTTTTCCCAAACCACAATAATAATAACACTATAAAAAGGAAGACAGTACTTAGCAGTTATTTTGGGAACAACTAGTACTTCCTTTAGCTCATTCTAAACAACTCTACATTAAATTAGTTTTTTCAGTAATGTGAAAAGTTAAGAATCTAGTTACTTAAGCTTTTAAAATTTATATTCTCTTATATTTTTGAGTGAATCTACTATAAGCATGCTTCATTGAAATGAATATTATGTAATTATATATAGATATCCTTAAATTCAGTAAGCAATTTGTAACAACTTAGAAAATTGCATTTTCATTTGCAATTTCTTCTTGATCTACTAATGAAAGTTTTGCTGAATTATATGCTTAAAGGTCAAAATGCTAATTAGGGTTTTCTCATCAGTGATAATTCAGATATGTGAGAAAAGGATGACATTAGCTTTTATCTTCTTGAGTTAACTTGTTTTGTACTCCATTGTCTTCTCACAGTTCTGATTACAGTGAAACCAGTTTGTAACATTTAATAGTTCCCATTTCAGTGCAACACATCCATTCTTGCTTAACAGAACATATTATATGAATTTCATGACAATTTTTTTCTTTTTCACATGTGACTGTATAACAGTATAGAGTATGCCAAGCTCTAAATTTTACTGATCACATTTTAAAGTATAGCTAGAATACAACACTTTATATCAACAAAAGGTTTTTTTTTTAAATTTTATTTATTTATTTATTTATGTTTGGCTATTTGGGGTTTTCACTGTTGCTGCAGGCTCTTCTCTAGTTGCAGAGAGTGGGGGCTACTCTAGTTGAGGTGAGCAGGCTTCTTGTTGAGGTGACTTCTCTTGTTGTGAAACTCTGACTCTAGGGCACAGGGGCTTCCATAGTTGCAGCACATGGGTGCAATAGTTGTGGCTCTGAGGCTCTAGAGCACAGGCTATATTGTGGCTCATGGTTTTGTTGTTCCGCAGCATGGGGAATCTTTCTGGATCAGGGATCGAACCAGTGTCTCCTGCATTGGCAGGCAGACTCTTTACCACTGAGCTACCAAGGAAACCCAAGAAAAGTTTTTTTGCATATAAAAACATTTCTATTTTTAGAGTGAGTGCTACATTTCAAATGTTTGATCTTACAATTTGAAATTTAGCCCCAAGGAGAATTAATACTTTCACGTTTCTATTTGTAAGCAGCTCTTTTTCTCCTTTCCTGTTTGGCTACTTGTTTCCTCCATAAGCTTTCATTATAATAGTGAAATTGTTGCAGGGGAGAAACGAACGCTGACTCTATATTCCAAACTATTTCTTTGACTTCCCTTTTGTAGATTTTATTATTATAGTCATACTTAATGGCTTGCCTCCAGGCCCCTGCCCCTCTGCCTGACAGTTAAAGTAAAATATCTCTGTTCAGAACACTGTCCACCTGTAGATGGCAGGAAGGGAGAAATTAACATATCCTTTGCCTAAAGCTTGCATTCTAAGAGATATTTGTGAGAGCACAGGCCTTTTTGCTTTGCTTCCTCACCTTCCCCCATTTCTGATCTATAAAAAACCTGGCATCCAAACCCCAATAAAATCGTTATTTCTGAGGCCCTAGCATGCCATATTCTTGGTCAACTGCTTTCTGAATAAAGTTGTTTTGCTTGCCTCGACACCTCCTCTCTCGGATTCATTGGCCTGTGGTGCTGCGAGCAGAGTGAGCTTGGACTTGGTAACAGAATCACTAGGTAACATTTTAGTTAACTCCTGCCTTTTTGCTCAACTGAACACACACAATGCCTTACATAACCTGTTGATTCTTCTCCTAGATTAAAAGCAGTAAGAATGAATAAGTAATTAAAATGACTACCTCTTTACCCTCAACAATTCCCTCAGGCAGACCTGCATGCAAGATAGAATCTAAAGAGAGGTCAGGAGGAGTCCACCCATCAGCATGCAGTGAAAAATAATGCAAAACCTAACTTCTTTCATCACTGTTTCACTGAGATTGTTTTCCCCCTTTTACCCTTTAAAAACTGACACAGCTAAGCAGAATCTTCGGCATTGGTTCTGGAACACGGGTCCCTCATCTACCTAGGTTGCCAGACCTCCTACAGTCCTGCCAGTGCTGTCTCTTGGAAGGAAAGCAAATTCAGTCACTCAGTCATATCTAACTGTTTGCGACCCCATGGACTGAAGCATGCCAGGATTCCCTGTCCTTCACTATATCCCGGAGCTTGCTCAAATTCTTGTCGGTTGACTCAGTGATACCATCCAACTATCTCGTCTTCTGTTGTCCCCTTATTCTTTTGTATTCTATTTTCCCCATTATCAGGCTCTTTGGGAAATACTCTTGTCTCTTGAGTATTGACTTTTCCAGTGGTGAACAGCTGGACCTGAATTCAGTAACATATTTTATTATATGTGCTATGTGGTTTAAGAATCCCTAGCATACAATATAATATTTTATATTCGAGAAACCTAGTGGAATATGGGACTCTATTAATTCAAATGAAAATGTCTATATACTATGGCTTAAAAACATTCACATGCTAAAAGTCGAGTTTTGTTTGGTAGGATACAGCATATATTTCTGAGAAAGCTGCAGAACATGGAAATCTATTAATTCAAATGAACATCTCTATCTATATAATGTGGACATAAAAATATTCACAAACTAAAAGTTGATTGTTATGTTTTATTCATTACATTTTAGGACTTAAGCCTAGCTGGCAGTATCTCAAATAACACTGAAAGAACTGCTCCAAGGTGGCAAGGGGAGGAGCCAGGTTATATAGAAGTTTCCCAGCAAAGTATAGGCAATCTGAACATTAAGAGGTTAAAGAAATTAAAGAAAACCAGATACCTCAACTTAAGGAATTTAGTGCATTTCTATGCCTGGAAATATGCAAGGGTCTGGGCTCAGTGAAATCATTCATTTTATATGCCTCTCAGCTATCTGGGCACCTGTACCTGATGTTTTCACATCCCAAGCTTCTTTTCCTTGGGGTTCTCAGTAGGGAGTGTCTGTAGTCTGATGGAAGGTTTTCTGCTCCTTCCTGAGTTTCCTTAGGGCTCACCTCCTCACATTGGAGGGCTGCAGTCACTGATGACTGACATTCTGGTTTACTGATGTAGCAGGAAACAGTCCATGTCTCAGTACAAACATACCTGTGCCCTAAAAAATGAAAGCATATATTAAAGGATACTGGTCATCTGATTTAAGTCACAAAGTTGTTAAGTGTAATTACCAAGAGTAACATGTCTCTGTGTGTGTGTGCTCGTGTGTGTAATCAAATTGACATTGCTTTAAAATAGCGACATGTGTGTTACTTGCTCAGTCATGTCCCATTCTTTGTGACTCTGTGTGACTATGGATGGCCAGGCTCCTCTATCCATGGAATTCTACAGGCAAGAATACTGGAGTGGGTTGCCTTTTCCTTCTCTGGGGGATCTTCTTAATCCAGGGATCAGACCAGGGTCTTCTATATTGCCGTCAAATTCTTTACTATCCAAGGCACCAAGAAAGCCCTCAAAATAGCAGAATACCTTAAACATATTCACAATTTTGTGGTCATGACTTTGAAGAGATCATACTTTCCAAAGGCACAATATAAGAAAGTTTAATCAAGGCCCCATTTCAAAGGTTGTGCTGACTTAAGAGGGAAACAATGGAGAATAGTGGGTAGTGAGGCCAGTTGTAAGCCTGAAGGGGAAAATATTCAGCAGTTGTAGTTGGAAGAATGCTGCCCAATAGGGGCTGTGCTTTTGGTAAAGAAACTGACTGTTCTTCATTTTCATTGTTTGTTCTCCCATAGTTGCTATCTTTAGCCCAAGCTAACTGAAATCCAGAGAATAAGGAAGGTCCTAATACAGTCCCTAGAAGCCAGTGTCCTGGATTACCAAGCAGTATTGAAAAGAAAAAAGAGAGAGAAAGAGAGAACTGGAGGAGGAAATGAAAGAAGGCACCTAGTTTGCATTTTCAGCATTTAGTATGTTTGTGAGGTTGAATACTCAACATGGTAAAGATGTCAGTTTTCCTCAATCTATCTATGAAATGAATGTAAACCAATTGAAACCCCCAGCAGCATGTATGTAGAAAACTATACTATGAATTTGAGAATTGATAAGAAAAGGCAAAATAAATAGTAAAAACAACTTGCAGAAAAAAAAGTTGAAGCATTCACACTTTCTTATTTCAACACTTACTATAAAAGCCACATAAATCAAGGTATTATTACTCAAAAAGATGATAAAACAGAACAGAGGGTATAATAATAGACCCACAGATGTAATTCCATCTTGGTGAACAGCTAAACAGTTCTTTATATGTTAAAATCTCATTGTTCAATATCACACAATTGTTCAAGACTAAATGAATATTTTTTAAGATTTATCTTTATTAAGTACTGAAAGAAAATATATTATTGAAAGTTAGCTTTTAACAGTATGACAAAAGCTTTGATTTTTACCAATCAGCATATGTATTCATAAACACATTATTTTTTATCAGAATGAGATATGTTTCCAGTGTTAATTCTACCTCTTCCCCCTTTTTTCCCAACAAATAGAAACACCACAAAGTTATCTTCATAAGTAAGTAGTAGGGTCTAGAACAAAATGTTCTATAGTGATATAACTCACTTCTTTAAGGTTTTTCTAAATTATATCCAAATCTTACTCTGATTTATCATAAAGATGCTTAAATATCTGTAAGTGGATAATGAAGCTTCCCAGGTGGTGCTAGTGATAAAAAAAAAAAAAAAAAAAAGAAAAAGAAAAAACTGCCTGTCAATGCAGGGTACGTAATAAACATGTGCTCGAACCCTGGGTTGAATCCATGGGTTGAAGATTTGTTGGAGGAGGCCGTGGCAATATACTCTAGTATTCTTGCCTGGAGAATCTCGTGGACAGAGGGGCCTAGTGGGCTATAGTCCATAGGGTTGCAGAGAGTCAGACATGGCTGAAGTGACATATGCAAAAATTAGTCCCTAGAGAGCGACCGTATTGAAAAGAAAAAAGAGAGAGAAAGAGAGAACTGGAGGAAATGAAAGAAGGCACCTAGTTTGCATTTTCAGCATTTAGTATGTTTGTGAGGTTGAATACTCAACATGGTAAAGATGTCAGTTTTCCTCAATCTATCTATGAAATGAATGTAAACCAATTGAAACCCCCAGCAGCATGTATGTAGAAAACTATACTATGAATTTGAGAATTGATAAGAAAAGGCAAAATAAATAGTAAAAACAACTTGCAGAAAAAAAAGTTGAAGCATTCACACTTTCTTATTTCAACACTTACTATAAAAGCCACATAAATCAAGGTATTATTACTCAAAAAGATGATAAAACAGAACAGAGGGTATAATAATAGACCCACAGATGTAATTCCATCTTGGTGAACAGCTAAACAGTTCTTTATATGTTAAAATCTCATTGTTCAATATCACACAATTGTTCAAGACTAAATGAATATTTTTTAAGATTTATCTTTATTAAGTACTGAAAGAAAATATATTATTGAAAGTTAGCTTTTAACAGTATGACAAAAGCTTTGATTTTTACCAATCAGCATATGTATTCATAAACACATTATTTTTTATCAGAATGAGATATGTTTCCAGTGTTAATTCTACCTCTTCCCCCTTTTTTCCCAACAAATAGAAACACCACAAAGTTATCTTCATAAGTAAGTAGTAGGGTCTAGAACAAAATGTTCTATAGTGATATAACTCACTTCTTTAAGGTTTTTCTAAATTATATCCAAATCTTACTCTGATTTATCATAAAGATGCTTAAATATCTGTAAGTGGATAATGAAGCTTCCCAGGTGGTGCTAGTGATAAAAAAAAAAAAAAAAAAAAAAAAAGAAAAAGAAAAAACTGCCTGTCAATGCAGGGTACGTAATAAACATGTGCTCGAACCCTGGGTTGAATCCATGGGTTGAAGATTTGTTGGAGGAGGCCGTGGCAATATACTCTAGTATTCTTGCCTGGAGAATCTCGTGGACAGAGGGGCCTAGTGGGCTATAGTCCATAGGGTTGCAGAGAGTCAGACATGGCTGAAGTGACATAGCACATATGCATGGATTACTAGATTAAGTGCTCCTTCAATTTTGCTAAATAATGATTTGAGAATAACCTAATTGAACAATACTTTGTTACTAGGCATTTGATTTACTTGCTTCTTCTTTGTACATGTATTATTGACAGGAATTATATTGCCAAGGACTTAGGCCTATAAGGTATAAAAATAAAATATCTGACTAAAATATATTTCTTGGAAAGTCAGGAGAAAATTCCCTTGTGAAGGAGACTTGAGAAAGGGGGTGCTACTGGGTTATGGTTCTTTTCTACAGATCAACGTTAGAAAATGGGATACTTGGACTAGAAAGATATGGCTTGTTTCTTTCCTTTGAAATCCTTATACTCTGAACTGTATAGATGTCCCAATGTGAAGACAATCATTCTGTGTAATACAAGAGGGGAAATGCTCCATCCATACAGTGTGTGTCACATTGACTTCTCCTGCTTATGTGTGTATGTATGTGTATTCAGTCGCTAAGTCTTGTCCAACTCTCAGTGACCCTACTGACTGTAGCTTGCCAGGCTTCTCTGTCCATAGGATTTCCCAGACAAGAATGCTAGTGGATTGCCATTTCCTTCTATAGGGATCTTCCCCACCCAGTGATTGATCTTATGTCTCTTGTATCTCCTGCACTGGCAGATGGATTCTTTACCACTGTGCCACCTGGAAAGCCCTTTCACCTGCTTATAGAAAATCCTCAAGATAAGTCATTTATTAGTCATATATCTGGTGAAGCTCCTGAATTTCTTTAGTGGTTAAGTACATTCAAATTTATAATTACGGACAAATTATTAAATCAAAATTATTATAAAATTATGCCTTGAACAACATGTAATTAATACAGAAAACAAAAACTACTTCAATGTTCTGAGAACTATTAAGTATCAAATGCAATAATCCTTCTAATATTGTAATTTTAATTCGAGATTATCGAGAAAAGAGAACATGAAAAAGTTGTATTTTTCTTGTCCCTTTTTACTTGCCTCTCTTTACCAGAAGGGAAAAAACTCAGTATGTGCAAATGAGTGTTCCATGAAGACACACATACACACATACATGTATACACACCCATGTACATACATATTTGCATAAAGACACACAGAAGCACACAGACACACACTGATGCATAAACTGAAGTTAAATTAAGCCAAAGCAGCTTTAGCATAGAATAGAATGAGGAAGGAAATAGCAAGAATAATATATATATTGAGGAAATATTTTGCCTGAGAGACTCATGGTTTTTTCTTCTGTTCTATTTCTTTACTCTCTGCTATATATTGAAAGATGATAGAAATACAGGTGCCAGATCTTTTTGCTTACAATTTTGTTGTAGCTTTTGTTGTTTTATGACATTTCCCCTTTTGTTAAACTCTTGTTTGTTAGCTTGGACTGCATCTTAATTTTTCTTGATTGTATCTTGGTTCCCTTCTACGGTACCCAGGAAAATTCTATCAGTGGTAGACCTGAGCCATAGATTCAGGTGAAAATGATGGATTAAGGCAGTGCCTGCAGGAGAAACCAGTGCATGTGATGCAGGGAGCAAGGTAGAAGATAGTAAGAAGCTAAGCCAGAGTGGGAAGTCAGGAGGAATCTCACGTTTCATCTGACCCTGCACGGAGATCTGGAGTGTAAACTATATCTGATTGTCTCACTTTGAGTCAAAGAGCTTGGTTTACAACCTCCTACTAATCAGTCTTTGGTTATAGGCTGTGGGATTGTGAATATAAAATTAGCTAATGTATGTGACTCTGCAAAGACATGGGAGAGAGACTACATTTCTCAGTACAGATTTATTAGATCATATATCTGGTGAAGCTCCTGAATTTCTTTAGTGGTTAAGTACATTCAAATTTATAATTACGGACAAATTATTAAATCAAAATTATTATAAAATTATGCCTTGAACAACATGTAATTAATACAGAAAACAAAAACTACTTCAATGTTCTGAGAACTATTAAGTATCAAATGCAATAATCCTTCTAATATTGTAATTTTAATTCGAGATTATCGAGAAAAGAGAACATGAAAAAGTTGTATTTTTCTTGTCCCTTTTTACTTGCCTCTCTTTACCAGAAGGGAAAAAACTCAGTATGTGCAAATGAGTGTTCCATGAAGACACACATACACACATACATGTATACACACCCATGTACATACATATTTGCATAAAGACACACAGAAGCACACAGACACACACTGATGCATAAACTGAAGTTAAATTAAGCCAAAGCAGCTTTAGCATAGAATAGAATGAGGAAGGAAATAGCAAGAATAATATATATATTGAGGAAATATTTTGCCTGAGAGACTCATGGTTTTTTCTTCTGTTCTATTTCTTTACTCTCTGCTATATATTGAAAGATGATAGAAATACAGGTGCCAGATCTTTTTGCTTACAATTTTGTTGTAGCTTTTGTTGTTTTATGACATTTCCCCTTTTGTTTAAACTCTTGTTTGTTAGCTTGGACTGCATCTTAATTTTTCTTGATTGTATCTTGGTTCCCTTCTACGGTACCCAGGAAAATTCTATCAGTGGTAGACCTGAGCCATAGATTCAGGTGAAAATGATGGATTAAGGCAGTGCCTGCAGGAGAAACCAGTGCATGTGATGCAGGGAGCAAGGTAGAAGATAGTAAGAAGCTAAGCCAGAGTGGGAAGTCAGGAGGAATCTCACGTTTCATCTGACCCTGCACGGAGATCTGGAGTGTAAACTATATCTGATTGTCTCACTTTAAGTCAAAGAGCTTGGTTTACAACCTCCTACTAATCAGTCTTTGGTTACAGGCTGTGGGATTGTGAATATAAAATTAGCTAATGTATGTGACTCTGCAAAGACATGAGAGAGTTCCAGTACTGAAGACTACATTTCTGCAGGTTACAGATGCCAACTATGAGCAGCAGAATTCCCAGGACATAACAAATGAGCTCCCAAGTGGTTCAGGGGTAGAGAATCTGCCTGCAATGCAGGAGACACGGATGTGATCCCTGTGTTGGGAAGATCGCCTGGAGAAGGAGATGGCAACTCACTCCAATATTCTTGTCTGGATAATTCCATGAACAGAGGAGCCTGGAGGGCTACATCCGCGAAGTTGCAAAGAGTCAGAAATAATTGAGCAACTGAGTATGCACACAATAAATGAATACAAAGTGTTCATAAAATGGATCCAAAAGGATTTGCTGAGAGTGACTAGTGTCAGTTACAAGTCCTGATATGACTGACTAACTTATGTTTTAAGTCAGATTGTCCCATTTCTTATATAAGCTGAGTAAAAAACACTCATTGGAATGGTTGTTAATGAAATAGTCTATATAAGCAAGTGTTCTGGCTAGTTATTCAATTTCTAAGCCTTTGTAAGAATAAATCAATAGTATAAAATAGTAGAAAGTGCTACAGAGTTAGTATGTTTACCATTATAGTGTTTTTGATGGAAAAATACAAAAGAATAATTTTCTCTTATTTAGAATAGTGATAAATCAGATGGATATATCAGCATCATTTTTCAAAAAATAGGGTTGCTTCACTAGTATGAGAATACATTATCAAAGAAAGATTACTCTTGACATAGTGAGGTTTTCCACATTAAAATGTGGAATGTTGAAACAAATGACAGATGACAATGAACTGAAGAAAAAACAAAGCTTAAACAATGATCTCAATATGACAGTCATGTATATAGCCCAGTGGTCCAAGTGTAGGCAATGGTACTAGATCTTAGTGTTTCAAACCCTGCACTGCCCCTTACTAGTTAATTGTGTGACCACAGTCAAATTAATTAACCTCTATATACTGCATTCTTACCATCTTTAATACTGAGATAACCTCTAGTTCTTACATATTAATTGTGAATATTAATAAATTAATAAATAATGGTAATTATAATAGCATCTTTCTTATACTACAGCTTTAGTGTATTATTTATATTATTATTCAGTTACTAGAGAACAAATAAAAATTTGACTTACCACTTTTCATAGCAGGAATCAGCAAACTTTCACTGTAGAAGGGCCAATAGTAAATAAATGTGGGCTTTTTGGGCCATTTGGACTTTATCATAATTATTTTGCTTTGACCTTGTAGCCGCCCAATAGCCAAAGATAAAACGTAAATGAAGAGGTGTTCAGTGACTTAATTAAGTGTTGTATAGAAAGCAGGCAACTGGCCAGATCTGGCCCCTGAGCTGTAGTTTTTTGAAAGCAACAGCTTGAAATTTCTCTTTTAATTCTGTAAGAAACAAAATTAAAGTGATTCTGTCTCTTTTTATAAATATAGTAAATATTTTCTGAACATGCTCAAGAGAATCTACTTGATGAATGTCAATTCTGTCAATTTAGTAATTCACAGTCAAGGAACATCAATTTGGAATTTGACTCTGGGGGCTCGAAAATGAATTTCAAACCTCAGTGAAAACATACTGACCCTGATTCCGGAGCAGCAAAGATAGGAAATATCAGGCACACCAAACACTGAGTATTTTTATTAATCTGGCAAATAGTCCATGGGCAACACGCCAAAAGCAGCCAACAATAAAACAATCTTTTTCCAATTACAATATTGAATTGACCTTACACTACTTGGCTTAATTGAAAGTCCAATACAATGAGGAATATTACTTTCTTGGATGTTGTTATTGCACTAGATAAATGATCTAATCTCAAAGATTTCTAACATAACAGAGAAAGAAATTCAAATAGCCTAAAGATGTTGGAGAGAAAGAAATGAGAAAATCACTTACACTGGATTTCTTATATAATAATTTGACCCAGAGTATATCATGTGAAAAACCAAAAGGAAATAAAATTTTTAAAGACATTTTTCTGTAATTATTTAATATCATCTAATAAAAAATATACACTTATTGAAATCCCCAGGGATCCAGTGGTTAAAACTTCACTTTGCTTCCACTGTAATAATTGCAATGGTTCACCTAGAGTTGAACCTGTGAGGGAACCAAGAACCTGGGTGCAATGCAGTGTGCTCTCCCCTCCTGAACAATGAATATGTAAACTATCAACCTAAATAAGGAGTTAAACTGAGACAAGTGCAAATTAGCAAAAATTGAGTTTATTCAGGAATAGCAGGGGCATTGCAGTTCAGGAAATGCATGCTGTAACCCCTATAGGAGAGTCCAGTGAAGGTTTGCAGTGGATTTGTAGGCAAGCAGGAATCAGCAAACTTTCACTGTGGAAGGGCCAATAGTAAATAAATGTGGGCATTTTGGGCCATTTGGACTTTATCATAATTATTTTGCTTTGATCTTGTAGCCCCCCAATAGCCAAAGATAAAATGTAAATGAAGAGGTATGCAGTGACTTAATTAAGTGTTGTATAGAAAGCAGGCAACTGGCCAGATCTGGCCCCTGAGCTGTAGTTTTTTGAAAGCAACAGCTTGAAATTTCTCTTTTAATTCTGTAAGAAACAAAATTAAAGTGATTCTGTCTCTTTTTATAAATATAGTAAATATTTTCTGAACATGCTCAAGAGAATCTACTTGATGAATGTCAATTCTGTCAATTTAGTAATTCACAGTCAAGGAACATCAATTTGGAATTTGACTCTGGGGGCTCAAAAATGAATTTCAAACCTCAGTGAAAACATACTGACCCTGATTCCGGAGCAGCAAAGATAGGAAATATCAGGCACACCAAACACTGAGTATTTTTATTAATCTGGCAAATAGTCCATGGGCAACACGCCAAAAGCAGCCAACAATAAAACAATCTTTTTCCAATTACAATATTGAATTGACCTTACACTACTTGGCTTAATTGAAAGTCCAATACAATGAGGAATATTACTTTCTTGGATGTTGTTATTGCACTAGATAAATGATCTAATCTCAAAGATTTCTAACATAACAGAGAAAGAAATTCAAATAGCCTAAAGATGTTGGAGAGAAAGAAATGAGAAAATCACTTACACTGGATTTCTTATATAATAATTTGACCCAGAGTATATCATGTGAAAAACCAAAAGGAAATAAAATTTTTAAAGACATTTTTCTGTAATTATTTAATATCATCTAATAAAAAATATACACTTATTGAAATCCCCAGGGATCCAGTGGTTAAAACTTCACTTTGCTTCCACTGTAATAATTGCAATGGTTCACCTAGAGTTGAACCTGTGAGGGAACCAAGAACCTGGGTGTAATGCAGTGTGCTCTCCCCTCCTGAACAATGAATATGTAAACTATCAACCTAAATAAGGAGTTAAACTGAGACAAGTGCAAATTAGCAAAAATTGAGTTTATTCAGGAATAGCAGGGGCATTGCAGTTCAGGAAATGCATGCTGTAACCCCTATAGGAGAGTCCAGTGAAGGTTTGCAGTGGATTTGTAGGCAAGGAGTGCCAAAAGAGGGATCTCCAGTCAGAGTCCAGATGGTAAATTCACTGGCTTGAGGATAGGGAAAGATTCATGGCAGGTGTTTGTGAGTCAGGAGATAAGTCTTGGACTTCTATACATTAGGCATTTAATGGAAATCAGTCTCTCAGTTCTTCTATTCTTCTGAGAACTCGTGTGTGAATAAAATGCAGTTCCATTATCAATTGAAATCCTTTCACACAACTATTTGTATGGTTTGTTTTTTATGGCACTCTATATTAAAAATGCAAATGCACACATACACTCATGCGTACAGGACTGCAAAGATTCAAAACTATACAGTTGCAAATGAAATATATTCAGTCTATGTTCTGTGTCATATTTTTTCTTTCAGAACTGTGCTGTGTCACATTTCTGTATTTTTGCTGTGATTGTTCTTGATCCAGTTTCTCTGCTCCGTTGAGTGTGGAGGGATCAATCTTTGCATTCCCAGACTTGAGCAGAGTTGCCTGACATAAACTAGGCACTTTGTGCATTTTTGCTGAGTAAATGAATGTGTGTCACTGTCAGTATGTCTATCTGCTTTTCAGTCTCATAGGAAAATCCGCCACTCTAGTTGTGTTCACTTTAACCTTGACTGGTCATGGAGCAAGTTTTTACCATCTATCAGGCCACATCACCATATGCCGTGTTCACGTGAGATCTTAGCTAAACAATGCTCTGACTTGAGCAGACAGGAGTAGAGAGTAGAATGGAGGGGTGTCAATATCCCACACTTGAGGACAGATTGATATTGAGTACCATACATAGACTACTCAGGTCTAAAGAAAATAACTCTCCTGTTAAACTTCTAATAACCTCTTGTCCTTAGCTCTCTGGTGTTTTTTTGGAGACTCAATGGACAGGATATTGGGGGCATAGAATTTGCTCTATTAGGAGGCGTTTGGATTGCTTTTCTTTGCATTTTTTTTTTAAAGATTTATTTATTTTGGGTGGGGGTCGGGTTGCGGAGGGAGGGAAGCAGGAGGGCCACTTCCACTGGTCTTTCATTTCTCCGTCTTCATCCGTCTTTGTTCTTTGGCTCCTGCGGGCCTCCCATCTTGGTGGTGTCCGTCGCTGCTGAGCGCTGGCTCTGGGCACATGTGCTCCAGAGCTCCGGCTCGGTGATTGGGCACATCAGTACAGCCGCTCCGCGGCACGCGGGATCCTCCCAGGCCAGGGATCAAACCGGCGCCCCTTGCACTGCAAGGTGGTGTCCCCACCCACTGGACCACCAGGGGAAGCCCCTCTTTGCATTTTTTAAAGTTAATTCATCATTGACTCTCTAGGAGAAGTTTCCAGTGAAACAATCTATTCGTGTGTTTTTATCTTTTTTTGTGGTCTTTTAAAATGCAAATTTGGTTTCTTCAACTGTTTTAAAGTTTCATATTATCTATTTTGTCATGGTTAAATTATGGTAGTTGATAGACTTTGAGAAACTGGTTCATTACTTCCAGGTTATTGAATTTTTTAGAGCATAAAGTTGTTTGTAGTGTTACCTTGTTATTCTTTTCAAGGCTGCAGGATCTGTAGAACAATATTTTCCCTTCCTGATATTGATGATTTCAGACTTTTGTCATTTCAACTTTATTAGTTTTGGTTGTGGTTTCTCAATTTCATTTATTTTTTTTAAAGCAGTTTCTTGTTTTACTGATTTTTTTTATTGTTCCTCATGGTTTTATTGAGCCGTTTTTTTTCAACAGTGACTAAGTCAGATAAAATATCTACAGACTATCAGCCTTTGCATTGATATTCATTATGTACAGCCTGTAGATATATACATATTCACAAGAAAAATGAAAGGCAGTAGCGGTGATAATTAATTTCAAAGTCTTTTGGAAATTTCTGCTAAGGGTTCCTCCTCTCTTCTGTTCACATTTTTTTTTTTTTTTTTTTTTGCTCAATACTTGTGAAGGAGAGTCAGTCCTCTTTGTCCACTCCATGTTGACCACAACTAAATACAGTGTGTCTTTAGTTTTGCCGTTCCTGGCAGTGGTATCATGGTAGATTTTGTCAGAAGTCAGAGAAAATAATCGATGTTATGCAAGGTAATCTAACTATTATATTATAAACTCTATGCATGCCTCAAGAACTAGTTAACTGAATACTATGCCATTTATGTGGCTTCCCAGGTGGTGCAGTGGTAAAGAATCTGCCTGTCAATACAGAGACATTATCAGAGCTTTCTGCCTATGGATCAGTAAACTTCAGTGGTCTTGTCTAGCATTCTGATAAAGATGCAAAAGGAAGCTACACGGTAGCTCATAACGGTCGTGCCTTCCCAACATCAGGAGCAGAAAAGACTGACTTAACGTGTCAGGTCATTTTCAAATCATTGCTGAGGAAAATGACTGGGTATAATCTTATGTGATCATATTCTAAAAGGAAAAATCATGTAATAGCTTTTTTGGTAGGATATTACAATTCCAGTAGAATCTGAAACTTCACTGGAAGCCACATGTCTACCTATTTCAACATCTGCTTAATTGTAGAGAACAAGGTGCATATGTTAGAACGGGAGGACTTCCCTGGTGGTCCTGTGGCTGATTCCATGCTCCCAATGTATAAGACCTGAGTTCAATCCCTGGTTGGGGAACTAGATCCCCTGGGCCACAACTAAGAGTTTGCATGCTGCAACTAATGATCTTGCATGCTCCTATAAAGATACCAAGTGCCACAACGAAGACTCTGCAGCCAAATTAAAAAAATAAAATTGGGAACAGAGGGAACACTACCCTAGTCAAAATGCAATCTTCCCACATGTTCTGACTAACAACAGTGCTTATAACAGAGGTGATCCTGGATCTAACAGACTTTGTGCTCTCTATAAACCTTACATTTAAGATACTGTATTTTTTTTGTTTGTTTTGCTTTTTACTTTTACAGTGTTTTGTTGTTTACAGGTATGTGTGATCCCATATTAGTCATATGTATATCCCTGGCCCTCATCCCTCCTCCACCTGCCTTCCAGTATAGGTTTCCATGTTACTCCCTCTATGCCTCCCACCCCGCCCCCCACAATGTCCATACGTCAGTTCTCTATGTCTATTTTTCCATCGCTTCACTGCCTGTGTTATCATTACCATCTTACTAGATTCTATATATGTGTGTTAGTATACTATATTTGTCTTTCTCTTTTTGACTTACTTCACTTTTTAAAATAGGTTCTAGATCCATCCATCTCATTAGGACTGATTCTTCTACATTTCTTTTTGCAGCTGAGTAGTACTCCATTGTATACATGTACCAGAGCTTTTTTTTCCATTCATTTTTCGATGGATATAAGATATTATTTTGATGCTAGTAGTTTACAAAAAAGACAAGTCTAGTAGTTGTATTAGGCAGCAGAACAATCTTTAAAAAGATTCTTAAACTTAAGTTTAGAGTAAGTCCATAAATAGAATGCTGCTGTGCTGTGCTCAGTCTGGTCCTACCTTTTGCAACGCTATGGACTGTAACCCATTAGGCCCCTCTATTCCTCTCTCCATGGAAGTTTTCAGGTAAGAATACTGGAGTAGGTTGCCATTTCCTCCTCCAGGGGATTTTCCTGACCCAGAAATTGAACCTTGTCTCTTGAGTCTCCAGCATTGGCAGACAAATTCTTTACCACTGTACCACCTGGGAAGCAACAAATGGCATAGCATTCACTTATCTAGTTCTTGAGACATGCATAGACTTTATAATATAGTAGTTAGAATAATTTGCATAACATTGATTATTTTCTCTGACATCTGATAAAAGGTAATAGATGGAACAAGTCTATTTTCATGACAAGTGGGAAAAACAAACATGCTTCAGTGACATTTCATTAACATAATGATTGTCCTCACTCTGTCATCACTTTTCAATCCTAAGTATAACAAATAGCAAATACTATCCTTGTGTATAGTAATAGTTGTTATCATGCATGCACAAACAATATATTTTTTCTTTTATTTCTCCTAAGTTAAAAAAGAATTATTTATATTTTTAAACATACAGTCCATAATACTTCATATTCTATAGACTATATATTTTATAGAGGGTGTAAAACTCTCACATAGTTTTTAAACAAATAAAACAGTCTCCCCCCAAAAAAACTTCCAGTGTTTTTAATATTCTCATTTTGGAGTTGAACATTTGACAAATGTGTCCATCTACCCACTGAATCATTGGTTTTGATGATATGATTTCTTACTCTTCAAGGGGTATTCTCTTGAGTTTGATAGCTTCTGATGAAAATATGAAATTTGAGAAGAATAACCTGAGCTGAGACAGGTAATCAGCGTTATTCCGAAATATTTACTATATTAATGGTTCTAGATCCATCCATCTCATTAGGACTGATTCTTCTACATTTCTTTTTGCAGCTGAGTAGTACTCCATTGTATACATGTACCAGAGCTTTTTTTTCCATTCATTTTTCGATGGATATAAGATATTATTTTGATGCTAGTAGTTTACAAAAAAGACAAGTCTAGTAGTTGTATTAGGCAGCAGAACAATCTTTAAAAAGATTCTTAAACTTAAGTTTAGAGTAAGTCCATAAATAGAATGCTGCTGTGCTGTGCTCAGTCTGGTCCTACCTTTTGCAACGCTATGGACTGTAACCCATTAGGCCCCTCTATTCCTCTCTCCATGGAAGTTTTCAGGTAAGAATACTGGAGTAGGTTGCCATTTCCTCCTCCAGGGGATTTTCCTGACCCAGAAATTGAACCTTGTCTCTTGAGTCTCCAGCATTGGCAGACAAATTCTTTACCACTGTACCACCTGGGAAGCAACAAATGGCATAGCATTCACTTATCTAGTTCTTGAGACATGCATAGACTTTATAATATAGTAGTTAGAATAATTTGCATAACATTGATTATTTTCTCTGACATCTGATAAAAGGTAATAGATGGAACAAGTCTATTTTCATGACAAGTGGGAAAAACAAACATGCTTCAGTGACATTTCATTAACATAATGATTGTCCTCACTCTGTCATCACTTTTCAATCCTAAGTATAACAAATAGCAAATACTATCCTTGTGTATAGTAATAGTTGTTATCATGCATGCACAAACAATATATTTTTTCTTTTATTTCTCCTAAGTTAAAAAAGAATTATTTATATTTTTAAACATACAGTCCATAATACTTCATATTCTATAGACTATATATTTTATAGAGGGTGTAAAACTCTCACATAGTTTTTAAACAAATAAAACAGTCTCCCCCCAAAAAAACTTCCAGTGTTTTTAATATTCTCATTTTGGAGTTGAACATTTGACAAATGTGTCCATCTACCCACTGAATCATTGGTTTTGATGATATGATTTCTTACTCTTCAAGGGGTATTCTCTTGAGTTTGATAGCTTCTGATGAAAATATGAAATTTGAGAAGAATAACCTGAGCTGAGACAGGTAATCAGCGTTATTCCAGGCTCTGAAGATAAGTACCCCCATCTTGTCCTCAGATTGATGATTTACTTATCGAAAAGCACTGAGGAAAGTGAAGACTATCACAAGTGATTGAGGAGATGAGCATAAAGGATAAAAGGGTCATAAATAAAGAGTTTAACCTGAACACTATACTCCCCAAATATCCACTGTTATTTGAAAGAGATGGAGGATAAAGATAAAACACACATCCACACACACTGACAACAGTGCAGTATGATGCAAGTGTTGAAAAGAAAGAAAAAAAAAAGAGTGTAGTTAGTATTTGGAAAATTGTAATGTAGATGATAAGCAAGTGATGTAAAATTTGTTTAAAAGAAAATAGTAGGATTCTGTTAGCAGCAAAATGAGAGCCTACATGGCAGCAGAAAATTTCCATGTCATGTTTCAGTATCTTTCCACTTTAGGTTACAAAAGTTATAGCTGAAAATCTTTAGGAACTCACTAAAATGTTTGCATGCTTTTATTCTGTATCCTAAAGAAGAAAAACTGGATGATATTTCACAATTTATCTATGTGTGTTTCTGTTTCTCTGGTCTCTAAAAGGGAATAGAGCTATGGAAAGAGAAAAACTTAACAAGCATTATTTAGAGTGTCTCCTACTTCTTATGCTTTTCTTTAAAAGGAAGTGGTTGGAGGTGGTGATTATAAAGGAAGATTGGATTGGAAAACAAACATGCTTCAGTGACATTTCATTAACATAATGATTGTCCTCACTCTGTCATCACTTTTCAATCCTAAGTATAACAAATAGCAAATACTATCCTTGTGTATAGTAATAGTTGTTATCATGCATGCACAAACAATATATTTTTTCTTTTATTTCTCCTAAGTTAAAAAAGAATTATTTATATTTTTAAACATACAGTCCATAATACTTCATATTCTATAGACTATATATTTTATAGAGGGTGTAAAACTCTCACATAGTTTTTAAACAAATAAAACAGTCTCCCCCCCAAAAAAACTTCCAGTGTTTTTAATATTCTCATTTTGGAGTTGAACATTTGACAAATGTGTCCATCTACCCACTGAATCATTGGTTTTGATGATATGATTTCTTACTCTTCAAGGGGTATTCTCTTGAGTTTGATAGCTTCTGATGAAAATATGAAATTTGAGAAGAATAACCTGAGCTGAGACAGGTAATCAGCGTTATTCCAGGCTCTGAAGATAAGTACCCCCATCTTGTCCTCAGATTGATGATTTACTTATCGAAAAGCACTGGGGAAAAGTGAAGACTATCACAAGTGATTGAGGAGATGAGCATAAAGGATAAAAGGGTCATAAATAAAGAGTTTAACCTGAGCACTATACTCCCCAAATATCCACTGTTATTTGAAAGAGATGGAGGATAAAGATAAAACACACATCCACACACACTGACAACAGTGCAGTATGATGCAAGTGTTGAAAAGAAAGAAAAAAAAAAAGAGTGTAGTTAGTATTTGGAAAATTGTAATGTAGATGATAAGCAAGTGATGTAAAATTTGTTTAAAAGAAAATAGTAGGATTCTGTTAGCAGCAAAATGAGAGCCTACATGGCAGCAGAAAATTTCCATGTCATGTTTCAGTATCTTTCCACTTTAGGTTACAAAAGTTATAGCTGAAAATCTTTAGGAACTCACTAAAATGTTTGCATGCTTTTATTCTGTATCCTAAAGAAGAAAAACTGGATGATATTTCACAATTTATCTATGTGTGTTTCTGTTTCTCTGGTCTCTAAAAGGGAATAGAGCTATGGAAAGAGAAAAACTTAACAAGCATTATTTAGAGTGTCTCCTACTTCTTATGCTTTTCTTTAAAAGGAAGTGGTTGGGGAGGTGGTGATTATAAAGGGACTTCAGATTGGATTAGAAAATGCTTTTGAGACTCATGTTAATGTTTAATTTTTTGCTTGGTATTGCTTTTTAAAGAAAAATTCCATTTATCTCAGAATATCTGTCATTTTAAAGAGGAAACTAATGTTTCTTCATGTTTTTTATTCTACTTTACATAAAAGCTATAGTTTTTTCCATTGGAAAATGAAAAATAAATTACAAAGTATGATATTTCAACAGAGCTTATCATTTCATATTTTAATTTATGGTACATTTTGAACACAATTACAACTATGCAAAATATCCCTTTAAGACAGAAAAATTGGCATCTAAAATTAAGGAAACTTTGAAGCTGATTTGAGTGTGGTTCTTAGATTTTTTAGGTGCTTCTCTGGTGGCTTAGATGGTAAAGAATATGCCCACAATGGGGAAGACCTGGGTTTGAACCCTGGGTCGAGAAGAATCCTTGTAGAAGAGTATGACAACGCATGACAGTATTCTTGCCTGGAGAAATCCATGGACAGAGGAGCCTGGACTTCTACAGTTCATGGGGTCACAAAGATTTGGACAAAATTGAGCAACTAATACTTATATTTTTATAGAGCTTTGAAATTCCAATATCATCTCTTCCAAAATAAATGAAATTCTAGGTCATATCTCACTGTATTAAGAGACAAAGCAATTCAAATTTAAAAATGCACAACATTTTAAGAGTGACATATTTAATAAAAAGCAATTACCAGGGTAAAATAAATGAATTTATAAAAAAAAGTTTTAGAAAGTCACCTTCTATTTGAAAAACAATTTTGTGTAACAAGGTATTCGCATAAGAAAGGAAATTCTTTGGCCATAATCAAATTTTAATTTGACATTGATCTTCTGGAAAATTAGTGAACTATATCACTAAAGATAGTAGCAAGCAGGTTCTGTTGTTATTTTATGTGTGAAACACAGTAAATTTATCTATGTGTGTTTCTGTTTCTCTGGTCTCTAAAAGGGAATAGAGCTATGGAAAGAGAAAAACTTAACAAGCATTATTTAGAGTGTCTCCTACTTCTTATGCTTTTCTTTAAAAGGAAGTGGTTGGGGAGGTGGTGATTATAAAGGGACTTCAGATTGGATTAGAAAATGCTTTTGAGACTCATGTTAATGTTTAATTTTTTGCTTGGTATTGCTTTTTAAAGAAAAATTCCATTTATCTCAGAATATCTGTCATTTTAAAGAGGAAACTAATGTTTCTTCATGTTTTTTATTCTACTTTACATAAAAGCTATAGTTTTTTCCATTGGAAAATGAAAAATAAATTACAAAGTATGATATTTCAACAGAGCTTATCATTTCATATTTTAATTTATGGTACATTTTGAACACAATTACAACTATGCAAAATATCCCTTTAAGACAGAAAAATTGGCATCTAAAATTAAGGAAACTTTGAAGCTGATTTGAGTGTGGTTCTTAGATTTTTTAGGTGCTTCTCTGGTGGCTTAGATGGTAAAGAATATGCCCACAATGGGGAAGACCTGGGTTTGAACCCTGGGTCGAGAAGAATCCTTGTAGAAGAGTATGACAACGCATGACAGTATTCTTGCCTGGAGAAATCCATGGACAGAGGAGCCTGGACTTCTACAGTTCATGGGGTCACAAAGATTTGGACAAAATTGAGCAACTAATACTTATATTTTTATAGAGCTTTGAAATTCCAATATCATCTCTTCCAAAATAAATGAAATTCTAGGTCATATCTCACTGTATTATTAGACAAAGCAATTCAAATTTAAAAATGCACAACATTTTAAGAGTGACATATTTAATAAAAAGCAATCACCAGGGTAAAATAAATGAATTTATAAAAAAAAGTTTTAGAAAGTCACCTTCTATTTGAAAAACAATTTTGTGTAACAAGGTATTCGCATAAGAAAGGAAATTCTTTGGCCATAATCAAATTTTAATTTGACATTGATCTTCTGGAAAATTAGTGAACTATATCACTAAAGATAGTAGCAAGCAGGTTCTGTTGTTATTTTATGTGTGAAACACAGTAAAATCTATCAACATCAAATATCTTATTTATTGTGAAAACCATAAAATTCCAGGCTAAAGATATATGCATAGGACGTAGATTTAGATTTAGATTTGGGGGTGAGAGAAAAAGAAAGAGACAGACACAGAGAGAAATTTTGCCAGCTAACTAGGTGGCTCAGTGGTAAAGAATTTCCCTGCCAATGCAGGGGGTGTAGAAGAAATGGGTTCAATCCCTGAGTCAGGAAGATCTGGAGAAGGAAATAGCAACCCACCTTCACTATTGTTGCCTGAGAAATTCCACACAGAAAAGAGACTGGCAGACTATATTATATAGGGTCAAAATATTCTAAGACAACTGCTCACACACACACACAGGGTTTACTGGTGTGTGCAGATCATTTTATGATTTTGAGGCATCTCATGTTTTTGTAAAATCTTATAAGGTTATATCGTGTATTAGGATTCTTTGGAGAGACTTACTAATATGAGAGAGAGAGAGAGAGAAACTTACAAGAATTGTCTCACCCTGAAGTTGTGGAGGCTGGGAAGTCCTACAATCTGCTATATATAAACTAGAGAACCAAGAAGGCTGGTGGTGTAATTCAGTTTGGGTCTGAATGTCAGCAGAGCTCATAGTGTAATCCATAGTCCATGGCTAGAAACCTGAGAAACTGACGTTGCCAGTGTTGAGTCTCAGCATTTGAAGTCCCAAGAACCAGCGGATCTGACGCTTAAAGCCTGGGAAAGATAGACTTCCTGACTCAAAAAGAAACAGGGAATTCATCTCCCTTTCTTTTTTCTTTTATTTGAGCCCTGAATGGTTTGGCGATGTCCACTCACATTGGTGGGGATGGACCTTAACTCTGTTTCCAGAATCAAATGCTAATCACTTTCGAAATCATCTTAATAGATGGACCCAGAAATAACATTTTACTAGCTATCTGGGCATTCCTTAGCCTCGTCAGGTTGACACATGAACGTAACCATCAGATATAACCAGTTAATAGTCATTGAACTCACATGTCAAATTCAAAAATTTCCTTTTACAATCCTTGAGCATCATTTAAAATATTGTTCTGTCTACATGAAAAAGTTTGATAGAACATGACTATCTAAAAAGGATTAAAATTGTAATAACTACAAATATAGAAACACACTTGCGCCAAAAAGTGCAGGAAGCCTCAGAAGAAAATGATAGATAATTCTTCCCTTCTGAAATGTAAAGATTATTTTATATATCTTCTATGGAGAAAATTCTGACAATATTTACCAAAGGCCTTAAACTTACTCATAGCTTTTTCCCAGTGATTATTCCTCTTAAAGTATGTATAAAATTATATAATGTAGCATTTTTTGTAACAGGAAACAATCATAACCTAAACTTTTACCAATAGTCATTCATTGAATGAATTGATGTAGTCAAAAAATCAACACTCTAGAGTCATCATAATAATGATATTTATGTGATTTGTCAATATGGAAGGCATCTCATGTTTTGTAAAATCTTATAAGGTTATAACGTGTATTAGAATTATATGGAGAGACTTACTAATATGAGAGAGAGAGAGAGAGAAACTTACAAGAATTGTCTCACCCTGAAGTTGTGGAGGCTGGGAAGTCCTACAATCTGCTGTATATAAACTAGAGAACCAAGAAGGCTGGTGGTGTAATTCAGTTTGGGTCTGAATGTCAGCAGAGCTCATAGTGTAATCCATAGTCCATGGCTAGAAACCTGAGAAACTGACGTTGCCAGTGTTGAGTCTCAGCATTTGAAGTCCCAAGAACCAGCGGATCTGACGCTTAAAGCCTGGGAAAGATAGACTTCCTGACTCAAAAAGAAACAGGGAATTCATCTCCCTTTCTTTTTTCTTTTATTTGAGCCCTGAATGGTTTGGCCGATGTCCACTCACATTGGTGAGGATGGACCTTAACTCTGTTTCCAGAATCAAATGCTAATCACTTTCGAAATCATCTTAATAGATGGACCCAGAAATAACATTTTACTAGCTATCTGGGCATTCCTTAGCCTCGTCAGGTTGACACATGAACGTAACCATCAGATATAACCAGTTAATAGTCATTGAACTCACATGTCAAATTCAAAAATTTCCTTTTACAATCCTTGAGCATCATTTAAAATATTGTTCTGTCTACATGAAAAAGTTTGATAGAACATGACTATCTAAAAAGGATTAAAATTGTAATAACTACAAATATAGAAACACACTTGCGCCAAAAAGTGCAGGAAGCCTCAGAAGAAAATGATAGATAATTCTTCCCTTCTGAAATGTAAAGATTATTTTATATATCTTCTATGGAGAAAATTCTGACAATATTTACCAAAGGCCTTAAACTTACTCATAGCTTTTTTCCCAGTGATTATTCCTCTTAAAGTATGTATAAAATTATATAATGTAGCATTTTTTGTAACAGGAAACAATCATAACCTAAACTTTTACCAATAGTCATTCATTGAATGAATTGATGTAGTCAAAAAATCAACACTCTAGAGTCATCATAATAATGATATTTATGTGATTTGTCAATATGGGAAGTCATTCACAATTTGCAGTTAAGCCATAAGTCAAAACAATTTATAAACTAGTGTAGACAATATCATCCCATATTTTGGAAAATGACTATAAAAATTACCTCCAGACGTTTTCATTTTACACAGATGTCTTATCTGATTACTTACTGTTCTTGTGACTTTGAACCTAATCTACTAACATATTGTCAACAACATTTTCTATGCTGAGGGTTAAAAAGTGAATTAAAACAACTATGATCTGTTCCTGCTTTCATGAGGCTTACCAGTCAGTGGCAATGCAGGTGTTCAATAAACAAACCAAAAAATAGAAATAAGAGGACAGGATAGTCTCTGAATTTATAATGGCAATCTTTGGAAGCCCAGACCCTAGGGTTAATTTTTATAAGGAGAAAAATAAAGTAACAATAGAAAACACTTCCAGATACTGTGATAAATAATGAAATAGGACTTAAAGACCTGCTTTCTAAACCCAGCACTGCCATTCTGTATATATCGGTGACCTTGGAAATGAAATTTAATTTTTCTAGATGTTTCTTTTTTTTGCTTAAATCAAACAATTTACTTTTCTTATTCTAGATGGACTTGATACATAGTTATATTTGTTCAAAACAACAATCTCAAAATTGCCTAAAAATTCTCCTGTATAACAAGCCTACTTATATTTGATGATAATATGCCTAGTCCTGTCTTTTTCTCTTGAGCATCATTTAAAATATTGTTCTGTCTACATGAAAAGTTTGATAGAACATGACTATCTAAAAAGGATTAAAATTGTAATAACTACAAATATAGAAACACACTTGCGCCAAAAGTGCAGGAAGCCTCAGAAGAAAATGATAGATAATTCTTCCCTTCTGAAATGTAAAGATTATTTTATATATCTTCTATGGAGAAAATTCTGACAATATTTACCAAAGGCCTTAAACTTACTCATAGCTTTTTTTCCCAGTGATTATTCCTCTTAAAGTATGTATAAAATTATATAATGTAGCATTTTTTGTAACAGGAAACAATCATAACCTAAACTTTTACCAATAGTCATTCATTGAATGAATTGATGTAGTCAAAAAATCAACACTCTAGAGTCATCATAATAATGATATTTATGTGATTTGTCAATATGGGAAGTCATTCACAATTTGCAGTTAAGCCATAAGTCAAAACAATTTATAAACTAGTGTAGACAATATCATCCCATATTTTGGAAAATGACTATAAAAATTACCTCCAGACGTTTTCATTTTACACAGATGTCTTATCTGATTACTTACTGTTCTTGTGACTTTGAACCTAATCTACTAACATATTGTCAACAACATTTTCTATGCTGAGGGTTAAAAAGTGAATTAAAACAACTATGATCTGTTCCTGCTTTCATGAGGCTTACCAGTCAGTGGCAATGCAGGTGTTCAATAAACAAACCAAAAAATAGAAATAAGAGGACAGGATAGTCTCTGAATTTATAATGGCAATCTTTGGAAGCCCAGACCCTAGGGTTAATTTTTATAAGGAGAAAAATAAAGTAACAATAGAAAACACTTCCAGATACTGTGATAAATAATGAAATAGGACTTAAAGACCTGCTTTCTAAACCCAGCACTGCCATTCTGTATATATCGGTGACCTTGGAAATGAAATTTAATTTTTCTAGATGTTTCTTTTTTTTGCTTAAATCAAACAATTTACTTTTCTTATTCTAGATGGACTTGATACATAGTTATATTTGTTCAAAACAACAATCTCAAAATTGCCTAAAAATTCTCCTGTATAACAAGCCTACTTATATTTGATGATAATATGTCTAGTCCTGTCTTTTTCTCTTGGCTTTATTTTCAGTATTCCTTGCTTTCTTTCAAAAAATGTTTTAAAATATTGAATAGAGCATATACAGATAAAAAATACATAAGGTAAAGGTGTATGCCTAATCAAGTTATTATAAAATGAAAAAGCAGTTAGGTGCCACCTAAATAGAAAAACCAAAAGTCATGCATACCCAGTCTACAATCTTGACATTTTAAAATAATGATTCCTAGTTTGTTCTTGTAATTTTACCATCTTTCTGTTTTCTTTCACTCTTTTATGTATACATTTTGTTTGTTGTTATTTAGGTGAGCTGGGTCTTAGTTGTGGCACACAGAATCTGTGTTGCATCATGTGGTATCTTTTGTTGCAGTGCATGGATTCTCTAGTTGTGGCTGCAGTCATTGTGGTTTCAGTTATGGCATATGGGCGTAGCTGTTCCTCAATATATGGGATCTTAATTCTCCAACCGAGAATCAAACCCAAAATCCCTGCATAGCAATGCAGGCTCTTAACCACTGGACCATCAGGGTAGCCCTTACATACTTTTTTTTTTTTTTTTTTCATGTTTACTTGCTATTACTTTCAGTGTTCTTCACTCTTTAACTCTTAAGTGGTATTGTAAATGGTTGTGACATACATTTGTGAATAGTATCACATCCTGGTTGCTGTTGTTTACTTTCTAAGTTGTATCTGATTCTCTTTTTTTTTTAAAACATTTATTTATTTATTTATTTATTTTGGCGTGGGGGGGGGCGGGTTAGGGAGGGACGGGGTGGGCAGGCCACTTCTACTGGTCTTTCATTTATCTATTTTCATTCGGCTTTGTTTTTTGGCTCTTGTGGGCCTCCCATCGCGGTGGCGTCTGTCGTTGCAGAGCACCGGCTCTGGGCGCATGCGCTCCAGAGCTCCGGCTCGGTGATTGGACACATCAGTCCAGCTGCTCCGCGGCACGTGGGATCTTCCCAGGCCAGGGATCGAACCGCGCCCCTTGCACTGCAAGGCAGTGTCCTCACCCACTGGACCATCAGGGAAGCCCTATTTAAATTGTATCTGATTCTTTTGCAACCCTATGTGCTGTAGTCCACCAAAGCCCTCTGTTTATGGGATTTCCCAGGCAAGAATACTGAAGAGGGTTGCTATTTCCTTCTCCAGGGAATCTTCCTGACCTAGGGACTGAACTCAAATCTACTATTTGTCAGGCAGATTCTTCACCACTGGGCCACCAGGACAGCCCTAATCACATCCTTATTGTATTTAGTAATTCAGTAATTTGAGAAACAAGGAACAAATGAGCTTATTCTTTTTACTTCTGTCCTAAAATGTATTTTAACTTTGCCTATGTTTAAAACCCTATAAGCAATTATTCTATACAAGTAATGTTTGTTTAGAGTAATAGTTTGTTGTTATTTAGGTGAGCTGGGTCTTAGTTGTGGCACACAGAATCTGTGTTGCATCATATGGTATCTTTTGTTGCAGTGCATGGATTCTCTAGTTGTGGCTGCAGTCATTGTGGTTTCAGTTATGGCATATGGGCGTAGCTGTTCCTCAATATATGGGATCTTAATTCTCCAACCGAGAATCAAACCCAAAATCCCTGCATAGCAATGCAGGCTCTTAACCACTGGACCATCAGGGTAGCCCTTACATACTTTTTTTTTTTTTTTTCATGTTTACTTGCTATTACTTTCAGTGTTCTTCACTCTAACTCTTAAGTGGTATTGTAAATGGTTGTGACATACATTTGTGAATAGTATCACATCCTGGTTGCTGTTGTTTACTTTCTAAGTTGTATCTGATTCTCTTTTTTTTTTAAACATTTATTTATTTATTTATTTATTTTGGCGTGGGGGGGGGCGGGTTAGGGAGGGACGGGGTGGGCAGGCCACTTCTACTGGTCTTTCATTTATCTATTTTCATTCGGCTTTGTTTTTTGGCTCTTGTGGGCCTCCCATCGCGGTGGCGTCTGTCGTTGCAGAGCACCGGCTCTGGGCGCATGCGCTCCAGAGCTCCGGCTCGGTGATTGGACACATCAGTCCAGCTGCTCCGCGGCACGTGGGATCTTCCCAGGCCAGGATCGAACGCGCCTTGCACTGCAAGGCAGTGTCCTCACCCACTGGACCATCAGGGAAGCCCTATTTAAATTGTATCTGATTCTTTTGCAACCCTATGTGCTGTAGTCCACCAAAGCCCTCTGTTTATGGGATTTCCCAGGCAAGAATACTGAAGAGGGTTGCTATTTCCTTCTCCAGGGAATCTTCCTGACCTAGGGACTGAACTCAAATCTACTATTTGTCAGGCAGATTCTTCACCACTGGGCCACCAGGACAGCCCTAATCACATCCTTATTGTATTTAGTAATTCAGTAATTTGAGAAACAAGGAACAAATGAGCTTATTCTTTTTACTTCTGTCCTAAAATGTATTTTAACTTTGCCTATGTTTAAAACCCTATAAGCAATTATTCTATACAAGTAATGTTTGTTTAGAGTTATAGTTTGTTTATAACTTTTTCTTGCCTTTCTATCCCTCATACATCCCCAAACCTTTATCTATAATCTCTTATAAGGAAAAAAAAAAATATTTCCTTTGTTGCAGATATGCAGATGACTAATCGTTATTGTTTTTTTTCTGAACTTGTTTTGATTGCACCTTCAGTTTATGAAACGTAGTTTTCTTTTTTTTTTTAATTTTTTGACCTCTTTTTATTGATTTTTATTCATTTATTTTTGTTCATTTATTTATCCATCTTTATTTTTCTGCCTGTGTGGGCCTCTCATTTCAGTGACCTCTCTGGTTGCAGAGCACCAGCTCTGGGTGCATATTCTCCAGAGTGTTGGCTCATAATTGGACACACTTGTCTGGCTGCTCCACGACATTCCAGGGTTCGAACCAGTGCTCCTCGCACTGCAAGACAGACTCTTTACCCACTGGACCACCAGGGAAGCCTTGAAACATTGTTTTCTGAAGAAATATTTTCTCTCAGAACTTTCATATTGTAATTTAATGTTGGTAACAATATTGGCTACTATTGAGATGTTTTTCTTTAGATTTAGTTTTCAGAAGGTTTAGTCTGATGTATCCTAGGGTAAATTTCTTGCATTGATCCATCTTAGTGTTTGTAAATTTCTTCAATGTGAAGTTATATTTCTTTCACAAATTTTAAAAAATTGTCAGCCATTATGTTTTCTTACACTCTCTCCTCTCTCCCTTGAAAATTCTCATAGGTATTCTCCTTATGTATTCCCTGTCACTATCTTTGTCTTCCATATATTTCTTTCTTTTTTTGATATGCCTCACTCTGTATAAGTGCTTCTTGATATCATATTCAGGTTAGAAATGTCTTCTATCTTCTTTTAACTTATCCTCTGGTCACTTACTGTTAGTATTAATATTTTTCAGTTATAATGTTTTATTTCTTATCTGAAATTATCACTTTTGTCTTTTTGTTCTTGAATATCTTAATTATCAGCTCACTAATGAAAATGGCAACCCACTTCATATGGTTGCCTGGAGAATTCCATGGAAGAGGAGCCTAGCCCATGTGACCATGGCATCACCATGGTCATGAGTGTGAAACTATTACTCACTCACTCAATGAAATGATTGTTAATTCTCAGCACTTTTTATTAATCCAAATATTGTATGCTAGACATTCATTCATGCAAATTTAATTCTGTATACTTTTCAGTTGTTTTTGAATATGATCCCTTGGGGTTTGTTTTGTTATTGCTGGTAATTCATGTAAGATGTTATTAGCCCTCAGATGAGTTGTTTAAAAAAGATGTATAGTCTTATATAGATCTCTGTTTCATTGTCTCATTTTAATTCCTTCTTCTTCCTTATTGATAACTTCTTAAAATTCATTTTTAATCAGAGGATAATTATTTTACAATGTTGTGTTTGTTTCTGCCATATAGTAAGTGAATCAGCAGTAAGTATACATATGTCCCCTCCCTCCTGAAACTCCTCCCTACAGCTCTGGGTGCATATTCTCCAGAGTGTTGGCTCATAATTGGACACACTTGTCTGGCTGCTCCACGACATTCCAGGGTTCGAACCAGTGCTCCTCGCACTGCAAGACAGACTCTTTACCCACTGGACCACCAGGGAAGCCTTGAAACATTGTTTTCTGAAGAAATATTTTCTCTCAGAACTTTCATATTGTAATTTAATGTTGGTAACAATATTGGCTACTATTGAGATGTTTTTCTTTAGATTTAGTTTTCAGAAGGTTTAGTCTGATGTATCCTAGGGTAAATTTCTTGCATTGATCCATCTTAGTGTTTGTAAATTTCTTCAATGTGAAGTTATATTTCTTTCACAAATTTTAAAAAATTGTCAGCCATTATGTTTTCTTACACTCTCTCCTCTCTCCCTTGAAAATTCTCATAGGTATTCTCCTTATATATTCCCTGTCACTATCTTTGTCTTCCATATATTTCTTTCTTTTTTTTGATATGCCTCACTCTGTATAAGTGCTTCTTGATATCATATTCAGGTTAGAAATGTCTTCTATCTTCTTTTAACTTATCCTCTGGTCACTTACTGTTAGTATTAATATTTTTCAGTTATAATGTTTTATTTCTTATCTGAAATTATCACTTTTGTCTTTTTGTTCTTGAATATCTTAATTATCAGCTCACTAATGAAAATGGCAACCCACTTCATATGGTTGCCTGGAGAATTCCATGGAAGAGGAGCCTAGCCCATGTGACCATGGCATCACCATGGTCATGAGTGTGAAGCTATTACTCACTCACTCAATGAAATGATTGTTAATTCTCAGCACTTTTTATTAATCCAAATATTGTATGCTAGACATTCATTCATGCAAATTTAATTCTGTATACTTTTCAGTTGTTTTTGAATATGATCCCTTGGGGTTTGTTTTGTTATTGCTGGTAATTCATGTAAGATGTTATTAGCCCTCAGATGAGTTGTTTAAAAAAGATGTATAGTCTTATATAGATCTCTGTTTCATTGTCTCATTTTAATTCCTTCTTCTTCCTTATTGATAACTTCTTAAAATTCATTTTTAATCAGAGGATAATTATTTTACAATGTTGTGTTTGTTTCTGCCATATAGTAAGTGAATCAGCAGTAAGTATACATATGTCCCCTCCCTCCTGAAACTCCTCCCCAACCCTCCCCATACTACCTCTCTAGGTTGTCACAGATCACTGAACTGAGCTCCCTGTGTTATACAGAAACTTCCCACTTACTATCCATTTTGCATATGGTAGTGCATATGTTTCAATGCTCTCTCTCTCAATTCCTCCTTCCCTCTCCTTCCCTGGCTATAACTACAAGTCTGTTTTCTATGTCTGTGTCTCTCTCTATTCGTTCTCAACACATAGGTTTTCCAGTATCATTTTTTTGAGATTCCATGTATATATGTTATATTTTCTCTTTCTGATGCACTTCACTCTGTATAATAGGCTCTTAAAACATTATTTTGTGATTCAAAACATATTTTTACTTTATTTCTTTTTTCATTTTTTGTCCTTAACTCTATTTATTCTATCATTTTAAATTTAAAACTATCTATTTTGGATAGAGAAGAGAGGGACAGAATATAATGAAATAATCCTCTGTATCTGTCCTCTATTAATAATACAACTCACATCACAACAATGTGCTTTTTTTCATGCTCTGAACTATGCCAAAATAACTACTTTGCCCTTCACTTTCCCAAAGGTCTCAGCTAACTGAATATACTTAAATTCTCTGCTTATCCCTTGACTCTCTTATATGTTCCTCTTAGTCAATCTTCAATTTATAATATAGTGTCCTTCATGGTTAGATCAGTTTAAGGAACCAAGCAAAACATGTAAAGTGTTAAATTAGAATACATAAAACAATAGAGCAGCAGTTAAAATTGCGTGTACCATATAAAAACTATGAGCCTTAAAGTATCACCCCATTAGAAAAGACCAATTAAAAGACCTGGTTTTTCATTCTTCCCTGACGGTCATTAGACCCGAGGTTTAGCAGATTGTGAATTACCTATACACTACTGCATGTTTCAAAAATAAACCTAATTCTTTCCTAACACCAAAATTATATAGATCTCTGTTCATTGTCTCATTTTAATTCCTTCTTCTTCCTTATTGATAACTTCTTAAAATTCATTTTAATCAGAGGATAATTATTTTACAATGTTGTGTTTGTTTCTGCCATATAGTAAGTGAATCAGCAGTAAGTATACATATGTCCCCTCCCTCCTGAAACTCCTCCCCAACCCTCCCCATACTACCTCTCTAGGTTGTCACAGATCACTGAACTGAGCTCCCTGTGTTATACAGAAACTTCCCACTTACTATCCATTTTGCATATGGTAGTGCATATGTTTCAATGCTCTCTCTCTCAATTCCTCCTTCCCTCTCCTTCCCTGGCTATAACTACAAGTCTGTTTTCTATGTCTGTGTCTCTCTCTATTCGTTCTCAACACATAGGTTTTCCAGTATCATTTTTTTGAGATTCCATGTATATATGTTATATTTTCTCTTTCTGATGCACTTCACTCTGTATAATAGGCTCTTAAAACATTATTTTGTGATTCAAAACATATTTTTACTTTATTTCTTTTTTCATTTTTTGTCCTTAACTCTATTTATTCTATCATTTTAAATTTAAAACTAGCTATTTTGGATAGAGAAGAGAGGGACAGAATATAATGAAATAATCCTCTGTATCTGTCCTCTATTAATAATACAACTCACATCACAACAATGTGCTTTTTTTCATGCTCTGAACTATGCCAAAATAACTACTTTGCCCTTCACTTTCCCAAAGGTCTCAGCTAACTGAATATACTTAAATTCTCTGCTTATCCCTTGACTCTCTTATATGTTCCTCTTAGTCAATCTTCAATTTATAATATAGTGTCCTTCATGGTTAGATCAGTTTAAGGAACCAAGCAAAACATGTAAAGTGTTAAATTAGAATACATAAAACAATAGAGCAGCAGTTAAAATTGCGTGTACCATATAAAAACTATGAGCCTTAAAGTATCACCCCATTAGAAAAGACCAATTAAAAGACCTGGTTTTTCATTCTTCCCTGACGGTCATTAGACCCGAGGTTTAGCAGATTGTGAATTACCTATACACTACTGCATGTTTCAAAAATAAACCTAATTCTTTCCCTAACACCACAAAATTCCAAACTAAGATTTTACATATCACTTGAATATTTATAATTATATAGGCAGGTATTAAATAAGAATCAAAAAGAGAACATATTGCTGTATAAAAGTATCTTTAATGTTAACTTTGTGTCAGCTTCCCAGGTTGCTTGTTGTTGTCTTTGCCACAATGCTCACCGACCGTTTTCCCAAATCCATAGATAGTGTCTTTGCTGCTTAGTTATCTTCAGACTGTTATGACTGTCATCAGAAACAAGTCTGCTTCTAGCCTTGGAAGCAGGCTTATGTGTGTTTGATGAAGGGTTTTTATGTTGTCTAAGTTATTATATAAGGACTGCAGAACTGTCACGTAAGAATGGGAGAAAGAGTAGATGACTGAGCACAGAATTACAATCCATTAATTAGGATAGCTGCTGGTATTTAGGTGATAATAAGACAACAGAAAAAAAAGAGAATGGAATAGATAAAATAGGAGTTAAAATTCAATTTTTTTCTCCAAGTGAAAAAATATTAGTGAGAATGAAAGTAAAGTTGACTGAAACATCATTTTTTTCCCCAAGTCTCTTAGCTCTTGCTTAAATCCTACTGCTTATCTAGGCTCTTGAGTCTAGAGAGTGGCATTGATTATCAGACAAAGTTCTCAGAATATGACTGCTTAACTGTATCTTTCTAGAAACGCTGTATAATAAGTTGATGCAGTAGATTTTTAGCATAGACATCATATCAAAACCCTTTTACAGTATTTTTTTTTAAAGATTTATTTATTTATTTATTTTTGGGGGCGGGGATCAGGTTGGGGAGGGAGGGGAGCGGGAGGGCCACTTCTATTGGTCTTTCATTTCTCTAGTTTCATCCGTCTTTGTTCTTTGGCTCCTGTGGGCCTCTCATCACGGTGGCGTCTGTCGCTGCAGAGCACTGGCTCTGGGCGCATGCGCTCCAGAGCTCCGACTCGGTGATTGGACACATCGTTCCAGCCGCTCCGCGGCACACGGGATCTTCCCAGGCCAGGAATCTAACTGGCACCCCTTGCACTGCAAGGTGGTGTCCTTACCCACTGGACCACCAGGGGAAGCCCCACAGTATTTTTACAAACTGTTATCCCATAGGTCTGTCCTCCAGTTTATAAAATTCCAGTGATTGTTGCTTTCCTGTGTTGTCAGGAAAACAAAGATTACTTGTCTTTAAGAATCTCAAGAAAATTTTTTCACTTAGAATTTCCACCTCAAGTAAAAATAAAAAGTGTTTATCCTACCAAAAGTCATATTGTTTAAAATCCTCTAAGGTTATGATTGTATTTATAACCGTTCCTGACTTAGTTCTATCAAGTTACTTTTCCAACCCTTGTTCTTTCAACAAGTATTTGTCATGTGAGCAGGTAGCTCTAAGATCATGTCACATAGAAGCAAAGGCTGAGACCTAAATACATAAGTGATTTTTGAAAGTCCTTCCAGGAAAAACTCATAAAGAAGTGAGAGAAATATAAACAGAGAAGTAAAGACTAAGGTAACATGTAATTAAGGTGAAAGCTAACCTCTCTGAGCCCATGAGTAGCTCTGGAGCAAAGATCCTGCTCACATATAAGGGAAATGAGTTCAATTACTGATCAGAAGTTGCCTAAGAGTGAGAAGAGAGCGAGAAAGAGATACAGGACTCATAACTTCCCAAGCATTCCTTATTGGGGGCAATTTTGGATGATGGAAGCAAGCATGTGCCATTAGCTTTTAAGATCTCAAACAACTAGCAATGGGAATGGTAGCCTTGTAACAAAAGTCTGGGTGAGGCATCAGCAGTATCTGCTTAAAGACAGAACAGGGGCAGTGACAGTTGACAAAGACTTCATTTATTTTCCTTAAGGGTCACAGATGAGTCTAGTGAGCAGTTTACATCTTTGTATATATAGCAGTCATCTTTTACCACCACAAACATCTACAGATAGATGAAATTGGCACACCAAGAATCTTATTTCAAATGTCATTAGTTAGATTTATTCATAATTTCCTGTAAATACAACATCACACTCATGTACTGTATGAAACTAGAGAAAAAGAGAAACAGCCCCAAGTTTAGTTATCTAATTATTCCTTAATCACAAGATAGGAAAAAATATTGCTAAACAGAAGACGTTCTCAATGGCTCACAGAAGAAAACTTAAAAAAGGATGATGAGACATGTAGTCAAGTTGACTTTGAAATATCTTCAATAGCACACATTAGTCACTTAAGTTGGGGACAGAGTCATGCCAGAAATATATGAAAAATACTTCTTTATTCCTACATGATAATCTAGATGTCTTAGGGGTACATAAATGTACTCTTCCAAAGAAACTAATTATCCAGTAATTTTCTGTGTTCAAACTGTTGGTAATAATTTGGAGAAAAAAAATCCTCTGTCTATCTTATTCAATATGATCAAAATGCACAAAATATGGAATACAGACAATATCATTAGCTACTCAATTTAGTCAAAATACTTACAATAGACAATAGATTATGAGAAGGAACAATGGCATAATATTTCTTTGACGTTTAAATATAAATGCTTTGGGGGAAAATTAGATTATTTTGAGAATGGATCAACCATGAATTTCATATGTAAAGACTAAGGTAACAGTAATTAAGGTGAAAGCTAACCTCTCTGAGCCCATGAGTAGCTCTGGAGCAAAGATCCTGCTCACATATAAGGGAAATGAGTTCAATTACTGATCAGAAGTTGCCTAAGAGTGAGAAGAGAGCGAGAAAGAGATACAGGACTCATAACTTCCCAAGCATTCCTTATTGGGGGCAATTTTGGATGATGGAAGCAAGCATGTGCCATTAGCTTTTAAGATCTCAAACAACTAGCAATGGGAATGGTAGCCTTGTAACAAAAGTCTGGGTGAGGCATCAGCAGTATCTGCTTAAAGACAGAACAGGGGCAGTGACAGTTGACAAAGACTTCATTTATTTTCCTTAAGGGTCACAGATGAGTCTAGTGAGCAGTTTACATCTTTGTATATATAGCAGTCATCTTTTACCACCACAAACATCTACAGATAGATGAAATTGGCACACCAAGAATCTTATTTCAAATGTCATTAGTTAGATTTATTCATAATTTCCTGTAAATACAACATCACACTCATGTACTGTATGAAACTAGAGAAAAAGAGAAACAGCCCCAAGTTTAGTTATCTAATTATTCCTTAATCACAAGATAGGAAAAAATATTGCTAAACAGAAGACGTTCTCAATGGCTCACAGAAGAAAACTTAAAAAAGGATGATGAGACATGTAGTCAAGTTGACTTTGAAATATCTTCAATAGCACACATTAGTCACTTAAGTTGGGGACAGAGTCATGCCAGAAATATATGAAAAATACTTCTTTATTCCTACATGATAATCTAGATGTCTTAGGGGTACATAAATGTACTCTTCCAAAGAAACTAATTATCCAGTAATTTTCTGTGTTCAAACTGTTGGTAATAATTTGGAGAAAAAAAATCCTCTGTCTATCTTATTCAATATGATCAAAAATGCACAAAATATGGAATACAGACAATATCATTAGCTACTCAATTTAGTCAAAATACTTACAATAGACAATAGATTATGAGAAGGAACAATGGCATAATATTTCTTTGACGTTTAAATATAAATGCTTTGGGGGAAAATTAGATTATTTTGAGAATGGATCAACCATGAATTTCATATTTCATATGAATATATATATGTGTGTATCTATCTATCTATGGGCTTCCCTAGTGACTCAGTGGTAAAGAATCTGCCTCCAGTGAAGGAGACCTTGGTTTAGTCCCTGGGTTGGGAAGGTCCACTGGAAGGGGACAGGGCACTCTGGTACTCTTACCTGGAGAATTCCATGGACAGAGGAGCCTGGTGGGCTACAGTCCATAGGGTCACGCAGAATCAGACTGACTGAAGTGACTAAGCAACAACAAAAGTATATATAGATAGATACAGATACAGATATGGATATGGATAGGGACAGAGACAGAGATAGAGGTAGAGATAGAGATAGTGATAGAGACAGAGATGGAGATACCCCCTGATGGTCTAATCCTTAGTATTCAGCCGTCTCACCACCATGTCCTGGATTTGATTTCCAGTTAAGAAAGCCTTCCTTCTTGGACTTCCCTGGTGGCTCAGTGATAAAAAAATCAGCTTGCAATGCAGGAGACCATGGGTTCAATCCCCAAGTTGGGAAGATCCCCTAGAGAAGGAATTGGTAACCTACTCAGACTATAGTCCATGGGGCCACAAAAGAGTCGTAGTGACTAAAGAAAAACAACCAATATGTGTGTGTGTGTGTGTGTGTGTGTTTGTTTGTGTGTGTGTGTGTGTGTGTGTGAAGAGAGAGACAGAATGTGTATATTTTTAAAAGCCAAGTTTTAATCATGCCTATATTAAAGGAGTGGAGTAAAACAGACTATGTACAGAGTGTGTTCATTTAAGGATGGTCTATCTTCCTATCCAATATGTTTTTATGGCTCATTCTTAAATGGACAATTTAATCAGAGGTTTAAAAAATGAAGCTAGTAAAGGTTCTGCAATAGAATCTATCCAGTTTCCCAACACCGAGCTATTTAGCTTAGGTGTTTCTGTAGCTGTGAAAACAGTGTCAGGTTTGATTTTGTTTATTGTGCCATAGGGACCCACCACAGCTCATGGCTTCAGACAAAGCAGCATCTGGCATGGTGTAGTGGGAGAGAGAAATTCTACTTGCAGACTACTAAAATGTTAGCTATCACGAACCTGCTCGGCCTTTCCCATTCTCCCTTCTGCATTGTACTTTTGTCTTTCTCTATTTATTCACATTTTAAATGGATCAAAAGACCCATTAATTGAAGTACCCTAAACATCAAAGAGAGAAATGATTTACAGCAATTAGTGCATTTGAAGGAGACCTTGGTTTAGTCCCTGGGTTGGGAAGGTCCACTGGAAGGGGACAGGGCACTCTGGTACTCTTACCTGGAGAATTCCATGGACAGAGGAGCCTGGTGGGCTACAGTCCATAGGGTCACGCAGAATCAGACTGACTGAAGTGACTAAGCAACAACAAAAGTATATATAGATAGATACAGATACAGATATGGATATGGATAGGGACAGAGACAGAGATAGAGGTAGAGATAGAGATAGTGATAGAGACAGAGATGGAGATACCCCCTGATGGTCTAATCCTTAGTATTCAGCCGTCTCACCACCATGTCCTGGATTTGATTTCCAGTTAAGAAAGCCTTCCTTCTTGGACTTCCCTGGTGGCTCAGTGATAAAAAAATCAGCTTGCAATGCAGGAGACCATGGGTTCAATCCCCAAGTTGGGAAGATCCCCTAGAGAAGGAATTGGTAACCTACTCAGACTATAGTCCATGGGGCCACAAAAGAGTCGTAGTGACTAAAGAAAAACAACCAATATGTGTGTGTGTGTGTGTGTGTGTGTTTGTTTGTGTGTGTGTGTGTGTGTGTGTGAAGAGAGAGAGACAGAATGTGTATATTTTTAAAAGCCAAGTTTTAATCATGCCTATATTAAAGGAGTGGAGTAAAACAGACTATGTACAGAGTGTGTTCATTTAAGGATGGTCTATCTTCCTATCCAATATGTTTTTATGGCTCATTCTTAAATGGACAATTTAATCAGAGGTTTAAAAAATGAAGCTAGTAAAGGTTCTGCAATAGAATCTATCCAGTTTCCCAACACCGAGCTATTTAGCTTAGGTGTTTCTGTAGCTGTGAAAACAGTGTCAGGTTTGATTTTGTTTATTGTGCCATAGGGACCCACCACAGCTCATGGCTTCAGACAAAGCAGCATCTGGCATGGTGTAGTGGGAGAGAGAAATTCTACTTGCAGACTACTAAAATGTTAGCTATCACGAACCTGCTCGGCCTTTCCCATTCTCCCTTCTGCATTGTACTTTTGTCTTTCTCTATTTATTCACATTTTAAATGGATCAAAAGACCCATTTATTGAAGTACCCTAAACATCAAAGAGAGAAATGATTTACAGCAATTAGTGCATTCCTTACCAAAAGAAGATGATATCCCTTATTCTCATTCATTTTTATTCACTCAATTAAGCATTATTGAGCACTCCGTGATCCTTTAATTATACTAAACATTTTAATAATCAAATAGATCTGTGTTATTTTTTCAGAGATCACATTTGGGAGCTATGTCTTTTTTCACCTTTTATTTAGAAGTAAATAGCATCCCTTGAACCCTTTTCTTGTTAGTTGCCTTCAGCATCTACAGAAATGCACAGAAATACTAATAGGAAGATCACAATAAATTTCTGTACCAAAAATTAAGCTTTACTGGAATGAAATAGAAAGTCTGTTGTCTTTGAGTATGATTCTTTTGAACAGTGTGGTTCTTATATCTGTTTCCATTCTGCCCTAGTTGGAGCTATAATTTATTTCTGCAATTTCACACACTCAGCACTTCCATCTATAAATTATCTCCAACAAGTTTCATTTGATACTCTGAAGAATATTTGTAAATAATCACCAATCCAGCCTCCTCTAAGCAAATGTTATTTTCTAGTCATATAAACATAAATTCTACAAAAATGAAGCAGAATCAGAGCAGAGCCAGGCCAGTGCCACAGCCTTCTGAATGGCCTCAAGGGGCATTTTCTGGTGTACTGCCACTTTGTGGCTTCAGTTGTTGGCTTTGATTCTTAATAAAAGAGATGTGACTGCCAATATAAGGAACGTACCTATTCTACAAATATGTTTGCTATTTATAGTGCTTAAAAGAAGTTACAACTAATATTTTCAAGTTGGAAGGTTTCACATAAATGTACAGAAATACAACTCTTGAAAAACTGCAAGTGCTGGTGGCGGTGTTAGCTTCAAACTGCCAGCCCTTGGCAGCAGCTGAGTTCCGACTGCTTTTCTTAGTTGGCAGGGCTCACTGTGACGTCTAGTGAGCTAATACATGTCAAAATGTTACCCATTACTCCCTTCTGCATTGTACTTTTGTCTTTCTCTATTTATTCACATTTTAAATGGATCAAAAGACCCATTTATTGAAGTACCCTAAACATCAAAGAGAGAAATGATTTACAGCAATTAGTGCATTCCTTACCAAAAGAAGATGATATCCCTTATTCTCATTCATTTTTATTCACTCAATTAAGCATTATTGAGCACTCCGTGATCCTTTAATTATACTAAACATTTTAATAATCAAATAGATCTGTGTTATTTTTTCAGAGATCACATTTGGGAGCTATGTCTTTTTTCACCTTTTATTTAGAAGTAAATAGCATCCCTTGAACCCTTTTCTTGTTAGTTGCCTTCAGCATCTACAGAAATGCACAGAAATACTAATAGGAAGATCACAATAAATTTCTGTACCAAAAATTAAGCTTTACTGGAATGAAATAGAAAGTCTGTTGTCTTTGAGTATGATTCTTTTGAACAGTGTGGTTCTTATATCTGTTTCCATTCTGCCCTAGTTGGAGCTATAATTTATTTCTGCAATTTCACACACTCAGCACTTCCATCTATAAATTATCTCCAACAAGTTTCATTTGATACTCTGAAGAATATTTGTAAATAATCACCAATCCAGCCTCCTCTAAGCAAATGTTATTTTCTAGTCATATAAACATAAATTCTACAAAAATGAAGCAGAATCAGAGCAGAGCCAGGCCAGTGCCACAGCCTTCTGAATGGCCTCAAGGGGCATTTTCTGGTGTACTGCCACTTTGTGGCTTCAGTTGTTGGCTTTGATTCTTAATAAAAGAGATGTGACTGCCAATATAAGGAACGTACCTATTCTACAAATATGTTTGCTATTTATAGTGCTTAAAAGAAGTTACAACTAATATTTTCAAGTTGGAAGGTTTCACATAAATGTACAGAAATACAACTCTTGAAAAACTGCAAGTGCTGGTGGCGGTGTTAGCTTCAAACTGCCAGCCCTTGGCAGCAGCTGAGTTCCGACTGCTTTTCTTAGTTGGCAGGGCTCACTGTGACGTCTAGTTGCCCAGCTAATACATGTGAAGTTAAACCTGGCTTATTTGACTCACTTGAATATCCCACATGACTTCTGTGAAGGTGTAAGTTTAGATATCCCTCCCATGCAGATTTTGTAACTGTTATTTTTAATTTTTTGGTTTTTGATTCTATATAGTCTAAGAGAATTATTCTGCTCTTGAAACAAGTACCAATAGGTATCAGGAGTACCACAATCAAGCCTCCTGAAAAAGCAGGTGAAAATTATATTCAAAAAATCAAAATTAACTGTAGTTTGCCTTTAATTGTATATATATATATATGTATATATATTCTTGATTCATACTTTACTAATATAAATAAAATAGAAAAAGAAATTAAAAATGTAAAAATGTATTAGAAACAACAAGAAACATTTTGATTTTCTATGTTCCAGATCATTATATAATGACAAAAGGAAATTTAAAATGTATTTTAAAAGGTCAGAAATGCCATGTGCTGGTGGCACCATGTATGTATGCTATATAGATGTAACATATAGATATACATATAGATATACATAAATGTATATATGTAGACATACATAGTTCCATTGAAAATATACACATATTAGATGCCAAATCATATGTCTGCATTACCATTTTAATGGCTATGTAATATTCTCTTTTATGGATACTAAAGACTAGACTTTAATTATTAGCTGTTTAGATTTTTGTGACTGTTTTCTTGTCACTGAAGTGTTTGCTGGCCACCTCTGAAATAAATCTTTCTCATTTTTTTTTATTTCATGTTCTTGCTCTTATTTTAATAAAGCCTCCTCTAAGCAAATGTTATTTTCTAGTCATATAAACATAAATTCTACAAATGAGCCAGGGGCCAGGCCAGTGCCACAGCCTTCTGAATGGCCTCAAGGCATTTTCTGGTGTACTGCCACTTTGTGGCTTCAGTTGTTGGCTTTGATTCTTAATAAAAGATGTGACTGCCAATATAAGGAACGTACCTATTCTACACGTATGTTTGCTATTTATAGTGCTTAAAAGAAGTTACAACTAATATTTTCAAGTTGGAAGGTTTCACATAAATGTACAGAAATACAACTCTTGAAAAACTGCAAGTGCTGGTGGCGGTGTTAGCTTCAAACTGCCAGCCCTTGGCAGCAGCTGAGTTCCGACTGCTTTTCTTAGTTGGCAGGGCTCACTGTGACGTCTAGTTGCCCAGCTAATACATGTGAAGTTAAACCTGGCTTATTTGACTCACTTGAATATCCCACATGACTTCTGTGAAGGTGTAAGTTTAGATATCCCTCCCATGCAGATTTTGTAACTGTTATTTTTAATTTTTTGGTTTTTGATTCTATATAGTCTAAGAGAATTATTCTGCTCTTGAAACAAGTACCAATAGGTATCAGGGAGTACCACAATCAAGCCTCCTGAAAAAGCAGGTGAAAATTATATTCAAAAAATCAAAATTAACTGTAGTTTGCCTTTAATTGTATATATATATATATGTATATATATTCTTGATTCATACTTTACTAATATAAATAAAATAGAAAAAGAAATTAAAAATGTAAAAATGTATTAGAAACAACAAGAAACATTTTGATTTTCTATGTTCCAGATCATTATATAATGACAAAAGGAAATTTAAAATGTATTTTAAAAGGTCAGAAATGCCATGTGCTGGTGGCACCATGTATGTATGCTATATAGATGTAACATATAGATATACATATAGATATACATAAATGTATATATGTAGACATACATAGTTCCATTGAAAATATACACATATTAGATGCCAAATCATATGTCTGCATTACCATTTTAATGGCTATGTAATATTCTCTTTTATGGATACTAAAGACTAGACTTTAATTATTAGCTGTTTAGATTTTTGTGAATGTTTTCTTGTCACTGAAGTGTTTGCTGGCCACCACTGAAATAAAGCTTTCTCATAATTATTTCTGTTCTTGTTCAGTTGCTAAGTCATGTCCACCTCTTTGCAACCCTATAGCCTGTACCACACCAGGCTTCCCTGCCCTTTATTGTCTTCCTGTATTTGCTCATATTGTACAAGAGTACCCATATTTTAAAAATTGTAATCCTTATTACCAAATTTCTTTCAATTATATGGTAACGATTCCGTTTCTACCAAGTATGTAAGAAAATCTATTTTCTCTCACCATTAGAGTGATACTAGCTTTCCATTAAGAGAGGCTTACTCATTTAATAAGTTTGTTAAAACACAGAAAAATAATCTGTAAATAGTGTCTGTGTTATTTTGGTACAGAGATGTCCCCGTTAAAAATCAGTGGGCTCAGGGCTTCCCTGGTGGTCCATTACACTGTAAGGGGCACCAGTTCCATTCCTGGCTTGGGAAGAGCCCATGTGCCACAGAGCAGCTGAATTGTTGTGTCCATTTATGAGCCAGCATTCTGCAGTGCATGCACCCAGAGCCAGTGCTCTGTCGCGAGGGAGGTCACTGCAATGTGAGGCCCTCACAGGCCAAAGAATAAAGATGGAAGAAAATAAATAAACAACCACTAAAAGAGGCCAAAATTAAAAAAAAAAAAAAAATCAGTGGGCTCCAATCATTCATTTACTGTAGCAACAACAGTAGGGTAATCACTGCCTACTGGTTGAGCATGGGTTTTGGAGATAGTCTGTCCAGGTTTTAAGTCTAATAGCAATGCTATTTCAAACTACTTATTTTGTTACTCTATGCCTCATTTGGAAAACTGAAACTATTTTAGAATCAGTAATAAACCATAGGAAAGCTTTATAATTTGATAATATTTAATATATTCATGATATATATTGTCCAACTTTCCATGAAGTAGTTGTATGCAAAGACTGGTTTGCATATCTGAGGCAATGTGTTTCAGAGTGTCATAATTAGCAAACAACAGAGTTGGATTGAAGCCAAGGTCCCCATGCTTGTGAAGCTATATTTTCTTTCACTGCATCTTGATGTTTCTCCTTGCAATAGTCAGAATTCCTCCTTTAGTTGCAGACAAAATTTCTGTAAACCCTAAAGATAGTTTCAAAAAGATATTTATAACAGGTATTTAAAAATCAGTCATGCTGGTAACATTTTTTGTTAATCTTAACCAATAATTTGCTACTTTCAATTAGTTGATAATAACATATTTTAAACATAAAACGTATTTTAGTCTTTGTAAAGGAATTTTTTAAAAAACTGTCCTGTTAGGCTTTCTCTTTTATTTTTAAAGAAAAAAACATAGAAGGTAAGTCCCTGGACATTGGTTTTGGCAGTGATTCTTTTGTATCTGACACCAAAATCTAAGGCAAAGAGCAAAAAAACAAACAAAAAGGCTACATTGGACTAAAGCTTTTGCACAGCAAAGGAAATCATCAACAAAATGAAAAGGTACCTTATGAAAGAAGAGAACCTATTTGCAAACCACATATCTGATAAGGACTAATATCCAAAAAACACAACTCATTTTCTGCTCAAACAATAGAAAAAAAAAAAAAACAATTAAAAATGGGCAAAGTATCTGAATAGACATATAGATGCCCAACAAGTACATGAAAATTGTTCAGCATCACCAATCGACACAAAAATGGCAATCAAAGCACAGTGAGATATCACCTGATACCCATTAGAATGGCTATTATCAAATACCAAAAAAAAAAAATAAGAAAGAAAAACAGAAGTCTTGGTGAGTATGTGGAGAAATGGAAGCATTGTGCACTGTTGGTGGGCATGTAAATTGGTGCAGCCACTATGGAAAACACCATGGAGCTTCCTCAAACAATTAAAAGGACTACCATATGAGTTAGCAATTCCGTTTCTAGGTATTTATCTAAAGAAAACAAAAACACTATTTCAAAAAGATATGTACACATCCATGTTTATAGCAGCAATTGCTTATGATAGTCAAGATATAGAAATCACCTAAGTACCTATTAATGGATGAATGAATAATGAAGATGTGATATACAAATATATACATGTGCATACCTACACATATAGTGACATATTAGTCATTATCTCAAGTTATTATGCTAAGTGAAATAAGGTAGACAAAGTCAAATATCATGACCTCTTTATATGACATCTGAAAACCAAACAAGCTAATAGATACTATGGATGAAAAATGTTATCTGTGCTATCAGTAAACGAAGTTTATTATAGCATTCAAGCCGTCAGCCACCATAGCTGCCTGGCCTATGCACACTGAGGGGATTCAGGATGGAGAAAAACAGGATTCTGGTCCTAGATAGATGCTCATCAAAGGAATGATTTTAGTGAACCCAGACTCTTGCATATACCCATAGACAGAAAAACACTACATCCATTGACTAGAGATATCTCTCTTTTTCTGTCTTAAGTTAATAGCAGTCTTTTGGTGTTTCAGCTACCGAGTTTTTCTTATAAAACTCTAATGTCTCCTGACTTCTCTCTTACCTTTTTGCGACTGTCCTTCAGATCTATCTGAGTGGCTACTTAAGATCTCAGTAAATTCACCAAATAGAATATAATTGTCAAGTTTTAAGTTATGGATTTTTTTCAGTCGACAGGGTGGGGAAAAGATTGGTGATTGAGAGAGGGTGTGGGATACGTGAGAAATCAATGAACTTTTTATTTTAGTTTAAATAAATTAAATAAATGTTTTAAAAAGTGAGGAACTTTGCAAGAAATTCATTCAAGATCCAAATCTCTACTGATATTTGATAACAAATATTTATTTACATCTGATAGCATAATGTTTTATGGCTAGAATATCCAAGCCTGGATGAAAATACTGCTTGTGTCAAGGATTTTGCATTTGAAAAGGGTGACAAGGGGCTTTGATCCAATACTCCTTTCAGTGGTGGTATAAATACTGAGAATGAGGAATGTACTCTGGCTTCACTCTAGCTAAGGACACTGCTTAAAGACAGAGTCAAGGGCTTTCCTGGTGGTCCAGTGGGTAAAGAGTCCACCTTGCAATGAAACGGGTACTGGTTCAATCCCTCGCCCTGGAAGATCCCCTGCGCCACTGAGCGGCTGGAGCAGTGTGTCCAATTACGAGCCAGCGCTCTGGGGCGCATGCGCCCAGAGTCGGTGTTCTGCAACGAGAGAGGCCACTGCAATGAGAGGCCTACACAGGCCAAAGAATAAAGATGGATGAAAATAAATAAATAAAAAAATCAATAAAAGAGGCCAAAATTAAAAAAAAAAAAAAAAAAAAGACAGTCAAGGCTGGAAACCAGATTTTCTAATAACAAGCTTTGAGAAGCAAACAAATTATAGTTTTGGCATCAGCAATTATGGATTAACTTGTTCATTCACTATGTGGTAATTATTTGCCTAACATGTGATACACTTTCTGCATGCATTTATTAATGAACAGGAACACATAGAATTAAGAATATATCTAGGGCTTCCCCTAGTGGTCCAGTGGGTAAGGACACCGCCTTGCAGTGCAAGGGGCGCCGGTTCGATCTCTGGCCTGGGAAGATCCCACATGCCGTGGAGCGGCTGGATTGATGTGTCCAACTACCGAATCGGAGCTCTGGAGTACATGCACCCAGAGCTGGCGCTCTGCAACAACAGATGCCACCACGATGGGAGGCCCACAGAAGCCAAAGAACAAAGACGGATGAAAATAGAGAAACGCAAGACCAATAGAAGTGGCCTGCCCACTCCCTCCTCCCAACCCGACCCCCGCCCCCCAAAATAATAAATAAATAAATCTTAAAAAAAAAAAAAAGAATATATCTATTCATAGGCGGCTTGCATTTTTTTTTTTTTTTTTTTTTTTTTGGGGGGGGGGCAGGGTGGGGGGGGGGGGGGGCGGGCAGGGCACTTCTATTGGTCTTTCATTTCTCTATTTTCATCCATCTTTGTTCTTTTGGGTTTCCCGGGGCCTCCCATCGTGGTGGCCTTCGTTGCAGAGCTCTGGCTCTGGGCGCTCCAGAGCTCCGGCTGGGTAATTGGACACATCAGTCTGGCCGCTCTGCGGCACGCGGGATCTTCCCAGGCCAGGGATCAAAATGGCGTCTCTTGCACTGCAAGGCAGTGTTCTTACCCACTGGACCACCAGGGGAAGCCCAGTGGCTTGCATTTTTATGGGACACAAAATTACAAACATCAAACAGTAAGCAAAATTTGTAAATAAATGAGATAATTGCAGGTCATGATGACAGTGCATGACTATGTGTCTGTGGAGATTAGCAGTTCACAACGAGAGAGGCCACTGCAATGAGAGGCCTACACAGGCCAAAGAATAAAGATGGATGAAAATAAATAAATAAAAAAATCAATAAAAGAGGCCAAAATTAAAAAAAAAAAAAAAAAAAGACAGTCAAGGCTGGAAACCAGATTTTCTAATAACAAGCTTTGAGAAGCAAACAAATTATAGTTTTGGCATCAGCAATTATGGATTAACTTGTTCATTCACTATGTGGTAATTATTTGCCTAACATGTGATACACTTTCTGCATGCATTTATTAATGAACAGGAACACATAGAATTAAGAATATATCTAGGGCTTCCCCTAGTGGTCCAGTGGGTAAGGACACCGCCTTGCAGTGCAAGGGGCGCCGGTTCGATCTCTGGCCTGGGAAGATCCCACATGCCGTGGAGCGGCTGGATTGATGTGTCCAACTACCGAATCGGAGCTCTGGAGTACATGCACCCAGAGCTGGCGCTCTGCAACAACAGATGCCACCACGATGGGAGGCCCACAGAAGCCAAAGAACAAAGACGGATGAAAATAGAGAAACGCAAGACCAATAGAAGTGGCCTGCCCACTCCCCTCCCTCCCCAACCCGACCCCCGCCCCCCAAAATAATAAATAAATAAATCTTAAAAAAAAAAAAAAAGAATATATCTATTCATAGGCGGCTTGCATTTTTTTTTTTTTTTTTTTTTTTGGGCGGGGGTCAGGTTGGGGAGGGAGGGGAGCGGGCAGGTCACTTCTATTGGTCTTTCATTTCTCTATTTTCATCCGTCTTTGTTCTTTGGTTCCTGTGGGCCTCCCATCGTGGTGGCCGCTGTCGTTGCAGAGCTCTGGCTCTGGGCGCGCTGCAGAGCTCCGGCTCAGTAATTGGACACATCAGTCTGGCCGCTCTGCGGCACGCGGGATCTTCCCAGGCCAGGGATCAAAATGGCGTCTCTTGCACTGCAAGGCAGTGTTCTTACCCACTGGACCACCAGGGGAAGCCCAGTGGCTTGCATTTTTATGGGACACAAAATTACAAACATCAAACAGTAAGCAAAATTTGTAAATAAATGAGATAATTGCAGGTCATGATGACAGTGCATGACTATGTGTCTGTGGAGATTAGCAGTTCACAAGAAGATGGGGCTTGGAGTGGTGAAATAAGGAAATTCCTATTTTTATTACCCATTTATCCAGAAAAGAAGGGACCTGATAGATAATTTCAATGAGAAACATGCCCCCTAAATTAGTATGTCATTAAGTATGAGTAAGAAATATGTCCTGGATCGGCTGGAAATTAATCTGGAAATAATTAGTTCAGTAGCAGAATGAGAATGAAAATATAAAGTATATATTTTCATTTCCAGTAATGGCACAGTGAACATATTGCCTGAAGTGAAAAATTATACTTACCAAGAGCTTGGAAGTTTATAGCCTATAGTGCACTTTCATATGCATTACCATCAGTGACAGACAATATATAAACTAAGGCTAAGAAACATACAGAATTTTGACTAAACTCTTGCTTAAATCACTGCCAGATCTGAATATCTAACTGAGAATTTTCACTATATATATTGTATTTAACTTGATATACTTAAGCTCAGGATAAGGCATCTGGAAAAATACATTGGAGATCTAATCATATATTAATCAATTTTTAAAAGATGAATATGTTACCCCAAAAGAATTTTTTGTTTAATCCTTAACATCTACATAAAAGAAGATGCATAATTTAATTTGAGTGTGTTTTGTGACTCCAGCATTCAAAATGGCACAATATCTAAAAAAATCCAATGTTAATCTAATTTCGTTTCCATTTTCTTATTTCACTCTTGAGGTCATAGTTGCATAGAACTGAACTGAACACCAACCCATGCAAGGCTTTTGCTTTATATTTCTGTGTTCTGAATTTGTTTTATATTGTTACATTATTCCTTCCACCCTATATTCCCAATTGCATATCATATACTGCTTCTCTGAGGTACACATCAAATGCATTTTCTGAACATTCATTTAGATATCTATGTATCTTTTAAAATATAAATAAATAATATAGAAAATATAAAATATTTTATTATACTATATACTGTAATATAAGAAATATAAGTAAATATGAGAAAAATATGTTGTGGGCAAAATGTAGTATTGTGCTTCAGTTAGAATCATTGAAATTGGATGCATATAGAACATACATTCCAAATGATAAAGTTCATTGTTTTTGTATTTAGAGAGTCCTAGAACAAATCTATTAATCTCTGTATGAGGTCTCTCTTGCTGCTATAACATTACCACAAATTTGGCAACTTAAAATAACACATATTTATTATATTGTAGTTGTGCAATGTGTGGAGTTTTGACACTGAACTCAGTGGACAAAATCAAGGGTTTGCATTTCTTTCCTTTTTCATTCAAATTGCTAGAAGAATTCAGTTACTTGTGATTGTCAGCTGTGTCCATTCCTAGCCATCAGAGCTCATCTACATTCCTTAACTCATGACTTCCTTCCTCCATATTTAAAGCCAACCTTGGCAAATCAGGTCCCTTTTGTGATTAAAATCTCTAGCTTCTTTTTCCATGCTACCCCTCTGACTCAAGACAGGGAATATCCTCCAGTTTTTAAGAATTATTGTGATCATTTGGGGACTAAAAGAATCCAATACTGAGAAGAGTATGAGTGTAAAGTCAGGTCAACTTTTCAGACGGCTACTGGCAATATCTACTGAAGTTAAACAAGGTACACATCCTATTTCCAATGATAATCTAATCTCCTGCTCTTATAAAACAAACAATAGTGCAATGATACATAAAAAGCATTGCAAATGCATATATATAGATAGATAGATATCTATCTATCTATCTATCTATATAGATAGATAGATAGATAGATAGATATATACATCTGAGCATTTCTTGTCACATGTGTGAAATACTGACCATGATGTATTTAAAAAAAAAATACAAAGAGACTGTGGTAGGAGCCTACACTGTTTAAAATTCACAAATGTCTATTTGTTAGTGAATAGTATAATTCTATAAAGTTTATATACCGAAGTTTATTTTTAGATGGATACTTATATCAGCATATATCGTGCTTTCTTTTGTATATGTTTTATTTTGTGATTTTGGGTTACACTTTCAATTTACAATCAGAACAAGAAAAGATTCAGGCAAGGTAAAATCATACTTGTTCAATATACCCAGCATAGTACTAGAAGCAACTTACCAAAGTAAGAGAAATGTAATTCTTCTTCACTTGAAATAATATTTCAGAAATTATAACTTCCCCTCTTTTGCTTTTAGTACCCTCATCTCTGAACAATAAAAATACATTAGCTATCAAAATATAGTCAGGGGACACTGAAAATACATTTTGATATACTGTGCCACCTTCTATTTTAAAACAGAACATATTTTAAATTTCTTTTCATTTTAGACTCACATTTTTAAATATACATGCTCTATTAGGTAGGAAAAGCAATCTTTAAGTAGTTGCACAAAGTCAGATTTTATACAATTGCTATATGATAGATCTTTATTTTCACTAGCCATCAGAGCTCATCTACATTCCTTAACTCATGACTTCCTTCCTCCATATTTAAAGCCAACCTTGGCAAATCAGGTCCCTTTTGTGATTAAAATCTCTAGCTTCTTTTTCCATGCTACCCCTCTGACTCAAGACAGGGAATATCCTCCAGTTTTTAAGAATTATTGTGATCATTTGGGGACTAAAAGAATCCAATACTGAGAAGAGTATGAGTGTAAAGTCAGGTCAACTTTTCAGACGGCTACTGGCAATATCTACTGAAGTTAAACAAGGTACACATCCTATTTCCAATGATAATCTAATCTCCTGCTCTTATAAAACAAACAATAGTGCAATGATACATAAAAAGCATTGCAAATGCATATATATAGATAGATAGATATCTATCTATCTATCTATCTATATAGATAGATAGATAGATAGATAGATATATACATCTGAGCATTTCTTGTCACATGTGTGAAATACTGACCATGATGTATTTAAAAAAAAAATACAAAGAGACTGTGGTAGGAGCCTACACTGTTTAAAATTCACAAATGTCTATTTGTTAGTGAATAGTATAATTCTATAAAGTTTATATACCGAAGTTTATTTTTAGATGGATACTTATATCAGCATATATCGTGCTTTCTTTTGTATATGTTTTATTTTGTGATTTTGGGTTACACTTTCAATTTACAATCAGAACAAGAAAAGATTCAGGCAAGGTAAAATCATACTTGTTCAATATACCCAGCATAGTACTAGAAGCAACTTACCAAAGTAAGAGAAATGTAATTCTTCTTCACTTGAAATAATATTTCAGAAATTATAACTTCCCCTCTTTTGCTTTTAGTACCCTCATCTCTGAACAATAAAAATACATTAGCTATCAAAATATAGTCAGGGGACACTGAAAATACATTTTGATATACTGTGCCACCTTCTATTTTAAAACAGAACATATTTTAAATTTCTTTTTCATTTTAGACTCACATTTTTAAATATACATGCTCTATTAGGTAGGAAAAGCAATCTTTAAGTAGTTGCACAAAGTCAGATTTTATACAATTGCTATATGATAGATCTCTCTATTTTTCAGAAGCAGTCAGGAAGAACATAAAGTAATAATCTTCACTCAAATTCTATACTCAAAAGGTGGAAGATACAGAAAAATAGACTTTGAGGCCCAACAATTGTAGTTTGAAAAGTATTTAAAAAAATAGATCTGGATATCTTCTGTTATTTTGTTGCTGGTAGTGGTGGTTGTTTTTAATTTTTATATTATGTCTCATCCTAGCATTAGCTAAGTTCCTTATCTTTCTCATCTCAAATGGTATATGTATCTCTTTTTTTGTCTAGGCCTCACATGTTGATCCCTACATTGCTTTCTCTGTACTGCACTCTCATTTACCTGCATGAAAATTTTACTATAAATTTAATATCATATGGCATTTTCAAGCACTTCACTACTGAAAAACAGTATAGGCTAAAGAAAAAAGTAGGTAATATTTTTTTCTTGTTTTTTTTTGTTGGTGTTGTTCATAAATGTGTGGAATTTTTTAGGTAATAACCTTTCACCTGTTTCAAAGTCAGTTCTGGAAATAATACGCAGTTAATATTTCCCTGCTATACTTGTTTTCCAAACTACCCAGATTTTCCAGTTTTCTTCCTTCTTGGTTCATCCAGATTGTCCTTTCTAAAGGTAAATTTCGAGAAATATTCCATGCAAAGCAAAGAAATAAGCATACATAATTTTGCCCCCTTTTAAGAAAAATAATACACTATTAACAGATTGGCTTTAAATTAATATTGCCGGTAATTGTTTCTCTTTTTCTTTTTCTTTTGTTTTTTTTTTTAAAGATTTATTTATTTATTTATTTTGGGCGGGGATCGGGTTGGGGAGGGAGGCGAGCGGGCGGGCCACTTCTATTGGTCTTTCATTTCTCTAGTTTCATCTGTCTTTGTTCTTTGACAAATACATTAGCTATCAAAATATAGTCAGGGGACACTGAAAATACATTTTGATATACTGTGCCACCTTCTATTTTAAAACAGAACATATTTTAAATTTCTTTTCATTTTAGACTCACATTTTAAATATACATGCTCTATTAGGTAGGAAAAGCAATCTTTAAGTAGTTGCACAAAGTCAGATTTTATACAATTGCTATATGATAGATCTCTCTATTTTTCAGAAGCAGTCAGGAAGAACATAAAGTAATAATCTTCACTCAAATTCTATACTCAAAAGGTGGAAGATACAGAAAAATAGACTTTGAGGCCCAACAATTGTAGTTTGAAAAGTATTTAAAAAAATAGATCTGGATATCTTCTGTTATTTTGTTGCTGGTAGTGGTGGTTGTTTTTAATTTTTATATTATGTCTCATCCTAGCATTAGCTAAGTTCCTTATCTTTCTCATCTCAAATGGTATATGTATCTCTTTTTTTGTCTAGGCCTCACATGTTGATCCCTACATTGCTTTCTCTGTACTGCACTCTCATTTACCTGCATGAAAATTTTACTATAAATTTAATATCATATGGCATTTTCAAGCACTTCACTACTGAAAAACAGTATAGGCTAAAGAAAAAAGTAGGTAATATTTTTTTCTTGTTTTTTTTTGTTGGTGTTGTTCATAAATGTGTGGAATTTTTTAGGTAATAACCTTTCACCTGTTTCAAAGTCAGTTCTGGAAATAATACGCAGTTAATATTTCCCTGCTATACTTGTTTTCCAAACTACCCAGATTTTCCAGTTTTCTTCCTTCTTGGTTCATCCAGATTGTCCTTTCTAAAGGTAAATTTCGAGAAATATTCCATGCAAAGCAAAGAAATAAGCATACATAATTTTGCCCCCTTTTAAGAAAAATAATACACTATTAACAGATTGGCTTTAAATTAATATTGCCGGTAATTGTTTCTCTTTTTCTTTTTCTTTTGTTTTTTTTTTTAAAGATTTATTTATTTATTTATTTTGGGCGGGGATCGGGTTGGGGAGGGAGGCGAGCGGGCGGGCCACTTCTATTGGTCTTTCATTTCTCTAGTTTCATCTGTCTTTGTTCTTTGACTCCTGTGGGCCTCCCATCGCGGTGGCTCTGTCGTTGCAGAGCGCTGGCCCTGGGCGCATGCGCTCCAGAGCTCCGGCTTGGCAATTGGACACATCGGTCCAGCCGCTCCGCGGCATGTGGGATCTTCCCAGGCCAGAGATCGAAATGGCTCCCCTTGCACTGCAAGGCAGTGTCCTTACCCACTGGACCACCAGGGGAAGCGGGGAAGCCCCCCGGAGAAGCCCCCCGGTAATTGTTTCTTAATAGAAGTTGGAAATTTTCTTTTTTCCCCATAAATACATATTGTCTAAGTAAGTATGTAGCAAATTTGTCTGAAAATGTGACATTTTAGAGTGCTCCCCATTTTAGCCGTTAAAAGTGCTGCTACAATAAATAGTCATTTCATATGTATGTGAGTATAAGATAAATTCCTGGAAGTGAAGTTACTGGGTTAATGGTAACTCTGTGATTTTGAAGTCAGAATCATCTTAAAACACAAATAATAATAAACCTGTTCTTTAAAATAAAAATATAATCATGGTTATTTACCACTATGACTTTTATCAAATCACTGATACAAGATAAACTGAGGCACATGCATGCCAAGCCTCTCAATTTTATTCTTGTAGTTGCTTCGTTAAAAAATGCACTTGAAGTGGATTTCAAAGATTGTTTACACGTAGACCCATAATAATACATGATAATGGCTTCGATTTCAGAAGGCAGTCAAGAGAAAGACATTTTAACAAGTCAAAAGTTTAAGTTCAATAAGTGCATTGGATTTAGAGTATGCCAAATAATTTGAAACAGTTTGTTTTGAAGGGAAAACAGAGCCAAAGTAAAGCCTCCTTGGCACAGCTGAAGTCCTCAGAGATACATGCAGCATTTTGTTGCTGTAGGAGGCCGTGGAAGCCAGTCCTCCTGTGGCAAATACCTTTACAGAGGTCTTCTGTGAAACATGAAAATCCAGGCTTTGTAACATTTAGTCGGGTTCCCGTTTCCACTCGTTCAAGTGTATTTGTTCATATAATATATAAGGTGGCTCAGACGGTGAAGAATTGCCTGTAATGCAGGAGACATGGTTTCGACCCCTGGATGGGGAAGATTCCCTGGAGGAGGGCATGGCAACCCACTCCAGTAGTCTTACCTGGAGAATCCGCATGGACAGAGAAGCCTAGTCGGGTATAGTAGATGGGGTTGCAAAGACTTGGACATGACTGAGTGAGTAAACACTAGGTATATAATCTTTTTAAGACCTTATTTTTTTTTGTTCATGAGAGTATTGATGTCTAAGCATTATTAACACTCAGTTCTCAATGATTTACTGATGAAAAAAATTCCATGTCTAGTCTCATAAGTATTTTGTTTGTTGACTTAGCAATTTATTTCTATTCCTAATTATCCATGTTGTTTACAACAAAGCCTCCTAGTAAATAATCATTCAGCAAATGGCATTATTTGATTATTTATCTATTAACCAGTCTCAGATTTTTATTAGTAAAGTGATTTTCTTACAGAATGTGCTGGTAATAGAGTCAAACTGTGGCTAAAATAGCCTTCCTCACAGGGGTTTCCAGAACTGAGAAAGATTTTTTTTAAATTTACTTTGTGAAGTGCCTAATGTGCATGCATTGACTATGTTGATCTTTCCATAAAAACTGAAGTGAATACCAATAAATTCCTAAATTCTTTCTCAAGCTGTTCTGAATTTTTCCAAAAAAATAGTATAATTAAAAGTGCCTGGTGAGTGTCTTTCTTTCCACACTCAGCATCTCTGCTTACACAAGGTGCTGCTGACACACAGCAGCTACAGGCTCTCACAAGACGCTTCCCTGCAGACCCACAGAAGTAGTTCTGTACAGAGAGATGAGTTTCCCATGGATGTCTCCATGAGCATTTCCTTCCTGGTCCTAACTAAGAGGGCAGTGTGATTGCCAGGACTGCAGATAATGAGGTCTAATTCCAATATCCCCATCCTCTTTCCATTATATTTATAATGCCTCTGTTTTTCTGCATCAAGTCTAAACGATACTGAGATTAAGATTCTAAAGTAAATGTCTGACTTGGTTAGAAATATAATTATAATGTCTTAGATCAGCATGTTGAAATAAGTTTCTAGACCCCAAATGGAGCCCATTTGTAACTTTATTCCCCAATTTTTAAAAAAGGTGGCTCAGACGGTGAAGAATTGCCTGTAATGCAGGAGACATGGTTTCGACCCCTGGATGGGGAAGATTCCCTGGAGGAGGGCATGGCAACCCACTCCAGTAGTCTTACCTGGAGAATCCGCATGGACAGAGAAGCCTAGTCGGGTATAGTAGATGGGGTTGCAAAGACTTGGACATGACTGAGTGAGTAAACACTAGGTATATAATCTTTTTAAGACCTTATTTTTTTGTTCATGAGAGTATTGATGTCTAAGCATTATTAACACTCAGTTCTCAATGATTTACTGATGAAAAAAATTCCATGTCTAGTCTCATAAGTATTTTGTTTGTTGACTTAGCAATTTATTTCTATTCCTAATTATCCATGTTGTTTACAACAAAGCCTCCTAGTAAATAATCATTCAGCAAATGGCATTATTTGATTATTTATCTATTAACCAGTCTCAGATTTTTATTAGTAAAGTGATTTTCTTACAGAATGTGCTGGTAATAGAGTCAAACTGTGGCTAAAATAGCCTTCCTCACAGGGGTTTCCAGAACTGAGAAAGATTTTTTTTAAATTTACTTTGTGAAGTGCCTAATGTGCATGCATTGACTATGTTGATCTTTCCATAAAAACTGAAGTGAATACCAATAAATTCCTAAATTCTTTCTCAAGCTGTTCTGAATTTTTCCAAAAAAATAGTATAATTAAAAGTGCCTGGTGAGTGTCTTTCTTTCCACACTCAGCATCTCTGCTTACACAAGGTGCTGCTGACACACAGCAGCTACAGGCTCTCACAAGACGCTTCCCTGCAGACCCACAGAAGTAGTTCTGTACAGAGAGATGAGTTTCCCATGGATGTCTCCATGAGCATTTCCTTCCTGGTCCTAACTAAGAGGGCAGTGTGATTGCCAGGACTGCAGATAATGAGGTCTAATTCCAATATCCCCATCCTCTTTCCATTATATTTATAATGCCTCTGTTTTTCTGCATCAAGTCTAAACGATACTGAGATTAAGATTCTAAAGTAAATGTCTGACTTGGTTAGAAATATAATTATAATGTCTTAGATCAGCATGTTGAAATAAGTTTCTAGACCCCAAATGGAGCCCAGTGTGCTATGTCAGGGAAGCAAAACTCAGATAACTTTTATATCCCTATAAATGCTCCACTTGAAAAGAAGCACAGTATGTCCCATCAGTTAGTCCCCAAATGCCAAGCCAACTCTGGATCTTCTCATTGTAAAACTGACTCTGTGTCCTCAGTCAATTAGATCTTTGTTTCTTCCTTGATCTTTATTGTTCTATAAAAGCTCCTACCCTTCTGCCCAATTTTTCAGTTCTCCAAAAAAAGACTGCTTTGTGACACGTTAAAGTTTAACTGCATGGTCTAAATTGTCTTTTCCAATCATTTTTAACAGTTTCTGGCAGCGAGGAATGGGATTCGAAGCTGCCTGCTAACAGCACATAGGATAAGACTCACAGGTAAGGCTCCTGTTGAACTCTCCTGGTTCACGGTTCTTCTCATCGTCTCAGAGAACATGGGTAAGTCACTGTTGCTTGTGAGCTCCACTGTCTTGTATGCAGCTCTCTCTAGTTCAACTTTACTTTAAAAATATGAATATACGTATATTCCAGAAAGGTTCTGGGGTCTGTGTATTTTCCAGACTATTTATACTGAGTCTGCCATAGGTAGCAGTCATTAGGGGACTCAAAAACCCTTGAGGTTAGTTTGTGGATTGATGTACATTATGTCAGTAGGAGAGCTTCATCTGGGGAGATTAATGGGAGACCTGGGACTAAGAATCTCAGCCCTGGCAATACTAAGCAAAATTTTGCAAACTACCACTTTGGGCTTATGCGCAAAACAAAGTTTGCTGAAGGATAGCTACGCTGTCAGAGTGAGAGTGGATTGTTTCTGTGAAGTGAAATCAGCACTCTCTCCTGTACAGGCTTAAGTGTGTTTGTTAGGACTTATTCTGCAAGAAGATGGGTAGTCATGGGTAGGTGGCAGGGGGTCCATTTGACTGACTGTCCTGAGTTCTGTGCAAAGTTATTATACATGCCCTCATCCTTGAATTGTTAAGAAAAGACCACCTTGGGGAGGGGGAAACTATGTGTAGATATTTTATTGTAATGTTTGTATGATGAATTTGGGCTTACTAGAGGTGAGACAGCTGTCTAGTCTGGGCATGTGCAGCCCTTGGACATTCTCTAGAGTCACTGTGCTCTGTTATCAAAATATGTTGCTTACCCCTGACTGTAGTTTCCCTTACTCTGGGTGACATCAACGGAGTGTCCCCAAATAGTTGGGGCCTAACTGGACTTCCCCTTCTCCTTGTCTTTAACCATGAACATCTCTTTGCTACTACTGTCAGGAGAGAGTCTCCAGTTTGGGGCTTAGCTTGACTATTCTTCCCTTATCTTTTCGCTCCTATTACCTCCTTGCTGCTAATGTCTCACTAACTACCTAAAAAGTTCCCAGCGTACATTTATGTCAGATTTGGAGAAATAAATTAAGACATGAAGTTCAGGCATCTACCACCAAAAATAAACCTCATGAAGGGAACAATAGATCTATTTCGAGTGGGAATCTTGGAAGTCAAAACCCCTAAGGTGGTGTGCAGGGATAAAGCATTTAGTAGCTGTTACGGTACTTCCCATCTAATGCTAAGCTTCCCCTTGTAGGGTAAGGTGGTCATAGGAAAATTTGCATGCAATGAGATACACTGCAAAACATCACAAAACCCCCAACCCAGTGGCACATTCCTCTTAGGTGTTAGTTTGACTTTGAGAGACTCAAAGCTTAACTAAAGAAATGGGATCCCTGAGCTTCAAGGAATTGAGTACACCACCTCTCAGCACGCTTGCTCATTGTATGTCCAAAAACTGTAGTGCCAGATTGTATGTTTACAAAAATGACACAATTTTATTAAGACAATCTAAAATTACAATGGTCATTATGGGGATTTTTCCTATTAGAAATAATTTTTTTTTTTAATTAAGTGCACTGGAAAGTAAATTCTCAAATCTACATACAGAATGGGATATCTATTTGATCTGGCATGAGAAAGCCTCCAAAAGTCTTCAAGATTCCCGAATAGCTTTATTGAAAGATTCGTTGCCAAAGACACAAAAGGTATCCAAAACAAAAATTTGTAAGATTAGAATTAAAAACACTATAAATAATCAGAAAATACAAGTATACAAGGAAGTAGGATGCATTAGGGGTAAGAAACATATGAGGTATGGAAACATCAACTTTAAAAATATACAACAAATGAGAATTAAGTTTTATTTGGTGAACAAACATAAGGACTTAAGACTGGAATCACTCTGAGAAACTTTTGTGAAGAGTCAAGCAGGGGAGCCTGGATATATAGGAGTTTCTGCAACTTAAGAGCAGGTAGTTGGAACATCAAAAAATTATTGTTAATTGAAGAAAATCAGATCTCTCAAGTTAAGGAACTTAGCATGTTTCTGTGTATGAGAAAATGCAAGAGTCTTGGCTCACTGAAATCATTTCTTTGGCATGTACCTCAGGCATCTGGGGCCGACATCGTGTGTTTTCTCTGTTTATTCATCCTGAGTCTCTTCAGGGTGCACCATCTGGGGTTGGTAGATGGCTGTAGTAATTGACTGCTAGATGGTGGGTATTCTGTGTTTTCATCTTGAATTCCCTCACGCTTCACTGTTGGGCCCAGTTGTTTGTAATGTGGTGACTTCATGGCTGCAGTATCCTTTGTTTACTGCTAGGGCAGCCAGCATTCCCTTGTAGGGTAAGGTGGTCATAGGAAAATTTGCATGCAATGAGATACACTGCAAAACATCACAAAACCCCCAACCCAGTGGCACATTCCTCTTAGGTGTTAGTTTGACTTTGAGAGACTCAAAGCTTAACTAAAGAAATGGGATCCCTGAGCTTCAAGGAATTGAGTACACCACCTCTCAGCACGCTTGCTCATTGTATGTCCAAAAACTGTAGTGCCAGATTGTATGTTTACAAAATGACACAATTTTATTAAGACAATCTAAAATTACAATGGTCATTATGGGGATTTTTCCTATTAGAAATAATTTTTTTTAATTAAGTGCACTGGAAAGTAAATTCTCAAATCTACATACAGAATGGGATATCTATTTGATCTGGCATGAGAAAGCCTCCAAAAGTCTTCAAGATTCCCGAATAGCTTTATTGAAAGATTCGTTGCCAAAGACACAAAAGGTATCCAAAACAAAAATTTGTAAGATTAGAATTAAAAACACTATAAATAATCAGAAAATACAAGTATACAAGGAAGTAGGATGCATTGGGGGTAAGAAACATATGAGGTATGGAAACATCAACTTTAAAAATATACAACAAATGAGAATTAAGTTTTATTTGGTGAACAAACATAAGGACTTAAGACTGGAATCACTCTGAGAAACTTTTGTGAAGAGTCAAGCAGGGGAGCCTGGATATATAGGAGTTTCTGCAACTTAAGAGCAGGTAGTTGGAACATCAAAAAATTATTGTTAATTGAAGAAAATCAGATCTCTCAAGTTAAGGAACTTAGCATGTTTCTGTGTATGAGAAAATGCAAGAGTCTTGGCTCACTGAAATCATTTCTTTGGCATGTACCTCAGGCATCTGGGGCCGACATCGTGTGTTTTCTCTGTTTATTCATCCTGAGTCTCTTCAGGGTGCACCATCTGGGGTTGGTAGATGGCTGTAGTAATTGACTGCTAGATGGTGGGTATTCTGTGTTTTCATCTTGAATTCCCTCACGCTTCACTGTTGGGCCCAGTTGTTTGTAATGTGGTGACTTCATGGCTGCAGTATCCTTTGTTTACTGCTAGGGCAGCCAGCATTCTTAGTTCATAGAGATGTGCTTTTTGTAAGAGGGGAAAAAAGAAAGTAATTTTGTCCTGAATTAAATGGTTGAAAAAACATAAGACAAACTTAAATTATTATAAAAATTGTAAAATATTTGTGGAAAGGAAATCTTGTGAAAGGAAGTTTATATGTGGTCATCTGTCTAAGTGTGGGACTGATTTGTATTTTTGTATGTGTTTTATATCAAAGGTACACTGATACAGAATTAAAATTTGATTTCCTTTTCAGTTGAAAGGGTAAAGGTCTTATTATCATTCTCTCTTAGTAAGAACTTGTGAGTGAAGGTTTTCCTTTACCTTTTAATTAATCAACTCAGAAAGCAAAGATTTTGTGTCTTGCCAAAGTAATTTACCATTTCTTCTCAATATTAACCATGTCTTCTCAATATTAACAGAACTATGGTGATTTTATAGCTATGCAACTCTGTATTTGCCTTCAACAACTTTAATCATCGCTTTGGCTAAACATATATTGACATATTTCTCCAAATCAAATTTTAAATGATTTCTTTTTTTTTAATTCTGAATTTGCAAGAGTGTCATTGAAACATCGCAAAAGATTTGTTTTCTCTGCTTATAGAAATAACAATGTAAAAATAAAGAGGTGTATTTGATGTGTTAAAGGATGTAGGGAGCATCATCAAATAGTGATGTTTAGCCTTCTGAGGTTATATTTGTATTGACATATGTTATTAATAATAGTAGTATTCTAGAAATTGTATAAAGTTCCAAAATATCTAGTATCTCCTCATATAATGATCTCAGTTACAGTTTTAGTTATCATCTTAAAATGCTGTTGATCCAAATTTCCTTGTCAATTCCGCTATAACAAAATCTCATTAGGTCTTTAACATGGGAATTTTAGTCTTTTGTCATTTATAGAGAGCTGACATTTTCTTATGCTTTTGTGAAAGTAAGGCTCATGGAAAGGACACTTGCATGTATTATGGTCCACTGTAGCCACTTAAAATTACAAGGTGTCAAATATTGTGTTCATATATTACAATTGAAGAGAGTTCCACCTAACCTTGGCTTCTGTGTAAATGTCAAAGACCTCACAATCAAATTTACTAGGAAGAGGAGTTGGTGAAATTGTGACTGACTTCTTTCCCCCATGGTACCAGACCAAGGACTTTCTTTCCATTCCTTTCCCCTCTGACCATTCCTTTCCTAATTCTTATACCATGAAAGTGTATTTATGATTCTTTACTTTTACCTTCATCTAAAACAGAAAGAGAATACCATTGTTCACATATCTCAGGCTATTACAAAGGAAGGCAATCCAACCTGTAATAAAATGTTTGATTTTTATGATGCTTGCTGGTATTTCTGTAGTTATTTCTGTCACAAACTTCATGCTGAGTTCAATTGGCTCAGTTTCTCTGCAATAAACTCATTGAATATAAAGTTATGGAAATTGGAGATATGGTTACATAAAACTCATAAGCAAAACAAATTCCTTGAAGAAATATCCCCCTCTTTAGCATTGTTTTTTTCTTTTAATCTTTTAGTTTTATTGAAATATAGTTGATTTAAAATGTTAATTTCAGGTGTCCAGCAAAGTGCTATGGTTATACATATATTCATTCTTTTTCAGATTCTTTTCTAATAGAGGTTATCACAGAATACTGGGTAGAGTCCTCTCTGCTGTGCAGTAGATCCTTATTAGTTACTTATTATATATATATAGTAGTGAATTTTTTTATAGAAATAACAATGTAAAAATAAAGAGGTGTATTTGATGTGTTAAAGGATGTAGGAGCATCATCAAATAGTGATGTTTAGCCTTCTGAGGTTATATTTGTATTGACATATGTTATTAATAATAGTAGTATTCTAGAAATTGTATAAAGTTCCAAAATATCTAGTATCTCCTCATATAATGATCTCAGTTACAGTTTTAGTTATCATCTTAAAATGCTGTTGATCCAAATTTCCTTGTCAATTCCGCTATAACAAAATCTCATTAGGTCTTTAACATGGGAATTTTAGTCTTTTGTCATTTATAGAGAGCTGACATTTTCTTATGCTTTTGTGAAAGTAAGGCTCATGGAAAGGACACTTGCATGTATTATGGTCCACTGTAGCCACTTAAAATTACAAGGTGTCAAATATTGTGTTCATATATTACAATTGAAGAGAGTTCCACCTAACCTTGGCTTCTGTGTAAATGTCAAAGACCTCACAATCAAATTTACTAGGAAGAGGAGTTGGTGAAATTGTGACTGACTTCTTTCCCCCATGGTACCAGACCAAGGACTTTCTTTCCATTCCTTTCCCCTCTGACCATTCCTTTCCTAATTCTTATACCATGAAAGTGTATTTATGATTCTTTACTTTTACCTTCATCTAAAACAGAAAGAGAATACCATTGTTCACATATCTCAGGCTATTACAAAGGAAGGCAATCCAACCTGTAATAAAATGTTTGATTTTTTTATGATGCTTGCTGGTATTTCTGTAGTTATTTCTGTCACAAACTTCATGCTGAGTTCAATTGGCTCAGTTTCTCTGCAATAAACTCATTGAATATAAAGTTATGGAAATTGGAGATATGGTTACATAAAACTCATAAGCAAAACAAATTCCTTGAAGAAATATCCCCCTCTTTAGCATTGTTTTTTTTTTTCTTTTTAATCTTTTAGTTTTATTGAAATATAGTTGATTTAAAATGTTAATTTCAGGTGTCCAGCAAAGTGCTATGGTTATACATATATTCATTCTTTTTCAGATTCTTTTCTAATAGAGGTTATCACAGAATACTGGGTAGAGTCCTCTCTGCTGTGCAGTAGATCCTTATTAGTTACTTATTATATATATATAGTAGTGTGAATGTATTCATCAGAAGCTCCTGACTTAACCCTCCTGTTCACCTGTGCCTTTTGGTAACCATAAGTTTATTTTTGATATCTTTAAGTCTGTCTTTGTTTTGCAAATAAGTTATTTATGTCTTTTTTTTTCATAATTAGATTCCACATATGAGTGAAATCATATGATGTTCATCTTTGTCTACATACTTTACTTAGTATAGTAATCTTTAGGTCTATCCATGTTGTTGCAAATGACATTATTTCATGCTTTCTATGGCTGAGTAATATATATATATATATATATATATATATATATATATATATATATCTCCTGTATTCATTCATCTGTTGATAGAAATTTTAGTTCCTTCCATGTCTAGGCTATTGCAAATAGTGCTGCCATGAACACTGGTGTGCAAGTATCCTTTCAGATTTTTGGATATATGCCCAGGAATAGGATTGTTGGATTATATGGTAGTTCTGTTTTAAACTTTTTAAGGAACCTCTACACTAGTCTGACTCTGTGATCCCATGAACTGTAGCCCACAGTCTCCTCTGACCATGTGATTTTCCCAGCAAGAATCCTGGAGTGGGTCACCATGCCCTCCTCCAGGGTATCTTCCTGATTCAGGGATCAACCTATGTCTCTTGCCTTGCAGTTGGATTCTTTACTGCTGAACCACTGGGAAAGCCCCATAATGGTTATACCAATTTGCATCCCCACTAATAGTATAGAAGTGTTCCCTTTCTCCATCCCTCTTTAGCAAATTCAGTATTCTTTTTTCTTATTAGAATATAAAGTTATGGAAATTGGAGATATGGTTACATAAAACTCATAAGCAAAACAAATTCCTTGAAGAAATATCCCCCTCTTTAGCATTGTTTTTTTTTTTTCTTTTTAATCTTTTAGTTTTATTGAAATATAGTTGATTTAAAATGTTAATTTCAGGTGTCCAGCAAAGTGCTATGGTTATACATATATTCATTCTTTTTCAGATTCTTTTCTAATAGAGGTTATCACAGAATACTGGGTAGAGTCCTCTCTGCTGTGCAGTAGATCCTTATTAGTTACTTATTATATATATATAGTAGTGTGAATGTATTCATCAGAAGCTCCTGACTTAACCCTCCTGTTCACCTGTGCCTTTTGGTAACCATAAGTTTATTTTTGATATCTTTAAGTCTGTCTTTGTTTTGCAAATAAGTTATTTATGTCTTTTTTTTTCATAATTAGATTCCACATATGAGTGAAATCATATGATGTTCATCTTTGTCTACATACTTTACTTAGTATAGTAATCTTTAGGTCTATCCATGTTGTTGCAAATGACATTATTTCATGCTTTCTATGGCTGAGTAATATATATATATATATATATATATATATATATATATATATATATCTCCTGTATTCATTCATCTGTTGATAGAAATTTTAGTTCCTTCCATGTCTAGGCTATTGCAAATAGTGCTGCCATGAACACTGGTGTGCAAGTATCCTTTCAGATTTTTGGATATATGCCCAGGAATAGGATTGTTGGATTATATGGTAGTTCTGTTTTAAACTTTTTAAGGAACCTCTACACTAGTCTGACTCTGTGATCCCATGAACTGTAGCCCACAGTCTCCTCTGACCATGTGATTTTCCCAGCAAGAATCCTGGAGTGGGTCACCATGCCCTCCTCCAGGGTATCTTCCTGATTCAGGGATCAACCTATGTCTCTTGCCTTGCAGTTGGATTCTTTACTGCTGAACCACTGGGAAAGCCCCATAATGGTTATACCAATTTGCATCCCCACTAATAGTATAGAAGTGTTCCCTTTTCTCCATCCCCTCTCTAGCATTTTATTGTTTGTAAACTTTTTGATGATGGGTGTTCTCACTGGTGTGACATGATACCTCATTGTAAATTTCATTTGTATTTTTCTGATAATTACTGATGCTGAGAATCTTTTCGTGTGTGTGTGTGTGTGTGTGTGTGTGTGTGTTTGGCTATCTGTATGTAGCATCATATCTTGATGTATTTGATTTCAGATGGTGTGGCTTACAGAGACCATGGTTCATGCTCTCCAAACCATGGGCATTGTTTTATTACTAATAATTCTTATTGTCTCCTTAATATGCTGTGTTCTATTGAAAGTTTTAAATTCAGTCCCTTTAGGCAGCCATTCACCACTCAACAGATACTCTCTTTTTAACTGAAATGACAAAAAAGAACAAAATATCATACGCAGCTCATAAGAATATAAGCCTAACCTCCCCTCATGAATACTACTCTAAGACCTGAAGGTTAGTGGTAAGTAAGAGTCAAACTGAGGCTCTTTTTTTCTTTTTCCCATCATGCCTCTTTTATTTGTGTTGATTTTCATCCATCTTTTTATTCTTTGGCCTGTGTGGACCTCCCATTGAAGTGGCTTCTGTCATTGCAGAGCACTGGCTCTGAGCACCAGTGCTCCATAGTGCTGGCTTATAACTAGACACACACAGGTCCAGTCGCTCTACGGCATGTGGGATCTTCCTGGGCCAGGAGTTGAACCAGTGCCCCTCGCACTGCAAGACAAACTCTTTACCCACTGGATCAACAGGAAGTCCCAAACTGAGATATTTTTGACTAAATGTATTGAATGTTTAATAGGATATTCAAAAGGAGGGACTACTGAAACTAATCTCTTTCACTGTGCAAGTATCCCAGTTTTCCAAGAATCCTTTTGGAACCTCTACACTAGTCTGACTCTGTGACCCCAACCCACAGTCTCCTCTGACCATGTGATTTTCCCAGCAAGAATCCTGGAGTGGGTCACCATGCCCTCCTCCAGGGTATCTTCCTGATTCAGGGATCAACCTATGTCTCTTGCCTTGCAGTTGGATTCTTTACTGCTGAACCACTGGGAAAGCCCCATAATGGTTATACCAATTTGCATCCCCACTAATAGTATAGAAGTGTTCCCTTTTCTCCATCCCCTCTCTAGCATTTTATTGTTTGTAAACTTTTTGATGATGGGTGTTCTCACTGGTGTGACATGATACCTCATTGTAAATTTCATTTGTATTTTTCTGATAATTACTGATGCTGAGAATCTTTTCGTGTGTGTGTGTGTGTGTGTGTGTGTGTTTGGCTATCTGTATGTAGCATCATATCTTGATGTATTTGATTTCAGATGGTGTGGCTTACAGAGACCATGGTTCATGCTCTCCAAACCATGGGCATTGTTTTATTACTAATAATTCTTATTGTCTCCTTAATATGCTGTGTTCTATTGAAAGTTTTAAATTCAGTCCCTTTAGGCAGCCATTCACCACTCAACAGATACTCTCTTTTTAACTGAAATGACAAAAAAGAACAAAATATCATACGCAGCTCATAAGAATATAAGCCTAACCTCCCCTCATGAATACTACTCTAAGACCTGAAGGTTAGTGGTAAGTAAGAGTCAAACTGAGGCTCTTTTTTTCTTTTTCCCATCATGCCTCTTTTATTTGTGTTGATTTTCATCCATCTTTTTATTCTTTGGCCTGTGTGGACCTCCCATTGAAGTGGCTTCTGTCATTGCAGAGCACTGGCTCTGAGCACCAGTGCTCCATAGTGCTGGCTTATAACTAGACACACACAGGTCCAGTCGCTCTACGGCATGTGGGATCTTCCTGGGCCAGGAGTTGAACCAGTGCCCCTCGCACTGCAAGACAAACTCTTTACCCACTGGATCAACAGGGAAGTCCCAAACTGAGATATTTTTGACTAAATGTATTGAATGTTTAATAGGATATTCAAAAGGAGGGACTACTGAAACTAATCTCTTTGCCCCCAAAGAGCCACGTTTACCCAGGTTGCCACATCAATAAATGAAAACCTAGATAACTTTCATGTCTCAGTAAATGCTCTGTGTGACCAAAAACACAGTATATTCAGTTAGCAGGAAGACTTAGTGTGCTGTGTGACTTATGTAAACTCAATCAAGATTAATGACAAGAGAAGCACTTCAATTCATTTGGGTAAAATGAACACATTTAAATAATTCCCCTCAAATTCAAAATTTCTGGGAAAGCTAATCAGTTGATGTTGAAAGAAAGAAAAAATGTGTTGGGTTAATCCTCTGTCATATAAATAGTCAAAGGACAAAAAGAAATGGCTGCATTAGTTTCAGAGGAAAAAAGTTTATGATGTAAAAATTCAAAACACAAGTGCATGGTTATTCATGTGTGGAGTTAATCAAAAGGTACTCTTTAGATATGCAAAATCTCAGAAAATATATCACCTACAGAAATGTCGTGAAAGAAACATATTTTTCATTATATAACTCAGTCAACTAAGATTAAAAAAAATGAAGATAATATAAAATTCAGTCAAATAATATAGAAAGCAGCTTTATGCATATATATCAAATAATACTTATAAATATATATAGCATAGAAATAACTATATATGCTTATAAGTGAAAAGTCTAAAATGTCAGATATGAACAAAACTTTGCCACTAATAAACAGTGAAATATGAAAATATGCTATCTTTGTGAATTTACATAAAGGATAGGTAGTTATAGTTTTATTTTATCATGTAAATATTTGAAGAAGCACAGTTTTAAGTATATGTTTTTTTTAATAGAAAATTTTATAAAAATTTATTTTATTTTATAAAAATAACACGTGGTCAAGCAAAATTTAACAGTGTGTGACGTGGTTATGAACCAGTGCTCCACTCGCACTGCATGTGGGATCTTCCTGGGCCAGGAGTTGAACCAGTGCCCCTCGCACTGCAAGACAAACTCTTTACCCACTGGATCAACAGGGAAGTCCCAAACTGAGATATTTTTGACTAAATGTATTGAATGTTTAATAGGATATTCAAAAGGAGGGACTACTGAAACTAATCTCTTTGCCCCCAAAGAGCCACGTTTACCCAGGTTGCCACATCAATAAATGAAAACCTAGATAACTTTCATGTCTCAGTAAATGCTCTGTGTGACCAAAAACACAGTATATTCAGTTAGCAGGAAGACTTAGTGTGCTGTGTGACTTATGTAAACTCAATCAAGATTAATGACAAGAGAAGCACTTCAATTCATTTGGGTAAAATGAACACATTTAAATAATTCCCCTCAAATTCAAAATTTCTGGGAAAGCTAATCAGTTGATGTTGAAAGAAAGAAAAAATGTGTTGGGTTAATCCTCTGTCATATAAATAGTCAAAGGACAAAAAGAAATGGCTGCATTAGTTTCAGAGGAAAAAAGTTTATGATGTAAAAATTCAAAACACAAGTGCATGGTTATTCATGTGTGGAGTTAATCAAAAGGTACTCTTTAGATATGCAAAATCTCAGAAAATATATCACCTACAGAAATGTCGTGAAAGAAACATATTTTTCATTATATAACTCAGTCAACTAAGATTAAAAAAAATGAAGATAATATAAAATTCAGTCAAATAATATAGAAAGCAGCTTTATGCATATATATCAAATAATACTTATAAATATATATAGCATAGAAATAACTATATATGCTTATAAGTGAAAAGTCTAAAATGTCAGATATGAACAAAACTTTGCCACTAATAAACAGTGAAATATGAAAATATGCTATCTTTGTGAATTTACATAAAGGATAGGTAGTTATAGTTTTATTTTATCATGTAAATATTTGAAGAAGCACAGTTTTAAGTATATGTTTTTTTTAATAGAAAATTTTATAAAAATTTATTTTATTTTATAAAAATAACACGTGGTCAAGCAAAAATTTAAATACCAGAATGTGAAATGACGTGGTTATGAATCTTGTCCTCCACACTCATGTAATCTCAAACACAAAATGAAACAAAAGCATTTATGTCCTTATTTTATCCCCATAAGTGTGTAAAAAATAAATCTCAAGAATAATCTATTGATACTTCGTGTTCAAATAAAATAGCAAAAGAAGTGTTGGGTTAGCCGAAATATTTGTTTGTTTTTTTTTCTGTAAGACGGGATGGAAAAATCTGAATGAACTTTTTGGCCAACACAATATTTTATCAAAATCAATATATTGGTAAGAACTTCATAACAGAAGAATTATATTCTTTCCTGAGAATTTCTCATCAGGGACGTGAGATTAACGAGTTTGAAGAATTATACATGGCCCTATTGATGTCTTCTCTTCATGAGAAAGCCAGATGTTCTAAGACACATTAAAAGAAAAACTAAATAAAAAGAAAATGCAACTTATCAAAATTTGTGGGATACATCAATGACAGGACTTATAATGATATTTATACCACTGAATGAATATATTCAAAAATAAGAAAGATCAAAATTCAATAATCTAACCTTCTATCTTGGACACTGTAGAAAGAAGAGAAACTTAAAGTATGCTGAAGAAATATGCAAATCAACAGAAATAAGTGAAATTCAAAACAAGAAAACCAGAAGCAAATTCTTTGAATAGATTAAAAAAATAAAGAAAGAAAACTAAGCCAGGTTAATCAAAACAGAAAAGACTAAAAACAAAAATGAGTATTCTTCACCTAACTCCTTTCTAGTACAATGACAAGAAAATGAAATAAAAAGTAAACATATTTAAATCCAAGAAATAGAATTGCCTTTATTTGAAGATAACATGAATATAGAGAAAAGTCACAAAGAGTTGTAAAAAATTCCTGAAATGAATAAATGAGTATAGCAAATTCTTTATAAACATTGTTAACATATCAATTACTTTCATATATACTAGCAATGAATAATTAAAATTTGAAATTGAAAACAACAAAATTCCATTAAGAATAACCCTCCATATGATTTTTAAAACTACTGATAACAATATAAAAATAAATTGTTAGGTGCATAACAATTCTAAATGAAAACAAACTGGACCTTCCTCTTTGGTTCATAAGATTTCTTTTAGAGAAAATGCTATTAGACTACAGAAAGCAACATAGGAACTATACAAATCTTCAAACTTCCTATGAAATAGCTGACAAAACAATGCTGAAACTAAACTTTCTCCAGCATATCAGTGAATTTTTGTTATCTACAGACCTTTCCTTGTCCAAAGAAAAATAATCATGCAAAATAAATACCAACATGAAGCCTGGATAGGTACCATCTTGCTGAAAAACATTTCCCAAGGTATTTGCCTCAGAATTTATTCTGAGCTACTAATAGCTAATGTAGGAGGGAGAAATGTAGTTTTAAAATTCTGAAAAAGCAAAAGTGTAGTCCCTCAAAATAAAACACTTAGGTATAAATCTAACAAAATCTATACAGGGCCTATGTATGAAAAACTGAAACTCTGTTGAAAAATATCAAAGCTCTAATTATGGAGAAAATTTTATTGTGTTAACATGAGGTATATGTTAGCATTTCTTAAAGTAATACATACATACATATTTATATGTATGCATATAACTAAATATTTCAATTAATGTCAGACGGTACAAACCAAGGTTCTCATCAATTGTATAGGAGGTTACAAATTAACAAGTGCAGGGAACTAGAATGATCTAATGATCCATGTAGTAATGGATTGAATTTGGTTGGAGAAGTTTTTATGAACTCATGTCTAGCTTAAAATATGCACAGAAAAATACATAAATAAGCATTTATAGATATTTGCATATACATGACTTAGTTCACACACACATGCACACACATAAATATATTTACTTTCTCTGTCAGATGAGAGGGCCTAGAAATGATAACATACTTACAGAAATGAGTGAGGAGTTTTATAGTGTTCAAGGAGTAGGATGTGATTAGCTTGTGGACAGCTCTTAGATTGGCTGACATGCATCATTAACCCTCTGAGTTCTTGTGGTCGAATTTCATCTTGTGGCATCTGCTTCCTGTAGAAACAACTTAGGAATGTGTGTCAGGCCTTTGCCTGTATCTTCGAGGAAACTGGGAGTTGGTGAATCTGCTATGTGGCAAAATCATAGTCTCAATTGTTATCAATTCCCTATTGTAACAGCTATTCTTTGTTTCTACATCTTCACATTTCCCAGTCATTAATTCTTGAGTGAGTATTTTACTTCAAAAGACAAGGATACAGGGATATTGTACAGTTTCAGTAAAAACCTAGTAGAATCCGAAAAAAAAGTACAAGGAAATTCTGAGTCAGCCAGAAGAAACCAAAGAAATAGTCCAATTAAATTTAATGTGTTATTCTTGATTCAATCCTGGAACAGGAAAAAAAAAAAAATTGATAGAACTAAAGAAATCTGAACAAAGTATGGGCTTTAATTAATATCAGTTTTAAAATTTGAATTAATTTATACAATTTAAAATTGTTAATGATGGCAATTGGAGTATAAGAGTACTCGCCTTATGGTTTTCTATGAATTTGAAGTTGTTTCAAAATAAATTCTGTATAAAAAGAAATGGAGTTATACTAAAACAATAGACTCTGATAAGGCTAACACAAAGAAATTTAAACGAATAGAGTATAATTAGTGGAATCAAAAGCTGAAGACAAAATAAAAGTAAAAAATGCAAGTTGGATGTTAGTATTCTCATTGGAACATTGAGGGATTTGACATGGAGAAAGCATGAGTTTTTAGAAATTATGGAACTGAAGTTAAGATGTGATGGTAATAAAATGGAGAACTCTTTCAACTAAAGAAAACCAATAAAAAGTATCATTTATGTTCATAGGCAAAGACATTAAATGCATGAAATGTTCTAGCACTTGGAATTTATTGGAGTGTGAAAAATTAGTGTTTAGGAAAAAAGTAATCATAGTAATAAACATCCAAAGCATGCATCATGCATAATTTTGCTATTTATTTTTTTAAATTTTATTTTGTTATAGTAAGAACATTTAACATGAGATCTATCCTTTTATTTTGTTGTAGTAAGAACATTTAACATGAGATCTATCCTTTAATAAATGTTTGAGTGTACATTGCAGTATTGTTGACTATAAGTATGATATTGTATACCCAATATCCAGAACTTATCCATCTTACAAATGGAAACCTTATGGCTATTAATTCTTGAGTGAGTATTTTACTTCAATTAACCCTATTGTAACAGCTGTTCTTTGTTTCTACATCTTCACATTTCCCAGTCATTAATTCTTGAGTGAGTATTTTACTTCAAAAGACAAGGATACAGGGATATTGTACAGTTTCAGTAAAAACCTAGTAGAATCCGAAAAAAAAGTACAAGGAAATTCTGAGTCAGCCAGAAGAAACCAAAGAAATAGTCCAATTAAATTTAATGTGTTATTCTTGATTCAATCCTGGAACAGGAAAAAAAAAAAAATTGATAGAACTAAAGAAATCTGAACAAAGTATGGGCTTTAATTAATATCAGTTTTAAAATTTGAATTAATTTATACAATTTAAAATTGTTAATGATGGCAATTGGAGTATAAGAGTACTCGCCTTATGGTTTTCTATGAATTTGAAGTTGTTTCAAAATAAATTCTGTATAAAAAGAAATGGAGTTATACTAAAACAATAGACTCTGATAAGGCTAACACAAAGAAATTTAAACGAATAGAGTATAATTAGTGGAATCAAAAGCTGAAGACAAAATAAAAGTAAAAAATGCAAGTTGGATGTTAGTATTCTCATTGGAACATTGAGGGATTTGACATGGAGAAAGCATGAGTTTTTAGAAATTATGGAACTGAAGTTAAGATGTGATGGTAATAAAATGGAGAACTCTTTCAACTAAAGAAAACCAATAAAAAGTATCATTTATGTTCATAGGCAAAGACATTAAATGCATGAAATGTTCTAGCACTTGGAATTTATTGGAGTGTGAAAAATTAGTGTTTAGGAAAAAAGTAATCATAGTAATAAACATCCAAAGCATGCATCATGCATAATTTTGCTATTTATTTTTTTAAATTTTATTTTGTTATAGTAAGAACATTTAACATGAGATCTATCCTTTTATTTTGTTGTAGTAAGAACATTTAACATGAGATCTATCCTTTAATAAATGTTTGAGTGTACATTGCAGTATTGTTGACTATAAGTATGATATTGTATACCCAATATCCAGAACTTATCCATCTTACAAATGGAAACCTTATGGCTATTGATTAGTTACTCCCCTTTCTACTTCTGCCAACTCCTGGAAATTACCATTTCACTCTTTGGTCCTATAAATTTGATTATTTTATATGCCTCATATCAGTTAAATCATGCAGTATTTGTCTTTTTAAAACTGGCTTACTTAGTTGAGTATTATGTCTTTATGCTTCATTCATGCTGTGGCATATTTCAGAATTTTATTTTTAAAGATGAATGGTAATTCCATTGTATGTATATATTGCATCACATTTTCTTTATCCAAAACAATCATGTATATCTCTTAATTAAAATTAGGATTAAGTGCATCATGTTTTAAACACAGAAAAGTCTAATATTTACTGAAACATTTGGAAAATATCCACAGATTGATTTTTTTTTAATCTGGCAAAGAACAACCTTGAAAAAAGTTTTTCAGTGCTATAATAGGGCAAGGTATGTTAACGGTTCATAAAATAAATACATTATAGAAATAGTCCCAGAACAAAAATGGAAAGATACTTTCTAAGATACTTTGGAGCCAGAAAAATCCTGACAGTCAAATCTAAAAGAGATGAACTCTTAAAATCCAAGACGATTGAACTGTATTTTGTGTGAGAATGGATACCATAATATTTATGATAGAATTTTAAAATGGCTCCCACATTATCTGCCCACTTGACATATGCACAATGTGTAATCTCCAATATTGTCATGATATATTGTACCCTTGTGATCAGGTTTTGTTATAGCACAGTGGATCTTGAAAATATCTACATTTACCAGATCAAATCACAGGACCTTTTTAAAGCAGGTATTAGAAAAAGAAGTCAGAAATTTGAAGCATGACAGGGATTTGACAGATTAAAAATGGCAGGGTATGCATGATAATGAATTCAGTGGGCTTTAAAAGCTAAGAAAAGCCACTGGCTTATAATCATCCAAGAAACAGGGACTTCTGTCTTAGGACCACAGGAAAATGAATTCAGCTAACAAAATGAATGAACTTAAAAAAAATTAAATTCCCCCCAAACCCCACATATGATAGCTGGGTTCTGCCAGCATCTCGATGTCAGCCTCATGGTACCCTAAATGAAGATAATCATATGTTACAGGACTCTGACCTCCACAACTGTGAGCTAACCTATGGAGGTTGCTTTAAGTCAATATATTTGTGGTAATTTGGTGCACTGTGATAGAAATTTAAAATTACTATTGATATACATATTTTTCTATTTATAAATCTATCTGCATAAAGGATATATCTACTTTTCTCAGTTATTTAGAGATTGTACTGACAAAATTATTAAGAAAAAAGGTTTTGAATACCATAATTAATGAGTTTAATGAACATTGACATAAAACAAAGGATATTTGCAAAAATTGACCATATATTAGTCATATAATAAATCATTAACAGGTATTGCATAATGTGTCACCTTTTGTCCCACTATAATTAAGAATACAATGAAATATTAGTAAAATTTTCACTGAAAGACAAAATTGAAATCAATTTCTAAGTAACCCGTGGGATACATAATGAAATATTAGGAGGAATTTTAACATGTTAAAATTTGGATAAGAAGAAACATTGAGTAATTGATGGTTTTAAGTGGAAATAAAGTAGGAAGAAAACTTGGATGTCATGGAATTCAAATGTGAGAAAGTATGACATTTCAGTGTGTAATATCATCAACATTTTTATCATACATTTTTGGCACCTGAAAAAATATTAATTTACATTGTGAGTGCTTTTATTCAAAGAGGTTCTTAGCCATCTTGCTTCTTGCTTTTTTTCTTAAATAAACGTATGCTTTTAACAGGAAATCTGCAGCCCTCAGCTATAAATTGCTGTTGCTAGTTCATGAGCTGACATATACATACTGTACATATGTATAGAATATATGATTTATTCTCTCTGAACAACTACTGCTCTTTGAAATCAATTCAGAAAGGTTATTTGGACCCAAGAAAATGTATTGATTCTAAAAATTCTCAAGTATTTACTTGAAGTCCTTTAATACTATAGTCCCACTTCTACCTCAGATCTCATATCCTTTTGAGCAAGAATTAACCTAATAGTTGTCATTAGGAGCATTTCTATGAGTTTGATTCCATTTATTCTCAGAACTTTGTTCATAACTGTTTCTTTGTGTCAGATAATGGGCTTTGATATTCTGAGATATTTAATTTTGATTATATAAGTTCTATATGATCATTTTTAAAATATTACTTCAAATAACTATACATTTTCTACTTCAAATCTTAAGTTCATTTGTTTCTGGTTTCAAGGAAAGTAATCAGAAGGTAACTGTTTAAAGAGGTATTCTTTTGGCTACAAAGAGCTTAATAATGTGCCTATTTTTCTTATGTTCACCTTCTTAAAAATACTTTTATATGCTTCTAATGAGTTTGAAAAATTGTCCTTAAATCGTTCTAGGAATAACAGTTTTTGACATTTCATTAAAATGTGTCCTGCACATCTCTAGCCAGGAGGTTGCCCATAGGTTCTCTGATCCCTAAAGCCAGGTCGCTTGCTTCATATGCTGTTCAGAGTGGCCAAATAAATCGGCAAAAATTTGGAGATGATGCTAGGTACATTTTCTAACTCCACTTTTCTCTCTCCTTTATTTTTGACTTACTTGAAGAGGTTCTGTTTTCCTGGACTTAGTTGTCAAGCATTACCTCTGATCTCTATTTTATTAGATTTCAGTCCTTATGAACACAGTCATCATTTTAAACTTCAGCAGCTCTGCAGAGGTTCAGTTTTGATCACCACACATTCAGCCATTCTTTACCAAGCTCTACAATGTATTAGGAATTATAAAAAAAGACCACCTCAATTTTATGTTTCATCAAGAAAAGACTGTATCTCAACCCATAGTGCAAACAGACATACACAAATACGTCCTGAAGGAAAGGAAGAAGGAATCATAAAACTTAAAATACAGTGGCGCATCAGTGCAGAGGAATTCCATAACCCATAACAATTAGCAAAATTTGTGGCAGATTATCAAGTCTCATATTTAGTCCTTCATATCTGTTGTCTCGCATCTGTAAATTCAGCCAACTGTGGATCATACTCTAGATATTTATTGAAAAACCTATGTATAAGTGGGTTCATGCAGTTCAAACCCATGCTGTTTAAGGGTCAACTGTAATATAAATTTTCTGGGCAATGTTGCTGGCCAGAAGTTCTGTTCGTCGACGGAAATAGTTAGTAGGCAATCTATAAAAAAGAATAGAGAAGAGTTTTATTTGAATCAAACTGAGGACCATAGCCCAAGAGACACAGATGCAAGAAGTACTTATATTTTATTACACCAGAGTCCAAAGCAGGGACTTAAAAAGGCAGATCTGAAAAATTACATAACTTGTTTGACAAGAATTCTAATTAGAACTGGCAAGAAGTAAGGGTGCTTGTTTAGCAAGAATTGGTTGGAGTCCAAAAGGGTTGCATAGTTACAAGGGCAGATCTTGAGAGCATAAGGTTGCCACTGGCAGCAGCAAATAGATATTGTTGAGAGAACAGCTGGTAGTGTTATTGACTCTGATACAGTTTGGAAAATTCAGGTTCTTAGTAACAGAGGAACACGTATTAAACCACATCCACATTGGCTACCCGCGTTCATTTTGGATACCTGCAACACATTTACTTAATTTTGATTTTTTAAATGTATTAGTTTCTTTGATGATTTAAGTCGATGAAATTCCATGTTTAATAGGCCACAAACAGGCTGTTTCGGTTAGCCTAAAGTTCAAATGAAGTCACGTATAAATCAGAATGACTTCCTCATACCTCAATATGTGAAAATCTTTTCCATAATAGCTACAAAAATATACTCTAAGATGTCCAGCTGTAGTTCAAGGAGCTCTTGTTACAGTGTTTTCCTATCATGTCTTGAGAATCTTTGGTTTATATTAGAAAGTCGTTCAGTTAAAGCTAGTGATTTTATCTAGCTGGCTGATGGAAATTTGCTAGACTTTCTTTCAGAGGATTTTGTTGATTTAGATCAACATTAATGGTCAGGAATCATCTAGAAATAATTTATTTGTGCAATTTTAATTTGAGATATATAGGAGCTTCTTTATGAAACTTATATGATGAAGCAGAGTAAAAGGATATTGCATAGCTCTTAAATTCACTAAGCTTACCTTTTTGGATCTATTTTCAAACCAGGACTTCAAAAATTATTCTCTTATGGTTAATGCATTTCCTGCATTCATCATAAAAATCAAGGAAATAATTTGCCTGGAGTTGAAAACATCACCACAATACTCTTTAAATGAACTATGGTAATATAATTTGAAATTAATTTTAGTAAAACACTGGAGAAAATCTCTCCCTAAAGTCAATAACTGCCTCAAATTCCAGGTATTTTCAAGAATAAGAAACCTATCATTTACCCTAGTCAAGCTAAATTTCAGCTGTAGGCAAAATAGCATGCTTATACAGGCTAATAGATGAAGACCAGTAAAATATGCCCTCTTAAGAATAAAAAGATTCTAACAACATATTTTTGATCTGTTTCAAAGTTAAAGGAAAACTGAACCATAAACAGATTTTTTTCCCTTTTCAAGGTCACATATTTGTCACATGCACTTCCTAATTTTTCCTTCTTGGGTATTTAGTAAGGAACATTTGTGTTATTGACTCTGATACAGTTTGGAAAATTCAGGTTCTTAGTAACAGAGGAACACGTATTAAACCACATCCACATTGGCTACCCGCGTTCATTTTGGATACCTGCAACACATTTACTTAATTTTGATTTTTTAAATGTATTAGTTTCTTTGATGATTTAAGTCGATGAAATTCCATGTTTAATAGGCCACAAACAGGCTGTTTCGGTTAGCCTAAAGTTCAAATGAAGTCACGTATAAATCAGAATGACTTCCTCATACCTCAATATGTGAAAATCTTTTCCATAATAGCTACAAAAATATACTCTAAGATGTCCAGCTGTAGTTCAAGGAGCTCTTGTTACAGTGTTTTCCTATCATGTCTTGAGAATCTTTGGTTTATATTAGAAAGTCGTTCAGTTAAAGCTAGTGATTTTATCTAGCTGGCTGATGGAAATTTGCTAGACTTTCTTTCAGAGGATTTTGTTGATTTAGATCAACATTAATGGTCAGGAATCATCTAGAAATAATTTATTTGTGCAATTTTAATTTGAGATATATAGGAGCTTCTTTATGAAACTTATATGATGAAGCAGAGTAAAAGGATATTGCATAGCTCTTAAATTCACTAAGCTTACCTTTTTGGATCTATTTTCAAACCAGGACTTCAAAAATTATTCTCTTATGGTTAATGCATTTCCTGCATTCATCATAAAAATCAAGGAAATAATTTGCCTGGAGTTGAAAACATCACCACAATACTCTTTAAATGAACTATGGTAATATAATTTGAAATTAATTTTAGTAAAACACTGGAGAAAATCTCCCCCTAAAGTCAATAACTGCCTCAAATTCCAGGTATTTTCAAGAATAAGAAACCTATCATTTACCCTAGTCAAGCTAAATTTCAGCTGTAGGCAAAATAGCATGCTTATACAGGCTAATAGATGAAGACCAGTAAAATATGCCCTCTTAAGAATAAAAAGATTCTAACAACATATTTTTGATCTGTTTCAAAGTTAAAGGAAAACTGAACCATAAACAGATTTTTTTCCCTTTTCAAGGTCACATATTTGTCACATGCACTTCCTAATTTTTCCTTCTTGGGTATTTAGTAAGGAACATTTCTTCACCTGTGGATTAGGTAATGTGTGAAAACACCTACAAATAAAATTTTCCCATATTTCTCTACTTGATGTTCCAGTCTTTCAGTCTGATAGTCTGACACTTAGCCATATAATATTATTTTTGTCTTGAAATTTTGACATTGCTTCACACACACACAAAGATACCCTCAAATCCTCATGTCCAACAGCTGTGACCTATGTCAATCCTACATCCACACTATCAAAAGATGTGAACTCTGCTTTTAGCCACAAAAGAAAAAAACTAATTTTCTCTGATTCAGTGATCATTTTGGAACAGGCATCACAGTAAGACAGTGTTTGCTTTAGAATATTTCAAAATGATTTCATCAAATATCTTAACCTTTTTATTCCTTTTGTCATTATCCATTTAAGAATGAGCTAAAGTTTAGAAGCAATATATGCTAATGGTCATAGTTTCAGATTTTCAACCATGCAATTGAAAAACAATAATGTGAAAGAGTCATAGACTCTGAAGAAAAATAAACAATTCAATAAGGACCATTTTTTTCTATTACAATTTCCAATTTATAATAAGACTAACATGTACCTATGCATATACATATATAAAGTGAAGTGAAAGTCACTTAGTTGTGTCCCACTCTTTGTGGCCCCATGGACTGTAGCCCACCAGGCTCCTCTATCCATGGAACTCTCCAGGCAAGAAAACTGGAGTGGGTAGTCATTCCTTTCTCCAGGAGATCTTCCCAACCCAGGGATCAAACTCAGGTCTTCCACATATAACCTGGGTCTCCTGCATTGCAGGCAGATTCTTTATACACTGAGACACCTGAGAAGCCTTAATACATAGGCATGCATACACATATAAAATTAATCTGTGAACAGATTCCTCAACTCTCTCCAGGGACTTTTTTTTTTTAGTGACCATCTCTTCCATCAAATAGGATTCACACTGCCCCCAAAAAAAATTTAACACATTCATAATGAAAAAATAAAATTATTTTTGATCTGTTTAAAAGTTAAAGGAAAACTGACCTAAACAGATTTTCCCTTTTCAAGGTCACATATTTGTCACATGCACTTCCTAATTTTTCCTTCTTGGGTATTTAGTAAGGAACATTTCTTCACCTGTGGATTAGGTAATGTGTGAAAACACCTACAAATAAAATTTTCCCATATTTCTCTACTTGATGTTCCAGTCTTTCAGTCTGATAGTCTGACACTTAGCCATATAATATTATTTTTGTCTTGAAATTTTGACATTGCTTCACACACACACAAAGATACCCTCAAATCCTCATGTCCAACAGCTGTGACCTATGTCAATCCTACATCCACACTATCAAAAGATGTGAACTCTGCTTTTAGCCACAAAAGAAAAAAACTAATTTTCTCTGATTCAGTGATCATTTTGGAACAGGCATCACAGTAAGACAGTGTTTGCTTTAGAATATTTCAAAATGATTTCATCAAATATCTTAACCTTTTTATTCCTTTTGTCATTATCCATTTAAGAATGAGCTAAAGTTTAGAAGCAATATATGCTAATGGTCATAGTTTCAGATTTTCAACCATGCAATTGAAAAACAATAATGTGAAAGAGTCATAGACTCTGAAGAAAAATAAACAATTCAATAAGGACCATTTTTTCTATTACAATTTCCAATTTATAATAAGACTAACATGTACCTATGCATATACATATATAAAGTGAAGTGAAAGTCACTTAGTTGTGTCCCACTCTTTGTGGCCCCATGGACTGTAGCCCACCAGGCTCCTCTATCCATGGAACTCTCCAGGCAAGAAAACTGGAGTGGGTAGTCATTCCTTTCTCCAGGAGATCTTCCCAACCCAGGGATCAAACTCAGGTCTTCCACATATAACCTGGGTCTCCTGCATTGCAGGCAGATTCTTTATACACTGAGACACCTGAGAAGCCTTAATACATAGGCATGCATACACATATAAAATTAATCTGTGAACAGATTCCTCAACTCTCTCCAGGGACTTTTTTTTTTTAGTGACCATCTCTTCCATCAAATAGGATTCACACTGCTCTTTTCACTCTTGAATAGAGAAAATGGAAGTAGAATAATTTAAAGGCACATTCATAGTTATCAAAGCAACAAAATTACAAATTAAAAAGAATTAGTTCCTCTTTTATTCTCTTTTTTAAAAATTATGTGGACATTTTACACTGAATACATTATTCACTTTCCCCTTAAGCATATTCTACTGCCATATGCCAATGCACACATTTCAATTCATACACAAAACAAGAAATATGATATGAACTTATAGGATAAATAATGGTATTATAAAACAAGGAACATTTATTCCCAAGTCAATATTCTGAGATCTAAAATTTTGAGTTGTTTACTAAATAAAACTGTCCTTTCTATGAAGTATGGTTTAAACAAAAGCTGACAGAGTGTTGAACCCAACACTGACTGCCAAATTTATTTTGGACAAACACAGGTTTGAGCAGTCAGTTTCCTTGTTCCTTAAAAATGTCAGGAAAAAATATTAAGACACTTCCAAATAAAACTCAGATATTCAAACACCTATTCTTTGGCCACCTGATTCACACAACCAACTCCTTGGAAATGCCCATGATGCTGGAAAAGATTGAAGACAAAAAGAAAAGAGGGCAACAGAGGATGAAGATGCTCAGATAGCGTCACTGTTTCAGTGGATGTGAATCCACCCAAACTTTGGGAGACAGTGGAGGGCAGCAGGACATGGCGTATGGCAGTTCATGAGGTCACAAAGAGTCAGGCACAGCTTAGCTACTGAGCAACAATTTTTTTTATTTTTTTATTTTTTTATTTTTAATCTTGTTTTGAAGTTTAACATACCTATTGAAAAGAACACAGACCATCAATTTAAACTCACTTTTAAGTAAAACAAACTCACCCATATGCCTATCACCCATATTAGGAAACAAACCCCTTTTCAATCACCACAAACCCTGAGAAGTATATACTAACCTGTCCTATAAAACTATGTTGGTTTTGCTTACTTTTAAAATGAATGAATATAGATGAATTTATGTAGTTTGACATTTGTTTCTTGCTTTTTTCAGTAAACGTTTAATTTTAAAATCCATATGTTGCTAATCATGTAACAGTAACTAATTTTTATTACTAAATATTTATTTTTATGAATTCATATGCAAATTTGCCTTCATTCACTTGATTGTCCCTTTAGTGATGGATATTTAATATCTTTCAGTGAATATTCATAAATAGAAGTGGAATTTCTGAATTGTTGGTTATGGTTTTGATGGAATTGCTAACTTTCTAAAGTTGTTTTAACAACTTTATTCTCCCCTCAACAGTGTATGAAAGTTTTAGTAGCCCCATATGTTCATTCACTTTTAGTTTTTTCCATCAATATCATTTTAGTTATTCTGTGAAGTGGCTAATGGATATGGCTACTTTTTAATGTGTGTATTAGTCATTTTAATATCCTCTTCTAAAAATGGTTCATTAAGTCTTTTCTCTGTTTTTCTATTGGAATGCCAATAATTCAGTGAATATATGAAGCTCTTTTTATACTCTGGGTATTGGGGCTTTGTAAGTAAAGTGTGTTGTAAATATCCCCTCCCACTTGATGGCTTTCCTTTCACTCAGTGGTGGTATCTTTTAATAATTGGTTCTTAATCATTTTAATGAAGTCCACTGTATCTATTTATACTTTGAAAGTTTTGTGTCTAGTTCTGGAAATTATTGCCTATCCTGAAGTCAGGATAAATTACCTTATATTTTTTTCTTAAAACCTTGCTTTATTTACCTTCTAGCTTTAGATCAATAATCCACTTAGGACTGACATTTCTTTATGTGAGCTACACTACAAGTTTCATTTTTCATATGTGGCTATCCAATGGACCCAGCACTATTTATCAGCCTTTTCACTCTGTTCTGCAGTATCATCTTTTTCATAAATCACTTTGTAATATATGTGTGGGTCTACGTCTGGATTCTATCCTGCTTAATTAGCCTATTTATGTACATGCCAATACCACAGTCTCTTAATTCTTTTTATCTTTTAAACAATGATGTCTGATCTGTTCTGATCTCAAGTTTTCTTTCTTATTTTTTTAAATTGAAGTATAATTGCTTTAGAATGTTCTCTCAGTTTCTGCTGAGCAACAGTGTGAACTAGCTACATATATAGCCCCTTCTTCTGGAGCCTCTCTCCCAACCCCAGTATCCCTCCTCTCTTGGTCATCACAGAGAATGAGGTGAGCATCTTGTGTTATATAGCAGCTTCCCATTTGCAGTCTGTTTTGCATATGGTCATGTATATTTGTCAATGCTACTCTCAAATTTTCTTTCTTAATCTTTTTTCTTAGTCTAAATTATTCTTGGTCATTTATATTTACATATACATTTTGTAATAATGTTCTCAATTTTCACACCTACCTGCGTGCAGGCATGCGTGCTCAGTTGCTATAGAAGTCTCTGACTCACTGGGACCCAATGGAATGTAGTCTACCAGTTTCTGCTGTCCATGAGGATTCTCCAGGCAGGAATACTGGAGGGTGTTGCCATATACTCCTCCAAGGGATCTTCTCAACCCAAGGATTGAATCGATGTTTTATATGTCTCCTACACTGGCAGACAGATTCTTTACCACTAGTGCCACTTGGGAAGGCCCTCTCACAAACCTACTTGGGTTTTATTTGCCTATCTTTTTTGAAAGTTTTGTGTCTAGTTCTGAAATTATTGCCTATCCTGAAGTCAGGATAAATTACCTTATATTTTTTTCTTAAAACCTTGCTTTATTTACCTTCTAGCTTTAGATCAATAATCCACTTAGGACTGACATTTCTTTATGTGAGCTACACTACAAGTTTCATTTTTCATATGTGGCTATCCAATGGACCCAGCACTATTTATCAGCCTTTTCACTCTGTTCTGCAGTATCATCTTTTTCATAAATCACTTTGTAATATATGTGTGGGTCTACGTCTGGATTCTATCCTGCTTAATTAGCCTATTTATGTACATGCCAATACCACAGTCTCTTAATTCTTTTTATCTTTTAAACAATGATGTCTGATCTGTTCTGATCTCAAGTTTTCTTTCTTATTTTTTTAAATTGAAGTATAATTGCTTTAGAATGTTCTCTCAGTTTCTGCTGAGCAACAGTGTGAACTAGCTACATATATAGCCCCTTCTTCTGGAGCCTCTCTCCCAACCCCAGTATCCCTCCTCTCTTGGTCATCACAGAGAATGAGGTGAGCATCTTGTGTTATATAGCAGCTTCCCATTTGCAGTCTGTTTTGCATATGGTCATGTATATTTGTCAATGCTACTCTCAAATTTTCTTTCTTAATCTTTTTTCTTAGTCTAAATTATTCTTGGTCATTTATATTTACATATACATTTTGTAATAATGTTCTCAATTTTCACACCTACCTGCGTGCAGGCATGCGTGCTCAGTTGCTATAGAAGTCTCTGACTCACTGGGACCCAATGGAATGTAGTCTACCAGTTTCTGCTGTCCATGAGGATTCTCCAGGCAGGAATACTGGAGGGTGTTGCCATATACTCCTCCAAGGGATCTTCTCAACCCAAGGATTGAATCGATGTTTTATATGTCTCCTACACTGGCAGACAGATTCTTTACCACTAGTGCCACTTGGGAAGGCCCTCTCACAAACCTACTTGGGTTTTATTTAGGATTTCTTTGAAAATATGAATCAGTTTTTGATGAATGGGTATTATTACAGGGTATAAAATACAGTCTACAATTTTTAGTCTGAAGTTTGTATAAATATATTACTTCATCAGATTCTGAAGAGGAAATCTTTGTAAGTTTAAATTACCAGGTACCATATCCAAGTTAGAGATGCTTAGAAATATATCTCATTGAATATACAAGTATCAGACTATCATGAAAGTAGAAAGGTACTGCATTTCATTTCATACTTTCTTGGAAAAAACTGGAAGCTCACATAAGAATGTAACAATGTAACATTCTATAAATTCTTCCAATGATATATTCTTATCTTGGATCTAAATAAATATATAAACTGAAAAAAAAAAGTACAGAACTGAAAAGAGGCTTCTAGAGAAGACTCAAAAAAAGAAAAACTGATTAGATACTTTCTATTATATTGGGCCCTATTATTTATTTGAAACCTAAATGGAGATATAGTGAAATCAGTTCTATCAGAATACACAACTCATATAACTGAATATCCTCCCCAAAACAAACAGTCCAATTAAAAATTTGACAGAGAATCTGAATAGAAATTTTTCCAAAGAAGATACATAGATGACCAGCAAATGCAAGAAAACTTATTCAGTATCACTAATTATCAGGGAAATGCAAACCACTGCCACAGTGTGACATCAGCTCACACATGTTAGCCTGGCTGTCATCAAAGAGACCAGAAGTAGCATATGTCACTGAGGATGTGGAGAAAAGGGAGCCCTAGTACACTATTGATGACAATGTAAATTGGTACAGCTACCATGAAAAATGGTATGGAAACTTTTTCATATACATTTTGTAATAATGCTCTCAATTTTCACACCTACCTGCGTGCAGGCATGCGTGCTCAGTTGCTATAGAAGTCTCTGACTCACTGGGACCCAATGGAATGTAGTCTACCAGTTTCTGCTGTCCATGAGGATTCTCCAGGCAGGAATACTGGAGGGTGTTGCCATATACTCCTCCAAGGGATCTTCTCAACCCAAGGATTGAATCGATGTTTTATATGTCTCCTACACTGGCAGACAGATTCTTTACCACTAGTGCCACTTGGGAAGGCCCTCTCACAAACCTACTTGGGTTTTATTTAGGATTTCTTTGAAAATATGAATCAGTTTTTGATGAATGGGTATTATTACAGGGTATAAAATACAGTCTACAATTTTTAGTCTGAAGTTTGTATAAATATATTACTTCATCAGATTCTGAAGAGGAAATCTTTGTAAGTTTAAATTACCAGGTACCATATCCAAGTTAGAGATGCTTAGAAATATATCTCATTGAATATACAAGTATCAGACTATCATGAAAGTAGAAAGGTACTGCATTTCATTTCATACTTTCTTGGAAAAAACTGGAAGCTCACATAAGAATGTAACAATGTAACATTCTATAAATTCTTCCAATGATATATTCTTATCTTGGATCTAAATAAATATATAAACTGAAAAAAAAAAGTACAGAACTGAAAAGAGGCTTCTAGAGAAGACTCAAAAAAAGAAAAACTGATTAGATACTTTCTATTATATTGGGCCCTATTATTTATTTGAAACCTAAATGGAGATATAGTGAAATCAGTTCTATCAGAATACACAACTCATATAACTGAATATCCTCCCCAAAACAAACAGTCCAATTAAAAATTTGACAGAGAATCTGAATAGAAATTTTTCCAAAGAAGATACATAGATGACCAGCAAATGCAAGAAAACTTATTCAGTATCACTAATTATCAGGGAAATGCAAACCACTGCCACAGTGTGACATCAGCTCACACATGTTAGCCTGGCTGTCATCAAAGAGACCAGAAGTAGCATATGTCACTGAGGATGTGGAGAAAAGGGAGCCCTAGTACACTATTGATGACAATGTAAATTGGTACAGCTACCATGAAAAATGGTATGGAAACTTTTCAGAAAAACTAGAATTACCATATGATCCAGAAATTCCACTCCTGGGCATTTATTTGAAAACACTAATTTAAAAAGATATATGTACCCCAATATCTATAGTAGCGCTATTACAATAGTCAAGCTATAGAAGCAACCTAACTGTCCATTGATAGAGGAATGGAAGAAAAATGAATGTACTGTAATATATAATGTTTATATATACAATTGTACTATAATATAATTATGTATATACAATGGAATATTATTCAGGCATAAAAAATTTAATCTTGCCACTTGCTAAAACATGGGTCAACCTGGAGGATATTATGCTTGGTGAAATAAATCATGCAAAGAAACACAGATACTCTAGGTTTTCACTTACATCTGGACTTTAAAAAACAAAACAAACATAAATATAGCAAAACAGAAACACATTACAGATCAGAGAACAAACTAGTTAACCTGAGGAGTGAGGATGAAGAGTGAGACAAAATAGGTGAAGAGGTCAAGTGGTATAAAATACAGGTTATAGAGGTGTAACATACAACATAGGGAGCATAATCAATAGCATCGAATGATGTGTAATCTATAAAAACAGAGTCACTATGTGGCACTTCTGAAAATAATATAAGATCATAAGTTATTCTCCAATTAAAAAAAGAGGAAAACATGAAATGCCAAAGATCAAATGCACTTTTAATATGGTGTGTGTTTGGGAAAATAGGGAAATATATAAAAATAATGAGAAAATAAGTTCCTCTGTTCGTTTCAAATCATAGTCCTAAGAATTTAGGTCAATATTTCACCTCAACAAATACACAACCAGATTCTGAATATAATGGAGTATAAGAAGCAACCTAGTGCTATGAATAACTAGACCTTTCTGAGAGCAATTCTATTCCCTTTCATCTCTTTGAGAGTATATTTAAGATAACATTTTTATCATTTTCACTTATTTCTTGACAACTCTTATTAATACTAATATAAATCATCTATAATGCAAATTGTGTAATGTAATACAATATACTAACTAAAATTGCATCATTTCATTTTGCTAGAATAAGATTACAACAAGGAACAGTTTTGAGGTCCAATTTATAGTAGAAAGATAATAAAATGCATTTTTCAATTATAGGTAACATTTTACTACATACTTTGCCTGATTCTTTAGATAAAGTAAGTATATTCAGGCCATCTACAGCAAACAAGAAAGACATTTCACTTTGTCCTGATATTTCTATTTTATCTCAACCATGGGTGTTTATTGAAAACAATACAACCTAGTATTATCAGAAGAAATATTTTGAGGTAGAATGCAACAAATGAGCATTTTTTAATGTAAGTGATATACCCAAACAAGTAAATCAGTTATGGCTAACTGTATTATTCAGTATCCAAATTAACTGAGATAGTTACAGGAGCACTTTATATTTCTCTTTCATATGAGCTTATCAAAAATGAAGATCTATTCAAAATTATGTCTTGAATTAAGAATTTACAAAAGACTTTTGGGGAACAACTATTGTCCTATGCTTTTGGTACTAACATTTGTTTGGGATTCCAAATAACTTGATTTGGGGAGAGAAGTGGAACCTCACCTAACTTCTTTTTGGTTAACAATACTTTGGGCTCCTTTATTTGACAGCGAAATTTGCAAAGTAAGTAATACACTCTTTGGAAGATAAATCTGGTCAATATGAAGATACTTAGGCATACATACATACATAACCCTAGAACTGTACATTAAAGCTAGGAGAGTAACAGAGGGTTCTGTTGCCCAGGTATCTATTGCAATCTATGGAGAATTTTAGAAGACATTTGAGTATGGACAGGTCTGGCTACTGTATAGTAACCTGGGAGGCCCAAGAGACTATTTTAAGTTTCCTATGAGATGAAAGCTTGATGTAATGACACTGAGATATTGGCCTCTTTTAACATTCTCAAGTAAAAGTGAAAAGTAGATGCCTCTGAGAATGTACACATCTTAATAAAGTGATCCATGTCAGTTTCTAATGTACTTGTGAATTATAATAAATATTACTACATACATAAAAAATAATCCACAAAAAAATATTATTATTAATATCATTTCTTTAAGATATGTCCTAAAACTTTTTGGTCAAAAATGTCCATTTCTTGCCTTTTGGAAGAAAATCTTGGCTCTCAATGTTATACTTACAAAAGTGTTTCTATTAAAATCTTTTTATGTGAAGGGAAAACAGAATATGTGTTCCATACCCCTAGACATCTATGATGTCCTTATGTATATGTGTTCATTCTATATATAGAATGAAACCTGAGAATGTCTCAGGCTTTATTTTCTATCCAACTTATATCCACACTACATTTGACACTTTGAGTGCTTATTCTCAGGCAGCAAAAAATGGACTTAGCCATGAATGCATTTTTTAATGTAAGTTAAATACCCAAACAAGTAAATCAGTTATGGCTAACTGTATTATTCAGTATCCAAATTAACTGAGATAGTTACAGGAGCACTTTATATTTCTCTTTCATATGAGCTTATCAAAAATGAAGATCTATTCAAAATTATGTCTTGAATTAAGAATTTACAAAAGACTTTTGGGGAACAACTATTGTCCTATGCTTTTGGTACTAACATTTGTTTGGGATTCCAAATAACTTGATTTGGGGAGAGAAGTGGAACCTCACCTAACTTCTTTTTGGTTAACAATACTTTGGGCTCCTTTATTTGACAGCGAAATTTGCAAAGTAAGTAATACACTCTTTGGAAGATAAATCTGGTCAATATGAAGATACTTAGGCATACATACATACATAACCCTAGAACTGTACATTAAAGCTAGGAGAGTAACAGAGGGTTCTGTTGCCCAGGTATCTATTGCAATCTATGGAGAATTTTAGAAGACATTTGAGTATGGACAGGTCTGGCTACTGTATAGTAACCTGGGAGGCCCAAGAGACTATTTTAAGTTTCCTATGAGATGAAAGCTTGATGTAATGACACTGAGATATTGGCCTCTTTTAACATTCTCAAGTAAAAGTGAAAAGTAGATGCCTCTGAGAATGTACACATCTTAATAAAGTGATCCATGTCAGTTTCTAATGTACTTGTGAATTATAATAAATATTACTACATACATAAAAAATAATCCACAAAAAAATATTATTATTAATATCATTTCTTTAAGATATGTCCTAAAACTTTTTGGTCAAAAATGTCCATTTCTTGCCTTTTGGAAGAAAATCTTGGCTCTCAATGTTATACTTACAAAAGTGTTTCTATTAAAATCTTTTTATGTGAAGGGAAAACAGAATATGTGTTCCATACCCCTAGACATCTATGATGTCCTTATGTATATGTGTTCATTCTATATATAGAATGAAACCTGAGAATGTCTCAGGCTTTATTTTCTATCCAACTTATATCCACACTACATTTGACACTTTGAGTGCTTATTCTCAGGCAGCAAAAAAATGGACTTAAGCCATGACATTATAGACAAGTAGAAAAAGCAATAGGAGATGAGCCAGAGGGTGCTGATTTGGGTCAGGAGTTGTCATTTGCAACAGTGTATCTTGGGCAAGAAGCCTAACCTCTCCAAAGTGCAGCCATCTTTGAGTGGTCTTGACAGACAAGAGGGAAACAACTAAGACCTGTGTATAAAGTGCAGTTCAACATCTTCTGTTTTAAGTCGCTACAGGTATGACATATTGGATATATAGTTTGTGCATTTTGTGAAATTTTTAATTGATTTTTTTTGACTGACACTGATGGTGTGAGTTTCTTTGTGGTATAGGTGCTCAGGTGCTTAGTCATGTCCAACCCTTTGTGATCCCATGGACTGTAACCTGCCATGCTGCTCTGTCCATGGGATTTTTCAGGCGAGAATACTGGAGTGGGCTGCCATTTCCTTCTCCATTTAATCAATTTTTGTTTTGAAATGTATCTCTTTCCTCCTCAGAAATCATGTTATGAGTGCGCAATATTGGGGTCAGAGGTGGACATTTAGAATTAACTATCATATTAAAAAGTAACATTTTTGTCTTTATACTGTAGAAAATGTCAACATGATCTTACCATGCTATGATTTTTTTCTAATTTAAAAATATGTTCACTTTCCATCTAATGATTAAGGACAATGCCTATTCTTCTAACTCTGAAATTCTGTAACATATCCTATTCTTACCCCATCATCCTAAGTATTATGAATTGTTTAATCAAGCTTATGTCTTTTTCTAGTCTTGTTAATGTTTAATCCTCTGAGTAGTCACCAATGTATGGCATTGAAACATTTTACTGCTGTCTTTAAATGTACCATAACATTCTTCAGAACAGAAAGTTTTGACAAATAATTTCTTTAATAAGATAAAATGATACTTCTACTCATGTGATAGGTATGTTAGATACCTATTAGAAAAAGGCAATATGAGAAAAGTAAATAGATAATATTTAATACACATCTTTAAGCTCTATCAACCTTTAGAAACAAATTGGAAGATTGAAAAACTTAAATATTTTAAAATATAGGTTCCTTTGTATATAGAAGAAAGCCTAATGCTACTTGGTATTTCAAAAACACAAAATAAAATGTGTTTTGAAATTTTTATTTGCATCCCATTTGATTCTGATGAGCCAATATAGATTTGCTTTGCAGAGAACTAACTTTTCATTTTTGTTGATCATTGTAGAAAACACATTTATACTATTTTGTAATGACATGTCCCAGCTTATAAATATAGTTTAATACTATTTTCATTTAATAAAAGTAATTGCTATCCTGCATTCAGTTATAGTGGAAATGTGTGTTATTCAAGTTATAATTTTTCTCTACATTGTAAAATGTAAAATAATTACATTTGCCAAGACATAAAAGATGCTTCAATAACACTTCAGCAATTCAAAATTTCACATTATGTTACCTATATTGAAAATTCTCTCAAATCACAAAGCAGAAATTACATAATTGACAGACTAACTTTTATTCCTCAAGTACATTTTAGGTGGTGTCAGACAGTGGTGAAAAGCCTTTTTTGAAAGAGGACAACCCATTCCGTGATACTTTTAACAAGCTCTCTTATGTCCCATGCATGGTAATAAAACAGGACTAAAGAACTGAATAATGTGAAAACTAACTCTCAAAGGAAAAATATTTTTGAAAATGAACCTCCCTCTAAGATGATAATCTCTGAGTTGATTTTCCACAGATTCCTCTTTTTGGACTTTTGTTCTGAATATTTCCTACTAATGGATTAGCCATTAGTAGGTTTTTCGACAGAAAGCTATTGTTGTTGTTGTTGAGTTACACTTTGTGTCTGACTATTTGTGACCCTTGTGAACTGTAGCCTGTCAGGCCCCTCTGTCCATGAAATTTTCCTCTCAAGAATATTGGAATGGATTGCCATTTTCTTCTCCATAGAAAAACCATTGTGCCTTAGTAAATAAATATTCTTCATATAGCCCAACTATGCTATGATCTATTTGGTAAATCATTAAGGTATATTCAATGTTTATGTTTGAATTGAAATATGTCAATGCTGTTACTTTGTTGCACTGGAAAAAACATATGCATGAATACAAAGGAATTTGACTATATATTATCAATTTAGTGGTATTTGATATAATGCACATATATCTGACTATTCAAAAAGTATTGAAATGAATTAATAAAGCTTTATGTTATTGCATATTATATTACCCACATATATCTTAAAGTATAGTGTGAAAAACACTTGGAAAAGAGATTTTTGCTTCAATTATGTACATGTGTTAAATACATTTTAGAAAGTTATTGCACACATGAAAGCATTTCAATTATTTTTAAGGAAATTCTATTTATTTTAAAAATCAAGAATGAATACTCAATCTTGAGCAGAGCATCTTACCTGCATTTTAGTAACACAGAATGAATCAAAAACTCAGTGCTATGATGGAGCTCACTGTTTGAATTTTTCCTTTAATGTAACATGACAGGAAAAAAGTGGAGTGACTAGACCAGTAGTGGGAAAATAAACCTGTAGTCCAATAGGATTTGATCAAGCAAGTAAAATATTTCAGTTGATGATGACAGATAAATATCAAATATTTGAATCTAGGGATTATAGATGGAATCAACAAACTTAGAGAAAATGAGAGAAAAGTGCAAATTCAATTGAAAACCACTGATTTCCAGTCTAGAACTTTCCAAGCATTGTTATATTCAAAAGACATGTCTCCGACAGTAATGTGATGTTGATCCCTTCGATTCTTACTGTGGTCAGTGGGGCTTGGTGCTCTCAGGATTCATAGGAGTTTTGATTTTGCTAAAGTTGGCTTCTTGCATTTATCTAACACAGCCTTGTTTTCTTAGTGTGCTGTGATACAAAAAATACTAGAGAACAATGTTCTCAGTTGTTAAAGAAGACAAAGAGAGATCCCAGCTTTGCATTCAGACACACAATAATAGTTGACCTTCTAGAATATATTGTCATGTCTTAAGTGGTCCTGAAATATTCTACCTGTTGAGATAACAATTAGAGAAAAAGCCCTATTTTCTTATCTACCCATCTCTGTTTTGCACCATCAACTTTTTAAATCTGCCCTAGCCAATTATAATTGGACACATCTCAGTTTTTGTTCTTAAATAATGTTTAGTTGTACACTCTGGTTTACTGCAATTATAATTACACGAATGATGTTCAGTATTTTCATTATGTAAGGGGAAGACAATATTTAAGCATTAGAGGCAAAACAAGAGCATCTGATTCTAAAACAAAGATTCATGGACTTGAAAGTGGAACCAGAATTAAAATAAATGAGATGCTCCTCAAATGAACACCATTAGACTGGAGCACATGCCTCATCATGAAAAGGATTTTAGCTGTGGTTTAGAATGTCCACAATTTCATTTCCCTATGACCTCTGTCTTTTATTACCAACAAAAATTTTGAAATAATAAAGCAGATATAGCTTAAAACATAGGAGATATGAATGTAAAGTGGTTGTAGCTATTTTAGTCTAAGACTAATGAAACTGGAATTCTATAACAGAGGGATATGGATACTTTGGGTCCCATTGGAAAACCTACTCCTATAGTCTTCTAGTGCACTTTGCTTTGGTCACACTAGCCTTCTTGCTCTTTTTTGTGTACACCAGACAAGGTCACAATTTAGAAGACATTTTTGCTTTATCTTTCCTGTTATATCCTAACACCTAGGACAAAGACTTGTATTTTAATAAATGATCAATAAGATTTGGCAATTGAAAGAGTAACAATAACATAATAATACATGACAGTTTCCATCACTCTATTATGTGCTATACTTAACTTGGGATATGTATGGTTATAGTAATACAGTCACAAATATGACTGAACATTTTTATTTTGGTGGGGAAAGGAGGGCTGGGGAGGGAGGGGGGCAGGTGGGCCACTTCTATTGGTCTTTCATTTATCTGTTTTCATCCATCTTTGTTCTTTGGCCTGTGTGGGCCTCCCATCACAGTGGCCTGTGTTGTCGCAGAGCCCTGGCTCTGGGTGCAAGCGCCCCAGAGCTCCAGCTCGGTAATTGGACCCATCGATCCAGCCGCTCTGTGGCAGGTGGGATCTTCCCAGGCCAGGGATTGAACCAGCGCCTCTTGCACTGCAAGGCGGTGTCCTTACCCACTGGACCACCAGGGAAGCCCAGAACATTTTTTAAGTTTATTGACTAGAAGGGTTTTATCATGGTTAGTTGTAAAATGGGTGCTTTCCTCTAAGATCTGCTTATAGGTCCTATTTTCAGAGTCTGAGCTCTTCTCTTTTAAGAATATGAAGCTTATGGTCAACTAGCAATTGATATGCTACTGTTTCACAACTTACTGTGGAGGTTAACGGGTATCATCTGACACCAGCCCGAGGGAACCCATCCTTATGGCAGAAAGCAAAGATGAACTTAACAGATTCTTGATGAAGATGAAAGAGAAGAGTAAAAATGTTGATGTAAAACTCAACTTTGAAAAAATGAATATCGTGGCATCCATTCCCATCACTTCATGGCAAATAGATGGGCAATCAATGAAAACAGTGACAGACTCTATTTTCTTGGGCTCCTAAATCACTGAAAATGGTTGCTTCAGCCATGAAATTAAAAGACACTTGCTCCTTGGAAAAAAGCTATGACAAACCTTGACAGTATAATAAAAAGCAGAGACACCACTTTGCTGAAAAGTCTGTATAGTCAAGGCTATGGTTTTCCCAGTAGTTATGTAAAGATGTGCTTATTAGACCATAAAGAAGTCTGAGCACCAAATAATTGACGCCTTTGAACTGTGGTTTTGAAGAAGGCTCTTGAGAGACTGCACGGAGATCAAACTAGTCAATCCTACGGAAACTCAAACCTGAATATTCATTGGAAGGATTGATGCTGAAGCGGAAGCTCCAGTACTTTGGCCACCTGATGCAAAGAGACAACTCATTGCAAAAGACCCCTGATATTGGGAAAAATAGAAGGCAAAACAAAAAGGGGATGACAGAGGATGGAATAGTTGGATGGTATCATTGAGTCAATGGACATGAGTTTGAGCAAGCTCTGGGAGATGGTGAAGGACAAAGAAGTCAAACATGCTGCAGTCAATCAGGTCACAAAGAGTCAGACATGACCAAGTGACTGAACTGATTGAACTGAAAACAGGGGGCCCGGGAGTGACAGAAGAAAAAAGCAGACCACTCTGCATTGGTAGATGGTCCATTTAAGAAGCAAGGGAATTTATTTTTTGAGACTTGTCTTGAGTGGCCACAAGATGAGTCAATTTTTGCATCTAACTACTAGAATCTTAAAAATTTATATTGGGGCTTTAACTGGGTTCAGTCGCATATCCAGTTCAGGTGGTGGTCTCAACTGTGTCCTTGGAGCAGTTTCTGTAAGCAGGAAAAGCTACAGGATTAGCCATCTTATGCAAAAACCGAGTCACTGGAAGAAAAACACTGATGATGGGAAAGAATGACGGCAGGAGGAGAAGTTGATGACAGAGGGTTAGATGGTTATATGGCATCACCAACTCAATGGATATGAGTTTAAGCAAACGTCAGGCCTTAGTTAAGGACAGGAAAGCCTGGTGTGTTACAGTCCAGGTGGTCTCAAAGATTCACACAAGACTTAGCAACTAAACCATGAAAAACAACACCCATTATAAAGAAAATATTGAGAAGACAAAAAGAAACAAAATACAAAACAAAGTAAATTGATGGGAAAGAAAGGTTTGTCATAGCAATCTAAACAAATACCTGTAGTATACCTGAAATGTCCATGAGAAATGCAAGATAAGTGTCACTGGAATGTGCTCTGTCTGTGCCCTGTTACAGATAGATGGTACAGTTTACCTCATCTCTTTGTGTATCCCTATTCATAAGCTTCTCGAAAACAAAGCTCTGAATATTTTCATGACGGGCTCATAGCTTTCCTTTTTGTGATTTTATTTTACGGAAACTCAAAACTGAATATTCATTGGAAGGATTGATGCTGAAGCGGAAGCTCCAGTACTTTGGCCACCTGATGCAAAGAGACAACTCATTGCAAAAGACCCCTGATATTGGGAAAAATAGAAGGCAAAACAAAAAGGGGATGACAGAGGATGGAATAGTTGGATGGTATCATTGAGTCAATGGACATGAGTTTGAGCAAGCTCTGGGAGATGGTGAAGGACAAAGAAGTCAAACATGCTGCAGTCAATCAGGTCACAAAGAGTCAGACATGACCAAGTGACTGAACTGATTGAACTGAAAACAGGGGGCCCGGGAGTGACAGAAGAAAAAAGCAGACCACTCTGCATTGGTAGATGGTCCATTTAAGAAGCAAGGGAATTTATTTTTTGAGACTTGTCTTGAGTGGCCACAAGATGAGTCAATTTTTGCATCTAACTACTAGAATCTTAAAAATTTATATTGGGGCTTTAACTGGGTTCAGTCGCATATCCAGTTCAGGTGGTGGTCTCAACTGTGTCCTTGGAGCAGTTTCTGTAAGCAGGAAAAGCTACAGGATTAGCCATCTTATGCAAAAACCGAGTCACTGGAAGAAAAACACTGATGATGGGAAAGAATGACGGCAGGAGGAGAAGTTGATGACAGAGGGTTAGATGGTTATATGGCATCACCAACTCAATGGATATGAGTTTAAGCAAACGTCAGGCCTTAGTTAAGGACAGGAAAGCCTGGTGTGTTACAGTCCAGGTGGTCTCAAAGATTCACACAAGACTTAGCAACTAAACCATGAAAAACAACACCCATTATAAAGAAAATATTGAGAAGACAAAAAGAAACAAAATACAAAACAAAGTAAATTGATGGGAAAGAAAGGTTTGTCATAGCAATCTAAACAAATACCTGTAGTATACCTGAAATGTCCATGAGAAATGCAAGATAAGTGTCACTGGAATGTGCTCTGTCTGTGCCCTGTTACAGATAGATGGTACAGTTTACCTCATCTCTTTTTGTGTATCCCTATTCATAAGCTTCTACGAAAACAAAGCTCTGAATATTTTCATGACGTAAGTAGTATATGATGTTTACAAAATCGAGGTATGAATGAGTTAGCAATGTTTTGATGCCCTTGACTTTCAAAATACATTTGAAACTCATTTTTACAGTATTTTTAAAGTTTTTAAAGAGTGCTGAAAAATAACTATGCTTTTATTTATGCTTCACTCTTAGATTTTTTATTAGACAAAAGCCACTAACAGGAAGAAAATTTCCATAGTTTACATCACGTTTTCATGTATAGATAAAAGTTATAGATTTATATGTCTGCCTTGCATTTTCATGATTTCGAAAAACCTCACGGAGTTGTTGAATATAGCTATGTCACTGATATTAAAATTGGCAGTCTTAATGGGATTTCTTTTATTTGACAAAACATATTGTGTTCAAGGTTAATAATACATTTCAGCAACATACAGAGTGCACTTGGCAGATGTGTGCTCAGTTTCATCATTTTGATAGGCAGATCCTATTCTTTTCCTCTTCATAATAAGTAAAATCCTGCCAGAAGCCAACATTTTGAATTGCTTTAAAATTCATTTTAATGTAAATTTGGATAGAGAAATTTTTTCTCTTGCTTCAAGTCTAGCAAGCCTGTCTCTGCAAGAAAACTGGCTGACTGGAAAGGAAGTTGATGATTTTAATAGAAAACTTATTACAAAACAATGAATGGGATACAGTTGTACTACATGTTCAGTGGGAAAAAAATGAAAAGGATTTTTTTAGGGTAAGAGACAAGGGCCTATTGAAACTGTCATATCTAAAAGAGAACTCCACACTGTCCTTTATTAGCAAAAACATGCTATTAAATTTGTGTTATTTCAAAGATGATTACCACTGACTCTGTCCTAGTATCAAAACTCTGAAAGGACATGAAAAACAACACCCATTATAAAGAAAATATTGAGAAGACAAAAAGAAACAAAATACAAAACAAAGTAAATTGATGGGAAAGAAAGGTTTGTCATAGCAATCTAAACAAATACCTGTAGTATACCTGAAATGTCCATGAGAAATGCAAGATAAGTGTCACTGGAATGTGCTCTGTCTGTGCCCTGTTACAGATAGATGGTACAGTTTACCTCATCTCTTTTGTGTATCCCTATTCATAAGCTTCTCGAAAACAAAGCTCTGAATATTTTCATGACGTAAGTAGTATATGATGTTTACAAAATCGAGGTATGAATGAGTTAGCAATGTTTTGATGCCCTTGACTTTCAAAATACATTTGAAACTCATTTTTACAGTATTTTTAAAGTTTTTAAAGAGTGCTGAAAAATAACTATGCTTTTATTTATGCTTCACTCTTAGATTTTTTATTAGACAAAAGCCACTAACAGGAAGAAAATTTCCATAGTTTACATCACGTTTTCATGTATAGATAAAAGTTATAGATTTATATGTCTGCCTTGCATTTTCATGATTTCGAAAAACCTCACGGAGTTGTTGAATATAGCTATGTCACTGATATTAAAATTGGCAGTCTTAATGGGATTTCTTTTATTTGACAAAACATATTGTGTTCAAGGTTAATAATACATTTCAGCAACATACAGAGTGCACTTGGCAGATGTGTGCTCAGTTTCATCATTTTGATAGGCAGATCCTATTCTTTTCCTCTTCATAATAAGTAAAATCCTGCCAGAAGCCAACATTTTGAATTGCTTTAAAATTCATTTTAATGTAAATTTGGATAGAGAAATTTTTTTTCTCTTGCTTCAAGTCTAGCAAGCCTGTCTCTGCAAGAAAACTGGCTGACTGGAAAGGAAGTTGATGATTTTAATAGAAAACTTATTACAAAACAATGAATGGGATACAGTTGTACTACATGTTCAGTGGGAAAAAAATGAAAAGGATTTTTTTAGGGTAAGAGACAAGGGCCTATTGAAACTGTCATATCTAAAAGAGAACTCCACACTGTCCTTTATTAGCAAAAACATGCTATTAAATTTGTGTTATTTCAAAGATGATTACCACTGACTCTGTCCTAGTATCAAAACTCTGAAAGGACATTACAAGAAAAGCCACAGTTTTTCAAAATATAGCTATTTCAAGACAGTCTTACTGTTTTTCACTGAGATTGGTCACAATAATCCTCTGTAAAAGCAGTCAGTTCATATATGAAACAGTTAATTTTGAAACTCAATACTTTTCTCCTGATTAAACAAAAACATCTCAGATAATCCCACTTCACAAAGATTATAATATAGGAGGCTTATTCTCTTTGACAAAATACTGCAAAAAAAACCCCACCTACTATAAGCTAACAAGGGGCTTCCAAGATGGCCTAGTGATAAGGAATCCACCTGCCCAGCAGAAGACATAGGTTTGATCCCTGGGTCAGGAAGATGCCCTGGAGGAGGAAATGGCAACCATATTCTTTTCTAGGACCTTACATAGACAGAAAGAGTTTGATGGGCTACAAGACTAGCACCATCTGGGAAGCCCTTATAAATTCTGCATGTATTCTTTTAGAAGGAGTTAAATCCTGGATAAGATAACCATACTTTAATAATGTTTTATACAGATTAGATATGCCACCAAACCCCAAGTTAATGAATTGCAGCCTCCAAGGAAAATTGAGCTTGTCACTTTCAACTCATTCACACTATCTAGGGATGAATGTCTATCCAACGAGAAACCTCAGACTGGCTAAGGGACACCTCTGTGGCTGAGTGAATGCAGCTTTATAAAGTGTTTATACTTTGTCTTTCACTGGAAAACCTGGCCCATTGCACATCCAGAATGTGCAAAGCAAATTCAGTCTGCAGACAACAGGTGGATAGACTGCCTTGAAGACAGAAGTCCCTTGTTTACAGACAAAAGAAGTACAGAAATGCAGCCTAAGGCCAAATGCTTACAAATGGCTTGGACAAGCTTTAGGGAGATAGAGCCAGAAACTAACCTGATGTCCCAAGAGGACAGATTTTGACCTTAGAATTTATTGTTTATTAAATTTACGTAATTTATTAAACATCATGTGTTCATGATAATTGATTGTATTCTGTTGAAACAACAAGTTATTTAACATGGATTTGGTAGGCATTTGAAGACATAAGCCATGAAGGAAAGAATTCACTTTTTTAAAAGTTTAATTTAATTTAATTTAATTTTTCTTACAGTTTTGTTGTATACTGCCACACATCGACCCAAATCCTCCATAAGAATACACTTGTTCCCTGCCTCCAAACCTCCCCACAGTCTAGCTCCTCATCCTATCCCTCCAGGTCTCTCAGAGCCCCAGTTTGAGATCCCCTAGTCCCACAGCATATTCGAGTAACCATTAACACTGAAATGAAGAATATAATGCATTGTAATGCTGTATAGAAAATATTGCAAAGGCCCAGAGTAAATCAGTACAAAGAATAAGCCTTAATAATACAAATATTTTTCAATTATTTCCCCAAAGTTATTTTCTATAGTTTCCTAGAATATAAATGTGTAAAAATTTTAAATGATATGGGGATAAAAATAATTCTCCTTTGTATATACCTAAAACTATACACCTTATGTTATTGAAATGAAACAAAGTTTGCCACAGGCATACTACCCTTGTTTCTTAGAATAACATCTTACAAACAGGGAAGAAATAATGACTTTCCTAGATGATGACTTGTATTTGATAAAAAAGAACAGATTTTATCAGGCTTCCTATGTAAATTTTGAGTATGTATATTTTTTCATATTATATTTTACAGTGCTTTCTTTTCTTTGCCTTTTACTGCACCTTTTCTAGAATGTCAGGGTCTCTAGAGTTTGGGGAAATGCAATCAACTGAGGATCATTCAACAGTACAGAACACAGCAGTGTTTATGGAGTGAAAATACAGCCAGCTGGGAAGAATTGGCTCTCTAAAAGAAGTGATCTAACTTGGACAACTTTTAAACTTTAGCTACTGGAGACATAGGTCCATGTGTGAGTGTGTGTGCTTATATGTATGTATGTGTATCTGCACATAAAAAATATGGTTGGTACAAATGGATTTTTTATCCAGACTGTAAGCTTGGCATATATTCTTGGATTTATTATGTAAAAAGTAACTGTAACGTGCCTAAAATTCAAAGATACCATGATTATAAGTTTTGCTCTTTTAGAAAAGAAATTTATCTCTATGTGAATCAAGTCTATGAAACTGAATCATCCTTATAACATCTAGTTGAAAGATATTTACTTTGAATATCTTCTTTAAATTTCAACCTATAGCTAAGAAACCAGTGAAGGTAAGAATGATTCTGCTTTTAAAACGAGGTGGAAACTATTCCATTCTCATTAAGGAAAATAATCTGCTTCTGCAGAGAAGCTCTAATGGAACCAGCTTTTATGGAGAACCTACAACTGCAGGCAGTTTTTCTAGTCTGTGTGGGGATCCAAATACAAATGTAATAGCATTTCCAGGAGGGGTGATTCTTAACATTCTCCACACATCAGAGTCATCTGGGGAGTCTTTCAAAATTCCAACATCTTAGGTCATAAGTAAGTTCAATTAAATCAGAATTTCAGGGGTGAAACTAGGGAATCAGCACTCCAAGTGACCAATATGCAGCTTACCTAGAAAACTACTGTGCCAGAGGAATTCTTTTCAAATTTTAATGCTTTTATATATCACTTGGGAACCTTGATAAAATGCATATTCTGACTGAGTAGTTATGATGGTTGCCTGGGAGTTCCCATTTTAACATATTCCCAGAAGCAAGTTAGGGCAATATGGCTTGTGCTGTGTGTAATTATAAAATTTGAATTATGACAGCATCATTTCATTTACCAATTTATTTGTCAAATCTTGTCTATCTAGTGCACTCCATGTCTACAATCACTTACAATTTACATGGTTGCTTTATGGCTTGTATAATTAGGTCAGCTTCAAATCATTGTGTATACCTGAATGAGGATACAGTTTCTCACAGATTTCCCTTATTTTTCACTGTTTTCCAAGAAAAGTGTATTTTTCCACTTGGAGTTTTGAGTCTTTGGACAGTAATGTACACAGAATAATTCCTATAGCCCAGATGCCCATTTCTTAACCAAACACATTTATTTTTAAAATTTGGCTGCAATGGCTCTTTATAGCCACATTCAGGCTTTAGATCCCAAGGGCTCAGTAGTTACAGTGTGTGGGCTTAGTTGCCCTGTGCTATGTGGATTCTTTGTTCCCTGACCAGGAAATGAACTCATGTCCTGCATTAGAAGGTAGATTCTTAATCACTGGAGATTCCACCAGGGATGTCCCACCAAATACTTCTAATCCTGAGCACATAATGTAGATATATGTTTCTCTTATCTTATTTTTTTTTTTAAGATTTATTTATTTATTTATTTTGGGCGGGGGTTGGGTTGGGGAGGGAGGGGAGTGGGTGGGCCACTTCTGTTGGTCTTTCATTTCTCTATTTTCATCCGTCTTTGTTCTTCGGCTCCTGTGGGCCTCCCATCGCGGTGGCCTCTGTAGTTGCAGAGCGCCGGCTCTGGGCGCATGCGCTCCAGAGCTCCAGCACTCCGGCTCGGTGATTGGACACATCGGTCCAGCCGCTCCGCGGCACATGGGATCTTCCCAGGCCGGGGATTGAACCGGCGCCCCTTGCACTGCAAGGCGGTGTCCTTACCCACTGCGCCACCAGGGGAAGCCCTATTTCTCTTATCTTAAATTAGGTATGGTTATGTGGCTGAAGCTTCATAAGTAAAATGTTAAGAGATGATATCTGACATTGCTTCTGAAATTTTCTATACACAAGCTTCCACACTTTTACTTGCTTACCAACAGTTACTGTGTCCTCTGAGTAACTGTGTGAAAAACAGCCATCTTTTCCCACCATCACTCACCACTAACCTGTTCAAATGAGAAAAACCCTTGGACTTTTTTGAGCTATTCTACATTATGAAATTAAGCATGATCTTCCACTGCCAATCTTAGTTTGTCCTGAGATGCATTTTTTGTTTGTTTGTTTGTCTCTTAGGTACCAGAAATCTATTTAAACCTTATGGGTTGAATAGAACACCACCAAAAAGATGAGTCAAAATCCTAACTTCTGGTCTCTGTGAACATACCCTTTACTTGGAAATAGACTCACTGCACTGTCATCAAGTTATGAGGTCATTAAAGTAGACTCTAAGCCAGTATGATTGGCATCCTTGTATAAAGGAAAGATACAAAAAGACAGTAAAGCATAGAGGAAAAATACTGAGAATAGAAACAAGAGAAAGGTGACATTATGACAGAGGCAGATACTAGAGTGATGCAGCAGTAAATGGAGAAACTCCAAGGACAGAGGCCACCACCAGAGCAAGGAAGAAGTAAGGGAGGAGTCTATCCAGGGTCTCAGGGAGCTGGACCTGATTGACATCCAATTTCAGATTTCTTGCCTTCAGAACTGTGAGAAAATACATTTATGCTAAGTCTTCCAGTTTTGGGTACTATGCTATGGTAGCTCTAGGGAATTCATACAATGCTGAAGCATAATTTACATGCTTGGACATGTCCCAAGGACCTCAGCAATTTCAGTGGTCAGTTTTCTTCTCAAGGGATTTGATTTCTATTTTAGCCAAATTATTTCTCCCTAGGCTTCCCAGGTGGTGCTAGTGGTAAATAACCCATCTACTTATGCAGGAGGTATGAGACACAGGTTCTGTCCTTGGGTCAGGAAGATTCCCTGAGAAGGGAATGACAACCCACTCCAGTATTCTTGCCTGGAGAAACCCATAGACAGAGAAGGCTGGTGGGCTACAGTCCATAGTGTTGCAATGATTCAGACATGATGAAGTACATGCATTCCTCCATAAATATTCAGATTTACAAATATATTGTTGATATATAGCCACCCATCTTTCCTCATGACAACAACTGAGAACTAAAACCATCTACATCTACTAATATGTTACTCTGTATTAACAGGGCTTTCCTATTTCCTGGTCTGTATCGTTGCACCTTTACACTTTTAGGCAGTCACCATTAACTTAATTGTCCATTCCCTAGATTTCCAGAAAATGCCATTTGAATAAACATAAAACTATCCAATACTTTAGTAGGTAACATGAAATGGCAGTTTTATGTCCTGAGACTGTCAGTTGCCTCACCTCTTTAACTGAGGAATATTCTTTCTTCCTCTGGCAAACTTCATTTACTAATTTAAAAGGAAGGAATCTGCTGTACAAATAGTGTTGCCTGAATGTCTTCTTCTGAAGGTATCTTGACATTGTTATTCATAGTAAGGCAAAGATGATTTTGAAAGAAGGGCCTTACTCTTGTACCACACTGGCCCCGTGAGATATTTTCTCTTCAGACTCACTGCACTGTCATCAAGTTATGAGGTCATTAAAGTAGACTCTAAGCCAGTATGATTGGCATCCTTGTATAAAGGAAAGATACAAAAAGACAGTAAAGCATAGAGGAAAAATACTGAGAATAGAAACAAGAGAAAGGTGACATTATGACAGAGGCAGATACTAGAGTGATGCAGCAGTAAATGGAGAAACTCCAAGGACAGAGGCCACCACCAGAGCAAGGAAGAAGTAAGGGAGGAGTCTATCCAGGGTCTCAGGGAGCTGGACCTGATTGACATCCAATTTCAGATTTCTTGCCTTCAGAACTGTGAGAAAATACATTTATGCTAAGTCTTCCAGTTTTGGGTACTATGCTATGGTAGCTCTAGGGAATTCATACAATGCTGAAGCATAATTTACATGCTTGGACATGTCCCAAGGACCTCAGCAATTTCAGTGGTCAGTTTTCTTCTCAAGGGATTTGATTTCTATTTTAGCCAAATTATTTCTCCCTAGGCTTCCCAGGTGGTGCTAGTGGTAAATAACCCATCTACTTATGCAGGAGGTATGAGACACAGGTTCTGTCCTTGGGTCAGGAAGATTCCCCTGAGAAGGGAATGACAACCCACTCCAGTATTCTTGCCTGGAGAAACCCATAGACAGAGAAGGCTGGTGGGCTACAGTCCATAGTGTTGCAATGATTCAGACATGATGAAGTACATGCATTCCTCCATAAATATTCAGATTTACAAATATATTGTTGATATATAGCCACCCATCTTTCCTCATGACAACAACTGAGAACTAAAACCATCTACATCTACTAATATGTTACTCTGTATTAACAGGGCTTTCCTATTTCCTGGTCTGTATCGTTGCACCTTTACACTTTTAGGCAGTCACCATTAACTTAATTGTCCATTCCCTAGATTTCCAGAAAATGCCATTTGAATAAACATAAAACTATCCAATACTTTAGTAGGTAACATGAAATGGCAGTTTTATGTCCTGAGACTGTCAGTTGCCTCACCTCTTTAACTGAGGAATATTCTTTCTTCCTCTGGCAAACTTCATTTACTAATTTAAAAGGAAGGAATCTGCTGTACAAATAGTGTTGCCTGAATGTCTTCTTCTGAAGGTATCTTGACATTGTTATTCATAGTAAGGCAAAGATGATTTTGAAAGAAGCTGACCTTACTCTTGTACCACACTCAGGGCCCACGTGAAGATGTCATTTTGGCCTGGGGCTTCTTGAGAACAAAACATTTTCTGAACATAGGGAGAGGTATTAGGCTTGGATACATTTTTCTTTAAATTGATTCATCAAAAAGTCTACCCAAAATATCCTTTTAAACTAGAAGATGGTGAAGGACAAAATTCAACAACGGAAACTGTATTAGATAACAGACTCATACCTTGCACCAGTTCTTGCAATGCTCCGCTCCTGAGCCAAAAAAAAAAAAAATCCCCAAATGCTATTTTCATGTTCTCAACCAGAACTTACAAAAAGGATTTTAAATTGCTTTCTAATTTTACTTTTTCCAACATGTGGAGGACCTCCCATAGTATTCTGGAAATAAAGTCAGCTGAAATAGAGCCCCTCTATCTACTTATACAAGGTTTCATGTCAGCAAAGGCAAAAGGTTTCTAATGATAAATGAAAATTTTGTCCAAAATCAGTAACCCTAGAATGTGATTTTAGAGTAGCTGAGAGAGGAGAGAAGAGAGTGAGTGGATGATCCACCTCAGTCCCTCTGAAACACTGCTGTACTCTTTTCTAAGTAAAATGAGTAATGTTCTTTTTTTTTTTTTCCAGAAAAGAAATAATGGGAAAACATATTTGCATATTCAGAAAAGTCATAGTAGTTTGTCATTAATTTAGCATACACCTGCAACGTATCAGAGTAACTGTAAAGGAAGTAGAGTAAGTTTGACCTCATTAAGTGTTTGGATATAGTATAATTTTTCAAAAATATACATTTCTGTGATATCTAAATCAGAATCTATCTTACTGGCAAATTTTTATCATTATGTTACAGGCTAAATTATATCCTTCCTTGCACCAATTCACATTTTGACATCCCAGCTCCCAGCATGTCAGAATGTGGCTGTGTTTGGAGATAGGGTCTTTAATGATAATGATGTTAAAATGTGACTACCAAAGTGGCCCCTAATCCAATCTGAACAGTATCCTTCTGAGAGGAAATTTGGACACACAAAAGAGACAACAGGGATATGTGAATGTAGAAGAAAGGCCTTCTGATCACACAGAGAGAAAGTGGTTATCTGAAAGCCAAGGAGTAAAAGAAAAGAAATCAAACCCACCAACCCCTTGATCTTGGAATTTTAGTCTCCAGAACAAGAAAAAAATATTTTTTTTTTTTGCTTAAGCCATCCAAATTGTGATATTATGGCACCCGTAGCAAAGAAGTACTGACTGCTTATCAGCTAATTGTACTTACCAGAAGCAGCATTTATATTTGGTTTTAACATCTTTAATTATGTTAATCCTGATTTGTGTGTGTGAGCAGTTTTGGACGACTCTTTGTGACCCTTTAAACTATAGCCCATCAAGCTCCTGTGTCCATGGGATTTCTCAGGCAAGAATACTGGAATAGGATGCCATTTCCTTCTCTAAGAGATCTTCTTGATCCAAGGATCAAATCCATGTCTTCTGTGTTTCCTGCCTTGCAGGTGGATTCTTTACCGTTGAGCCATTGAGGAAGCCCTATTTTGCTTGTTGCAATAAAACAGAGACTTAGTTTTTGTATACTAATTTGCATTTGCATTTTTAAAATTTTGTCCTCTTTTATTGGTTTTTTATTTATTTATTTTCATCCATCTTTATTCTTTGGCATATGTGGGCCTCCCATTGCAGTGGTTTCTCACATTGCAGAGCACGGGCTTTGGGTACATGCTCTCCAGAGCGCTGGCTCGTAATTGTACACACCAGTCCAGCAGCTCTGTGGCACGTAGGATCTTCTTGGGCCAGGGATCTAGCCAGTGCCCCTTGCACTACAAGGCAGACTCTTTACCCACTGGACTACCAGGGAAGCCACTGTATTTGTATTTAACACTATATCTTATATGTGATTTCTTATTAGTATGTATTGCTATGCATACTAATGTATAATGTATACATTACTATGTAATATTCCATTCTATGAAGATAGCACTCCGTGTTTAATCAGTCCTACAACAATAGACATTTAAGCTGTGCCAGTCTTCTGTTATTATGCTATCACAAACTCCTTTGTATACATATCCTTGTCAAATGTGTCAATGTCTCTGAAGATCTTTTAGTTATTAGAGTTGTTTGGGTCAAAAGCGTATCTTTTCAATTTTGATGAATATTGCACATTTCAATGATGGTTGAGAACATGCAGCCTCATATACATTTTGCTAGTGTCTGTTCCCTGACTCTTCAATTTGTGGATTTTCAAGTAATTGTTTTATATATCAATCTGATAGATGAAAAATGAGTTGCTTTTAATTCATCATGTGATTGATTTCATTTTTTGCTTGCCATTTATCTTTTGCATACTACAAGCCTGTGTCCATTTTTTAATTGGTTTGTTCTTTTTCTCATTGATTATGTGAATTTTCATACATTAAAAAATGAATTTTTTTCCTTTGAATTCAAGTAGTTTTCACCTATTGAAGTATTACTTTTATATTGACTTCGAACATTTCTTTTCCCGCAGGTCATTTTAATTTTTTAAACTTATTAGAAAATTTATTTATTTATTTGGTTGCATTGGGTCTTAGTGCACACTATGAGATGTTCATTGAGTCATGTGGAATCTTTCTTAGAGTGCACAGGACTCTCTAGTTCTGGAACACAAGCTCAGCAGTTGTAGTGTACAGACTTAGTTGCTCTGTGGCATGTGGGATCTTAGTTCCCAGACCAGGGATTTAACGTGAGTTCCCTGCATTACAAGGCAGATTTTAAACCACTGGATCACCAGGGAAGTCCTTAAGCTTTTATTTTGTATTGAAGAATAGATGATTAACAATGTCACAGTAGATTCAGGTGAACAGTAGAGGGATTCAAAAATACATATACATGTATCCACTCTTCCCCAAACTCCTCTACCATTCAGGCTCCATAAAACATTGAGCAGTTATATGACAGGTATATAGTCGGTGCTATGCAGTATGTCTCTATTGGTCATTCATTCTAAATACCAATTGGTCATTTCAAAGTACTTATTATTTATTTACACCCATAAGACATGTGGGATCTTAATTCCCTGACCAGGAATCAAACTTGAGCTCCCTTTAGTAGAAGCATAGAATCTTAACCAATGGACCCCTAGAGAAGACCCAGATTAGGATGTTAAATTGCCCTTGTATTTGATTGAAATAAAAGGAAAGAAAATTAAAGGCATAAATATTATATTTTGCAATATAGCATTTTGATTACATATGTAGATTGCATGTTACTTATGACAGATTAAGATTTAAATGGGAAGAAAATTACTATTAAATTGCATGTTATCTTGAGGGAATTGATGGGATTTTTCTACCTTTGAGACTACTCTACAGTTACATTGTGATGAAAAGCAAAGACTTCTCTGGAAAAAGACTCTTCACTCAGTGAACAGAACTAAATACATTTGTTTTTCCATTAACCATCTAGTGGTAGCTTCTAACATCAATATAAGAAATTAAAATATTAAATACTTTCTCTGTATACCAGAGTTGTCATATGATGAATTTTGAAAAGTCACTCTACCTTTTTATTATCATTATTATTGTTTTCTACATTCCATCATGGAAAAATTATTTAAGCACTATTTAGGGTCTCTGTCTAATCTGATAGTGTATTGTCAGCACCTAGAAAGTATCCGGCATAAAACAGGTATAAAATGATCATTATTAAATATGGAGTTGCTATTTATTGAACATTTTTGCTCCTCTTGTGAATAACCTCATTGTGTTTAGTGTAGATATTTTAAAGACCATATTTATACTTTAAATTATTTGTATCTTCACTGAAAAATTATACTTTCTTTAACATATGGGCCTTAAAAATCAAACAGAAAAAGAAGAGACTATTTCCTGTAAACACTGTTATATAAGACAAATGTATTTACTAAACACAAAAATGGAACTCACTTAAGCACACATATGCTTCAAATTAGTTTCATTTTGACAAAATAAATACTACCATTCAGGCTCCATAAAACATTGAGCAGTTATATGACAGGTATATAGTCGGTGCTATGCAGTATGTCTCTATTGGTCATTCATTCTAAATACCAATTGGTCATTTCAAAGTACTTATTATTTATTTACACCCATAAGACATGTGGGATCTTAATTCCCTGACCAGGAATCAAACTTGAGCTCCCTTTAGTAGAAGCATAGAATCTTAACCAATGGACCCCTAGAGAAGACCCAGATTAGGATGTTAAATTGCCCTTGTATTTGATTGAAATAAAAGGAAAGAAAATTAAAGGCATAAATATTATATTTTGCAATATAGCATTTTGATTACATATGTAGATTGCATGTTACTTATGACAGATTAAGATTTAAATGGGAAGAAAATTACTATTAAATTGCATGTTATCTTGAGGGAATTGATGGGATTTTTCTACCTTTGAGACTACTCTACAGTTACATTGTGATGAAAAGCAAAGACTTCTCGGGAAAAAAGACTCTTCACTCAGTGAACAGAACTAAATACATTTGTTTTTCCATTAACCATCTAGTGGTAGCTTCTAACATCAATATAAGAAATTAAAATATTAAATACTTTCTCTGTATACCAGAGTTGTCATATGATGAATTTTGAAAAGTCACTCTACCTTTTTATTATCATTATTATTGTTTTCTACATTCCATCATGGAAAAATTATTTAAGCACTATTTAGGGTCTCTGTCTAATCTGATAGTGTATTGTCAGCACCTAGAAAGTATCCGGCATAAAACAGGTATAAAATGATCATTATTAAATATGGAGTTGCTATTTATTGAACATTTTTGCTCCTCTTGTGAATAACCTCATTGTGTTTAGTGTAGATATTTTAAAGACCATATTTATACTTTAAATTATTTGTATCTTCACTGAAAAATTATACTTTCTTTAACATATGGGCCTTAAAAATCAAACAGAAAAAGAAGAGACTATTTCCTGTAAACACTGTTATATAAGACAAATGTATTTACTAAACACAAAAATGGAACTCACTTAAGCACACATATGCTTCAAATTAGTTTCATTTTGACAAAATAAATACTAATGGAAATAAAAATACACAGATTATTTCTGCATTTACTCTCCCTAAATCTACTAGATAGAATAAGGAAAATTTTAAGAACAGGGAAAACAGAAAAATTAACACATGGTGTTTTTAGTTACTTTTTAAAATCTAAAACAGTTCGAAATCTGTCCATGAGCAATATATTTAAATAAACACTTGTATAACAAGGACAATTATCAGTCATTGATGTCTTAACAAGTGCTGTGTATCACTCAAAATATTCACATGTATTTCCTTATTTAATCAGTAATAGACTATCATCCCGACCTAAGTCATGTCCAGATTTTTGCAACCCTGTGAACTGCCGCATGCCAGGCTTCCCTGCCATATCCTAGAGTTTGCTCAAGCTCAAAAAGTCATTGATACCATCCAAGTATCTCATCCTCTGTTGCTCCCTTCTTCTCTTGCCCTCTGCCTCTACAACGTCAGGGTCCTTTCCAATGAGTCCCCTCTTCACATCAGCTGGTCAAAATATTGGAACTTAAGCTTCAGCATTAGTCTTTCCAATGAATATTCAAGGTTGATTTCCTTTAGGATGGACTAATGTATTATTATTACTGCCACTGTACAGATTAGAAAAGCTCAGTAACTAAGAGCCAAGTAATTTTCTGATGCTGCAGAGTTGGGAAGTTTTACAATTGGTACTCAAAGATAGGCTAACAAACTTTAGTGACCCTCATCTTAAATACCATCCCAGAAAAAACTTAAAATCTGTCAGGAGATGTAGGGAGTATTAGATCTAGTGGAATATCATTACATGGCTGAGTTCTCCTTAAAATCAATAAAGATTAGAAGATAATAGAATCACATGTTTAGAGTTCTGAAAATTAAAAATCTGGCCATCCAAAGTTAAGCACCTAGTGTAAAAAAATCTTTAAAATGAATCTGAAACAAAAACATTTTAAGAGAGAAATGTCTTAGAAAACTTGTGTCCAGCAAAAATTAACTATAAGGAATGGTCAGCAAAGTATGAAGAGAAATTATTTCAAATAGAAATATAAATCTGCAGGAAGAAAGAAGACTACCTGAAAATTAAAATCGACTATGACTGTAAACTATGTTTTAATCATCTGAGTGGGTATATATTTGTATGTCACATATGAAAAATTCTTTAAAATAGTATGAATGAAACAAAAATGATACAAATATATCCTAGTTGTTATACCATATGAAGAAGTAAAATACATGAATACAAAATACAAAAGTCAAGCACAAATGGAATTATACTACTGTTAGTGTATACATTGTTGTTAAATAGTATAATGTTATTTGATAATTAATACTACAGTATGATTGTTTATACTATAAATTCAAGAATAACACTGTCCAATAGAATTTCCTGTGATAATGAAATATTATAATTATCTGTGCTGTCCAATACTGTGACCACTGTATTGGACAATCAAGAGTAGCAACTAAAATTAAAAAAAGAATAGGAAATATAATCACCAAATTAGTAGAAAAGGTAAAAGGAAATAATAAAGTATACCTACTTATACCAAGGGTTTCCTGGTGATTTAATGGTAAAGAATCTGTCTGCCAATGCAGGAGATATGAATTCTATCCCTGGGTCAGGAAGATCTCCTAGAGAAAGAAATGACAACCCACTCCAATATTCTTGCCTGGGAAATCCTATAGACAGAAGAGTCTAGTGGGCTGCAATCCATGGGATTGCAAAGAGTCAAACATGATTTAGTGACTAAACAACAACACCACTTATACCAATAGATAGAGTAAAAATAAGGAAGAGATAGAACAAAGAACCAGTACAAAAAAGACGACTTAAACACATCAATTATTTGATCATGTAAATAAATAATTCAACTGAAAGTCAAATTTTAGATTAGTGAAAAAAGAAAGACTCCAAGGATGGGGGAAAAAAAGCGTAGAAACACAAGCTTTAAATATAAAGACATAAAGAAATTGCAAAACAAATATCAGAAAATGGTATACCAAACATAAGAAAACTGGTTTAGTTGTATTTAATGAGAAAAAGTATTCTTCAAAAATTCACCAGTGTTGGGCTTCCCCTGGTGGTCCAGTGGGTAAGGACACCACCTTGCAGTGCAAGGGGCGCCGGTTCAATCCTGGCCTGGGAGGATCCCACGTGCCGCGGAGCGGCGGGACCGATGTGTCCAGTTACCGAGCCCGAGCTCTGGAGCGCATGCGCCCAGAGCGGCGCTCTGCGATGACAGACGCCGCCGTGATGGGAGGCCCACACAGGCCAAAGAACAAAGACGGATGAACATCGAGAAATGAAAGACCAATAGAAGTGGCCCGCCCGCTCCCCTCCCCCCCCAACCCGACCCCCACCCAAAATTAAAAAAAAAAAAAAAAATTCACCAGTGTTAAAGGACATTTCTTCATGATAGAAGTACCAACTAATCAGTAAAACAAAATAAAACATTAGCATATATGTAATGGCAGAGATTTAAATATAGGAATCAGAAAATGAAAATTCCCTCACTATAAGCAGAGATTTAAAACTCTCCACTCTGAGTAACTGATAAGTAGATACATAATTAGTAAGAAGGAAAAAGTTCATTGGCCTGATTGCCATTGATAGAGTCAATCTCAAATTTAAACAGTCATTTTTTTTTTCTTTCAGTAAACATTGACTATTAACCCACACAGATGACGTGTAGAGTCATACATTGTCTCAGTAAATTTCAAAAGATTGACAGTATTCGGTTTGTGCTCTGATTGCTATAGAATTAAATTAGAAGTCAACAACTATAAGATACATATAAAACCATACGTAACTTGGCAAAGTAGTAATATATTTCTACATAAAATATGGGTCAAAAATTGACTATAAGAGACCATCTCTTTGAGTATGTGTTTGTGCCAAACTTTATATAAGGCCAGACTTTTGGGTGAAGAACACCATCTATGTGTGTTTTAGGCAGATGAAGTTTCTCAAATTTATTCAGGCCTTGCTCAGTGTTTGACATTCCATTGCATTTCAGAATCATCCTCTTGCTCACTCTAAAAATGATCTATAAATTTTCCAAATTCTCCCTTACTCATGGTATTGCCAGAATTAGAAAATAATTCCAGATGTTTCAATAGTTCACACCCTCCTGCTTCCAAGTTTGGCCTTGAAAACAGAGGAAGGAATGACCCTGAGCCTCACATCTTTAATTTGCTCTCCTTTTCCCACATTACGGTTCCATATCCCTATTTCCCATCTTCTTATCCACTTCTTTTTCTTTGTCAGAGTGCTTTTTTACTTTCCCCAAGAATATGATTACAGAGGGTGACAGAGGAGAAAATAACCAACAACAGTACTCAAAAATATTCCTGTGTATATTGACTGGTCAAATCATGAATCATCAAGATAAAATATAATTTACCCATGAGAGTCTGGAAACATGTATGCCTCGGTTCAGTTCCTCATCATGATGGACTAGACCAATGTAATTAAAATCACAAAGGCTAAAAATGTGTAAGGCAGAGTTGTTCTGTACACTCTTTGACATGCTGCCTGCTTTTCACAGTAGTCTATGGATTACTCTTTTTTTTTCTTTAGCTGTTAAAATGAAAATTCCCTCACTATAAGCAGAGATTTAAAACTCTCCACTCTGAGTAACTGATAAGTAGATACATAATTAGTAAGAAGGAAAAAGTTCATTGGCCTGATTGCCATTGATAGAGTCAATCTCAAATTTAAACAGTCATTTTTTTTTTCTTTCAGTAAACATTGACTATTAACCCACACAGATGACGTGTAGAGTCATACATTGTCTCAGTAAATTTCAAAAGATTGACAGTATTCGGTTTGTGCTCTGATTGCTATAGAATTAAATTAGAAGTCAACAACTATAAGATACATATAAAACCATACGTAACTTGGCAAAGTAGTAATATATTTCTACATAAAATATGGGTCAAAAATTGACTATAAGAGACCATCTCTTTGAGTATGTGTTTGTGCCAAACTTTATATAAGGCCAGACTTTTGGGTGAAGAACACCATCTATGTGTGTTTTAGGCAGATGAAGTTTCTCAAATTTATTCAGGCCTTGCTCAGTGTTTGACATTCCATTGCATTTCAGAATCATCCTCTTGCTCACTCTAAAAATGATCTATAAATTTTCCAAATTCTCCCTTACTCATGGTATTGCCAGAATTAGAAAATAATTCCAGATGTTTCAATAGTTCACACCCTCCTGCTTCCAAGTTTGGCCTTGAAAACAGAGGAAGGAATGACCCTGAGCCTCACATCTTTAATTTGCTCTCCTTTTCCCACATTACGGTTCCATATCCCTATTTCCCATCTTCTTATCCCCTTCTTTTTCTTTGTCAGAGTGCTTTTTTACTTTCCCCAAGAATATGATTACAGAGGGTGACAGAGGAGAAAATAACCAACAACAGTACTCAAAAATATTCCTGTGTATATTGACTGGTCAAATCATGAATCATCAAGATAAAATATAATTTACCCATGAGAGTCTGGAAACATGTATGCCTCGGTTCAGTTCCTCATCATGATGGACTAGACCAATGTAATTAAAATCACAAAGGCTAAAAATGTGTAAGGCAGAGTTGTTCTGTACACTCTTTGACATGCTGCCTGCTTTTCACAGTAGTCTATGGATTACTCTATTTTGAGCTTTAGCTGTTCTTGCTAGCTGCCTTTTGAAAATCTGTTCTATAGTTTTCTGCTGTTTGGTAATGGTGAAGGGTTTAAATTAGGGAACTAGTAGACTAATTGGGGACAAAACTATGCCATTTTCTTTATGGCACAATAAAATAGAACTTCTCCTGTGCTATGCAAGTTAATACCCCTTCACCCAAAACATATACATGTAACTGGGAAGGGTTAAGTTTGACTCCATACTGGATCTGTTTCTGGGATTTTAACCGTTTTGTCACTTCTGTTATTATAAACAGACATAATGACCTGTTTCAGGGAACCCTGCCCGACTCTGCCTGACCTTTAAACTAAAGTGCCTTTGTTTAGCTCACTTGGAGATAACCTGACCCTTTCTACCTGTGAATGATGGTGACATTCTTGAGTCAATAGCACATCCCCTTGGCTAAGGCTTGCTATTGTAGGAGACATGTAAAGAATTAAATGGTCTTTTTATTTTGCTTTCTCACCTCCCTCCATCTCTGATCCATAAAGAAGACAACGATTATCTTCAGGTGTTACTCTGGCATCTTCTAAGTCAGCCTGCTTTCCAGATAAAGTTGTATTCCTTGCCTTAGCACCTCACCCCTACTTGACTTATTTTCCTATCGTGTGATGAGTAGAGCAAGCTTGGACTCAGCAACATATGGACATCCACTTAACACATATAAACTAACACACTCCCTGTTGGCTAAAGAAAATCAGTGTTAATATCAATTCCATTACAGTCAAATGTGAGCTGAATAAGTAAACTCCAAAAGATCTCGTTGTAAAAAACAACCGTTTTCATGTGCTCAGAATTTTATGGGCCAGAATTTAGGCAGTTCCCAACAGAGGGTTCATCTCTGTTCAAAATTTGTGAGCTGAATAAGTAACTCATGAAATGTTTTTGGGTCTGGAAACATGTATGCCTCGGTTCAGTTCCTCATCATGATGGACTAGACCAATGTAATTAAAATCACAAAGGCTAAAAATGTGTAAGGCAGAGTTGTTCTGTACACTCTTTGACATGCTGCCTGCTTTTCACAGTAGTCTATGGATTACTCTATTTTGAGCTTTAGCTGTTCTTGCTAGCTGCCTTTTGAAAATCTGTTCTATAGTTTTCTGCTGTTTGGTAATGGTGAAGGGTTTAAATTAGGGAACTAGTAGACTAATTGGGGACAAAACTATGCCATTTTCTTTATGGCACAATAAAATAGAACTTCTCCTGTGCTATGCAAGTTAATACCCCTTCACCCAAAACATATACATGTAACTGGGAAGGGTTAAGTTTGACTCCATACTGGATCTGTTTCTGGGATTTTAACCGTTTTGTCACTTCTGTTATTATAAACAGACATAATGACCTGTTTCAGGGAACCCTGCCCGACTCTGCCTGACCTTTAAACTAAAGTGCCTTTGTTTAGCTCACTTGGAGATAACCTGACCCTTTCTACCTGTGAATGATGGTGACATTCTTGAGTCAATAGCACATCCCCTTGGCTAAGGCTTGCTATTGTAGGAGACATGTAAAGAATTAAATGGTCTTTTTATTTTGCTTTCTCACCTCCCTCCATCTCTGATCCATAAAGAAGACAACGATTATCTTCAGGTGTTACTCTGGCATCTTCTAAGTCAGCCTGCTTTCCAGATAAAGTTGTATTCCTTGCCTTAGCACCTCACCCCTACTTGACTTATTTTCCTATCGTGTGATGAGTAGAGCAAGCTTGGACTCAGCAACATATGGACATCCACTTAACACATATAAACTAACACACTCCCTGTTGGCTAAAGAAAATCAGTGTTAATATCAATTCCATTACAGTCAAATGTGAGCTGAATAAGTAAACTCCAAAAGATCTCGTTGTAAAAAACAACAACCGTTTTCATGTGCTCAGAATTTTATGGGCCAGAATTTAGGCAGTTCCCAACAGAGGGTTCATCTCTGTTACATAATAACTGAGCTTTGGTGGTTGAAACAGTTGGAGATGGCTGGATAAAATGGGGCCACATCTAAGATCTTATTTGTGGATGTTTCCTGATCACAGATGTCTTATTCACCCCGCTGTCTGACACCTGGTCTGTGGATTGGACTTTCTGGACTAGCTGAGTAGAAAAGAGAAGACGTCTCTCATTTCCCCTCTTTTCTCTCTTCCTTTTCTCTCTTCAGCTTGACCATTTCCAGGTTGTTGGACTTTTTACAGAGCCTCTGGCTTCCCCTAGTGGCAGCATTCCAAGAAATCTGCATAGAAACAGCAAGACTTCTTGTGAAACAGTTCTGGGAATTTCTGAGTGTACTTTTCTATGCATTTTACTGGTGAAGCAAACAATTAAGGCAAGCCCAAAATAAAGAGGATTAAAATTAGACTCTACCTCTTCATGGAAGAAGCAACAAGAATATGTGGCCGCCTTTATTTTTAGCCATGCAACAAGCATTGTTAACTGTAGTCTTCATGTCATCGTGTTATACATTACATTCCCAGTACTCACTTTTCGGGGGGTATAGATATCGTTTCAACATAGTGTTTTCATTTCCTGTGGATATGTTCCCAGAAGTGGAATTACTGATCATATATGGTAGTTCTATTTTTAATATTTTGAGAGACTTCCCCAGTGGTGTATCAATTTACATTCCTACCAACCGTGCACAAAAATTTCTTTTTTCTACATTCTCTCTAGTGCTTACCATCTGTCAAATACGAATTGGCATTTACCAATTACATTGCCAATGACTGGACAACAAGGACATTTGCCCTGTGCCTCTGCAGAAACCAGACTCTGTGCTGTTGAGAGCTGCTGACCTTCAATACCCTTGATGGAGATCAGGGTCGGGTAGAGGCACTCTGTGCTCCAGGGAATCTGGTGGGGCAGGTCTTTAGATAGGTGGATGCTTTTAGGAACAGATTTTATTACCTCAATCCTTGCATCTCCTCTTACTATAAGTGCAAGTTTTCCCAACAGAAGGGTTCCAAATCTCTGTAAAAACAACAACCGTTTTCATGTGCTCAGAATTTTATGGGCCAGAATTTAGGCAGTTCCCAACAGAGGGTTCATCTCTGTTACATAATAACTGAGCTTTGGTGGTTGAAACAGTTGGAGATGGCTGGATAAAATGGGGCCACATCTAAGATCTTATTTGTGGATGTTTCCTGATCACAGATGTCTTATTCACCCCGCTGTCTGACACCTGGTCTGTGGATTGGACTTTCTGGACTAGCTGAGTAGAAAAGAGAAGACGTCTCTCATTTCCCTCTTTTCTCTCTTCCTTTCTCTCTTCAGCTTGACCATTTCCAGGTTGTTGGACTTTTTACAGAGCCTCTGGCTTCCCCTAGTGGCAGCATTCCAAGAAATCTGCATAGAAACAGCAAGACTTCTTGTGAAACAGTTCTGGGAATTTCTGAGTGTACTTTTCTATGCATTTTACTGGTGAAGCAAACAATTAAGGCAAGCCCAAAATAAAGAGGATTAAAATTAGACTCTACCTCTTCATGGAAGAAGCAACAAGAATATGTGGCCGCCTTTATTTTTAGCCATGCAACAAGCATTGTTAACTGTAGTCTTCATGTCATCGTGTTATACATTACATTCCCAGTACTCACTTTTCGGGGGGTATAGATATCGTTTCAACATAGTGTTTTCATTTCCTGTGGATATGTTCCCAGAAGTGGAATTACTGATCATATATGGTAGTTCTATTTTTAATATTTTGAGAGACTTCCCCAGTGGTGTATCAATTTACATTCCTACCAACCGTGCACAAAAATTTCTTTTTTCTACATTCTCTCTAGTGCTTACCATCTGTCAAATACGAATTGGCATTTACCAATTACATTGCCAATGACTGGACAACAAGGACATTTGCCCTGTGCCTCTGCAGAAACCAGACTCTGTGCTGTTGAGAGCTGCTGACCTTCAATACCCCTTGATGGAGATCAGGGTCGGGTAGAGGCACTCTGTGCTCCAGGGAATCTGGTGGGGCAGGTCTTTAGATAGGTGGATGCTTTTAGGAACAGATTTTATTACCTCAATCCTTGCATCTCCTCTTACTTAGTAAAGCACTAAATCTCCGCATGGTGACATCAGATCCTCTTGACTAACTAGGGACCCTTTGTAAAATGACTGTTAAATGATATGAAACTACCCCTTCACCACATTAATGTATTTTCGTAGGAGCAATATTTTAACAGATTGCAAAAAGCAAGGTCTTTCAAAAATTGTCATGAGATTATAGAGTTTATATAATTTCTTAGTTTAGTTTCTTATATCTCTAGAGTTATTCAATTTCTTGGCTTAAATTCCTCCTGGTGGAGTATTAATATCCAACTGAGAGAAGGAGAAAAAAATGGAGCAAATTAAGTACACCATATTCCCAATTCAATTTAATAATATTTTGTGTTCAGAATTATTATCAGGAAAGGACTCTAGAGATTGGTTAAACTATTCTGGCAAAACATTTTGAGTAACATAAGAATTTCAAAACAAATTATATAACCTTCCATTTGAGAAAATATTAATAGAATTAAAGACTTTAAACTCTAGAGCTAAGGGGGAAAAGTTGAAAAATAAATATTATTTTCATAGTGTCTGGCCTCAAAGTTTTTATTGTCTCATTTTATAAAGTTCAAAGGGGATATAACCTAAATTTTAAATCATGTATGTTCCTCACTGTACCAATTAATTAATAACAGTCAAAATTTCAGAATTCAATTTTTCACTGTTATATAAGAGTTATAGTAGTTTTTAAAAGTGATTCAGTTCTGCTGTGCCCTTGGATTATTTATTTAACCCAGAAAATGACATACTCACCATGTGAGAGTGAAAAAACTAGAGAATATACAGAAAACAATAAGATTTTGTTACATTGTCTTTTTTTCCTAGTAGAGAAAAATGTATTCAATTCATAGACATGAAAAGGAATATAGAAATAGATATGCATGAACACACAACACACCAATATATTTAACTCACTTCACCTAGAGAATTCCATGGACAGAAGAGCCTGGTGGGCTACAGTCCATGGGGTTCCAAAGAGCTGGACATGACTGATCCACTGGAGATCAGGGTCGGGTAGAGGCACTCTGTGCTCCAGGGAATCTGGTGGGGCAGGTCTTTAGATAGGTGGATGCTTTAGGAACAGATTTTATTACCTCAATCCTTGCATCTCCTCTTACTTAGTAAAGCACTAAATCTCCGCATGGTGACATCAGATCCTCTTGACTAACTAGGGACCCTTTGTAAAATGACTGTTAAATGATATGAAACTACCCTTCACCACATTAATGTATTTTCGTAGGAGCAATATTTTAACAGATTGCAAAAAGCAAGGTCTTTCAAAAATTGTCATGAGATTATAGAGTTTATATAATTTCTTAGTTTAGTTTCTTATATCTCTAGAGTTATTCAATTTCTTGGCTTAAATTCCTCCTGGTGGAGTATTAATATCCAACTGAGAGAAGGAGAAAAAAATGGAGCAAATTAAGTACACCATATTCCCAATTCAATTTAATAATATTTTGTGTTCAGAATTATTATCAGGAAAGGACTCTAGAGATTGGTTAAACTATTCTGGCAAAACATTTTGAGTAACATAAGAATTTCAAAACAAATTATATAACCTTCCATTTGAGAAAATATTAATAGAATTAAAGACTTTAAACTCTAGAGCTAAGGGGGAAAAGTTGAAAAATAAATATTATTTTCATAGTGTCTGGCCTCAAAGTTTTTATTGTCTCATTTTATAAAGTTCAAAGGGGATATAACCTAAATTTTAAATCATGTATGTTCCTCACTGTACCAATTAATTAATAACAGTCAAAATTTCAGAATTCAATTTTTCACTGTTATATAAGAGTTATAGTAGTTTTTAAAAGTGATTCAGTTCTGCTGTGCCCTTGGATTATTTATTTAACCCAGAAAATGACATACTCACCATGTGAGAGTGAAAAAACTAGAGAATATACAGAAAACAATAAGATTTTGTTACATTGTCTTTTTTTCCTAGTAGAGAAAAATGTATTCAATTCATAGACATGAAAAGGAATATAGAAATAGATATGCATGAACACACAACACACCAATATATTTAACTCACTTCACCTAGAGAATTCCATGGACAGAAGAGCCTGGTGGGCTACAGTCCATGGGGTTCCAAAGAGCTGGACATGACTGATCCACTAACACTTTCACTTAAACAATTTGACAAAATAGTTGTATGTCTCAGAATCAATAGTCAATTAGAAAAAGTCTATAATCATGTCTACATTCTTGTTTGCATTTTTAACTGTGAAATAAAAGCAAAAAGTATTTTTAGCATAATAAAACTTTCATTTCCTTAACAGTTTTCAGCTATTAGAAACAGATGGTATTTTGGTGGTAAACATAATTAATTTCATTTTATAGAATTTACTAAATTTGGATTGGCCTCCATATCTCGTATCTATTGGATTTCATTATTTTACATATTGTTTGTAATTCTGCCAGCTGTCATAAATGCATACTGATTATTTTTAATTCTTAAAAATATCATTTATAAACAGGAGATAATCTATTCATTTCCCTGAGTAAGTTGAAAATGAAATACATTATTTTAAAATTGAGTTTTAGAATGCTATAAGCAGATAAATTATCTTATTTCAAAAATGCATGAAGAAATCAGAGTATCTAAAATATTGAAAATATGTCACCATTTTACATCTCTTCAATTATATTAATGCTTTGTTTTTCATTTCTAAGGTATTAACCAAAATATTTTATACTTCTCAGATTTTTAGAAATACTAATCATGACAAAACACATGAGTATTAGACCATGCAATCAGTCTCAATTTATTCACTTTTTGTTTACAACAAATGTTCCCTAAGTAGATTTGTGTATAAGAACAAAATAATCTGATGAAAAGACAAAATATTATCCATTTCCAATATATTGGTTATATATAATGCTTCATAAAGAAATGGTTAACATTTCAAATATTGCATGTATATACCTGAGTCTACCTCCTTCTGAACACCTTCAGTATTCTAATATTATAATGATGGATTAATTGTAATAACATGCTGTTTTAATTCAAATTGTTTATATTTTTAAACTGTAGTTTTATTATTTGGTATTTTTGTTCACATTCCAAAGAACAAAACATTGTCATGGATATTATGTCTATTTTACCTGTCGTGAATTATCAACCAAGGGGTCTTTAACACTTTGAGCATACTAATCTTTTCCTATGGAAGTACATTTAATAATGTATCTATTGTAATTCCCTATAGTAAATGGTTTCTAATAAGTATAAAAAGGTATGGTTAAAAGTTTTGCATTTTATAATCTAACTCGAATTTGAGAGTTAGAAACTTAGGATAACTAAAAAATATTTTAAATTGGTTTAAAAGATTTTAAGATTAATTATCTCTTTTATGTTGTTTTGTGTATGCTTATTAAATTTTTAAATAAACTGTGCTTGATTTACAATGGTGTGTTAGTTTCAAGTGTACAGCACAGTCATTAAATTATACATACATATGACCATTTTTTTCATATCTTTTCCTTTATAAGTTATTACAAAATATTGAATATTGTTACCTGTGGTATACAATAAGTCCTATTGGTCAGTAAATCTTGTTGGTCATCTCTTCTACATGTGGCAGTGGTTTTGTACCAATTTTAGTCCTTTTTTGGTCAGCTGTCATAAATGCATACTGATTATTTTTAATTTAAAAAAAAGGAGATAATCTATTCATTTCCTGAGTAAGTTGAAAATGAAATACATTATTTTAAAATTGAGTTTTAGAATGCTATAAGCAGATAAATTATCTTATTTCAAAAATGCATGAAGAAATCAGAGTATCTAAAATATTGAAAATATGTCACCATTTTACATCTCTTCAATTATATTAATGCTTTGTTTTTCATTTCTAAGGTATTAACCAAAATATTTTATACTTCTCAGATTTTTAGAAATACTAATCATGACAAAACACATGAGTATTAGACCATGCAATCAGTCTCAATTTATTCACTTTTTGTTTACAACAAATGTTCCCTAAGTAGATTTGTGTATAAGAACAAAATAATCTGATGAAAAGACAAAATATTATCCATTTCCAATATATTGGTTATATATAATGCTTCATAAAGAAATGGTTAACATTTCAAATATTGCATGTATATACCTGAGTCTACCTCCTTCTGAACACCTTCAGTATTCTAATATTATAATGATGGATTAATTGTAATAACATGCTGTTTTAATTCAAATTGTTTATATTTTTAAACTGTAGTTTTATTATTTGGTATTTTTGTTCACATTCCAAAGAACAAAACATTGTCATGGATATTATGTCTATTTTACCTGTCGTGAATTATCAACCAAGGGGTCTTTAACACTTTGAGCATACTAATCTTTTCCTATGGAAGTACATTTAATAATGTATCTATTGTAATTCCCTATAGTAAATGGTTTCTAATAAGTATAAAAAGGTATGGTTAAAAGTTTTGCATTTTATAATCTAACTCGAATTTGAGAGTTAGAAACTTAGGATAACTAAAAAATATTTTAAATTGGTTTAAAAGATTTTAAGATTAATTATCTCTTTTATGTTGTTTTGTGTATGCTTATTAAATTTTTAAATAAACTGTGCTTGATTTACAATGGTGTGTTAGTTTCAAGTGTACAGCACAGTCATTAAATTATACATACATATGACCATTTTTTTCATATCTTTTCCTTTATAAGTTATTACAAAATATTGAATATTGTTACCTGTGGTATACAATAAGTCCTATTGGTCAGTAAATCTTGTTGGTCATCTCTTCTACATGTGGCAGTGTGTATATGTTAATCCCAAATTTCTAATTTTTTTTCCCTCTCTACCCCTCGTTCCCCTTTGTTAATCATAAGTCCGTTCACTATATCTGAGAGACTTCTCTATTGTGTATATAAGTTCACTTGTTTCATTTTTTATATTTCACATATTGACAATATCATATGATATCTCTTTTTCTGTGGCTTACTTCACTTAGTGTGATAATCTCCAGGTCCATCCATGTTGCTGCAAGTGGCATTATTTCATTCTGTTTTATAGCTGAATGATATTTCATTGTATACATATAACACACCTTTTTTATTCATTCAACTTTTGATGGACATTCTAGTATTGGCTATTGTAAATAGTCCTGCAGTGAGCATTGAGGTGCATTTATCTTCTCAAATTATGGTTTTCTCCAGACATATGCTTAAGAATGAAATTGACAGGATCATATGATAGCTATATTTTTAGTTTTTTAAAGGATCACTATACTCTTCTTTATGGTGGCTGTACCAATTTACATTCCTACCAACAGTGGGAATAATCTTGCTTATCGTATTTTCTATATGCCTACATTTTCAAAGTAACAGAAAAAATTAAAACTAAGGCATTTTGTTTAGTCAGGTAGTGTTAGTTACATTTTGATTGAATATATCTTTCTAAATTTTGACTACATTTAATGTAAAATATAGTAGCATACTAGCCTTGAAAAGAATGAACAAATCTATGTAGCCATTTACACACTTTTCTTTTCTAGAATAAGGCTGTGAAACTGAGGAGTGAGAGATAAGAAAGGAGAGTAAAAGAATGAAACAGAAAAAGAAAAGGGAGAAAACAAGCAAAATTCCTTGGTCTTTCAAAGTACAGTCTAGTCTAAATCACTGTTTCTATAGATATCAAATAAAATATTGAGTTCTGTGCATGTATGATAGTTGTGTGCGTGAAGAAGAATCCTCTTAGTTAGAGGTTATCACAACTTTGTGATTTTACACTTATGAAAATATTTTCAAATTCTTATTTATCTGTCACTGAGAAGGCCACTGTATCTATCACACGTGTAGAAATTGCTTCTGAGTAGACAAGATTTATCTTGGCAATTACTACTTTGACTAAGAAACAAGGAAGCTGAGTCTCCTCTTAAAATGGCTGTTGTTTCATTGACTAGTGTTAAGTGAGAGACAGAGCCTAAGGACACAGGAACAATTATGCCCTCCTGGGAGTGAAGCATGATGCTGTGTAAAGACTTGAATTCTAGAATAAATCATTGGAATAGTATTGGCAGCAGTATGGATCCACTGTTTGAAAATCAGTTTATCCTAAGTGTTAACACATTGACTGAAATAAAGGCCCAACAATATACAGAGCCAACCAGTGTTCCTCAGTGGGAATTATTTTAGTTACTATTAGTTAATTTTCATTTAAATTACAACCAAGAGATTGTTGATTGATACCTGGGAGTATGTTAATACCCCAGATAGCAAATAGCTAGTTTTATAGCTTTAGCTTTTTTTTTTTTCTTTCTTTCTTCGATCTTCCCTGGTAGCTCAAATGGTGAAGAATCTGCCTGCAATGCAGGAGGCCCGGGTTTGATCCCTGAGTATAGAAGAGCCGATGGAGAAGGAAATGGTTAGCCACTCCAGTATTCTTGCCTGGAGAATTTCATGGACAAGGAGACTGATGGGCTACAGTCCATGGGATCGCAAAGAACTGGACATGATGGAGCAGCTAACACTTTTTCATTTTATTTCTCTCTAGTAATAGGTAATTTTAAATCTAATTAACCAAGGCTTTCTAAATTTTGACTACATTTAATGTAAAATATAGTAGCATACTAGCCTTGAAAAGAATGAACAAATCTATGTAGCCATTTACACACTTTTCTTTTCTAGAATAAGGCTGTGAAACTGAGGAGTGAGAGATAAGAAAGGAGAGTAAAAGAATGAAACAGAAAAAGAAAAGGGAGAAAACAAGCAAAATTCCTTGGTCTTTCAAAGTACAGTCTAGTCTAAATCACTGTTTCTATAGATATCAAATAAAATATTGAGTTCTGTGCATGTATGATAGTTGTGTGCGTGAAGAAGAATCCTCTTAGTTAGAGGTTATCACAACTTTGTGATTTTACACTTATGAAAATATTTTCAAATTCTTATTTATCTGTCACTGAGAAGGCCACTGTATCTATCACACGTGTAGAAATTGCTTCTGAGTAGACAAGATTTATCTTGGCAATTACTACTTTGACTAAGAAACAAGGAAGCTGAGTCTCCTCTTAAAATGGCTGTTGTTTCATTGACTAGTGTTAAGTGAGAGACAGAGCCTAAGGACACAGGAACAATTATGCCCTCCTGGGAGTGAAGCATGATGCTGTGTAAAGACTTGAATTCTAGAATAAATCATTGGAATAGTATTGGCAGCAGTATGGATCCACTGTTTGAAAATCAGTTTATCCTAAGTGTTAACACATTGACTGAAATAAAGGCCCAACAATATACAGAGCCAACCAGTGTTCCTCAGTGGGAATTATTTTAGTTACTATTAGTTAATTTTCATTTAAATTACAACCAAGAGATTGTTGATTGATACCTGGGAGTATGTTAATACCCCAGATAGCAAATAGCTAGTTTTATAGCTTTAGCTTTTTTTTTTTTCTTTCTTTCTTCGATCTTCCCTGGTAGCTCAAATGGTGAAGAATCTGCCTGCAATGCAGGAGGCCCGGGTTTGATCCCTGAGTATAGAAGAGCCGATGGAGAAGGAAATGGTTAGCCACTCCAGTATTCTTGCCTGGAGAATTTCATGGACAAGGAGACTGATGGGCTACAGTCCATGGGATCGCAAAGAACTGGACATGATGGAGCAGCTAACACTTTTTCATTTTATTTCTCTCTAGTAATAGGTAATTTTAAATCTAATACCAAGGCCTACTTGCCCAAATCTTACACAATTCTCAAATCTGAAGTTTATTATAAAGCCAATCTATCAAAAAGAAAATGGTCATTATTAGAAGTTATATTGTGTGCAGCAGTTAATCTCAGTGAGAAAAGTAGCATAGATTCCGGTATTTGTTTTTTTCAACATCAATGTGCTGTTCATTTATTCTTATTACATGATGAATACCAAGAGAAACATAAAACAGGTGAAAGAAAGCAACATTTTCTTTGAATTAAAAGCTGCAGAACTAGTTTGGCGGTTGCATATCCTTTGCTTTCCCAGATATGTGTTTGTAATCTTTTTTTCTTTATTCCATGACCATGATTTTAACACTTTGTGTAAAGTCTTGATAGAAACATCCAGATTTCCAGAGCCCACCACTATAGAGCTGCCTCAAAATCTGGTCCCTAATGTCGCACCTTTTACATAGGTGCTTAAAGATAATACCATTGAAAAGATAGAAGCTTAATTCTTGTTTTATTTTTATTATTTTTATCCAACATGGATTTATCTAACATGTATATGTAATGAGAGCCGAACATACAATGATGAATACATTGTCTCAGAAAAGACCTTCAAAGTACCAACATCAATAACTTATTTGCCAGACATCCTTACCCTTATTTTAACTGTAATATAAACTAAAATGCATCTCTATCTCTCTGTCATTCGTCCATTCACACGTGCATGTGTGTGTATACGGAATCTCTGTCTCTCTCTCTCTCTCACACACACACACACACACATACACATACACAATGCTCTTATGGATGGTCAGTGTTTCAGCCTGAAAATGTTATAATACTATTAACACATACAAGTTATACATAATTGCATTTGTGGCTATAATTGTAAACATGTGTGTAACATTTGTGCTGTGTTAGGCATTGTTATAAGCACTCTATGTGTATAATCTAATTCAGATTTATAGAAAGATTTATAAAGGTTTTGAATTTTTTCATTTAAATATATAGTTTCAGTATACACTAATAGTTTTAAAAACAAGAATAGCTTAAGATGTTGACAGCTGTCTTGGAAGCTGGTTTACTTACAATTAATGTAAACCTGACAATGCATTCAAAGTGAAATAATTACTTTAGTATGTTAGCTCAAAGAAGTAAAAAAAAAAAAAAATCATGAATACAGAAAGAAGTGATGTATTTCCCTGATAAATGTCTACTTATTTGCTGTTTTAGTCTATGGACAGATTTTGATTTAAAGTACTGAAGTTTGGGCTTCCCTGGTGGTCCAGTGGGTAAGGACACTGCCTTGCAGTACAAGGGGTGCCGGTTTGATCCCTGACCTGGGAAGATCCCACGTGCCACGGAGCAGCTGGACCTATGTGTCCAATTACCAAACTGGAGCTCTGGAGTGCATGCACCCAGAGCCAGTGCTCTAGGACAACAGAGGCCACCGCGATGGGAGGCCCACAAGAGCCAAAAAGAACAAAGACGGATTAAAATAGAGAAATGGAAGACGAATAGAAGTAGCCCACCTGTCCCCCTCCCTCCCCACCCTCCCCCCCAAAAAATAAAATAAAGTGCTGAAGTTTATATATTTAATATTTACAAGGTGTAATTGAAAACATTCCTTGATAAAGATGAGAAAATATATCAGATATATCTATGTTAAAGCTATCTACATTTTTATGATATTCTCAATTATTAACAATTATTTGGGAGCTTTTGATTCAGCCTATTGTTTATATTATAGCTCTCACATGTATTTGTCTCAGAATCATGTGCAGATTGTCATATGTATAAAGCCTCAGTTATATCATCTGTAAAATAGATAATAATATGAAACTGTGTGAAACTGATAAAAGTGTTATGAAGCTTGAGATAACATAAATGAAGTAATTAGCATAGTATCTAACACATGATAATACCTCAGTAAGTAATAGGTATTATTTCAGAGCACATTAAAAATATACAGATATGTAATCCTACTACTATAAGGGAAGTATATTCCAGCAAGGTAAGTATGGAAATGTAATCCCAAAGCCACATTTCTTTTTATATATTTATTTATTTTTTATTTGAAGGAAACTTTATTTGCAATATTTTGTTGGTTTCTGCCATACAACAATGCAAATCAGTCACAATTATATATGCATACCCCACCTCTTGAGTCTTCCTCCCCTCTTCCTATCCCACACATCTAGGTCATCACAGAGTGCCAGACAGACTGGGCTCCCTGTGTTACATAACAGCTTTCTACTAGCTATCTATTTTTACACATATGATACATGTCAATGCTACTTTCTCAATTTGTCCAACCCTCAACTTCCACCACTGTGTCCACAAATTTCTTCTCTGTATCTTTCTCCATTCCTTGCCTGCAAACAGGTTCATTGGTCCATTCCTTTGACATATAATATTTATTTTTCTTTTGCCAAGACGTACAAGGGGCGCCGGTTTGATCCCTGACCTGGGAAGATCCCACGTGCCACGGAGCAGCTGGACCTATGTGTCCAATTACCAAACTGGAGCTCTGGAGTGCATGCACCCAGAGCCAGTGCTCTAGGACAACAGAGGCCACCGCGATGGGAGGCCCACAAGAGCCAAAAAGAACAAAGACGGATTAAAATAGAGAAATGGAAGACGAATAGAAGTAGCCCACCTGTCCCCCTCCCTCCCCACCCTCCCCCCCAAAAAATAAAATAAAGTGCTGAAGTTTATATATTTAATATTTACAAGGTGTAATTGAAAACATTCCTTGATAAAGATGAGAAAATATATCAGATATATCTATGTTAAAGCTATCTACATTTTTATGATATTCTCAATTATTAACAATTATTTGGGAGCTTTTGATTCAGCCTATTGTTTATATTATAGCTCTCACATGTATTTGTCTCAGAATCATGTGCAGATTGTCATATGTATAAAGCCTCAGTTATATCATCTGTAAAATAGATAATAATATGAAACTGTGTGAAACTGATAAAAGTGTTATGAAGCTTGAGATAACATAAATGAAGTAATTAGCATAGTATCTAACACATGATAATACCTCAGTAAGTAATAGGTATTATTTCAGAGCACATTAAAAATATACAGATATGTAATCCTACTACTATAAGGGAAGTATATTCCAGCAAGGTAAGTATGGAAATGTAATCCCAAAGCCACATTTCTTTTTATATATTTATTTATTTTTTATTTGAAGGAAACTTTATTTGCAATATTTTGTTGGTTTCTGCCATACAACAATGCAAATCAGTCACAATTATATATGCATACCCCACCTCTTGAGTCTTCCTCCCCTCTTCCTATCCCACACATCTAGGTCATCACAGAGTGCCAGACAGACTGGGCTCCCTGTGTTACATAACAGCTTTCTACTAGCTATCTATTTTTACACATATGATACATGTCAATGCTACTTTCTCAATTTGTCCAACCCTCAACTTCCACCACTGTGTCCACAAATTTCTTCTCTGTATCTTTCTCCATTCCTTGCCTGCAAACAGGTTCATTGGTATCTTTTTTCTAGATTCCACATATATGTGTTAACATATAATATTTATTTTTCTCTTTCTGACTTACTTTACTTTGTAAGAGAGGCTCAGGGTTCATCCATTTCACTACAACTGACTCAAATTTGTTTGTATGGCTGAGTAGCATTCCACTGTACATATGTATTAATACCACTTCTTCTTTATCCATTCAGTTGTCAATGGGTCACTGGGCTGATTCCACATCCAGCCAGGGTCATAGTTCTGAGCCTTATGGAGCTGAGTCTCTACTTTCATAAGGCTAAGAGAAAACATGCAGAATTCTAAACCATAAATTCTATTTGAGAGTAGAGGAATAGAAAATATCCCTAGAGTTAGAAAATATTTGCTAGAGTTCCCTTCATCACTGGTTCCCTTCAAGAATGTGTTCAACTATGAGCCATCATTTACCTACTAATTTTCTGAGAATACAGAATCTTGCTGCTCACTTCTTGACAGTAATGCTTTTTTCCATACTAATAAATATGAATTTTTGTATTTAACACAATTTTCATTCTACAAATTGTTTATACATTTTGTTTTTATGTTGCCATAAAATATGTGATTAACTCCCATTTTCAGAAAAACATTGTTTTATCAGTTATATAGATAGGTATGCTTTTCTTTATTGAATTGCACTTTATTAAAAGCTATGAACGGACCTACTTTTATATTAGAGTTTTTCCTATCTTTAAAGTATTTGCTCAAAGATGGAATAGCCTGGGCACTCTTAGTGAAAAGTAGTTAGAAGGTGTAGAAAAGAAAATGTTCTTTGGCTCTTGCAGAGTCCTTGGTTGGATCTGAAAAGAAACTGAAAAAAAAATCAGTCACAATTATATATGCATACCCCACCTCTTGAGTCTTCCTCCCCTCTTCCTATCCCACACATCTAGGTCATCACAGAGTGCCAGACAGACTGGGCTCCCTGTGTTACATAACAGCTTTCTACTAGCTATCTATTTTTACACATATGATACATGTCAATGCTACTTTCTCAATTTGTCCAACCCTCAACTTCCACCACTGTGTCCACAAATTTCTTCTCTGTATCTTTCTCCATTCCTTGCCTGCAAACAGGTTCATTGGTATCTTTTTTCTAGATTCCACATATATGTGTTAACATATAATATTTATTTTTCTCTTTCTGACTTACTTTACTTTGTAAGAGAGGCTCAGGGTTCATCCATTTCACTACAACTGACTCAAATTTGTTTGTATGGCTGAGTAGCATTCCACTGTACATATGTATTAATACCACTTCTTCTTTATCCATTCAGTTGTCAATGGGTCACTGGGCTGATTCCACATCCAGCCAGGGTCATAGTTCTGAGCCTTATGGAGCTGAGTCTCTACTTTCATAAGGCTAAGAGAAAACATGCAGAATTCTAAACCATAAATTCTATTTGAGAGTAGAGGAATAGAAAATATCCCTAGAGTTAGAAAATATTTGCTAGAGTTCCCTTCATCACTGGTTCCCTTCAAGAATGTGTTCAACTATGAGCCATCATTTACCTACTAATTTTCTGAGAATACAGAATCTTGCTGCTCACTTCTTGACAGTAATGCTTTTTTCCATACTAATAAATATGAATTTTTGTATTTAACACAATTTTCATTCTACAAATTGTTTATACATTTTGTTTTTATGTTGCCATAAAATATGTGATTAACTCCCATTTTCAGAAAAACATTGTTTTATCAGTTATATAGATAGGTATGCTTTTCTTTATTGAATTGCACTTTATTAAAAGCTATGAACGGACCTACTTTTATATTAGAGTTTTTCCTATCTTTAAAGTATTTGCTCAAAGATGGAATAGCCTGGGCACTCTTAGTGAAAAGTAGTTAGAAGGTGTAGAAAAGAAAAATGTTCTTTGGCTCTTGCAGAGTCCTTGGTTGGATCTGAAAAGAAACTGACAAAGGCAAATTAATAGGAGAAATAATTTTTAATGTAAGTTTTATGTGACACGAGAGCCTTCATAAGGTAATGACACCCTAAGAAGCAGTTAAACCTGAGTGTTTTATGCTAAATCTAAAGAAGAGTGGACAGTCATGGAGAAATATTCCAAGTCAAGGAGGGCAAGGTAAAACTAGGAAAATTTACCAAGGTCTATTTGTTAGGAATTCTTCTCATATTGCTTTTTCTTGAAAGATAAAGATGCTGCTTCCTTACAGGTACAAGGAGGGCAACTCTTTTCTCACTTTTTTCCAAGAGAGAAAAAAAGAGTCAGAGAAAAGTTTTATGACTTTTTTCAAGGGAGAAATAGAGGGGAAGGATAGTGTGACATTCATGCTTCTGCTGTTTTCAAAGTCTTTCAGCTTGTCACGTTCAGTATGTCAGGGTGCCATATTTGGAGTACCATGTCCTGAACCTTGTCAGAGGAGCATAGACTGTTCACAATTAGTAGTATTCATTGTTGAAAAAGAAGTTTTAGTAAAAGTGGCAATATCAATACCAACTATGTCCTGACAAATTTTTTTGTGATTAGAATAAGTTCAGCTACTAATTATAATCCTATTATTAAAACAACTAATATTGGAGGCAATGTTAATTTCAAATGAGTTTTAAGAAAGGTTAAAGTGAGATGTTAATAGATGTATGCAATGAGAGTATTTTGTAATAAGGGACAAATGCAAAAAGAATGATATTATAGAATAAAATCCTAGCCAGTATTTTAAATGAAGTCCATTATAATTATTCTTCCAAAGAGAGGTTGGAGGATTTTCAGGCTATAATATGATTATATGAATGAATAAGAAGAAAATAACTCTCATATAACAACACTAGTATTAGAGTGGTAGTTGTGATTATTAAAAGTATGGCAAATATGTAGAGAAAGTTTTTAAATGGAATACTATCTTTTAAAATATCTAAAGCCATTATTTGTATTAGAGAAATGAAAAGCACATTAGTCAACAAAGCAAACCATCAATAAAGTGAAAAGATATCATACAGAATGGGAAAACATATTTACAAATGATGTGACCAGCAAGGGCTTAATTGAACTCCATATAGTTCAATAAAATAAATTCAATAAAAAATAGGCATAGGATTTGAGTATATATTTTTCCAAAGAAGACATAGAGGTGGCTAACAAAAAGGTAATGACACCCTAAGAAGCAGTTAAACCTGAGTGTTTTATGCTAAATCTAAAGAAGAGTGGACAGTCATGGAGAAATATTCCAAGTCAAGGAGGGCAAGGTAAAACTAGGAAAATTTACCAAGGTCTATTTGTTAGGAATTCTTCTCATATTGCTTTTTCTTGAAAGATAAAGATGCTGCTTCCTTACAGGTACAAGGAGGGCAACTCTTTTCTCACTTTTTTCCAAGAGAGAAAAAAAGAGTCAGAGAAAAGTTTTATGACTTTTTTCAAGGGAGAAATAGAGGGGAAGGATAGTGTGACATTCATGCTTCTGCTGTTTTCAAAGTCTTTCAGCTTGTCACGTTCAGTATGTCAGGGTGCCATATTTGGAGTACCATGTCCTGAACCTTGTCAGAGGAGCATAGACTGTTCACAATTAGTAGTATTCATTGTTGAAAAAGAAGTTTTAGTAAAAGTGGCAATATCAATACCAACTATGTCCTGACAAATTTTTTTGTGATTAGAATAAGTTCAGCTACTAATTATAATCCTATTATTAAAACAACTAATATTGGAGGCAATGTTAATTTCAAATGAGTTTTAAGAAAGGTTAAAGTGAGATGTTAATAGATGTATGCAATGAGAGTATTTTGTAATAAGGGACAAATGCAAAAAGAATGATATTATAGAATAAAATCCTAGCCAGTATTTTAAATGAAGTCCATTATAATTATTCTTCCAAAGAGAGGTTGGAGGATTTTCAGGCTATAATATGATTATATGAATGAATAAGAAGAAAATAACTCTCATATAACAACACTAGTATTAGAGTGGTAGTTGTGATTATTAAAAGTATGGCAAATATGTAGAGAAAGTTTTTAAATGGAATACTATCTTTTAAAATATCTAAAGCCATTATTTGTATTAGAGAAATGAAAAGCACATTAGTCAACAAAGCAAACCATCAATAAAGTGAAAAGATATCATACAGAATGGGAAAACATATTTACAGATGATGTGACCAGCAAGGGCTTAATTGAACTCCATATAGTTCAATAAAATAAATTCAATAAAAAATAGGCATAGGATTTGAGTATATATTTTTCCAAAGAAGACATAGAGGTGGCTAACAGGTCATGAAAAGATGCTCAGCATCACTAATTATTAGTGAAATGCAAATCAAATCCACAATGAGTAGTTTCAAGTCCTCACACCTGTCAGAATGGCTATCATCAAAAAATCTACAAATAACAAATGTTAGGAACAAAAGTAGAGAAAAAGGAACCCTCCTACACTTATTGAAGGAATGTAAATTAATGCAGCCACTATGGTAAACAGCATGATGTTTCCTCAAAAAAAGTAAAATTAAACTACCATATGATCCAGCAATTCCAGCACTTGGTATATATCTGGGAAAAAAAGGAAAACTCTAACGTAAAAAGATACATTTACTCCAGGGTTCATAGCAGCAGTATTTACAACAGCCAAAGTATGGAAACAGCCCAAATACCTGTCAATGAATGACTAATTTAAGATGTACATGAATGTTAGTCAGTCATAAAAAGAATGAGATTCTGCCATTTACAACAGTGTGGGTGAACCTAGAAAGAATTATGCTCAGCAAAATAAGTCAGACAAGAGAAAGACAAATACTCGATGATCTCACTTATATCTGGAACCTAAAAAAATAATAATACAAATAAATATACACAAAACAGAAATAGACTCACAGACAGAAAATAAACTTGTGATTACCAAAGGGAAAACGAAGGGGTAAAGAGACAAATTAAGTGTATGGGATTAACAGAGGCAAACCACTACACATAAAATAGATAAATGAAAAGAATTTTCCGTATAACACAAGGAATCATGTACATTATCTATCTTGCTTTTGTTCAGTTATGAAGTTGTCCCTGATTCTTTGTGACCCGTGAACTGGAGCGTACCAGGCTTCTCTGTCCTTCACTATCTTCCAGAGTTTGCTTCAATTCGTATCTGTTAAGTTGGTGATGCCGACCAACCTTCTCATCTTCTGTGGCTCCCTTCTCCTGCCTTCATTTTTTCCTACTATCAGGGTTTTTTCCAAATACTCAGCTCTTTAGCTCCTCTTCACTTCCTGGCATTAGAGTGCTATCATTTGCATATCTGAGGTTGTTGATATTTCTCCCAGCAATCTGATTCCAGCTAGTGAGTCATCCAGTCTGGCATTTAGCATGATACACTGCATATAAGTTAAATAAGAAGGACTACAATATATAACCTTACTCCTTTTCAAATTTGAAACCAGTGTGTGGTTCAGTGTCCGGTTCTAACTGTTGCTTCTTGACCGAAAGATTTCTCAGGAGGCAATTAAAGTGGTCTTGAATTTCTGTCTCTTAAGAATTTTCCACAGTTCATTGTGATCCACATAGTCAAAGACTTTAATGTAGTCAATGAAGCAAAAGTAGATGTATTTTGGAATTCTTTGTCTTTTCTATGTTCCAACAGATACTGGTAGTTTGATCTCTGTTTCCTTTGCTTTTTATAAGTTGAGCTTGTATATGGCTTGTAATAACCTATAATGAAATCCTCAAAATTATGAATTACTATGCTGTACACCTGAAACTAGCACAATGTTATAAATCTACTGTACTTTAATAAAAAAATTAACTTCTTAAATTAAAATGAGTATATTATCATGCAGTACCTCTGTAACAAGTCCAAAGAAATCCCTTGTGATTTAACATATGACATTTAATTAAGAAAAAAGGTTAGTTATCTTACCACTTAAAATTAAATACAACTTGGTTACTGTACCACTTCTGTTGCTAAAATGCTGTGAGACCTGGGAAATCATCTAACTTCTCTGAGACTTTGTGCACTGATCTGTAATGGAGGGGATAGGAATCACAAATTGATCTCTGAGGTTCCCTCAGGCTATTATAAGCTATGATTATGTAAAATTAGCAGAGTTTGAATAGAATTAAATCAATAGAGATAAACATGCCAATTAGTGCACTGTAATTCAGACTGCTCTCTTATAGGCTTATCTGTAAAAGGACATGCACTACAAATAGAAAAGATTTACATAGAGATATTAAAATTATTCAGCACTATGTTTCTCTTGTAGTGAAATATTTCCCAAATCAAATGTTTCAGTAAATTGCTACACTGAAATCATTAGCTCTTTAAAAAAATAATATTAGCATTGTTTACAAGAAAAGTCCAAACACTCAGCTCTTTAGCTCCTCTTCACTTCCTGGCATTAGAGTGCTATCATTTGCATATCTGAGGTTGTTGATATTTCTCCCAGCAATCTGATTCCAGCTAGTGAGTCATCCAGTCTGGCATTTAGCATGATACACTGCATATAAGTTAAATAAGAAGGACTACAATATATAACCTTACTCCTTTTCAAATTTGAAACCAGTGTGTGGTTCAGTGTCCGGTTCTAACTGTTGCTTCTTGACCGAAAGATTTCTCAGGAGGCAATTAAAGTGGTCTTGAATTTCTGTCTCTTAAGAATTTTCCACAGTTCATTGTGATCCACATAGTCAAAGACTTTAATGTAGTCAATGAAGCAAAAGTAGATGTATTTTGGAATTCTTTGTCTTTTCTATGTTCCAACAGATACTGGTAGTTTGATCTCTGTTTCCTTTGCTTTTTATAAGTTGAGCTTGTATATGGCTTGTAATAACCTATAATGAAATCCTCAAAATTATGAATTACTATGCTGTACACCTGAAACTAGCACAATGTTATAAATCTACTGTACTTTAATAAAAAAATTAACTTCTTAAATTAAAATGAGTATATTATCATGCAGTACCTCTGTAACAAGTCCAAAGAAATCCCTTGTGATTTAACATATGACATTTAATTAAGAAAAAAGGTTAGTTATCTTACCACTTAAAATTAAATACAACTTGGTTACTGTACCACTTCTGTTGCTAAAATGCTGTGAGACCTGGGAAATCATCTAACTTCTCTGAGACTTTGTGCACTGATCTGTAATGGAGGGGATAGGAATCACAAATTGATCTCTGAGGTTCCCTCAGGCTATTATAAGCTATGATTATGTAAAATTAGCAGAGTTTGAATAGAATTAAATCAATAGAGATAAACATGCCAATTAGTGCACTGTAATTCAGACTGCTCTCTTATAGGCTTATCTGTAAAAGGACATGCACTACAAATAGAAAAGATTTACATAGAGATATTAAAATTATTCAGCACTATGTTTCTCTTGTAGTGAAATATTTCCCAAATCAAATGTTTCAGTAAATTGCTACACTGAAATCATTAGCTCTAGTAATTTGAGAAGAGACTTCACATTATATAAAAATTACTTAGTACATTGTTTTAACAAGAAAATGTTCAATTGCATATTTTTTGTATAGCTTTATTTATGGTGTAACACTCTTCTTCAACTATACTTTTATGTTTTCTGTGAGATAAAGTGTCATATCCATTATGTTGCATTATTATATGTTAAAACATGTACCAAAATCATGTATTAGAAATTGATTGCTATTCAAGGTATGTTTAATACTTCTGTAATTATTTTGAAGTTTCTGGAAAAATCTAGTGATAGTTTTCCTAAAATCAAGTAACAGTTATTTTTCAAATAAAGCATTTTTCCTACATTGAAAATATCCTTATATTATATCCCTCTGAAGTGCAATGGCAGTTTATAACACATTTGCAAGAGAGATATGTCCATTAAGAAAAATGCTAATATATTTCAGGATTTTTTTCCTTTCACATAAATGTTCTACACCTAAAAAGAATGTTTTTTGAGTAGAAATGTGGAAGCAATGGCAATGAGTACCTCCATGAAATAAAAGATTAGCTACTTGAGACCATTTTTAGGGCAATGACAAGTGTCTTTAATCCACTTCCTGAGACAGAAAGTCAAGTTCTTCCACATTTTAGCCCTGACATCTCTTATATTCTCATTTTGCACAGAAGGAGGAAAAGAACATATAGGAGACATAGCTCTTAAAAAAAATCTTAACTTGGAAATAAAAATACAACTTCTGTTTAAATTCCTTTGAGAAGAACACATTGTTGTGTCCACATCTAATTGCAAGGATTATTGGAGAATACCTGCACTCAGAGAAAAGAAGCAAGGACCATGTTCGTTAACCTTTAGAGATTTTGTGGGGTTTATTTTGTATTATTTTGCTTTAGAAATGCTCTATCCCTAGTATTATAAGTAGAAATTAGCAGAGTTTGAATAGAATTAAATCAATAGAGATAAACATGCCAATTAGTGCACTGTAATTCAGACTGCTCTCTTATAGGCTTATCTGTAAAAGGACATGCACTACAAATAGAAAAGATTTACATAGAGATATTAAAATTATTCAGCACTATGTTTCTCTTGTAGTGAAATATTTCCCAAATCAAATGTTTCAGTAAATTGCTACACTGAAATCATTAGCTCTAGTAATTTGAGAAGAGACTTCACATTATATAAAAATTACTTAGTACATTGTTTTAACAAGAAAATGTTCAATTGCATATTTTTTGTATAGCTTTATTTATGGTGTAACACTCTTCTTCAACTATACTTTTATGTTTTCTGTGAGATAAAGTGTCATATCCATTATGTTGCATTATTATATGTTAAAACATGTACCAAAATCATGTATTAGAAATTGATTGCTATTCAAGGTATGTTTAATACTTCTGTAATTATTTTGAAGTTTCTGGAAAAATCTAGTGATAGTTTTCCTAAAATCAAGTAACAGTTATTTTTCAAATAAAGCATTTTTCCTACATTGAAAATATCCTTATATTATATCCCTCTGAAGTGCAATGGCAGTTTATAACACATTTGCAAGAGAGATATGTCCATTAAGAAAAATGCTAATATATTTCAGGATTTTTTTCCTTTCACATAAATGTTCTACACCTAAAAAGAATGTTTTTTGAGTAGAAATGTGGAAGCAATGGCAATGAGTACCTCCATGAAATAAAAGATTAGCTACTTGAGACCATTTTTAGGGCAATGACAAGTGTCTTTAATCCACTTCCTGAGACAGAAAGTCAAGTTCTTCCACATTTTAGCCCTGACATCTCTTATATTCTCATTTTGCACAGAAGGAGGAAAAGAACATATAGGAGACATAGCTCTTAAAAAAAAAATCTTAACTTGGAAATAAAAATACAACTTCTGTTTAAATTCCTTTGAGAAGAACACATTGTTGTGTCCACATCTAATTGCAAGGATTATTGGAGAATACCTGCACTCAGAGAAAAGAAGCAAGGACCATGTTCGTTAACCTTTAGAGATTTTGTGGGGTTTATTTTGTATTATTTTGCTTTAGAAATACTCTCAATTAACTTTAATCTTTAAGGTATAATTCAACATAAACTATATCCTTGAATTAACTTCTCAAAATGTTAAGGAATAAAGCCATGTATTCACCACAATTCCCGGGAAAATATATGCATTCTAGTCCATAAAACAAAAAACATTGAAGGAAATTATATCAGAGTAACACTGCTGTTAATTAATCATCATTTTAAAAATTGGCAAAATGTTACTAAACATTAGAAAAATAAATGCTTTATGAGTTAAGGGAAAGTACTAAAAGTATAAATTGGGTAAATACCCCTAAGCATGTTCATTGTCTTATATGATACAAGCATTTTCACAATGATTATTTTTTGTGCTATATGTAACAATGGAAAGTTGGAAATCTTGTTAGATTACTAATCCAAACCTAGAAATTTAACTGAAATCATTTTTTAAGAATGAGGCAAAGATGTCCCTCTCACCTTTTCTTTGCAGCATCTTACTAGTTGTTTCAGCTAATGTAATAAAGCTAGATAAGGGAATAAATGGTCTACATATTGGGAAAGAAGACACAAAACTGTTATTTCCAGATGACGTTTATTATCTACATAGAATTTCCAGAAGAATTAAGAGAAAACAGAAAAACAAAATTTCTGGAATCAGCAAGGTACTTTAATAAGGCTACAGAATACAAGCTCATAAGAAAAAAGCAGTTATGGTCTTACACACAAGCAGTAAATAGGTATTTCTTGGTATTACTGAGAAGAGCTGAAAATTTATATCTACACAAAAATCTATCTGAACACAGATGTTTACAGCAGCTCTATTCATAACTGTCAAAACTTGGAAGAAACCAAGAGTCCTCATGGGTGAATGAAAAAATAAACTGTGGACATCCAGACAATGGAATATTTAATGAGACCAAGGAAACACATTGTTGTGTCCACATCTAATTGCAAGGATTATTGGAGAATACCTGCACTCAGAGAAAAGAAGCAAGGACCATGTTCGTTAACCTTTAGAGATTTTGTGGGGTTTATTTTGTATTATTTTGCTTTAGAAATACTCTCAATTAACTTTAATCTTTAAGGTATAATTCAACATAAACTATATCCTTGAATTAACTTCTCAAAATGTTAAGGAATAAAGCCATGTATTCACCACAATTCCCGGGAAAATATATGCATTCTAGTCCATAAAACAAAAAACATTGAAGGAAATTATATCAGAGTAACACTGCTGTTAATTAATCATCATTTTAAAAATTGGCAAAATGTTACTAAACATTAGAAAAATAAATGCTTTATGAGTTAAGGGAAAGTACTAAAAGTATAAATTGGGTAAATACCCCTAAGCATGTTCATTGTCTTATATGATACAAGCATTTTCACAATGATTATTTTTTGTGCTATATGTAACAATGGAAAGTTGGAAATCTTGTTAGATTACTAATCCAAACCTAGAAATTTAACTGAAATCATTTTTTAAGAATGAGGCAAAGATGTCCCTCTCACCTTTTCTTTGCAGCATCTTACTAGTTGTTTCAGCTAATGTAATAAAGCTAGATAAGGGAATAAATGGTCTACATATTGGGAAAGAAGACACAAAACTGTTATTTCCAGATGACGTTTATTATCTACATAGAATTTCCAGAAGAATTAAGAGAAAACAGAAAAACAAAATTTCTGGAATCAGCAAGGTACTTTAATAAGGCTACAGAATACAAGCTCATAAGAAAAAAGCAGTTATGGTCTTACACACAAGCAGTAAATAGGTATTTCTTGGTATTACTGAGAAGAGCTGAAAATTTATATCTACACAAAAATCTATCTGAACACAGATGTTTACAGCAGCTCTATTCATAACTGTCAAAACTTGGAAGAAACCAAGAGTCCTCATGGGTGAATGAAAAAATAAACTGTGGACATCCAGACAATGGAATATTTAATGAGACCAAGGAAAGACATTATACATACATTGCATATTAATAAGTGAAAGAAGCCAGTCTGTAAAGGCTACCCACTGTATGATTCCAGCTATGTGGCTTCTAAGAAATGAGATAGCTATTATTTATTATGTATTTAGTAAGATTTATACACTAAACATATACAAAATTTCTGAAAGATGACTTTTATAATTTAAAAGATATTCTATTTTGCAAGATTCAGCATTATTAAAATATCATTTCCTGTATTATTATGAAGATTCAATTTAATCAACAGGACATTTTAACAGCTCTTATAGTTTTATTTTAGAAATTAAACTGTTTCAAATTTTATATTATAAATGGAAAGGAACAAAGTTAGCCAACATAATCTCAGAAATAAAAGACTGGAAAAAGTTGGATGACAATACTTTATTTTAAGACATTCATACATCCGAATGGAAGAAAGGAATATGCCTAAGGATATGCACAATTTATTTTTATAGAGTGATCAAAACAATTCAAGATGAAAGAATATATTTTTAATAAGTTGTGCTAGAACAACTGAAAATCCTTAATGAAAGACATGAAAATTGATTCCTACCCCATATCATACAGAAGGTTAATGTGAGTGAAAGGAACATTTAAATGTGAAATCTAGAACTCTGAAATTTCTTGGGAAAAAAAAAAAAAACTCAGAGAATATCTCTGACCTACAGAAAAATTGTTCGACATGAAGACAAAAGCAGTATGTTGAAATGATCAACTGGACTTCATCTAAATCAAAACTTATTTTTTAAAACAATGCTAAATCAATATAGAAGGAAAAATATTAAGTAAATGCCTAAAGGGAAAGAAACATTCACAAAATACATGTTCCACATGTTTGTAACAATGGAATTGTATTCAGAACATAACCAATCAGTAACTATGAGACCAAAAATTAAGAAAGGCAAAATGGAACTAATTGCCTGTCTTAGTCCATTTTGGTTGCTATAACAAATCAAAATACCATGGATGGTCTGGGTAGCTTAGAAATAGCAGAAATGTATTTCTCACTGTTCTGGAGGCTGAAAAGTTCAAGACATAGTATCAACAGCTTTCTTCCCCCCACCCCCCCCGGCCCCCAAAAGGTTAATAAAAGCTTTTATTTCACACAAGCTCTATACATAATTTAAAAAGGAAACAAAAATAAGGAAAAACAGTAAAGGATACTGAGGAACGTAAGACATAGATAAAGTGCTACTCCACACAAAACACCACAAAGAATCAGAATCTAGTCACTCTGAACAAAAATCACTTCTCTCTATGGGGCCCAAATTGCCAATAGCCTTTATGGTTGGTGAGAGCCTGTTTCCCAGATGGTTGTCTTATCGCTGTTAACCTCACATGGTAGTGGGCAAAGAATATCTCTAGGGTGTCTTTTAAAGTTTACTCATCTTCAAAAGGCCCCATCTCCAAATGCCATAACATTGCATATCAAATTTCAAAATTTCCTTTTTGTGGAAGGGAGACATAAACATTCAATCCATTGCATTAACTCTCAGGGAAATGCAAATCAAAATCACAAAAAATTATTAGTTGGCTATTGAGGCAGTCAAAATTCACAAAATTTGTCATGAAAAGCAGCATAAAAGAGGTACGGAAAAGTGGGAAAGTTCATGAGGTTATTTGGAATTATAGTCATCCAGTACGATTGACCCTCAAACAATATGTATTTGCGCTGTGCCAGTCCATGTGTGCTTGGATATTTTTCAATAAATATGGAGTTATCCCTCTGTCCTCTCAAGTTCCCTTTTGACATGAATATTCCTGTCAAAATGTTCATCTGTTGTTTGTTGAATGCATAGATGTAAAATATGGGATACAGAGGACCAACTATGGGACTTGAGCATCAGCAGATTTTGGAATATTCAAGGGCTTCTAAAGGAACCAATCCCCCTTGGATACCATACCAAGGCAGGGCTGTTCTTAATGTTTGAGAGGGTGAATTCAATGAGTGAAAAACAGAAGAGAAACGATTCCCAGGTTTTCTGTTAAACAACCAGGTAGATGAAGGTGTAAAGTGATCATTTATCAGTATAAAATATCTCTTAAGTAACAGTTTTTGCTTTAAAAGCTATATTGTTTACATTGTATTTCCTTTGCAGCCTTTCCCTCAACCTGTTTTCATGTTTGCAACTCAAATGTCTCCTGAAGAAAGTCTGTAATTGAATCTCATTATTTTATTCTACCTGCACAATTTCTTTTTGCCTTTTGGATGTGTTACTCCATTCACAATTTGTTACTGATATGGTTTGATCTACATATTTTATTTAGCGTTATTATTTCCTATATGTGTTTTTCTATTTATCCTTTTTCTGATTTTACACTTATTTAGTTCCATTGAAACTGTTAGCAAATGAAATCTTGTTCTGATCACTCAATATACAGTAATCAATGTACTGAGACTTAATTGCCAATAGCCTTTATGGTTGGTGAGAGCCTGTTTCCCAGATGGTTGTCTTATCGCTGTTAACCTCACATGGTAGTGGGCAAAGAATATCTCTAGGGTGTCTTTTAAAGTTTACTCATCTTCAAAAGGCCCCATCTCCAAATGCCATAACATTGCATATCAAATTTCAAAATTTCCTTTTTGTGGAAGGGAGACATAAACATTCAATCCATTGCATTAACTCTCAGGGAAATGCAAATCAAAATCACAAAAAATTATTAGTTGGCTATTGAGGCAGTCAAAATTCACAAAATTTGTCATGAAAAGCAGCATAAAAGAGGTACGGAAAAGTGGGAAAGTTCATGAGGTTATTTGGAATTATAGTCATCCAGTACGATTGACCCTCAAACAATATGTATTTGCGCTGTGCCAGTCCATGTGTGCTTGGATATTTTTCAATAAATATGGAGTTATCCCTCTGTCCTCTCAAGTTCCCTTTGACATGAATATTCCTGTCAAAATGTTCATCTGTTGTTTGTTGAATGCATAGATGTAAAATATGGGATACAGAGGACCAACTATGGGACTTGAGCATCAGCAGATTTTGGAATATTCAAGGGCTTCTAAAGGAACCAATCCCCCTTGGATACCATACCAAGGCAGGGCTGTTCTTAATGTTTGAGAGGGTGAATTCAATGAGTGAAAAACAGAAGAGAAACGATTCCCAGGTTTTCTGTTAAACAACCAGGTAGATGAAGGTGTAAAGTGATCATTTATCAGTATAAAATATCTCTTAAGTAACAGTTTTTGCTTTAAAAGCTATATTGTTTACATTGTATTTCCTTTGCAGCCTTTCCCTCAACCTGTTTTCATGTTTGCAACTCAAATGTCTCCTGAAGAAAGTCTGTAATTGAATCTCATTATTTTATTCTACCTGCACAATTTCTTTTTGCCTTTTGGATGTGTTACTCCATTCACAATTTGTTACTGATATGGTTTGATCTACATATTTTATTTAGCGTTATTATTTCCTATATGTGTTTTTCTATTTATCCTTTTTCTGATTTTACACTTATTTAGTTCCATTGAAACTGTTAGCAAATGAAATCTTGTTCTGATCACTCAATATACAGTAATCAATGTACTGAGACTAGCTTGTAGTGAAGGACATTAGAACTTTTTAAAATTTATTTTTAATTGAAGGATGAGAGGTTATCCCAATGGCTCAAAGCTGAAGAATCTGCTTGCAATGCAGGAGACACAGGAGATGCAGGTTCTATTATTGGCTTGGGAAAACACTGTGGAGAAGCAAATGGAGAATCAACTCCAGTATTCTTGCCTGAAAAATCCCACAGAGAGGGAACTCTGACAGGCTGAAGACTAAGGAGTCCCAAAGGATCAGACATGACTGAGTAACTAGGCCCAGACAAACACACAATTGCTTTACAATGTTGCATTTGTCTGCCATACAACAAGGTGAATCAGTCTTAAGTATAGATCCTCCCTCTTGAACCCTCCTACTCCGCCCATTCCCACCCCTCTAGATTGTCACAGAGCACACGATTGAGCTCCTGTGCTATACAGCAACTTAACTAGTTATCTGTTTTACATACGGTAATGTGTATATTTCAGTGATACTCTCTCAATTCATCCCACCCTTTCCTTTCTTCTCTGTGTCCATAAGTATGTTCTCTATGACTGCATCTCTATTCTTGTCCTGAAAATAGGTTCATCAGTACCATTTTTCTAGATTTTATATGTATGTGTTAATATACAATTTTGTTTTCTCTTTCTGACTTAATTTACTCTGTGTAACAGGCTCTAAGGTTCATCTGCCTCAGTATATCTTTCATTGCAATGAGTTCTATGTAGGCCAAAAAAACAAACAAACAAAAGGCAGCTTGTGCTCAGAAGATTCAAACCAAAAGAATCAAAGCCATTCCTTGATGAGTTTCAGTCAAGGTGAGGGGGAGGGTTGAAGGGTGTATAATTAACTCATAAACATCCTTCTGTTGGTTGAAAGTGAAATAATCAGGTGGAGTATAAAATATCTCTTAAGTAACAGTTTTGCTTTAAAAGCTATATTGTTTACATTGTATTTCCTTTGCAGCCTTTCCTCAACCTGTTTTCATGTTTGCAACTCAAATGTCTCCTGAAGAAAGTCTGTAATTGAATCTCATTATTTTATTCTACCTGCACAATTTCTTTTTGCCTTTTGGATGTGTTACTCCATTCACAATTTGTTACTGATATGGTTTGATCTACATATTTTATTTAGCGTTATTATTTCCTATATGTGTTTTTCTATTTATCCTTTTTCTGATTTTACACTTATTTAGTTCCATTGAAACTGTTAGCAAATGAAATCTTGTTCTGATCACTCAATATACAGTAATCAATGTACTGAGACTAGCTTGTAGTGAAGGACATTAGAACTTTTTAAAATTTATTTTTAATTGAAGGATGAGAGGTTATCCCAATGGCTCAAAGCTGAAGAATCTGCTTGCAATGCAGGAGACACAGGAGATGCAGGTTCTATTATTGGCTTGGGAAAACACTGTGGAGAAGCAAATGGAGAATCAACTCCAGTATTCTTGCCTGAAAAATCCCACAGAGAGGGAACTCTGACAGGCTGAAGACTAAGGAGTCCCAAAGGATCAGACATGACTGAGTAACTAGGCCCAGACAAACACACAATTGCTTTACAATGTTGCATTTGTCTGCCATACAACAAGGTGAATCAGTCTTAAGTATAGATCCTCCCTCTTGAACCCTCCTACTCCGCCCATTCCCACCCCTCTAGATTGTCACAGAGCACACGATTGAGCTCCCTGTGCTATACAGCAACTTAACTAGTTATCTGTTTTACATACGGTAATGTGTATATTTCAGTGATACTCTCTCAATTCATCCCACCCTTTCCTTTCTTCTCTGTGTCCATAAGTATGTTCTCTATGACTGCATCTCTATTCTTGTCCTGAAAATAGGTTCATCAGTACCATTTTTCTAGATTTTATATGTATGTGTTAATATACAATTTTGTTTTTCTCTTTCTGACTTAATTTACTCTGTGTAACAGGCTCTAAGGTTCATCTGCCTCAGTATATCTTTCATTGCAATGAGTTCTATGTAGGCCAAAAAAACAAACAAACAAAAGGCAGCTTGTGCTCAGAAGATTCAAACCAAAAGAATCAAAGCCATTCCTTGATGAGTTTCAGTCAAGGTGAGGGGGAGGGTTGAAGGGTGTATAATTAACTCATAAACATCCTTCTGTTGGTTGAAAGTGAAATAATCAGGTGGTATTTTGGGACTCAATGTCATCAAACTTCTGGTTGTAATCAGTTTGACATCTATGTACTAGTGGTCAGCAATTAACTTCTTCCACCAGATGGGGATTTTAGTATTGGCAAAATAATGTAAGGAAATGGCTCAAGATATTATTTATTGCCATTGAGAAGGAACTAAAGGTTTTTGACTTTGTCTTATGACTAAATTATTATAGTTTTGTCTTGCTTAATTCCTTGTTTCTACATTTTCCAACTTCTCTGAGTAAATTGTAGCTCAGCTGATAAAGAATCTACTTGCAATGCAGGAGACCCCAGTTTGATTCTTAGTTCAGGGATATCCTGAAGGGATAGCTTACCCGCTACAGTCTTCTTGGACTTGCCTGGTGGCTCAGATGGTAAAGAATTTGCCTGAAATGGGGGAGACCTGGGTTCAATCTCTGGACTGGGAAGATCCCCTGGAGAAAGGAAAGGCTACCAACTCCAGTACTCTCACCTGGAGAATTCTGTGGGTAACAAAGAGTTGAACACAACTGAGCAACTTCACTTGGGGAAGACCTAATAGACGAAAGCTTGTTCTACAAACAAGAGGCAAAGGACATGGACCTGGGAGTCTGTCTCTAGGAAGACCTCACAGACACCTGCTGTGTTTCAAAATGTGGAAATTTTGCTCCTATACTGCTCATTTTCTCCTTCATTTTTGTTATACTAATTACTTGTACACAAATTATGTCTATAATTGATATAAATAGTTTTCATTATTATTTATATTATCTTAATATTTTAAAGAAACTGAGAGTAGAATGGAAAAATTATATAAAGTTTGCCTTAAAATTACATTCTTTTTTTTTTGGTGGGGGGGGGGGGTGTTTGGGGACAGAGGGGAGCGGGCAGGCCACTTCTATTGGTCTTTCATTTATCTATTTTCATCCATCTTTGCTCTTTGACCCGTGTGGGCTTCCCATCACAGTGGCCTCTGTAGTCGCAGAGCACCGGCTCTGGGCGCATGCGCTCCAGAGCTCCGGCTCAGTCATTGGACACATGGGTCCAGCCGCTCCGCGGCACGTGGGATCTTCCCAGGCCAGGGATCGAACCGGCGCCCCTTGCACTGCAAGGCGGTGTCCTTACCCACTGGACCACCAGGGAAGCCCAAATTACTAGTGGTCAGCAATTAACTTCTTCCACCAGATGGGGATTTTAGTATTGGCAAAATAATGTAAGGAAATGGCTCAAGATATTATTTTTTGCCATTGAGAAGGAACTAAAGGTTTTTGACTTTGTCTTATGACTAAATTATTATAGTTTTGTCTTGCTTAATTCCTTGTTTCTACATTTTCCAACTTCTCTGAGTAAATTGTAGCTCAGCTGATAAAGAATCTACTTGCAATGCAGGAGACCCCAGTTTGATTCTTAGTTCAGGGATATCCTGAAGGGATAGCTTACCCGCTACAGTCTTCTTGGACTTGCCTGGTGGCTCAGATGGTAAAGAATTTGCCTGAAATGGGGGAGACCTGGGTTCAATCTCTGGACTGGGAAGATCCCCTGGAGAAAGGAAAGGCTACCAACTCCAGTACTCTCACCTGGAGAATTCTGTGGGTAACAAAGAGTTGAACACAACTGAGCAACTTCACTTGGGGAAGACCTAATAGACGAAAGCTTGTTCTACAAACAAGAGGCAAAGGACATGGACCTGGGAGTCTGTCTCTAGGAAGACCTCACAGACACCTGCTGTGTTTCAAAATGTGGAAATTTTGCTCCTATACTGCTCATTTTCTCCTTCTTTTTTGTTATACTAATTACTTGTACACAAATTATGTCTATAATTGATATAAATAGTTTTCATTATTATTTATATTATCTTAATATTTTAAAGAAACTGAGAGTAGAATGGAAAAATTATATAAAGTTTGCCTTAAAATTACATTCTTTTTTTTTTGGTGGGGTGGGGGGGTGTTTGGGGACAGAGGGGAGCGGGCAGGCCACTTATATTGGTCTTTCATTTATCTATTTGCATCCATCTTTGTTCTTCGGCCCGTGTGGGCCTCCCATCACAGTGGCCTCTGTAGTCGCAGAGCACCGGCTCTGGGCACATGTGCTCCAGAGCTCCGGCTCAGTAATTGGACACATCAGTCCAGCCACTCCGCGGCACGTGGGATCTTCCCAGGCCAGGGATCAAACCGGCGGCCCTTGCACTGCAAGGTGATGTCCTTATCCACTGGACCACCAGGGAAGCCCAAATTACGTTCTTATTTACCATTTCTTATTCTCTTCATTTCTTGCAGATTTGTTGCTAATCAGTATCATCTGTTTATACCAACACAACTTTTTCCCCACCCACCTGTTCTTTGTTGTTTTGTTATTGTCAAGTATATTACATTTCTCTATGTTATGGGTCCAGCAGCACAATTACATAATAATTGTTTTAGACTACTGCTTTTAAATTAGTTATGAGAAGAAAGGAGAAGAAATGTGTAATTATACAGTCTTTTGTAATTACCTATATAATTATCTTTAACAGAACTCATTTTTTGAATTTCATTCTGATATCACTTGCTTTTACCTTGAAGAACTTCCTTTAGAATTTCTTGTAAGGCATGTCTTCAAGCAATGAATTCTCTTTTCATTTACATGGAAATGTGTTTATTTGTCATAATTTTAGTAAAGTAGTTAAAATTATTATGAGTAACAGAATCTTGACTGACAGATTTTGTTTTACTTTTTACTCTCATCACTTTGAATATGATAGCCCACTACTTCATGAAATCTCTTGTTTCTGATAAGGCAACTCATTTCTTATTGCAGTCCCCATAGAAATAAGGACTTTTTTTCTTTTGCTGTTCTTGACTTTTTAACATATTGACTATAATGTGTTTCAGGGTGTATCTTTTTTGTTTTTATCTTATTTGGAGTTTGTTGAGCTGCTTAAGTAAACAGATTGATCTTGTCATCAATCTGGAAATGTTTCAGTCACTATTTCCTCAATTTCATCTTGCTTTGTCTCCTCTCTCCTCCTGCTGAGTTGCATATAGAATATCTGGTTAATGGTATTCCAAATTTCCTTTATGAATTATTAATTTTTCCACAATCTTTTTTCTGTTGGTTCTTCAAAATATCTAATCTCTATTTTCCATTCTTCAAATACACTTATTCTTTTTTTATCCCAGTATAAAACTCTTGTTGAACTCTTCTTGTGAATATATTATTTTGGTTATTGTATTTTTAAATGTGGAATTTCCATTTTGTTATTTGTAATATTTATGCCTTTATTGATGATCTATCTGTTCATGCATTGCATTCATATTTTTATTTATTATTAAAGCATATCTTTTTTACTTTTCCAAACGTATTTCTGACAGCTATGTTAAAGTCTCTATTTTTTAATTCCATCTCCTTGGCCCCTTCATAGGCAGCTTCTTTTGCTATTTTTGTTCACTTATATATGTGTCATGTTTGTATTTTGTTGATTATTTGCATGGTTGTATTTTCTTGGTGAAAAATGTGGACATTTAGAATATAGTTTAGTAACTCTGATAACTGATTTTCCCTTTCCAAAGGTTGCTTTGTTGTTCGCTTAGTCAATTTTTGTTCAATTATTGTGCTGAACTAATTTTGCGAAATTCATTTTCTCTATATTTTGAAGCTGCTAATATCCCTGTTCAGATGATTTTTGGCTTGCTTTTATATTTTAGGCAGGCTAGCTATAGGTTACCCCTGAATTGGCATTAGCTGCATTTTATAAAGCTTTTATTTAAGCCCTCTGGATCATTTAAATTTTGCCATTTACTATTAGATGTGTGTGTGTGGATTATCTTGTCCCCAGTTTCAGAGACCATTAGCTTAGACGTACCCTCAGATCATCCCTAAGAGAGTTTAGCCTTGATATGCACTGAGTCCTCCACACTCCCAGGAATGAGAGTGATTTTGTTTTTAATTCTGAATTTTTGAGTTCACCTATGGGAACTCACCTTTATAATGCAGTTTTCAGCAAGAGGTTTTTTTCATTCCCAACCTCTGTTGTCCAGTGACTCTCTTTGCTTTGTAAACAGATTGATCTTGTCATCAATCTGGAAATGTTTCAGTCACTATTTCCTCAATTTCATCTTGCTTTGTCTCCTCTCTCCTCCTGCTGAGTTGCATATAGAATATCTGGTTAATGGTATTCCAAATTTCCTTTATGAATTATTAATTTTTCCACAATCTTTTTTCTGTTGGTTCTTCAAAATATCTAATCTCTATTTTCCATTCTTCAAATACACTTATTCTTTTTTTATCCCAGTATAAAACTCTTGTTGAACTCTTCTTGTGAATATATTATTTTGGTTATTGTATTTTTAAATGTGGAATTTCCATTTTGTTATTTGTAATATTTATGCCTTTATTGATGATCTATCTGTTCATGCATTGCATTCATATTTTTATTTATTATTAAAGCATATCTTTTTTACTTTTCCAAACGTATTTCTGACAGCTATGTTAAAGTCTCTATTTTTTAATTCCATCTCCTTGGCCCCTTCATAGGCAGCTTCTTTTGCTATTTTTGTTCACTTATATATGTGTCATGTTTGTATTTTGTTGATTATTTGCATGGTTGTATTTTCTTGGTGAAAAATGTGGACATTTAGAATATAGTTTAGTAACTCTGATAACTGATTTTCCCTTTCCAAAGGTTGCTTTGTTGTTCGCTTAGTCAATTTTTGTTCAATTATTGTGCTGAACTAATTTTGCGAAATTCATTTTCTCTATATTTTGAAGCTGCTAATATCCCTGTTCAGATGATTTTTGGCTTGCTTTTATATTTTAGGCAGGCTAGCTATAGGTTACCCCTGAATTGGCATTAGCTGCATTTTATAAAGCTTTTATTTAAGCCCTCTGGATCATTTAAATTTTGCCATTTACTATTAGATGTGTGTGTGTGGATTATCTTGTCCCCAGTTTCAGAGACCATTAGCTTAGACGTACCCTCAGATCATCCCTAAGAGAGTTTAGCCTTGATATGCACTGAGTCCTCCACACTCCCAGGAATGAGAGTGATTTTGTTTTTAATTCTGAATTTTTGAGTTCACCTATGGGAACTCACCTTTATAATGCAGTTTTCAGCAAGAGGTTTTCATTCAACCTCTGTGTCAGTGACTCTTCCAACATGTGTTGTTAGGTCTATTTGTGGCTTCAGGATGCTTTCAAGCCTGCCCAACATCTTGCTCTGATTGCTCCTGAGAGAATTCAACCAAATGCATGTACATAAACTTCCTGGTTTTCAGGGTTATAGTGATCCTTTGAGTCCTATTCTTAACTTTCTCTTCTGTTCATTTTCTATCAAACTTCTGTATCTTCTACCACTTTGCTTGTATCATAGACCTAACAGCTTTCTTTTATTTTCTCTCCAACACCTTTATTCATTTATTTTTGACAATACCTTTAGGCTTTTCTATTCTCTGATTCAAATATAGTAAGATGACTCAGAAAAATGATGGGTGGAGTGACCCTCTCTCTATTTAAGTTGACATCATGTAGTTGTGGTAACAACTCCTTTTCTCAGTTTACTCCCTCTCTTCCCATCCTGGAATTTCTGCCCTGAGAATGAATGAGTGAGGTCCCAGTCTTCTTGGTTTGACATGCTTGGATAAGATTTTCCACCATATAAGTGGGGCTGCATGGAGGAATAGAGACCTAGTTGTATGAAATGTGTACCTGCATGGAATACAGCCTCTGCAACATGGGGCTGGGGCAGTAAGTGAGAAATGCAGTCAGACTGTCCCTTTAAGGGTGAAACCACAACACCAGAATAACTGGGAGAAGCCCATCTTCTTGGTATTACCTGCCTGCAGCAGAGTAAGTAGGGTTTTCTATGTGGATCCTTTATAATTTTTGCTAGAGAGTTGTGGTAAGGGATGCAGTCACAGCTCAAAGGCAAAGACACTTGCTATTCTGTGAGAGGATTTATTATATTTTCCCTGAGTGAATGTTCCACTGTTTATAATATTTTTACTAAAGTATTCTTTTAGTCTTAGTACAATTTCAAGCTATCACAGTTATATCAAAGAAATTTTTTAAATATATAGTTATTTTACTCTAAATTTTATTCTCACCACCCTGACTTCTTTTAATTTTCACAACCTGCTGAGATTCTGGTATTCTATTTTAAGGGAAATAAACTAAGAATCAAATAGCCTGAGCAATCAAATGATTAAACAAAAGAAGAGTCAGAGGTAAATGCAGCATTATGCGCAATGGCCAAGATATGAAAACAATCTAAATGTCCCTCAGTGGCTGAAAAGATGTGAGATATATATGTGTGTCTTTGTGTATACATATATATATTCCATTGTATATTTACAGCCATTAGAAAGAGGAAAACACATCATTTATAGCAACATGAATGGATCCTGAGTGCATTATGCTAAGTGAAATAAACCAGACAAAGACAGAAATGCCCAGTATCACTTACACATGGAATCTATAAAAAGGGAAAAATGAGTGGAAAATTGCTTGCTGGAGGTGCACAAGAAATAGGGAGAGGGTAGTAAAAGGGTACAAACGTTCAGCTATAACATAGATAATGCCTTCAGTTGACATCAATTTGGACAAACTCCAAGATATAGTGGAGGACAGTGGAGCCTGGTGTGCTACAGTCCATGGGGTCACAGAGTCAGATACAAGTGAGTGACTCAACAACAGTAGAGTTGATAATACTATATCATATAATTGAAATCTGCTGAAAGAGTAGAACTTAAATGTTCTGCCCAAGGAAAAAAAAAGAGATAAATATATGAAGTGATATATATGTAATTGACTATATAATGGAAATTCTTTGATGATGTATGTTTGTAAAATCACCAGCATGTTAGCTTTAAATATCTTATACTTTTATTTATCAGGTATACCTAGTAAAACTGAAGTTTAAAAAATAAGAGAGAGAGATAAATTCAAAAGCAGGTTTTATGGCATTTTCTTGTACTCTTCAGCTAGGCTACTGTTCTATATCTTTGTTCTGAATTATCTGCTTCACACCTCTATCAATAAAGTTGAATACTAGCCTTTAAAATATTTCTGCCTTCATCCAATTCTCTTGAGTAGGAACTATTGTTCAAATTGAAATGTCTCTTCCAAAGAAAGCCTATAAGCAACTAAATTGTTTAGAAATTGGGGAAATGTCTGTTCCCTTGCCTACAAGATCTTATTCCATTTATCAATTGCAACTGTTTAGATCAAAGTTGAGAGACACATGAAATTCACTGTGAAGGCTGCACACTGCAGAACATGTGGTATTTATTTCTTCAGTTTGTTTCGGCACAAAACCTTGTGCCCAAAAATTTGCCTTTCTATTCTGAACAGATTTCTAACAGGCACTATTGTTTTCAGTATGTGTTTAATGTTTAAAAAGAAACAGAAACAGTTTCTTTGAGTAAAGATTCTGATTTGAAAACATTAAAATCATGGACAGTGTCTCTAATGAAAAAAATTGTGCATTGTTCTTTTAAACGCAAGCATTTTCTGACATAGAACTAACTATGCCTGATCTCTCTTAGGTATATTGTCCCTATATTTTCATACTTTCTCTAAGTCAATACTATAATGTGAAGTCATTGTTATTGTACATGAATTATTTTATATCTAACTGAAAGTCCAAAAAGCTAACCAATTATATCAAAGAATCACAAGAGAAAATATTTTTCCATTTCCTGGAAATTCTATTTTCCCCAAACCGTATCTTTGCAGAGTGTACAAATTCCTCTTCCCCAGATAAAATTTGTTTTCAGACATAAACTCCAAAATGATAATTAAAGAATTATTGTCCTAAATGAAACTCTGAAGTGGATATAATTTATGTTTCTGTTTTGGTAAAAAAAAGTAGTCTATCCAAGACTTATATCCATCAGAAAAAAAAAAAAAAAAGAGTGGCATGTTCTGATTTTTTTTCCCCCCAGTCAATGATCAGGACCTCATTTTGTTGAGGAGCATGATTTGCATAGTTCTAGACTAAAGCTCATTCCTTTCCTAATTCTTTGCACTTCCAAATGCCATTTTATCTTAAAACGTCTTGATTATATCCACAAAAGTTAACTCTGTAAGTTTCACAGTATTATTGAAAAATGAGGAATCTAAAGAGTCCAGAAACAGGCTGACATCATATCAGAAATAACTCTGTTATTTGTGGAAAGTTTTGGGGGCTCTTTAGCCTGAAAACTAACTTAAGAAAATATTTTACTACTGTGGCAAAATGTTAAATTGTAGAAACAAAAATGGTCAAAAACATACCATGAAGATATTATCATACATTTATTCTGACATTAATGAAATTATACGTTATCTTTGAAACATTAGAGTTTAGATAAAAATTCGTTTGTACACATAATAAATGAATCTGTATATAGTATAAAGAGTAGTAGTCTAAAAAATCCTGTCAAAAAATAAAAGGCAGTTAATATATATATTAATAGTATATATTATTTTTTATAATAATATATTTTTTAAAATAATCTATATATTTATTAAAATAAATAATCTATATTTATAAATCAATCATTATTCAAAGGGGAAAGTAAATTGGAAATTATTTACAGGCCTATTAATTCAAGTGATGTTTCTATCTATTTGAAACTACTAAATAGTATATGATAATTAATTTATATCAATGTAATATATAAGATCTAATTATGACATCTCTAATCTTCTTATAAATTTATATTCTAAATTAAAATTTCTTAGATGATCTAAATTTATTCCTTAGGGTAAATGTCATTGTGTGTGTTTAGTCACTCACTTGTGTCCAACTCTTGGCAACCCCATAGATTGTAATCCACCAAGCTCCTCAGTACATGGAATTCTCCAGGAAAGAATACTGGAGTGTGTTGCCATTCCCTTCTCCAGAGGATCATCCCCTCCCAGGGATCAAACCTGTATCTCCTGCATTGCAGGCAGACTCTTTACTGTCTGAACCACCAGGGAAGCCTTTGAATGTCAGTCATCTTTACTAATTTATATTTTAGTCTAATTTATAATCCATGCTATTACATACCTTATGAATTTTCTAAACTATCACGTGGTTAAATATTGCCCTTTGATTCACCGATTAAGATAAACAGAATTCTATTTTAAAAAGAAGAAATGAATCAAGCGGGTTTACTTTTGTGCAAGCATCAGATCTTTAAACAATTGTGGAAATTAAAAATGATAGATATCCCCAAAAGTACATTTTCAAGTTTTACAATACTACTTATATATTATACTGAATGCAGTAATCTTAAATATTTTAAGTATAATTATTGCATTTAAATAGAACACTTATTTTAAATGATATACCTAAACATTGCCTGTTTGGGAACTAAATGAAGTTTAATTTAAGCAAAGCCTTCTTTCAAAGCATAACATTTGTGTTTATTTAAACCAAAAAAATGTGATGAGTTAATTAAGAAAGAAATGTCTTCAATACATAAAGTGCAAAACAACACATTCCCTCATTTTAAACTTCCATATATTTGTCTTGGTTTATGACATTTACTGCCTTAATTTAAACATAGATATCTGTAAGAATTATGTCCTGTATACTTAAGTGTCTTTGTCTTGATTATGAATATTTGTATGTGTGAATGTGTATACCTGAATTTATACATGGGTATTTTAGAGACAGAGTTAAGTAGGATGATTACTCCATATGAAGTTACATAGCTCAGTCTTTTTTATTTTTTTAGAATGTATCTGTAAGATTTTTTTAACACTGAAAACATTTTTATTGGGGCATAACCAGTTAACAATTTTGTGATAGTTTCAGGGGAACAGTGAAGGGGCTTGGCCATACATACACGTGTATCCATTCTCCCCCCAATTCCCCTTCCATTCAGGCTGGTTCATTAACCTTAAGCAGAGTTCCAGATGCTATACAGCAGATTTTTGTTGGTTATCCATTTCAAACATGGCAGTTTGTACATGACTCTCCCAAAGTCCCCAAGCATCTTCATTCATTTTGTTTTTACTGATATTTTTTTGTTTGAAGCCCCATAAAGTAAAATAACATATTCAAAAATTATACAGTGTTAACTAATAATATATGATTTAAAAAATCACAAAGAGAAAAAATGTGTAAAAGACAGCACAACATAGCAAATTTGCTAAAAGTTTTATACTGTATTTCTGGTGGATATTAGATGGATTATAGCAACCTTTCCTTAAAATTTACTCTTATGCTGAAAATAAAGAACAACATTCAGGGATTAAAAGAACAATAAACAGCTGAAAAGAAGGAGAGTGCTCTCAGGTTATAAAAACTCATCAGTAATGAGGTTTGGGGAGCAAATGCTAATGCTGATATGAAATGCAGGCTTTTGACCTTATGCAATATTCCAAAGGGTTCGAAGTAAACCTGAGAGGCCTCATAAATTCAGGATTCGATAAGCAACAGTGACTCAACTTTTTTTCCCCTTAATCAACTGTTTTTGTAACCAATTATAAGGTGTCAAACATTGCCTGTTTGGGAACTAAATGAAGTTTAATTTAAGCAAAGCCTTCTTTCAAAGCATAACATTTGTGTTTATTTAAACCAAAAAAATGTGATGAGTTAATTAAGAAAGAAATGTCTTCAATACATAAAGTGCAAAACAACACATTCCCTCATTTTAAACTTCCATATATTTGTCTTGGTTTATGACATTTACTGCCTTAATTTAAACATAGATATCTGTAAGAATTATGTCCTGTATACTTAAGTGTCTTTGTCTTGATTATGAATATTTGTATGTGTGAATGTGTATACCTGAATTTATACATGGGTATTTTAGAGACAGAGTTAAGTAGGATGATTACTCCATATGAAGTTACATAGCTCAGTCTTTTTTATTTTTTTAGAATGTATCTGTAAGATTTTTTTAACACTGAAAACATTTTTATTGGGGCATAACCAGTTAACAATTTTGTGATAGTTTCAGGGGAACAGTAAAGGGGGCTTGGCCATACATACACGTGTATCCATTCTCCCCCCAATTCCCCTTCCATTCAGGCTGGTTCATTAACCTTAAGCAGAGTTCCAGATGCTATACAGCAGATTTTTGTTGGTTATCCATTTCAAACATGGCAGTTTGTACATGACTCTCCCAAAGTCCCCAAGCATCTTCATTCATTTTGTTTTTACTGATATTTTTTTGTTTGAAGCCCCATAAAGTAAAATAACATATTCAAAAATTATACAGTGTTAACTAATAATATATGATTTAAAAAATCACAAAGAGAAAAAATGTGTAAAAGACAGCACAACATAGCAAATTTGCTAAAAGTTTTATACTGTATTTCTGGTGGATATTAGATGGATTATAGCAACCTTTCCTTAAAATTTACTCTTATGCTGAAAATAAAGAACAACATTCAGGGATTAAAAGAACAATAAACAGCTGAAAAGAAGGAGAGTGCTCTCAGGTTATAAAAACTCATCAGTAATGAGGTTTGGGGAGCAAATGCTAATGCTGATATGAAATGCAGGCTTTTGACCTTATGCAATATTCCAAAGGGTTCGAAGTAAACCTGAGAGGCCTCATAAATTCAGGATTCGATAAGCAACAGTGCTCAACTGCTTAACTGTTGTAACATTATTTCTCCCTCATTTAACAGTCCAGACGTGAATATTTTAATGTTGACAGTTTCTCTTCTGGTAAAATTATCCAGGAACATAAGGTGTCAGATTAGCATTAGGCTCGGCCGTAAATCTGTGATTTCCATCAATAGGATCTATAATCGAACATTGTATGAGCCAGTCTTTTTCTATGTGATTGATAAAGGTGATAAATGCGTTATTGGTGAAAGTACACATTTTACAAATCGAGTGCATTTAAATTGAAAACACGTGTCAACATTTGATACATGCATGGAATGCCTTGATAAAATGATTCCACTTATAAAAATTTTACCTCGAGAAAAATCATACGGAGTTGTAACCTGTGAACAATAGTGTGGTATACGTTAGTTATAAGAACAAATATATATTTAAAAGTTTAGGTGTTGGTAACGATTTAAAACAGCTTTTTTTTTTTTTTTTAACATTGTCTCCAGTATACTTGAAAGAATGCAAAGGGAAAGATTTCCAAAAAGTAATGGTAAAAAATAGACAATTTAGAATGTTTGAAACATGAAAATAGAGGCTATTTTGATGTGTTTTTTCAGATGTTAAAATACCAAAACCCAAAAGGGTTTTTAAATGCATATTTCATAAAAGTTTGACGCATATTATTTATGCATCTATATATGTATATTCATAAAAATCATGTTTACAAGAAATCTGGGCAAGTGAGAAGATAAATGAGCAGTGTTAGAGAAAGGGCTTGAGCTCACAGAAACACTTATCTCAATTTGAGTCCCATTTCTGACCTCTTTCTTCTGTGTGATTTTCATTAATTGATTTCCCTCATTTTCAATTCAATCACATAAAAATCTTAGTTAAGACTATACTTGTGCACTCATGCATATTAAATAAGGCACGAGTTGTGAAGTACTCAATACAATGTTAAAAAATTGTGTGCAATGATTGTAGCTTTGTTGTTTGTCTTTTGTGGATGTTTTTATAGTTATTATTGTCATGTATTTATTAAAGGAAATCTTTGAAGTCTTTTTACTCAATAATCATGCCCATGTCCCTTTTACCAAGATTAACCAGGTTATGCCGGAACATTTTTAGAGACAGAGAAACACTATAAAGTCTTTTTATCTATAAATGTTATAATTTTATATAATTATTGCTATGCTAAATATTCACATCAGTATATATTACAAAACTGTATTTTAATATTTTTTCAAGTCTTATTAGTTTTTCTAACAATTTATAAGCAATTACATTTAAAACTATACATATATTTTAAACTATATTATCCTTTAGAGTAAATTCAAAATAATTATAGTATGACCTATAAGTTTGATGGGAAAGTATACAGTTATGTATTTCCTTTGAAAACCAATTAAATAAGATATGCATATTGAAAATGTAAGACATATTTGGTAGAATAAGGCTGATATTTTGTGCATTCCTGAGAAAAACTGTTTAATGATTTAAAAAATGGCAGAACTGTACCATGCTGTATTTTCATTAAATAACTTATTTTAAAATGAGATTTTTGTACATTAACATTTTAAATCTCATTTTTGGGGTGATGGATTAATAAGCTTTGACAGTATCTACCCAACCACCTTTAAGGACCTAAGCATCCAAATAGATGAATCCTTGATTTTAGTTTTCTTAAATACAGATGTATTAGATTGCTTCCTTTTTGCATATAGCTAGAATATAATTAAAATAGATAATTAGAGAAAGTAATTACTGAGTTCTTCTTTCAGTTCTTGCACATTCATTAAGGATTATGTATAAATCTAAATTAGCCCAAAAAGTACAGTAGTTGACAGCTCACAAATCTATCTTCAGTTATAATGTTAAGAACAGTCATCTTTTCTCGTAAACATATGTGCTTAATTTGGGACCCTGTAAAATTGTATTAATTTGTATTCTCAAGGTTTTTTCATACTGCAGAGTAATAAATGATGAACTACAGGAACAATCTGAATTTGTATCTTATACTTTAAATTGGAAAAACAGAAAGTTTTATTTCTCTTTTCCATATTACTTGTATTTTCAAATCTCAGAAGTTGTGTTGTGCCATTATTTCTATAAGAGATACTATATACAAAAATGATACATTTTCTACCTTTGTCTGTTCAAAATATATAAGCTATGGGCAATTTATCCTTATTAAAAGGAAAGGCAAAAAATAAAACAATGTGAAGTATTACTGTATTACAGTCATTGACTTTCTGTGAGTAAATGCAAAACAGGTTAATTTCATAGAATGTCAGCATAGATTATAAATAATAAAAGTGTCTATAATTCATAAGTATTTACAGCCCAGAACTTGATTGCAGTTTGATAAATTTCATGGATTTATCTTAATGATCATATACACTTTCTGGTCTTTTACCTTTCTTCTCACCATTGATGCCCACCTCAGTATCCAATGACCATCAGGAAATAAACAGTTTTTAATTGAAAGATTTCTTTGGTAGAAAAATAAAAATAATTTTGAAATCGAATAAGACATTATGCTAAAATTATGATTTATTTTTAAGAATATTTGATATTATTAGAATATTTTTGGCTATTGTTTTCATGTTGTAAGGAAAGCAGATATACATCAAAATCTCCAAATTAAGTTAAATAGAAATATGTTTTAAAATTTTCCCTTATTAAATTGAGATTTACATCTGGTTTTCCAAATATTAATTCACAGTTACCTTGGAATAATCACTCATGGAGATGAAACAAAAAAAAGGACCTAAGCATCCAAATAGATGAATCCTTGATTTTAGTTTTCTTAAATACAGATGTATTAGATTGCTTCCTTTTTGCATATAGCTAGAATATAATTAAAATAGATAATTAGAGAAAGTAATTACTGAGTTCTTCTTTCAGTTCTTGCACATTCATTAAGGATTATGTATAAATCTAAATTAGCCCAAAAGTACAGTAGTTGACAGCTCACAAATCTATCTTCAGTTATAATGTTAAGAACAGTCATCTTTTCTCGTAAACATATGTGCTTAATTTGGGACCCTGTAAAATTGTATTAATTTGTATTCTCAAGGTTTTTGCATACTGCAGAGTAATAAATGATGAACTACAGGAACAATCTGAATTTGTATCTTATACTTTAAATTGGAAAAACAGAAAGTTTTATTTCTCTTTTCCATATTACTTGTATTTTCAAATCTCAGAAGTTGTGTTGTGCCATTATTTCTATAAGAGATACTATATACAAAAATGATACATTTTCTACCTTTGTCTGTTCAAAATATATAAGCTATGGGCAATTTATCCTTATTAAAAGGAAAGGCAAAAAATAAAACAATGTGAAGTATTACTGTATTACAGTCATTGACTTTCTGTGAGTAAATGCAAAACAGGTTAATTTCATAGAATGTCAGCATAGATTATAAATAATAAAAGTGTCTATAATTCATAAGTATTTACAGCCCAGAACTTGATTGCAGTTTGATAAATTTCATGGATTTATCTTAATGATCATATACACTTTCTGGTCTTTTACCTTTCTTCTCACCATTGATGCCCACCTCAGTATCCAATGACCATCAGGAAATAAACAGTTTTTAATTGAAAGATTTCTTTGGTAGAAAAATAAAAATAATTTTGAAATCGAATAAGACATTATGCTAAAATTATGATTTATTTTTAAGAATATTTGATATTATTAGAATATTTTTGGCTATTGTTTTCATGTTGTAAGGAAAGCAGATATACATCAAAATCTCCAAATTAAGTTAAATAGAAATATGTTTTAAAATTTTCCCTTATTAAATTGAGATTTACATCTGGTTTTCCAAATATTAATTCACAGTTACCTTGGAATAATCACTCATGGAGATGAAACAAAGGAAAGTTTTAAAAACAGTTTCTGAAGAGATGTGACTAGAAAACACGAAGTCTAAGCAAGGGATAAGTAAAGAGACTGCCCCCCGCCCCACCAAAAAAAAGCAAGAACAAAGTGAGCAAAAAGTCCACTTTGTATGAATTTCACTATTCATATTCTTGAGGAAATCAAATACAATTTGTTAAGTAGGACTCAGAAAGAAAAACAACCATATTGGGAAAAAGAAAAAAACTGTATCACAATCTCAATTGTTTATAAGGTAGGAAACAATGGACGCATGCACACACTGCTGAGGACAAATTGGCACTGTCATTTAGAAAATCAGTTTAGCATTTCCTTGTCAACTTGAACTTGTACATTTGTTCCTTACTATTCAGGCATTGTGACCCCAGGATATAGTCTTGTATATCAGAAGACATGCATATTATGTACTGTTCGTAATAGAACCACAGAAACAACAGACACACATGCACAGAAAGTAAAAATAATACATACAGCTATCATCTGCAAAACAGACATTGACATAGGTATAGTCATATAATGCAAAAGTAAGCACTATACTATTGGGCATATTTACCTATGAAACAAATTAGTAATATTAAGCAAGGCATTATAAGTAACATAAAATTTAGAAGAGTAGATTCAGTAAAAAGGGAAAAATGCACAAATGTGAATCAAGGTCCGCTTAATGCTTCCTTCATTAAGGTATCTGGATAAGATACAGGAATGTCTTTCTCCATGTTGTGAGGTACTTATAGCAATTGGTTTTTGGTTGTATGAAAGCAACAGAATGAAAATACCATGAAAATTGGAGCAGCAACTGTTTCTAAAGCTAAAAACTATGAAAAGATTGAATAGAACTTTTTAGTTTCAAATAATGGACAAAGGAGGAAATATAAATAATTTTCTGTGCAAAATATTATTTTGATGATTCAATTCCAATGAACCAAGTCTAATTTCTGAAATGAATAGCACATTTTTGAGGTGTACACTCACAGTTACAGATGTTTATTTGCTGATCTGATTATGTCTAAGAACTAAAAGAAAAATAACATTGAGTATTCTTCATTAATATAGAAAAGAGACAAATCAGAAACCCTAGTTACTGTGAAATATTCTTTTTCATAATTATCAGTAAAGAAGCACCATCTCAGTTAGGCCAGTTTCTCAGTATATCATCGTTTTGGTGAGCCCCTCCTCTTAGGGTCATTTCCTTCCTAGGGTCATTTGTGACAGACTGTTCTTTCTTAAACTAGAAAAGTTATTGGTTAATTTATTAGTTATAAATAATGCATGCTTATCTAGAGTTTGCCTACCACATTTAGGTAAAACTATGTTAACATATTATTTACCAAATATGTGGTAAAACATGCTAGAAATAGTGACAAATTTTCTACTGAAGTAGAATTTAAGACAAATCTAGTGTGAATGCTTCATATTAATAGATCACTGTGACAAGAAGATTTTTAAGATTAAGACAAGATTTTTTCTCTTATTTTTATTTTTTAAATTATGAAAATATGATAACCCATTTACAGAAGACTTAGAATATAAAGTTATAAAGTTCCACTGCATATTACAGTTATTTAAGTAGATAAATTAAAATTTTTAGTTGTAGCCTAAATATCAAGCTCTTAAAAATTAATAGAATGAATATATAAAAAAGTAGAAAGATACAGTAAATCTGAAAAGTTCCAATTCAACACAAGTTTTATATAATTTTCAAAGAACAGTAGGATACAAGGTCTATTCAAGCTCCCATAGACTATAAACTAGGAGACACTGGAATGTATTAGGGACATAAAACGAGGTGCACAAATTTCATGGTCTAAAGGTATTGAAATCATGCAGTCTAAAAACAGAATTTTGATTGAGGCCTAATGCATATCCATCATTTCCTACTCACAAAATATGTATGTAACTTTAAAGGTGAAATAGGTTAAAGTAAATTATGATTGTATTTCCTTGTTTGTATAGTTATTGACATTGACAAAGTAATAACTTGATTTTCTTCAGGTGCTACTATTTAATATTGTTATGTGATTATAATGGAAATATTGAATATTATTCATTTTCTACTTCTAAGAGTACACAACTGTTCAGATTACATTGAAAGAAAGTAATGTTATTAAACTTTTTGATGTCTTTGTTTTTCTGATTAATGTCTAAGAACTAAAGAAAAATAACATTGTATTCTTCATTAATATAGAAAAGAGACAAATCAGAAACCCTAGTTACTGTGAAATATTCTTTTTCATAATTATCAGTAAAGAAGCACCATCTCAGTTAGGCCAGTTTCTCAGTATATCATCGTTTTGGTGAGCCCCTCCTCTTAGGGTCATTTCCTTCCTAGGGTCATTTGTGACAGACTGTTCTTTCTTAAACTAGAAAAGTTATTGGTTAATTTATTAGTTATAAATAATGCATGCTTATCTAGAGTTTGCCTACCACATTTAGGTAAAACTATGTTAACATATTATTTACCAAATATGTGGTAAAACATGCTAGAAATAGTGACAAATTTTCTACTGAAGTAGAATTTAAGACAAATCTAGTGTGAATGCTTCATATTAATAGATCACTGTGACAAGAAGATTTTTAAGATTAAGACAAGATTTTTTCTCTTATTTTTATTTTTTAAATTATGAAAATATGATAACCCATTTACAGAAGACTTAGAATATAAAGTTATAAAGTTCCACTGCATATTACAGTTATTTAAGTAGATAAATTAAAATTTTTAGTTGTAGCCTAAATATCAAGCTCTTAAAATTAATAGAATGAATATATAAAAAAGTAGAAAGATACAGTAAATCTGAAAAGTTCCAATTCAACACAAGTTTTATATAATTTTCAAAGAACAGTAGGATACAAGGTCTATTCAAGCTCCCATAGACTATAAACTAGGAGACACTGGAATGTATTAGGGACATAAAACGAGGTGCACAAATTTCATGGTCTAAAGGTATTGAAATCATGCAGTCTAAAAACAGAATTTTGATTGAGGCCTAATGCATATCCATCATTTCCTACTCACAAAATATGTATGTAACTTTAAAGGTGAAATAGGTTAAAGTAAATTATGATTGTATTTCCTTGTTTGTATAGTTATTGACATTGACAAAGTAATAACTTGATTTTCTTCAGGTGCTACTATTTAATATTGTTATGTGATTATAATGGAAATATTGAATCTTATTCATTTTCTACTTCTAAGAGTACACAACTGTTCAGATTACGATATGAAAGAAAGTAATGTTATTAAACTCTAACAAAGATAACTTTAATTATATAAAACTCATTTAAAAATTAATCAAAAAAGGAAGAATGTTAATAGAGATTTAGCAAGTAGCCTATAATAAAAGCCCAAACTAATTTATAAGAAAACAAGGAGAAATGTATTTTAGAAGATTAATCACAGAGATATCTATGCTTTCTTCTTAACCTGAAGGAAGATTAGAACAGGTACTTTATACCCCCATGCAGCTTAATTTTTTTTCATTTAATACTTGAGTCAAAAATGATCTGAATTTCGTATCATTTTTCTTAGAACAGAGGCTTAAAAAGTGGCATTTCACCAAGAAAACCTCTTATTTATAGAATCCAAAGAGTAATGCATCATTGACAGAGGAAGATTCAACTGACAGAGGAGTTTCGAATAAGATCAACATCTCTCTTCCTTTGTTTTCTTTTTGTTTTTTTAGTACACATGTTAATAACATTAACTCCGTATTTGTTCTCCCCTCGTGGGTGTCTCCCTTCTCTGAATTCTTTCACTGGTAGTTTCTGTAACCTCATTTAGGATTCTTTTGCTCCTTCATTTTATTGGATTATAAGTACTTCATTTTCTCTTAGAATATACTCTTGAGCTAGATTTCAAGCCATTGGAAGAACATCCTTCAAGTTGAAAGGATGATCTTCACTCAATTTTATCGTGATTCTCACCCTTTGACGTCCTTTCTAGTTAGAGTGTCATAGCTTATCTATAACAGACTGTCCTATCTGAAGCTATAAATAGTATCACTTTGTCTTGAGCTTTTGGAATTTCAAGCCATGGAAATCATGCAGTCTAAAACAGAATTTTGATTGAGGCCTAATCATATCCATCATTTCCTACTCACAAAATATGTATGTAACTTTAAAGGTGAAATAGGTAACAAGTAAATTATGATTGTATTTCCTTGTTTGTATAGTTATTGACATTGACAAAGTAATAACTTGATTTTCTTCAGGTGCTACTATTTAATATTGTTATGTGATTATAATGGAAATATTGAATCTTATTCATTTTCTACTTCTAAGAGTACACAACTGTTCAGATTACGATATGAAAGAAAGTAATGTTATTAAACTCTAACAAAGATAACTTTAATTATATAAAACTCATTTAAAAATTAATCAAAAAAGGAAGAATGTTAATAGAGATTTAGCAAGTAGCCTATAATAAAAGCCCAAACTAATTTATAAGAAAACAAGGAGAAATGTATTTTAGAAGATTAATCACAGAGATATCTATGCTTTCTTCTTAACCTGAAGGAAGATTAGAACAGGTACTTTATACCCCCATGCAGCTTAATTTTTTTTCATTTAATACTTGAGTCAAAAATGATCTGAATTTCGTATCATTTTTCTTAGAACAGAGGCTTAAAAAGTGGCATTTCACCAAGAAAACCTCTTATTTATAGAATCCAAAGAGTAATGCATCATTGACAGAGGAAGATTCAACTGACAGAGGAGTTTCGAATAAGATCAACATCTCTCTTCCTTTGTTTTCTTTTTGTTTTTTTAGTACACATGTTAATAACATTAACTCCGTATTTGTTCTCCCCTCGTGGGTGTCTCCCTTCTCTGAATTCTTTCACTGGTAGTTTCTGTAACCTCATTTAGGATTCTTTTGCTCCTTCATTTTATTGGATTATAAGTACTTCATTTTCTCTTAGAATATACTCTTGAGCTAGATTTCAAGCCATTGGAAGAACATCCTTCAAGTTGAAAGGATGATCTTCACTCAATTTTATCGTGATTCTCACCCTTTGACGTCCTTTCTAGTTAGAGTGTCATAGCTTATCTATAACAGACTGTCCTATCTGAAGCTATAAATAGTATCACTTGTTAGTGGTCTTCCCAGGTAGCTTAGTGGGTAAGGAATCCACCTGCAAATGCAGGAGATGCAGGTTTAGTCCCTAGGTTTGAAAGATCCCCTGGAAAAGGGCATGGCTACCCACTCCAGTATTCCTGTCTGGAGAATCTCATGGACATAGGAACCTGGCATGCTACAGTCCATAGGGTCACAAAGAGTCAGACACAGTTGAAGTGACTGAGCATCCTCATACTTGTTATCTGGAGGTTTATGTCCACATTAGTTAATGTAGTATTGCAAATATTTACCTATGAATAGGATGAAATACATTTGAACATAGAAGTGATTTTTCCTATTGAAGTAGAATTTAAAGGACAACTTTCTATTAATTTAGCATTGTTAAGATGAAGTTTAGCTTGAAGGAAATGATTTATTTTGAAGCATAGTGCATTGTTTTCCCTTTAATTTTCCCTAATTGCAAGTGTTCATATATATATACACACAGAGAAAGAGCGAGAGGTGGAATGGCAATGGGTTGAACTGTGTATTGTATCCATGTATTATTCACCATTAAATTCAAAAGAGAAAAAGGTAGATTATGTTTGGTTACACTTGAACTCTGTCTTAAAAAATGAACAGAATCACTACGAACAGAGAATGAAGAGACTGATAAAAATTAAATCAAAGTTACAGGGAGCAGTGGTAATTCAAGACAAGAAAATAAGATAAGGGTGGCCACTTAAATAAAATCAGAGTTTATGCTATTCAGCCTGAAAATATTTTGAGAGCACCACCTTTTGGGAGACAATTTTCTGTGGGTCTGAACATCTTGCATGGAAAGGCATTGACTGCTTTTGCTCTGGATTATTTTTAAGACAGTCTGTAGAGTGAACCACCCTAAAAGATAGAAATGGTGTCTCTCTCTAAAGCAGAGAGAACATTTGCTCTACAGGCCACAACCATATAGTTTATGTCTCTTTCCAGGGCAAAGGTGGGCCAGTTTTGATTGCAGCGCTGGCAAAGATAGGCTTTTTCTGAAACTGGAGTTCTTTGGATGTGAGCAGAAACACCCTTTGACGTCCTTTCTAGTTAGAGTGTCATAGCTTATCTATAACAGACTGTCCTATCTGAAGCTATAAATAGTATCACTTGTTAGTGGTCTTCCCAGGTAGCTTAGTGGGTAAGGAATCCACCTGCAAATGCAGGAGATGCAGGTTTAGTCCCTAGGTTTGAAAGATCCCCTGGAAAAGGGCATGGCTACCCACTCCAGTATTCCTGTCTGGAGAATCTCATGGACATAGGAACCTGGCATGCTACAGTCCATAGGGTCACAAAGAGTCAGACACAGTTGAAGTGACTGAGCATCCTCATACTTGTTATCTGGAGGTTTATGTCCACATTAGTTAATGTAGTATTGCAAATATTTACCTATGAATAGGATGAAATACATTTGAACATAGAAGTGATTTTTCCTATTGAAGTAGAATTTAAAGGACAACTTTCTATTAATTTAGCATTGTTAAGATGAAGTTTAGCTTGAAGGAAATGATTTATTTTGAAGCATAGTGCATTGTTTTCCCTTTAATTTTCCCTAATTGCAAGTGTTCATATATATATACACACAGAGAAAGAGCGAGAGGTGGAATGGCAATGGGTTGAACTGTGTATTGTATCCATGTATTATTCACCATTAAATTCAAAAGAGAAAAAGGTAGATTATGTTTGGTTACACTTGAACTCTGTCTTAAAAAATGAACAGAATCACTACGAACAGAGAATGAAGAGACTGATAAAAATTAAATCAAAGTTACAGGGAGCAGTGGTAATTCAAGACAAGAAAATAAGATAAGGGTGGCCACTTAAATAAAATCAGAGTTTATGCTATTCAGCCTGAAAATATTTTGAGAGCACCACCTTTTGGGAGACAATTTTCTGTGGGTCTGAACATCTTGCATGGAAAGGCATTGACTGCTTTTGCTCTGGATTATTTTTAAGACAGTCTGTAGAGTGAACCACCCTAAAAGATAGAAATGGTGTCTCTCTCTAAAGCAGAGAGAACATTTGCTCTACAGGCCACAACCATATAGTTTATGTCTCTTTCCAGGGCAAAGGTGGGCCAGTTTTGATTGCAGCGCTGGCAAAGATAGGCTTTTTCTGAAACTGGAGTTCTTTGGATGTGAGCAGAAACAATGTACGTGTTATATCCAACTAGTCATGTGAATTACTGCAGGGAGACCTAGGAGGCACGGGAAACCAGAACAGACATGGAACTTATAATATCTGTTTTTCTATAAGTAAACAAACAAACAAACCTTTAGTTTTGATGCAGAGGTCTTCTATTAGCCTGAAAGGAGAACAAAATCTCATTCCCTTCAGATTTCTTGACACTCTGTGCTAGGCACATTTTGGGCTTGCCAGGTGATTCAGTGGTAAAGATCTGCCTGACAATGCAAGAAATGCCAGAGATGCAAGTTTGATCCCTAGTCAGAAAATGGCAACTCACGGCAGTATTCTTGACTGGGAATTCCCATGGGCAGAGGAGCCTGGAGGGCTGAAGTCCACACGGTCACAAAGAGTTGGGCACAACTTAGTTACTGAGCACGTACACAAGGGTATTCTTAGACTTTGGGGAAGAGAAGTGAATAAAATAGACCATAATTTATGCACTATTAGAGCTTGTATTCTAAGGATTTAAAAGTTTTAACTTTAGGGATTTAAAATTGTAAAAGTAATAAATAAAATGTAAATATTTGGAATTTTTATAAAATACATTTTTGTTTAAAATTTAAAACAACTGAGAGTAAAATTTACATAAAATGGTGCCCTGTTAAAATGTCATGATGATAATAACCTTGAAAGATATTATTTAACAGAGAATGATGATAAGCATGATAGAACTAGAGCTTAAAATTAATGGATTAGCACGTATTTTATAGCCAACTAGCAATTGCTTAATGACTTATATCTTAAAACTAGTAATCACAGTGAAAACAGAGACAAATTTAGGTAATCACTTGTTTCATGGAAAGGGGTCTAACTACACATTCTAAAGGGTTTAAAATTGGAAAAATCACCACCTTTTGGGAGACAATTCTGTGGGTCTGAACATCTTGCATGGAAAGGCATTGACTGCTTTTGCTCTGGATTATTTTTAAGACAGTCTGTAGAGTGAACCACCCTAAAAGATAGAAATGGTGTCTCTCTCTAAAGCAGAGAGAACATTTGCTCTACAGGCCACAACCATATAGTTTATGTCTCTTTCCAGGGCAAAGGTGGGCCAGTTTTGATTGCAGCGCTGGCAAAGATAGGCTTTTTCTGAAACTGGAGTTCTTTGGATGTGAGCAGAAACAATGTACGTGTTATATCCAACTAGTCATGTGAATTACTGCAGGGAGACCTAGGAGGCACGGGAAACCAGAACAGACATGGAACTTATAATATCTGTTTTTCTATAAGTAAACAAACAAACAAACCTTTAGTTTTGATGCAGAGGTCTTCTATTAGCCTGAAAGGAGAACAAAATCTCATTCCCTTCAGATTTCTTGACACTCTGTGCTAGGCACATTTTGGGCTTGCCAGGTGATTCAGTGGTAAAGATCTGCCTGACAATGCAAGAAATGCCAGAGATGCAAGTTTGATCCCTAGTCAGAAAATGGCAACTCACGGCAGTATTCTTGACTGGGAATTCCCATGGGCAGAGGAGCCTGGAGGGCTGAAGTCCACACGGTCACAAAGAGTTGGGCACAACTTAGTTACTGAGCACGTACACAAGGGTATTCTTAGACTTTGGGGAAGAGAAGTGAATAAAATAGACCATAATTTATGCACTATTAGAGCTTGTATTCTAAGGATTTAAAAGTTTTAACTTTAGGGATTTAAAATTGTAAAAGTAATAAATAAAATGTAAATATTTGGAATTTTTATAAAATACATTTTTGTTTAAAATTTAAAACAACTGAGAGTAAAATTTACATAAAATGGTGCCCTGTTAAAATGTCATGATGATAATAACCTTGAAAGATATTATTTAACAGAGAATGATGATAAGCATGATAGAACTAGAGCTTAAAATTAATGGATTAGCACGTATTTTATAGCCAACTAGCAATTGCTTAATGACTTATATCTTAAAACTAGTAATCACAGTGAAAACAGAGACAAATTTATGTAATCACTTGTTTCATGGAAAGGGGTCTAACTACAAATTTTAAAGGGTTTAAGATAAAATTGGAAAAATAATTGTGATACTGAATCTCACATAGTCAAAAAGTAATGATTGAGCAGCCTTAAACTGTAATCTTGAAAATTGTTAATCTGGAGATTGATAACATAAATGACTGAGGAAGGGACATCAAGATGTGTTTTCACTTTTGCTTTAGGAACCTTGATTATTGGGGCATAATAATACTTCCAAGTGAAAGGGATCATGAAAGTAGTAAAAAGTTTAGCCTTAGAATTCAGTCAGAAATTTGAATGTGAGACAAAATTTCAGATCATCCCTAGAGAACTGATTTCCAAAGCTGTGAGAAAGATAAACTCTCAAGGATGGTACAAAAATGGAAGAACAGATGGTCAAAAACCTAATGTTGAATCACCCACATTTTCCAAGAGTTGCCAAAAATAATCCACTAAAAAGAAATTGAACTGGAGAAAGAAATGGGAGAAGGCTGAGGGGATTCAAGGTAGCATAGAGACCTAAATACCAGATAGGAGTATAACAAGGAGGGAAGGACTGTTTTTTGCAGAGTGACCAAATAATATCAAGACTAGTGGAGAAATGATAGATGTTCTAAATTTTGTAATGGTAGAGGCCATAGAAATCATGGAGATCCTAACAAGATAGTTTTAAAATAATATTTTCTTAACATCATGTATAATTGTTATTTTTATTGAAGTATAGTTAATATATAATATTATATAAGTTATAGGTATATAATATAGTGATTTGCAATTTATAAAGGTTATATTCCATTTATAGTTGTTATGAAATATTGGATCTATTCCCTGTATTATATTCTGTATCCTTGTAGCTCCTTAATACCTCTTAAATCTCTTTCTCTATATTACTCCTACCTACTTCTCTCTCCCCACTGGTAACCGCTTATTCTCTATATCTGTGGGTTTACTTCTTTTTTGTTTGATTCACTAACTTGTTGTATTTTTTTAGATACACATATAAGTGATAATGTTCAGCATTCATCTTACTGTAACATTTAACTTAGCGTAAGGCACTTTGAGTTCATCCATGTTATTATAAATGGCAAATTTTTATTTCTTGCTTATGGATGAGTAGTATTCCATTATAGGTATATGTATGTATGTGTATATATGTATACACACACATACATACTTACATAACACTATTTCTTCTTTATTCCTACGTCTTTTAGTAGATGGACACTCAGCTTGCTTCCATATATTGGCAATTGTAAATAATACTGCTGTGAACATTAAGATGTATGTACCTTAAGACCAGAAACCATAAAATCAGAACAATAGTAAGAATAGGCAGAACCCTATTTGACATAAATTACTACAGTATTTTTTTTTCAAATCTATCTCTTAAGGCAAAGGAAATAAAAGTCAATATTAATGAGTAGGAACTAACGAAACTTAAAAGCTTTTGCACAGCAAAGGAAACTATCTATACACTGCCAAAGGAAAAAGACACTATAGATGGTACAAAAATGGAAGAACAGATGGTCAAAAACCTAATGTTGAATCACCCACATTTTCCAAGAGTTGCCAAAAATAATCCACTAAAAAGAAATTGAACTGGAGAAAGAAATGGGAGAAGGCTGAGGGATTCAAGGTAGCATAGAGACCTAAATACCAGATAGGAGTATAACAAGGAGGGAAGGACTGTTTTTTGCAGAGTGACCAAATAATATCAAGACTAGTGGAGAAATGATAGATGTTCTAAATTTTGTAATGGTAGAGGCCATAGAAATCATGGAGATCCTAACAAGATAGTTTTAAAATAATATTTTCTTAACATCATGTATAATTGTTATTTTTATTGAAGTATAGTTAATATATAATATTATATAAGTTATAGGTATATAATATAGTGATTTGCAATTTATAAAGGTTATATTCCATTTATAGTTGTTATGAAATATTGGATCTATTCCCTGTATTATATTCTGTATCCTTGTAGCTCCTTAATACCTCTTAAATCTCTTTCTCTATATTACTCCTACCTACTTCTCTCTCCCCACTGGTAACCGCTTATTCTCTATATCTGTGGGTTTACTTCTTTTTTGTTTGATTCACTAACTTGTTGTATTTTTTTAGATACACATATAAGTGATAATGTTCAGCATTCATCTTACTGTAACATTTAACTTAGCGTAAGGCACTTTGAGTTCATCCATGTTATTATAAATGGCAAATTTTTATTTCTTGCTTATGGATGAGTAGTATTCCATTATAGGTATATGTATGTATGTGTATATATGTATACACACACATACATACTTACATAACACTATTTCTTCTTTATTCCTACGTCTTTTAGTAGATGGACACTCAGCTTGCTTCCATATATTGGCAATTGTAAATAATACTGCTGTGAACATTAAGATGTATGTACCTTAAGACCAGAAACCATAAAATCAGAACAATAGTAAGAATAGGCAGAACCCTATTTGACATAAATTACTACAGTATTTTTTTTTCAAATCTATCTCTTAAGGCAAAGGAAATAAAAGTCAATATTAATGAGTAGGAACTAACGAAACTTAAAAGCTTTTGCACAGCAAAGGAAACTATCTATACACTGAAAAGACATCTACTGAAAAGGAGAAAATATTTGCAAATTATGTGACCAATAAGGGATTATTACACAAAATATATAAACAGCCCATGCAGCTCAACATCAAAAATAAAAAAAAAAAAAAAATAGCAGGCAGAAGACCTGGACTGTTATTTTTCCAAAGAGGAAATTCAGATGTCCAATAGGCACAAGAAAAGGTGCTCAACATTGCTAATCATCAGGGAAATGTAAAGCAAACCATAATGATGTCATCTAACACCTTTCAGAATGACTATTCTCAAAAAGACTACAAATAAAAAGCAAATTAACAAAAAGACTACAAATAACAAGTATTGATGAGGATTTAGAAAAAAAGAGAACCCTTGTATACTGATTGTAGGAAGGTAAGTTGGTGCAACCACTGTGGAAAACAGTATGGAGCTTACTTAAAAACTAAAATTTCAATGCTGGGTATATATTGGAGAAAGCAAAAATACCAATTTAAAAGATAGAGATTAAGCATAATTATTAATTTATAAAAGATTATGCTAAAGTATCTTTAATTTTATAACTTATTTTATTACATATGATATGTTTGATATATAAAATGTCATTTAAGTAAATCTTACTCTTTTGTGTATATAATGCAATTTGAACATTAAAATTAATAATATAATGTGTAACTATAATTGTGTTCCTTTTCAACAAGGCTTTTCTATACTGAATCCCAAGCAAAACAATCTGTGAATTTCTTTAATTCACTTAACTATGAAATGATGCACTATGAGCAAAGGGAGAAATAAAAGTTATTCAGTTTTTTATATTTCTTCTTTATTCCTACGTCTTTTAGTAGATGGACACTCAGCTTGCTTCCATATATTGGCAATTGTAAATAATACTGCTGTGAACATTAAGATGTATGTACCTTAAGACCAGAAACCATAAAATCAGAACAATAGTAAGAATAGGCAGAACCCTATTTGACATAAATTACTACAGTATTTTTTCAAATCTATCTCTTAAGGCAAAGGAAATAAAAGTCAATATTAATGAGTAGGAACTAACGAAACTTAAAAGCTTTTGCACAGCAAAGGAAACTATCTATACACTGAAAAGACATCTACTGAAAAGGAGAAAATATTTGCAAATTATGTGACCAATAAGGGATTATTACACAAAATATATAAACAGCCCATGCAGCTCAACATCAAAAATAAAAAAAAAAAAAAAATAGCAGGCAGAAGACCTGGACTGTTATTTTTCCAAAGAGGAAATTCAGATGTCCAATAGGCACAAGAAAAGGTGCTCAACATTGCTAATCATCAGGGAAATGTAAAGCAAACCATAATGATGTCATCTAACACCTTTCAGAATGACTATTCTCAAAAAGACTACAAATAAAAAGCAAATTAACAAAAAGACTACAAATAACAAGTATTGATGAGGATTTAGAAAAAAAGAGAACCCTTGTATACTGATTGTAGGAAGGTAAGTTGGTGCAACCACTGTGGAAAACAGTATGGAGCTTACTTAAAAACTAAAATTTCAATGCTGGGTATATATTGGAGAAAGCAAAAATACCAATTTAAAAGATAGAGATTAAGCATAATTATTAATTTATAAAAGATTATGCTAAAGTATCTTTAATTTTATAACTTATTTTATTACATATGATATGTTTGATATATAAAATGTCATTTAAGTAAATCTTACTCTTTTGTGTATATAATGCAATTTGAACATTAAAATTAATAATATAATGTGTAACTATAATTGTGTTCCTTTTCAACAAGGCTTTTCTATACTGAATCCCAAGCAAAACAATCTGTGAATTTCTTTAATTCACTTAACTATGAAATGATGCACTATGAGCAAAGGGAGAAATAAAAGTTATTCAGTATTTCTTCATTGATTTTTACATTTCATTAATTTTCTGCATATCTTTGGGACAGAAATTATATTCCATCTTAAGTTTTCAACTTGTGACATAGGAATAATAAAAATACCTGCTTCAAATTTATCTAAAATGGTACAATTAATTTTGAAGTAAATGCAGAAAAAAAAGAAAGAGTGAGCCAGCAAATAATGTAAAGTTTCATTTTAAGAGTGTTAAATAGTTTGAAATATTTTTTCTATATTACTTGGTTTTAGCTACACCATTTCCTTACATTAAATAGTAACATGACAAATACATATTTCCCTAACATATGTGTGAGATACTAAGCCTACCTCTCTCTAACCTAATTGTTTTTATATTTATGAATATCCACTGAGTTCATTAGAAAATACTGATGTGTGCAAAATAATTTGATAGTTTACAGCCTCATGTATTTATAAGTGTGAAAAAAATTTAAATGATATTAGATTTAATGCAACATTTTTGTGCCTACTCTCTTTTCCATCAACTTAAATACAAATTAAAGTGCAATAAATTATTTGAATGCTGAATTCACTGTAAGATTTCTGTAGGCTGTTATACGCTCAGTGTTGAAGAAAGGAAAAGAGAATAATGATATATTATTTGCCATGATTTATGTCACCACTATGGTGTCATAAGTGTATTATAAACTTAGTCATATCATTTTCAGTACATTTTCATTTCCAGAGTTTTATGAAAAATGGTTGTGTACAGAAAAGAGAATAAATACCAGGAAAACTTAATAAAAACATATTCCACAGTTGTATTTAAAGTTAAGGTGACAAGGATTGACATAAAGTTCATTTCCAAGCAGGGCTCTCAATTTTTGAGTTCAGGACATTTGTCATAAAATAGGAAATATCCTACTGAAAAAATATTATCTATGATATGTTTGATATATAAAATGTCATTTAAGTAAATCTTACTCTTTTGTGTATATAATGCAATTTGAACATTAAAATTAATAATATAATGTGTAACTATAATTGTGTTCCTTTTCAACAAGGCTTTTCTATACTGAATCCCAAGCAAAACAATCTGTGAATTTCTTTAATTCACTTAACTATGAAATGATGCACTATGAGCAAAGGGAGAAATAAAAGTTATTCAGTATTTCTTCATTGATTTTTACATTTCATTAATTTTCTGCATATCTTTGGGACAGAAATTATATTCCATCTTAAGTTTTCAACTTGTGACATAGGAATAATAAAAATACCTGCTTCAAATTTATCTAAAATGGTACAATTAATTTTGAAGTAAATGCAGAAAAAAAAGAAAGAGTGAGCCAGCAAATAATGTAAAGTTTCATTTTAAGAGTGTTAAATAGTTTGAAATATTTTTTCTATATTACTTGGTTTTAGCTACACCATTTCCTTACATTAAATAGTAACATGAAAAATACATATTTCCCTAACATATGTGTGAGATACTAAGCCTACCTCTCTCTAACCTAATTGTTTTTATATTTATGAATATCCACTGAGTTCATTAGAAAATACTGATGTGTGCAAAATAATTTGATAGTTTACAGCCTCATGTATTTATAAGTGTGAAAAAAATTTAAATGATATTAGATTTAATGCAACATTTTTGTGCCTACTCTCTTTTCCATCAACTTAAATACAAATTAAAGTGCAATAAATTATTTGAATGCTGAATTCACTGTAAGATTTCTGTAGGCTGTTATACGCTCAGTGTTGAAGAAAGGAAAAGAGAATAATGATATATTATTTGCCATGATTTATGTCACCACTATGGTGTCATAAGTGTATTATAAACTTAGTCATATCATTTTCAGTACATTTTCATTTCCAGAGTTTTATGAAAAATGGTTGTGTACAGAAAAGAGAATAAATACCAGGAAAACTTAATAAAAACATATTCCACAGTTGTATTTAAAGTTAAGGTGACAAGGATTGACATGTAAATGGTACCACCTACAATTTACAAGACAGAGTAAAATCTCAAGGGCTCTCAATTTTTGAGTTCAGGACATTTGTCATATGGAATCAGTAGGAAATATCCTACTGGAATTTTCTCTATAGATAAACATCTTACGTGTTTTTATAACTGAAGCAATAGATAGAGCGTGTGATACTATTTAAGATAACTGTAAGAAGCTACCATTTATTGGGAGGTAGCTATCTGCTAAGTAGGACATGTGTATAGTGTCTCATTTGATTTTCAAAATATATCTACAACTTAGGAATTATCATCCCGATGTTTAAATGAAAAGATGGAGGAAGGGATAGAATAAGGAACAGACTTAAGCAGCATGCAAAAGAAAAATAAGAAGCCTGAAATATGATCTATTTTATGATTTCAAAATACCATATTAGGACCTTCCCCGCTGGCCTGGAAGCTAGGACTCCCTGCTCCCAAGGCAGGGTGCCCAGGTTCCATCCCTGGTAGGGGAACTAGATCCCACATGCCACAACCATGAATGCACAGAGCCACAACTAAAAGATCCTGCATGCCTCAAGGAACATCAAGGATCAGGTATGCCACAGTTGAGACCCATCACAGCCAAATAGACCAATACTTAAAAATACTATATTAATACTTTCTGATGTTATATTACTTAAAATATTATGATTATAATATACAACATGAACAAGCAACCATTTCTAGTTTTTTTTAAAGGAAAATATCTGTCCTTATCACCAAGATCACAATATATATGGGAAAATCTTTTTTCAGATATTTTCAAACGAAAAGTAGATAGTTTTCTCTTGTTGATGTAAAGTTTAAGTAAATTTTTTCTCCCAGTCACTTTCCCCAACATTAGTCTCCTTTCATTTGACATATGAAATTAATATTACTTAGTGTATCTCTTCTGTCTCCATCTCTTTACTTTTCTTTAGCAAATTTTAAGTGTATGCATTTATCTTTTCTGATGATATTTAGTATCAGGTGAACACTATTAGTAAAATGAATAAAGTTTGTTTATTTTGTATATAATAAATATGTAAGCTTTTCAAGTAGGAACTGAATTGACTTCTAATAAAATCAAAAAATAACCGTATGCTCTCTGATACTAAGTAATTATACTTGAATTTTGTGTATATATATATATATATATATATATATATATATGTATATATATATATTCAATTTCTAAATCAAAAAGTAATTAAAAAGGATAGTCATAAAGCTTTTGGCAATTCAGTAAATGTTATGAGGAACTAAATCTATGGGCTAAAATTTGTTACAATTTTGAATCATAATATAAAAGTAGACAATTACTATTTCCCACCAAGTTTGAATTAAATTGAGAAGCAACAAATAATTAGCAGATATAGCAAAATCACGTGCTTTTGTTTAATAGATACAACTTACTTGAAAAAAATGGTTTTAATGGACATTGTAGGGAAGGAACAGTCCACTAGAGGCGTAAAGGAAGTATAGCTTGAAGGCCTGTACTATCATATGTGAAGAAAATAGCTATAGTCATTGTGCTGTGAGAAAAGGAGATTCTTCAGGGGTGCTGTGTGATGGTCTGCAGGGCTCGGATGGGGGGGGATATACATATGACTAATCTGGGAACATGCATATCTGTAAACAACAAAACTGTGTAAAAGTTAAAAGTAAAATAAAAGTTAAAAAAAAATGTTTTTATTATTTCTTATTATTCATGAAATACCCTGATACAAAGGAAGGCATGGAACTATAGAAGAGACATTATTTACCCATTCTGCTAATGTCTCCTACTTTGGAGCTTTGGAGTATGTGTGTTTTGAGTGTGGCAGTGTAACAGACTGGGAGTGACCATAACTTCAGCTAGTTGAGAAATTTAGCTGAAGACCCCTTCCAGCTAATATTTCTTCTGGAGCAGGATATATTAAGGAGTGGTGAGTGGTAGAAACAGACAAGAGAATTTAGGAAAATTCCTTGTCATGGATGAGAACAGAGTAATTGAGAAATGAATCATCTTATCCACCTTTACACTTGCTTCTTTTATTTTGTTTTTCAAACTTCAATACAGTATATACAATAGCTAAAGTCTAACTTTCCTTTTGGAATGTCAAAGAGTGATAACTGTAAACCCTCCTGCTTAACCTATTTAGAAGGTGATATGTATATTTTCTTCCCCCTTTTAGAATGATATTCTCTATGTATACAAGATCAGTTTCTATAACTGGTAAATATAAAGTACCTTTTACTTGAATTGGGATACTCAGAAGTACAGAAGAAATCTCATTTTCATTTTGTTAATAAACTACTAATAAGAATCAAGAAGATAAGGTTGGCTAGTTCTGAAATATCCCATCTGTCAGTTCAAAGTGATTTTTTTAGCCTTTATATCAAAACTCATCTCTTCTGCCTCACCACTATTACAAATTCTCAAAACCTGGATAATGAGAGTACTATATTACCAAATTATCATTTACTTATGTTTGATAGTCCCAATTAAAAAATTTTTGACCCATTTTATAGTACTTTGAGAGTAATTACTAAGTATTTGTTAACTTGATTTCTAAATTTTCTTTGTTTCATAACTAAGGCCTGTACTATCATATGTGAAGAAAATAGCTATAGTCATTGTGCTGTGAGAAAAGGATATTCTTCAAGGTGCTGTGTGATGGTCTGCAGGGCTCGGATGGGGGGGGATATACATATGACTAATCTGGGAACATGCATATCTGTAAACAACAAAACTGTGTAAAAGTTAAAAGTAAAATAAAAGTTAAAAAAAAATGTTTTTATTATTTCTTATTATTCATGAAATACCCTGATACAAAGGAAGGCATGGAACTATAGAAGAGACATTATTTACCCATTCTGCTAATGTCTCCTACTTTGGAGCTTTGGAGTATGTGTGTTTTGAGTGTGGCAGTGTAACAGACTGGGAGTGACCATAACTTCAGCTAGTTGAGAAATTTAGCTGAAGACCCCTTCCAGCTAATATTTCTTCTGGAGCAGGATATATTAAGGAGTGGTGAGTGGTAGAAACAGACAAGAGAATTTAGGAAAATTCCTTGTCATGGATGAGAACAGAGTAATTGAGAAATGAATCATCTTATCCACCTTTACACTTGCTTCTTTTATTTTGTTTTTCAAACTTCAATACAGTATATACAATAGCTAAAGTCTAACTTTCCTTTTGGAATGTCAAAGAGTGATAACTGTAAACCCTCCTGCTTAACCTATTTAGAAGGTGATATGTATATTTTCTTCCCCTTTCAGAATGATATTCTCTATGTATACAAGATCAGTTTCTATAACTGGTAAATATAAAGTACCTTTTACTTGAATTGGGATACTCAGAAGTACAGAAGAAATCTCATTTTCATTTTGTTAATAAACTACTAATAAGAATCAAGAAGATAAGGTTGGCTAGTTCTGAAATATCCCATCTGTCAGTTCAAAGTGATTTTTTTAGCCTTTATATCAAAACTCATCTCTTCTGCCTCACCACTATTACAAATTCTCAAAACCTGGATAATGAGAGTACTATATTACCAAATTATCATTTACTTATGTTTGATAGTCCCAATTAAAAAAAATTTTTTGACCCATTTTATAGTACTTTGAGAGTAATTACTAAGTATTTGTTAACTTGATTTCTAAATTTTCTTTGTTTCATAACTAACTGAATGGTCTGTGCTTAAACTGAGGATACCGGGCTTCCCTGGTGGTTCAGTGGATAAGGACACCCACCGCCTTGCAGTGCAAGGGGCGCCGGTTCGATCCCTGGCCTGGGAAGATCCCACATGCTGCGGAGCGGCTGGATGTGTCCAATTACTGAGCCAGAACTCTGGAGCGCATGCGCCCAGAGCCGGCGCTCTGCGACAACAAAGGCCACTGCTATGGGAGGCCCACACGGGCCAAAGAACAAAGATGGATGAAAATAGATAAATGAAAAGACCGACAGAAGTGGCCTGCCCACCCCCTCCTTTCTCACCCCCCCCCCCAAAAAAAAAAAAAAAAAAAAAAAAAAAAAAAAAAAAAAAAAAACCAAAATTAGACCTAATTCAAAAAAGAAAAAAGAAAAAACAACTGAGTATACCCAGAATTGAAAGATAGGAAATTTAAAATACCTCTAAGTTGCTTCACTTTCTACATATAAATTGCTATTCCTTTTGTATTTCAACTTATTATATAATTTATTTATGGTACTATCCCATTAACTATCAAGGGGTTGATTATGACATTTTGCAATTATTGATACAATATCAATACTCATCTGTAATTAAAGTTAAATGAAACATATTGTGTGCAAAAGCATTGGGGTGAATATTTTTATTGACATTCGACTTTATTTTCAAGACGGTTGCATTTCTATCTAGGCTCTGAGTCAAATTTTGATATTCTCTATGTATACAAGATCAGTTTCTATAACTGGTAAATATAAAGTACCTTTTACTTGAATTGGGATACTCAGAAGTACAGAAGAAATCTCATTTTCATTTTGTTAATAAACTACTAATAAGAATCAAGAAGATAAGGTTGGCTAGTTCTGAAATATCCCATCTGTCAGTTCAAAGTGATTTTTTTAGCCTTTATATCAAAACTCATCTCTTCTGCCTCACCACTATTACAAATTCTCAAAACCTGGATAATGAGAGTACTATATTACCAAATTATCATTTACTTATGTTTGATAGTCCCAATTAAAAAAAATTTTTTGACCCATTTTATAGTACTTTGAGAGTAATTACTAAGTATTTGTTAACTTGATTTCTAAATTTTCTTTGTTTCATAACTAACTGAATGGTCTGTGCTTAAACTGAGGATACCGGGCTTCCCTGGTGGTTCAGTGGATAAGGACACCCACCGCCTTGCAGTGCAAGGGGCGCCGGTTCGATCCCTGGCCTGGGAAGATCCCACATGCTGCGGAGCGGCTGGATGTGTCCAATTACTGAGCCAGAACTCTGGAGCGCATGCGCCCAGAGCCGGCGCTCTGCGACAACAAAGGCCACTGCTATGGGAGGCCCACACGGGCCAAAGAACAAAGATGGATGAAAATAGATAAATGAAAAGACCGACAGAAGTGGCCTGCCCACCCCTTCCTTTCTCACCCGCCCCCCCAAAAAATAAAATAAAATAAAAATTAAAAAAAATAAAAACAAAACCAAAATTAGACCTAATTCAAAAAAGAAAAAAGAAAAAACAACTGAGTATACCCAGAATTGAAAGATAGGAAATTTAAAATACCTCTAAGTTGCTTCACTTTCTACATATAAATTGCTATTCCTTTTGTATTTCAACTTATTATATAATTTATTTATGGTACTATCCCATTAACTATCAAGGGGTTGATTATGACATTTTGCAATTATTGATACAATATCAATACTCATCTGTAATTAAAGTTAAATGAAACATATTGTGTGCAAAAGCATTGGGGTGAATATTTTTATTGACATTCGACTTTATTTTCAAGACGGTTGCATTTCTATCTAGGCTCTGAGTCAAATTTTGATCCTATTCTTAGACACAATCTAGTTCCTATTATGTAAATAGTCTTAAACACTATAACTGTGATAGTGAAGATACTCATAACATGTCTCTTCATCATTTTGTGTCTCATGCTAATTTCCAGCATATCACAGACCTTCTATTCATGGGGTAGAGGTATATTATAGTTACATCATGTAATGAAGTGTTTTCCTATTTTTATGTTTCCTATTGTACAATGGCAGTCACCAAATACTTCCTCATTTATATTAGAAAAATGTACATGTGAGTTTACTGACATATATTTCTGGAATACAGCTATGTTTGAGTATGACTCCCTAAGGAGCAAGAGGAACCTACAAAAGGGAAAAAAAATAAGGGAGAGTAAAGGCATATATTAAGGAAAAATATACAAAATGCAAAGGCTTGCCAAAGAAATGAGAAGAAAGAGAGGAAAGAATGGGAAAAAGTGTATGTAAGGAAAAAGGCAAAGAGGAAATCTTCACTAAGGGAAGAAAGAAAAGTGAAATTAGAGAAATTATATGTTTTTGCAAAATCTTAAGGGCTCATGATGTTGTTGCTAAGTATTAATAATTTATCCAGCCTAGTCCTTCAAGTACAACTCCAAATTCACATCACTCCACTTTAAACCAATCGTCAATGATGAATATATTCTTTTTAAACAGATTTTCTCAGAGTTCTGAGTTCAGAAGTTTGTGTGTATCCACTGCTGATAGACAATGAATCTACCAAGAATGACTCAAATCAGTTGACAAGTCTAACAGTCCAAAATGGCATCAAAGTAAAGTTCTGGTTAGTTTAAAAAAAAAAAAAAATAGAGTATTCTAACTCCAGACAGGCTTCTGTTTCCTTTCTAGTAACTATTCATTTAATGGTACTATCACATTAACTATTAAGAGGTTGATTATGACATTTTGCAATTATTGATACAATATCAATACTCATCTGTAATTAAAGTTAAATGAAACATATTGTGTGCAAAAGCATTGGGGTGAATATTTTTATTGACATTCGACTTTATTTTCAAGACGGTTGCATTTCTATCTAGGCTCTGAGTCAAATTTTGATCCTATTCTTAGACACAATCTAGTTCCTATTATGTAAATAGTCTTAAACACTATAACTGTGATAGTGAAGATACTCATAACATGTCTCTTCATCATTTTGTGTCTCATGCTAATTTCCAGCATATCACAGACCTTCTATTCATGGGGTAGAGGTATATTATAGTTACATCATGTAATGAAGTGTTTTCCTATTTTTATGTTTCCTATTGTACAATGGCAGTCACCAAATACTTCCTCATTTATATTAGAAAAATGTACATGTGAGTTTACTGACATATATTTCTGGAATACAGCTATGTTTGAGTATGACTCCCTAAGGAGCAAGAGGAACCTACAAAAGGGAAAAAAAATAAGGGAGAGTAAAGGCATATATTAAGGAAAAATATACAAAATGCAAAGGCTTGCCAAAGAAATGAGAAGAAAGAGAGGAAAGAATGGGAAAAAGTGTATGTAAGGAAAAAGGCAAAGAGGAAATCTTCACTAAGGGAAGAAAGAAAAGTGAAATTAGAGAAATTATATGTTTTTGCAAAATCTTAAGGGCTCATGATGTTGTTGCTAAGTATTAATAATTTATCCAGCCTAGTCCTTCAAGTACAACTCCAAATTCACATCACTCCACTTTAAACCAATCGTCAATGATGAATATATTCTTTTTAAACAGATTTTCTCAGAGTTCTGAGTTCAGAAGTTTGTGTGTATCCACTGCTGATAGACAATGAATCTACCAAGAATGACTCAAATCAGTTGACAAGTCTAACAGTCCAAAATGGCATCAAAGTAAAGTTCTGGTTAGTTTAAAAAAAAAAAAAAATAGAGTATTCTAACTCCAGACAGGCTTCTGTTTCCTTTCTAGTAACAAGCAGTGGAGGGGCAGAATGCCAGTCTAATGTAAGCCAACTGTGAACTACTGGAAGTATGTCAGACTTTGTCCTCAGCAATCTCCATTTCATATGTGAAAAAGAGAGTCTGATTATATATATATATATATATATATATATATATATATATATATATATATCTGCCACGTCTATTGATCTTTCATTTATTTATCTTTGTTCTTTGGCCTGTGTGGGCTTCCCATCACAGTGGCCTCTCTTGCTGCAGAGCACTGGCTCTACGCGCTCCAGAGCTCCAGCTGGGTATTTGGGCACATCACTCCAGCCACTCCACGGCACGTGGGATCTTCCCAGGCCAAGGCGGTGTCCTTACCCACTGGACCACCAGGGAAGCTCCCTGTTTTTATATTTTAAGTGCAGAAATTCATACGGGAAAAGGTGAGTTGAAGGAGGATATTATTTTTCCACAATATTAAAGACAATATGGGGATTTACATGACATTTTAAATGTAAAAGCTGAGTCTTTTGGCCTTTGAATTCCAAATGAGAACTTAAGTTTGGCAGTTTGCATTTTTTATGATGCTATCAAAAATGTAATAGCATCTGAGTTACAAAACCTAATGCATTTAATTTCAGTCAAACTCATTATAAATGGAGTTAGAGATAGGTGAATCTAAGTGCTTGTTTGAGTTGGCCTTAAAGAACCAGCAGGAGAACATACACTGCAAGTACGAACCTGACCATGCAAATGTGTGCAAAAATACACCTCTGAATTTCTTTTCCTGAATTAAATGCTAACATGAGCATCACCTCTAACCTTTATGTTAATTCAACATGAGAATAGTCTAGTGAGAGTTTTTTCAGTTAACTTAGCTTTCCCCCTCCAGTTTCTTCCCAGGGTAGATAAAAATTATGAAAAAGTGGGTACCTGATCAGTGAATTAACAGAGAAACTGCTGATATTTGATCAGGATATTTCCTTTAGTTTATCCAAGGAGATATATATGGTTGCAAAATCATGTTATCTGGTTATAACAATGTTTTCTCAATTAGTTGTATTAATTGAGATCTCCTTGATAGGACTCTTATCTTATAAAAGTATATTTTAAAATTTTATTGGAGTATATTTAAGTTACGATGTTGTGTTAGTTTTAGATATACAACAAAGTGAATCAGTCATGCATCTACATATATGTGCTCTTTTTAAAATGCTTTTCAGAGCATTGAGTGGAGGTCTCTGTGCTATACAGTACTAGTTATCTATTTTATGTATAGATTGCGCACGTCGATCCCAGTCTCTCAATTTATCTCTCCCGTTCCCCCCACCCACTGAGGTAACTATCAGTTTGTTTTCTACATCTGTAATTCTATTTCTGTCTTATTATTCCTGTTTCTGTTTGTTAGATCTTTCCTCCCACAAAATATGAAGCCTCTCCAAGCCCCACTTTTTCTCATCTTTATCCCCAGGTTAAAGATATTCATTGCCAGGTAACAGAATATCTATTGAAATGTGAGTTAAATAATAAGATCTAGATTTTAAAATGTAATAAGATTTTCATTCATTTAATGATTAGCAGTATTGAACCTCTTTTCATGTGTCTCTTGGTCACCTGTATATTTTCTCTGGAGAAATGTCTATGTAAAAATAGAATGGAATGGAATAGGATAGAGTAGAAAATTTAAATAAGTGTAGGGGCGATTCATCCTACAATTAATTCATCAAAATGAAAACATCAGTACTGTGGGTGACTTTAATTCACTGTTCTATTTAGACATGTGTTGTATGTTATAGCTGCAAATATAATCTAATCTTACAATACCAGAAACCAAAGGACATCTGCCATAATGCTAGAATTGTGTGCAAAAATACACCTCTGAATTTCTTTTCCTGAATTAAATGCTAACATGAGCATCACCTCTAACCTTTATGTTAATTCAACATGAGAATAGTCTAGTGAGAGTTTTTTCAGTTAACTTAGCTTTCCCCCTCCAGTTTCTTCCCAGGGTAGATAAAAATTATGAAAAAGTGGGTACCTGATCAGTGAATTAACAGAGAAACTGCTGATATTTGATCAGGATATTTCCTTTAGTTTATCCAAGGAGATATATATGGTTGCAAAATCATGTTATCTGGTTATAACAATGTTTTCTCAATTAGTTGTATTAATTGAGATCTCCTTGATAGGACTCTTATCTTATAAAAGTATATTTTAAAATTTTATTGGAGTATATTTAAGTTACGATGTTGTGTTAGTTTTAGATATACAACAAAGTGAATCAGTCATGCATCTACATATATGTGCTCTTTTTAAAATGCTTTTCAGAGCATTGAGTGGAGGTCTCTGTGCTATACAGTACTAGTTATCTATTTTATGTATAGATTGCGCACGTCGATCCCAGTCTCTCAATTTATCTCTCCCGTTCCCCCCACCCACTGAGGTAACTATCAGTTTGTTTTCTACATCTGTAATTCTATTTCTGTCTTATTATTCCTGTTTCTGTTTGTTAGATCTTTCCTCCCACAAAATATGAAGCCTCTCCAAGCCCCACTTTTTCTCATCTTTATCCCCAGGTTAAAGATATTCATTGCCAGGTAACAGAATATCTATTGAAATGTGAGTTAAATAATAAGATCTAGATTTTAAAATGTAATAAGATTTTCATTCATTTAATGATTAGCAGTATTGAACCTCTTTTCATGTGTCTCTTGGTCACCTGTATATTTTCTCTGGAGAAATGTCTATGTAAAAATAGAATGGAATGGAATAGGATAGAGTAGAAAATTTAAATAAGTGTAGGGGCGATTCATCCTACAATTAATTCATCAAAATGAAAACATCAGTACTGTGGGTGACTTTAATTCACTGTTCTATTTAGACATGTGTTGTATGTTATAGCTGCAAATATAATCTAATCTTACAATACCAGAAACCAAAGGACATCTGCCATAATGACACTGATAAGATATTGTGCCTTAATAACCATAACCTCGCCCCAGTTTCATATGTTGTACAATACTAAACACATATCATTTAACTTTTTGCTCTAAAATATTAGTCATCAGGGCACTGCAGATAAAAATTACATTGAGAGAGCTGTTAACCTCTGTGTAAATGTCCTAAATTGACTATACTGATGTCCCCAGGAGAAATGAGGGTATGTATAAAATAAATAAAAACATATAGAAAGATTTATAGAGTGCCATTCATAGTAGCTCCAGATAAAAACAATCCAAATATTCAGCTGAGAGAAGGGATAAGTGACAAACCTATTGTTATTGTGAGACAGCAATACCACGGAACACTACTGAGTTATAAAAAGGAGTAAACCAAAACTTTATTTGCAACAACTTAGGTGATCCTCAACAACAGACTAAGCAAAGAGGCAGAGAGAAGGATATACGCTGCATGATTTCATCTATAGGAAGTGCAGACAAGATAAACAACAAAATAATTGTTGAAAAATTATGAAGATGAGGGCTAGCAAGGAAGGGTCATGAGAGGTTTCTCTATTTAAGATGATATAAACTGCCTAGGAGGTTACTCAGGTGAGTGTAAATATAGAAACTCATTACACTATATGTCATATGTAAATTTTGCACCAATTACTAAAAAAATAAGTGACATATAAAACCGTAGTCTCTGAAAGATACTCATGTTATTTTTGACACTGGACACATCTTGGGTCATAGTATTTTGAACTACCTAATGTGAAAGATAAAGTTTTGACGTAAGTCATAAAAGAATAATGTTGATATAAAACTTTTCCTCTAAGCACAATGAATAATACCTCTATAAACATCAGTGATATTCCAGAGCCTGTAAGGAGATGAGATGGGGATACTTCTTCTATGTCTAACTCCTCATCAAAGTTAACAAAAGTTGTCATACATAAAGTCTGTGCATAAATATTTTAATAATTCATTTTACTATATGCATTTTGTTGTCTATAAATAAAATCTGAATCACTGGACATTTTGCCTTATTGCCTATAACAGGTCTCAATATGTAGATAAAATAGGGAAGCATTTGAAAGAGCACTCCGATTAAATTCAAAGAAGCATTAGAATTTAACTTGAAAATTATTTTCTAATTTTGATACCAGGATTTTGTATATAATATTAATCTATCTTATTGTAATTATTTAAGTTACAACATTTTTAAATGAGATTTAACTCCAAAAATATAAGCAATTGTAAGATATTAGAAATATCTGTAGTAACATATATTTTTATATGTATGATATTTATGTATCTCTCAGCAAAAAGCTCTGCATATTTGATTGAGACAATATTTTGAAATAACTTTAAAATTGAAGAATGGATCCATTTTATTATTATTGATATATTGAATTCTTAGATTTTTCTCTGTATAAAGTCCATATTCTTTCTCATATGACAACTTTTAATGAGATAACTACATGTATACTTATTGAAAAGTATTGAAAAGTACACATTCTTTCCACATGTATCACCATTTATAAAGTCTACATTTCCTCTACCTGTCTTCAAGTTATCTCCCTCCCCTTACCTCAGTATGTCTGCATATTTCTCAATTTCTCTTGGAACAGTTTATATGAAGGTTAAAATGTAGAAACATGATGTAGGATTATAGAATAAATTATAAACGTACTTAACAATGGCAAATTCAAGAGTTTGGTAATGTACTTTTTAAAATATGTGATATTTCAATTTTAACATTTCAATTTATGGATAAAAATAAACATGTTTCCCGATATCAAAAATAGGTAATACAGAAAATTTACTCTTGCTTTATCAATCATTATCTTTTGAACAACCATAACATTATTTTACTCATATGTAGAAATAAACTTATCCATTGTCTAACTGGTGAGCTAAAGGAATCATTAATCTTCTTTGAAATGTTTCCACAGAGAGGTGCTTCTATGTGAAGTGTAATGTTTTTTAACAGAGCTTCAATACAGAATTCATTATACATGATCAGCTCAACTGTTTACTTGCCTGATTTTCCTAATAAATCACAAATTTCCTAAATCCACAAACCTAAATTCAGGGACCATTCCTGAATTATCAAGTTTCATTATTCATTTATGTATCGTTATTAGCTCTTTTACTACTTGAGATATAGTTAATAGTCTGTAAATATTTTTAAATTAAAAAATATTTCTAACCTAAATTGTTTTCTAACCAAATTCTATTTTTTTGCTTGTTTGACTATATTAACCCAAATACTATCCATTATGTTTTGATTTAAATTAACATTTCTATATGTTATTTCTTAAATGAAAGATTCTTTAAAATCTATAGTGCTTTAGTTTTCAGAAGTATCACACAGATGATTCATGTAATTCTATATGAATCTCCCTTTTATTTCATATCCCTATATTGCCTTCCCATTTTCCCTATCCCTACAGATATCTAAAAGTTTATCTGTGTATCTCCTTTTTTGTTTTATTCATTAGTTTGTTGTGTTTTTTTTTTTTTAGATTCACATATATGTGGTATCATACAGTATTTATCTTTCTCTGTCTGACACTTACTTAACCCTAATACCCTTTAAGTTCATCTGTGTTGCAGAAAATGACAAGATTTCATTATTCTTATGGCTGAGTAATATTCCATTTTATGTATATGTATACCAGATCTTCTTTACCATTTATTTGTTGACGCACACTTAGGTTGCTTCCATGCCTTGGCAAACATAAATAATGCTGCTATGAACATTGAGATCATGTATTATTTCAAATTAATGGGTTTTGTTGTTGTTGTTTTGTTATCTCTGTTATATATACTCAGGAGTGGAATTGTTGGGTCATTTGGAAGTTTCAGTTTTAGTTTTTTGAGAAAATTCCATACTGTTATTCACATTGGTTTTCACTGTTTTCCACAACAATGTGCAAAGATTCCCTTATTATTCCCCTCCTCAACCACAGTTGTTATTTGTATTCTTTTGCTTGATAGTCATTTTGACCAGTGTTATGTGATAGTTCGTGGTGGTTTGATTTGAATTTCCCTGATGATTAGTGACATTGAACAGCTTTTCGTGTGCCTTTTGGCCATCTGCATTTCCTTTTTGAAATGCATTTTCCTTTCCTATCTATACATTTCTTCTGCCCATTTTTTAAGTGGGTTGTTTTTGTGATAATGAGCTGTGTATCCAACTATGTGCCCAACTGTTAACTCAAATAATATCAGGTTTTGAAAATCTGTTACTTTTTTACAACTTAATTTAGTTACCTGTTTACTGTGAGTATGTTGAGTTAATTAGAAGAAAATGGGCATTTTAATAAAGTGTATGGGAAAGGGGTGGGAGAGAAATGGAGTAGGAAATGGCAACCCACTCCAGCATTCTTGCCTGGGAGATCCCATAGACAGAGGAGCCTGGTGGGCTAAAGTCCATGGGGTCACAAAGAGTTGGACATGACAGACAGACTGAATACAATGGAAAAAAGAAAATGAATTTTTTAAGCATGTGTGAATTTGGAAAAGGAGTGGACTTGGTAAGGCAGTTTATTGAGTCAAAAAGGACTTTGAAGACAGAAAGTAAACCCAAGTCTGTGTAGGAAACAGAATACCACACAAAACAAACATCCACTATTTGACATTTTTGCTTGGAATTATGTGGTTGCTCTCACTCTCCGCTGCCTTTTCTACCTCCTGATTCAGTATGTACTCACACATGTAAATTTGTCTTCCTGTGTCCATTTTTCATTTTCTCAGGTGAAGTGCAGTCCAAAGTCTAGCTATAATATGCACTTCAGTGTTCTAAAGAAAATAAATAAATATAAAATCTCACAAGGGTTGTTAAAAGTATAGACCGCATTTTGTATACTACATTTTCAAATTTGGTGTTATATTTCTTCTAGGGCTTCCCTGAAGTAGTGTTTTTCAAATCTGGTTGTTTATTTTGATAGCCAAGGGAGATTTTAAAATGTGCTGATATCCACACATCACTGTATTTTCTAAAGCACTCTTGGTGATTCAAATGCATGGCCATGGCTGAGAGCTACTGCCAAAAATCGACTAAAACAATTGATTCACTTAGTGGATGTTTCATATATAACTGATGTCATCTTGAAAATCAGACAAAGAAATGATTTATTAAAATGGTTTCCATATACAAGCTGAGATAAAACCATTTGCCATGCTTTCTAGAATAAAAGAATAAAATATCAATTTCCAAAACAAATATGTTAGGAAAGACCCTTTGAAAATGCTGTGCATAAAAAAGTCTAGTTTTTAAAATCAAGGATATTCCATTTGTCCTCTTCTCCTTATGTTTCTTTTTTCCCCAAAATAGCATAGAAGGTACAAGGCAGCAGCCTGTTTTTATTTTGACACTTGTGGAATTTTTAAAAAAGAAAACATGACCTTTAAGTGATACTTAATGTTGCAAAGCATTTTTTGGAAAAATGTGATATTTGTATTTGAATAAATTTAAGTTTGAAAATAACTTTTTTTTGAGTGCTTTAAGTTGATTCATTTGATAAATTCAAGTTATGAAAAACAGAAATTGATAAGAAAAATTATTATAATAAGTGAATGCAATACAGAAATACTTTTTGATACTATTTTTTTCCCTTTTTCTTAACACAAATTTTCCAAGGTCTAGGGGTCTATATTCCCTAGAGCTAAGATGACTCAATATTTCAATTTGGCCTGGAAAGCTAAAATTTTTATGTTTTCTATTTTAAGAAATGTACAGGTCAGAGCATCTTACACCAGAAACAAGTACTGTATGTACCTTCTAGTGAGATATTGAACATGACCTCATTTTTTTGCCAGTTTACAATACAATTCATGATTCCTTGTGCTTTCCCACAAATTGTTTAGTTTCTCTTCCAAGACTGATTCAGTCCCAAGGGTTGGATTTCATGTTGCGTGCATGAATCTGGATTCCAGAGAAATTTAGGATTTAAAGATACTTTTTTTCTATTCTTGTATGAATAAGAATTACATGCTTAACTCAGAAGATATTGCTATTTAAGACAAATAGATTCAGTTAATCTGCTAGTTACTATATCAGCAAGCCTGTTTCCCTGACTTTGCATTTCTTTGAAGAGTCTTTACTTTCAATTCTTCCTGATGTGTGGAAGTGAAGGAAAAGGTCTCATTTAATTGATTTTCTGAGACCTCCTCATTTTGGTGAATTAACCAAGCATCTTGAGAAACAGATAAGGAATGACTTTTGGGGAACAGTGTCTCATACAAAGATTAAGGATCTTTGTTTAGCAAAAGAACCTGGTTCTCAATGTGTGCCAAATGAGTTTGAGCTTGGTGGTTTATGATTAGTTTCTACCGATTACTTATTTTAAATGATTGCTTGACTAGTTCTAATTGCTGATCAAAGGACACCTAGGTGAGCAAGGACTAACTAACATATACGCGCGCGCACACACACACACACGTACTACTGACATAAGAATTCATTTATAAAGCAGAAGCAATCTTTATATGTTCAGGTTCCTTAGGTATCTGTGGAGTTGGTATCTCAGACAAGAGTGCAATAAGCTCCGTTTTGAGTTTCTTTCAGTATTGGCAAGTGCTGTCAGACATGCAGCCCCAGACTTAATCTCTATATTGCTTTTAACTCCTTATAGGGCTAAAGAAAATAACTGTGAATAAGCTAACCTCCTGGATCCATGTGTCTTCTCTCGTAGGCAAAGAAGTTCTCAGCATTCACCAGACTTCTAGTTAACTAGTTACGTAAACTTAGAAAATGGCTTTAGGTAACAGACATCAGAACTCTCATTTTCCACAGAATAGAAAAGTAGTAGTACATTTCTACAAACAGAAAAAGCAATGTTAAGCAATGGGGCCTATATACATTATGTGATATTCCTTGGTGAAATTGATAAACAGTTTATTGAAATAATTGCAAATCAATGATTTAAAGACAATTTAAGAAGATTTCTATAACAATCTTGAAATCTATTTTGCCCCCCAAATCAAAAAAGAATTGTGGTGATTAGAATTAAAAATGTTTTTACTAGTTATCAGAATAGAACTTGAGAGGATAAAATAAAAATAAAATGTTGTTTCATACTTATTTACCTATTTTAAATTTAAAAATAGAACACAAAGAGCTGGAGTAACTATAGATAAGTTTTCTTGATGTTTTTATGCGTATATTTAACTACTTTGGAAGTGAAGGAAACGGTCTCATTAAATTGATTTTCTGAGACCTCCTCATTTTGGTGAATTAACCAAGCATCTTGAGAAACAGATAAGGAATGACTTTTGGGGAACAGTGTCTCATACAAAGATTAAGGATCTTTGTTTAGCAAAAGAACCTGGTTCTCAATGTGTGCCAAATGAGTTTGAGCTTGGTGGTTTATGATTAGTTTCTACCGATTACTTATTTTAAATGATTGCTTGACTAGTTCTAATTGCTGATCAAAGGACACCTAGGTGAGCAAGGACTAACTAACATATACGCGCGCGCACACACACACACACGTACTACTGACATAAGAATTCATTTATAAAGCAGAAGCAATCTTTATATGTTCAGGTTCCTTAGGTATCTGTGGAGTTGGTATCTCAGACAAGAGTGCAATAAGCTCCGTTTTGAGTTTCTTTCAGTATTGGCAAGTGCTGTCAGACATGCAGCCCCAGACTTAATCTCTATATTGCTTTTAACTCCTTATAGGGCTAAAGAAAATAACTGTGAATAAGCTAACCTCCTGGATCCATGTGTCTTCTCTCGTAGGCAAAGAAGTTCTCAGCATTCACCAGACTTCTAGTTAACTAGTTACGTAAACTTAGAAAATGGCTTTAGGTAACAGACATCAGAACTCTCATTTTCCACAGAATAGAAAAGTAGTAGTACATTTCTACAAACAGAAAAAGCAATGTTAAGCAATGGGGCCTATATACATTATGTGATATTCCTTGGTGAAATTGATAAACAGTTTATTGAAATAATTGCAAATCAATGATTTAAAGACAATTTAAGAAGATTTCTATAACAATCTTGAAATCTATTTTGCCCCCCAAATCAAAAAAGAATTGTGGTGATTAGAATTAAAAATGTTTTTACTAGTTATCAGAATAGAACTTGAGAGGATAAAATAAAAATAAAATGTTGTTTCATACTTATTTACCTATTTTAAATTTAAAAATAGAACACAAAGAGCTGGAGTAACTATAGATAAGTTTTCTTGATGTTGATGGTAAAACTACTTTGGATGAATAAGTTGATTTTATATTGTTAAGTTGAACAGTTACGTATACTTTATGGTACTGTAATTTCATTTGTGTATATATCCAAGAAAAGCTTTAGTATCTGTGTTCCCGGAGGCATCTAAAATATAGGATCATCAAATAATAATTGTATTCAAGTGGCACACTAGAACCAACCCCGACACAGTTCCAGTGGATAACCATATTAACAGATAATCCACAGAGTTAAATATAAAAGGCGGAGAGAATTCTTTAACACTGAGCTACCTGTGAAGCCCCTAAATAATTATACAGCAGTGAAAATGAAGGGACCACATAAGGGGATATTAGTAACAAATACTGTGTTGAGAAAGAAGTCCCAACTGCCTACTGCCATGTGTCTGCATGCAGGGCTACGTGTCCCCTTCACCCTTGCTCAGGGTCTTGGGCGCCACCTCCTGGTTGTGCCTGGGCTGGCCTAATGACCCCAGGAACTGGTGTGTGTTACTCTCTGAAAACTTCTCTGTAATTCATTTTCCCTCACTTCAGTATTAAGAATTATACCAAATTAAAAATATATGAATGAATATTCTTTAAATAAAAAAAGGAAAAGGAAGACTTTACATCCGTTTCCTATTCAGATTCCTTTGGAATATGCTCAGTTGCAGATCGAATGGATTTCTTTCTGATCATTGATACAGTGTTTACTCTATGAGACAAGCAGACTTAAAATATTTTGACAACAAAGATGATCATTCTGACTTAGAGACATCAGATGAATTGCCAAAATTTAGAGATGGAATCAAAGCCAGAAACAGAAATAAAAATAAAAATTACCTAGTTCCTAGTCCTGCACTTAGGTTTCTAGACCACATTGCCTTTCCAACAGAAAAATCTGCTAATAGTGAGATTTGTGATGAAGAGTGTGACTCCCCTGAATCCACCTACCAGCAAACTCAATAGGAGAGCCCCATAGAAGTTCACACTGCTGAAGCTGTTCGTTTCCACAGAAGTGGAATGCAGTTTCTGAAGATTATGATATCGGGACAGAAGACAATTCCTCTGAGAGTCTCCAAGACCAAGCAGATGAAGAGCCACCCTCTAAATTTTTCAAAATTGTTGTCAAGGGCCAAGTTTTGAATGTGACTTCCAGCAGAAATGGCCTGTACTTAGAGCTAATAGCAGTGACCTCTGTAAACATGAACTTTGTGAGTTCTACAGCAAATATTTTTCTGATTGAAAGCAGCATATGATTTTGAAACATAAGTGTATAGATTCAAATGTATATCAAGTATGCAGAGAAAGTTTCTCTACCAACATGCTTCTGATCTAACATTCCAAACTGTGTGAAGAGGATGCCTACACTTGTAAATGTTGAATTTTAAGACAGTAATTTTTGAGAACCTCAGCCAGCACATTGTTTACCCGCATTTTAGTGGCCACTTTTACTGGTGTGAACAGTGTGACATGTAGTTCTCAAGTAGTATCTCTACCTATATTTCCAGGAGGACAACTGTGATCAACAATACTTGTGCCAATTCTGGAACATAAAACAAAAGATTCAGAAGAATTTCATAGCCATGTGGTAAATGAGCATGCTTGTAAATTAATAGAGCTAAGTGATAAGTATAACAGTGGAGAATATGGACAGTACAACCTCTTAACAGAAATCAAAATTGGCAAATGTTAAAAACTTCTCTGTTTGCCAAGTATGTGGGTTTCAGAGTCAATCGACTTCACACAAATGTTGTCATGTTGCTATTGAATATACTAAAAATTTTTCTTATATTTGTGATGGCTGTGGGAAAGTTTTCTCAAGTATGCTAGAATATTGCAAACATTTAAATACACATTTATTTGAAGGGATTTATTTATGTCATTACTGCGAATATTCAACAAGACAGACTGAAGATCTTAAAATTCATGTAGATTTCAAGCATTTCCCTGATTTGTCTCATAAATGTATAGACTGTTTGATGAGGTTTGGAAATTAAAGGCAATTAATAAGTCACCTTCCAACCCATGAGACAACTTGATTGTTCTCTTTAACTTTCAAAATGTTGATGTGAAACGAGCTCAGCTTTTTTGGAGATGTTCAAGTGGATGATTTTAAACACAACTTGTGAGAATTGTCTTTAAAAATGTTTTTTAACAAGATTCTTTTAATTGCCAATTTTTTTGGCATTGCTACTTTTTTCAGTTTATAATTGTATCCTAAATGTGGTATTTTCAATGCATTCATAGTTTTAACCATGTTTAGTGACTCTCATTGTGTCTCATGCATGTGCTATATATTTATATAAAGTGATATATATATATATGTTACATATATTTATATAAAGGGGTATATTATATATATATATATATGCATATATATACATATATCTAGAGAGAGGATTTTGGATGTCAGATACTGTGCTACAAGGGCATATGCATATTAACTTACATGCATTATAGCAACTCTCCTCTCCTGTGTTACTGGCGGAGGAAACATGGCATGGGAAGTTCACATAACTAGGAAGTGGGAGAGTTTGTGAATTTCACCTATATATCATCATAGGACAACAGCTGGTGGAGTGTGTTATGGAGAAATTGAAAACTTAGGAAAATTTTGAAAAATGCCATATGTGACAGCAACTTGATCAAAATTGGTCAAATAAAACAAAAGATTCAGAAGAATTTCATAGCCATGTGGTAAATGAGCATGCTTGTAAATTAATAGAGCTAAGTGATAAGTATAACAGTGGAGAATATGGACAGTACAACCTCTTAACAGAAATCAAAATTGGCAAATGTTAAAACTTCTCTGTTTGCCAAGTATGTGGGTTTCAGAGTCAATCGACTTCACACAAATGTTGTCATGTTGCTATTGAATATACTAAAAATTTTTCTTATATTTGTGATGGCTGTGGGAAAGTTTTCTCAAGTATGCTAGAATATTGCAAACATTTAAATACACATTTATTTGAAGGGATTTATTTATGTCATTACTGCGAATATTCAACAAGACAGACTGAAGATCTTAAAATTCATGTAGATTTCAAGCATTTCCCTGATTTGTCTCATAAATGTATAGACTGTTTGATGAGGTTTGGAAATTAAAGGCAATTAATAAGTCACCTTCCAACCCATGAGACAACTTGATTGTTCTCTTTAACTTTCAAAATGTTGATGTGAAACGAGCTCAGCTTTTTTGGAGATGTTCAAGTGGATGATTTTAAACACAACTTGTGAGAATTGTCTTTAAAAATGTTTTTTAACAAGATTCTTTTAATTGCCAATTTTTTTGGCATTGCTACTTTTCAGTTTATAATTGTATCCTAAATGTGGTATTTTCAATGCATTCATAGTTTTAACCATGTTTAGTGACTCTCATTGTGTCTCATGCATGTGCTATATATTTATATAAAGTGATATATATATATATGTTACATATATTTATATAAAGGGGTATATTATATATATATATATATATGCATATATATACATATATCTAGAGAGAGGATTTTGGATGTCAGATACTGTGCTACAAGGGCATATGCATATTAACTTACATGCATTATAGCAACTCTCCCTCTCCTGTGTTACTGGCGGAGGAAACATGGCATGGGAAGTTCACATAACTAGGAAGTGGGAGAGTTTGTGAATTTCACCTATATATCATCATAGGACAACAGCTGGTGGAGTGTGTTATGGAGAAATTGAAAACTTAGAAAGCCAAAATAAATTTGAAGGAAAGAATACTAATATCTAGTAAATTGTGCCAATCTTTCATAAAGAGTAAAGTGAAGGACTGTTAAGAATCCAAAATCTTTATCATACCCTCCAAAATGATTAGAAGAGTAATAGAAGAAAAGATATAAGAGCATATCCCTTAACTTTGTATCACCATTGCTATCATAAGAGATGAATATATATTCTGTGCTTCAAAAACCCCAAAACCAGGAGTGACTAGACTTTTGGAAAGGATGTGAAGGTGAGCTTCTCTCCTTCACAGCTCGGGTAAATGAGAGCACTATGTGTGCACAAGCCTGGTTAGTTGTGTCTGACTCTTTGCGACCCCATGGATTATATAGTTCACCAGGCCCCTCTGTCCATGATATTTTTCCAGAGAAGAATACTGACATGGTTTGCCATTTTCTCCTACAGGATATCTTTCTGACACAGGGACTGAACCCAAGTCTTCTATGCCTCCTGCATTAGCAGGTGAATTATTTCCTGCTATACCAGTTAGGAAGCTGAGAGAGCACTGCAATCAGTTTAATGAATCTGATCTTGCAGCTTTTATAAAGGCTTTATTAAGGGAAACACTAACCTGCCCCCCAGTGGGAGATTATCACATCCTGATGGATCATGGACTTACTGGTTAAACCCAGTGCATTAAAAGAGGAAAATCTTGGAGACAGAAAGAAACTTCTTCATTTCTGTTTCTCCAGGTTTTCATGTGGAGAGATTCCTCTGACCAGTATTCCTGATCTCTCTCCTTGCTCCTTATTTACTCCTCTCCCTGAAGGATAACCCCCTAGGCTCTAGTTCCACTCATGTCAGGAAGCTGAAAGTATGGTTACACTCAATAAAGCAGTCCCTAACTTTATTGTACCTAAAGCAGCATAGTTGAAAATTTTAATAACATAGAATATTTTAGCTTTTAGTTTAATACTTTAATATCAGATTTTGAGCAACATGATATTTACCACTTCTGGGTATACACACAGCAGAACTGAAAGCAAGGACATAGTGGAATGAATAGATAGTTTCACCACCATGCTCATAGCAGTATTATTCACATTAAAAAGTGGGATCAACCAGAGTATCCTTGAATGGATAAATGGGTAAATAAAATGTGGTGTCTAGACACAAAATAGAATATGATTCAGCCTTACAAACGCAGGGATTTTTTTTTAACATATGTTAAAACATGGATGAATCTTCAAGACAATGTGCTAAGTAAAATAAGCAGAATATAGATCCAAACTTTATATGAGTCCATTCATATGATGTCCTTAGACTAGGAAGAAGACCAAGGTTCAGTTCCTGAGTTAGGAAGATCCCCTGGAGAAGGAGATGGCAACCCATTCCAATATGCTTGCCTGGAGAATCTGATGAGCTGAGGAACCTGGCAGGCTACAGTTTATGGGGACGTAAGAGTTGGACAGAATTTAGTGACTAACTCACCACCACCTCAGGCTTGGCAAACAACGGATGCAAAGTAAATGGTGGTTTCCAGGAGCTAAGGCAAAGTGAATAATAAAGAGTTATTATTAATGGATATATAGTTTCAGTTTGGAAAGATGAAAAAAATTAGTCAAGAGGTTAATGTTGGATGAAAAGCGTCATCATGAAAGGCTAACTGCTCCTGCATTAGCAGGTGAATTATTTCCTGCTATACCAGTTAGGAAGCTGAGAGAGCACTGCAATCAGTTTAATGAATCTGATCTTGCAGCTTTTATAAAGGCTTTATTAAGGGAAACACTAACCTGCCCCCCAGTGGGAGATTATCACATCCTGATGGATCATGGACTTACTGGTTAAACCCAGTGCATTAAAAGAGGAAAATCTTGGAGACAGAAAGAAACTTCTTCATTTCTGTTTCTCCAGGTTTTCATGTGGAGAGATTCCTCTGACCAGTATTCCTGATCTCTCTCCTTGCTCCTTATTTACTCCTCTCCCTGAAGGATAACCCCCTAGGCTCTAGTTCCACTCATGTCAGGAAGCTGAAAGTATGGTTACACTCAATAAAGCAGTCCCTAACTTTATTGTACCTAAAGCAGCATAGTTGAAAATTTTAATAACATAGAATATTTTAGCTTTTAGTTTAATACTTTAATATCAGATTTTGAGCAACATGATATTTACCACTTCTGGGTATACACACAGCAGAACTGAAAGCAAGGACATAGTGGAATGAATAGATAGTTTCACCACCATGCTCATAGCAGTATTATTCACATTAAAAAGTGGGATCAACCAGAGTATCCTTGAATGGATAAATGGGTAAATAAAATGTGGTGTCTAGACACAAAATAGAATATGATTCAGCCTTACAAACGCAGGGATTTTTTTTTAACATATGTTAAAACATGGATGAATCTTCAAGACAATGTGCTAAGTAAAATAAGCAGAATATAGATCCAAACTTTATATGAGTCCATTCATATGATGTCCTTAGACTAGGAAGAAGACCAAGGTTCAGTTCCTGAGTTAGGAAGATCCCCTGGAGAAGGAGATGGCAACCCATTCCAATATGCTTGCCTGGAGAATCTGATGAGCTGAGGAACCTGGCAGGCTACAGTTTATGGGGACGTAAGAGTTGGACAGAATTTAGTGACTAACTCACCACCACCTCAGGCTTGGCAAACAACGGATGCAAAGTAAATGGTGGTTTCCAGGAGCTAAGGCAAAGTGAATAATAAAGAGTTATTATTAATGGATATATAGTTTCAGTTTGGAAAGATGAAAAAAATTAGTCAAGAGGTTAATGTTGATGATGGTATCATGAAAGGCAAATGTACTTAATACTACTGAACTGTACACTTAACATGACTAAAATGGCAAATTTTATGTTATGTACATTTTGCCCCCAAACTTAGTTAACTAATTAATAATCTTACTGGATAATGCAATAAATGGACTTACCAGCACATTAATATAATGTGAAGACTCTGAAATCATCGATGTGTAGCTTCTGTTGCAAACCCTGTAAGTTCACCTTGTGTAGTAGTTTCCTTCTCAGAGATTTCACCGAAAATAAAAGCCTTTCAAAAAATATTTTGTGAGGCCATGACTGCAAGGTCTTTTTTTTAAACCACAGTTAGTTGAAAAGAAAACCAGAAAGCAGCACTATCATCTATCTTGTTTATTTCTAAAAGTAAATAATCAGCATATTTGAATATTTTCTCAAAGTTAATTTTTATAGCATTTTCCAGTAAAAGTTAAGATGATTTATACCTATATATGAAAGCAATAAATAAACTCTTTGGAATTTTTCTCACGGTTTGCCCCTCATACAAATTTTACTTCAAAACACACAGATAGTTCTCTAACCAGAACTGGGTTTCAGCCATTCAATACAACCAGACATGAAGTAGAATTTTTCAAAACTAATACACAGGTTGGAAGTCTACTAAAGCAGGAGCCCCCAGACTCTGTGATCCAATGCCTGATAATCTGAAGTAGAGCTGATGTTATAATAATAGAAATAAAATGCACAATAAATGTAATGCACTTCAGTCATCCTGAAGCCATCCTCAGCAGAATATCCAAACTTTATATGAGTCCATTCATATGATGTCCTTAGACTAGGAAGAAGACCAAGGTTCAGTTCCTGAGTTAGGAAGATCCCCTGGAGAAGGAGATGGCAACCCATTCCAATATGCTTGCCTGGAGAATCTGATGAGCTGAGGAACCTGGCAGGCTACAGTTTATGGGGACGTAAGAGTTGGACAGAATTTAGTGACTAACTCACCACCACCTCAGGCTTGGCAAACAACGGATGCAAAGTAAATGGTGGTTTCCAGGAGCTAAGGCAAAGTGAATAATAAAGAGTTATTATTAATGGATATATAGTTTCAGTTTGGAAAGATGAAAAAAATTAGTCAAGAGGTTAATGTTGATGATGGTATCATGAAAGGCAAATGTACTTAATACTACTGAACTGTACACTTAACATGACTAAAATGGCAAATTTTATGTTATGTACATTTTGCCCCCAAACTTAGTTAACTAATTAATAATCTTACTGGATAATGCAATAAATGGACTTACCAGCACATTAATATAATGTGAAGACTCTGAAATCATCGATGTGTAGCTTCTGTTGCAAACCCTGTAAGTTCACCTTGTGTAGTAGTTTCCTTCTCAGAGATTTCACCGAAAATAAAAGCCTTTCAAAAAATATTTTGTGAGGCCATGACTGCAAGGTCTTTTTTTTAAACCACAGTTAGTTGAAAAGAAAACCAGAAAGCAGCACTATCATCTATCTTGTTTATTTCTAAAAGTAAATAATCAGCATATTTGAATATTTTCTCAAAGTTAATTTTTATAGCATTTTCCAGTAAAAGTTAAGATGATTTATACCTATATATGAAAGCAATAAATAAACTCTTTGGAATTTTTCTCACGGTTTGCCCCTCATACAAATTTTACTTCAAAACACACAGATAGTTCTCTAACCAGAACTGGGTTTCAGCCATTCAATACAACCAGACATGAAGTAGAATTTTTCAAAACTAATACACAGGTTGGAAGTCTACTAAAGCAGGAGCCCCCAGACTCTGTGATCCAATGCCTGATAATCTGAAGTAGAGCTGATGTTATAATAATAGAAATAAAATGCACAATAAATGTAATGCACTTCAGTCATCCTGAAGCCATCCCCTCACCATCTGTCTGTGGAAAAATTGTCTTCCACAAAACCAATTCCTGGTCCCAGAAAAGTTTGAGAGTGCTATAGTAAAGGATTAATTTGATGTGAAAAAAATTATGACTTATCCACTCAATTATAAATAAGAGTAGTAAATGATATTTAGTTTTGATTTTTCTACCTCATGAAAGTTTAGAATTAAAAAAGGGAGATGTTTGACTGTATAATAAATGTAACATACTCAAAAACTTCATTATAGTCTTATGATAAGCACCACTTTTGTGTTTATATATATTAACATTTATGTGTGAGGTTATGCTATGTGTATATGTGTCTCTCCAAAATTTAATACAAAGTTATCTTTAACTCTGTCTAATAGCAAGAAAGAGACTTGCTATTTTTACCTGACACTATTTATCTGTCTGAATAAAATGCTGAATTCAGATAGAAGCTGAGGAGATCAGTCTTTTTAAAAATGGAAAGTAATCCTTCCTTCCTCCAAATAAAATTGAATTATAACATTCTTCTTATCTTTCTAGGTGTACATGTTGCTTAAAGAGTGGAATTTAAGTTTAAAAAGTAGGGAGAAGTTTATATATAGAAAATGACATTTTCAATGTAATAGTCATCATTATTGTAATGCTTGTAAAGTCCAATCAATGACAAATGTCAAAATCATAAGTGAATATATTGCGTGCCATGTGAGGCCTAAGATACATGGAGAGAAATATACTTTGAAGAGGTTAAAAAGAGAAAAGAAAAATTGCGATGGCTCTTTTCTAGGGAGCATTCTCTAAAGATAAATGACAAAGGTGTGCATTAAAGGACCAAATTTAAGAAGGGTAGAATAAAGTAAGATACTGTAATTTGTTTTCAACTTTTCTGATTAAGATTAATAATGCCATTTAAAATTACAATAAGACTGTATATAAGGAGTTGTGGCAGTGGGTGTGCTTGAATTAGAGGAAAGAAAAACAAAATGAAATTGAATGTTAAGCAAAGGCAATCAAAGTGTCTGAGAGTTTACACATGTCAAGAACTTTAAATATAGTATTGTGTTTAATATTCACTTTGTATTCCATTACAGGTATTGTAAGCCCACTTTTCAAATGAGCAATAGTGGCACAAAATAGAAAGAGGTTAAGTAATTTGCAAAAGCTTTATAACTTATAGTAATAATACAACTAACACTAAGTCCTTGCTTATTCACCAACCCTCTGAAGGTTCCCCTCCTGGATAAATGAAGTAAAGAATATTGTAGACTATGTATTTGATGCTTTTTTTTTTTTTCCTATTTTCCTCTGACACTGAATTCACTTGGGAAAAGATGCAGAGAAAAAAATGAGTAACATAAACTAAGAGATTATAGAATACCAGCCAAAGATCTCTGGGCTTGTTGAATTTTTAGTCTTGGCTGAATTGTGGCTGAGTAAGCAAGAGGGCATAGGAGTTCAGTTGGGGTTAAAAGGGACCATCTGGGGCACCGTCAGGGAGCTTACAGGCTCAGTTCCTCTGAGAACATGTGCAACTAAGAACTTGGATTTGTAGAGTTAATGGACAGACAGAACTTTAAGTAATGTGTTGGAAGAAGTACAGTAGGTCCCTTTTGGGATAGTAAAGTTACAAGGAGCAGGAGAGCCTGTATCAGGTAATCCTTCCTTCCTCCAAATAAAATTGAATTATAACATTCTTCTTATCTTTCTAGGTGTACATGTTGCTTAAAGAGTGGAATTTAAGTTTAAAAAGTAGGGAGAAGTTTATATATAGAAAATGACATTTTCAATGTAATAGTCATCATTATTGTAATGCTTGTAAAGTCCAATCAATGACAAATGTCAAAATCATAAGTGAATATATTGCGTGCCATGTGAGGCCTAAGATACATGGAGAGAAATATACTTTGAAGAGGTTAAAAAGAGAAAAGAAAAATTGCGATGGCTCTTTTCTAGGGAGCATTCTCTAAAGATAAATGACAAAGGTGTGCATTAAAGGACCAAATTTAAGAAGGGTAGAATAAAGTAAGATACTGTAATTTGTTTTCAACTTTTCTGATTAAGATTAATAATGCCATTTAAAATTACAATAAGACTGTATATAAGGAGTTGTGGCAGTGGGTGTGCTTGAATTAGAGGAAAGAAAAACAAAATGAAATTGAATGTTAAGCAAAGGCAATCAAAGTGTCTGAGAGTTTACACATGTCAAGAACTTTAAATATAGTATTGTGTTTAATATTCACTTTGTATTCCATTACAGGTATTGTAAGCCCACTTTTCAAATGAGCAATAGTGGCACAAAATAGAAAGAGGTTAAGTAATTTGCAAAAGCTTTATAACTTATAGTAATAATACAACTAACACTAAGTCCTTGCTTATTCACCAACCCTCTGAAGGTTCCCCTCCTGGATAAATGAAGTAAAGAATATTGTAGACTATGTATTTGATGCTTTTTTTTTTTTTCCTATTTTCCTCTGACACTGAATTCACTTGGGAAAAGATGCAGAGAAAAAAATGAGTAACATAAACTAAGAGATTATAGAATACCAGCCAAAGATCTCTGGGCTTGTTGAATTTTTAGTCTTGGCTGAATTGTGGCTGAGTAAGCAAGAGGGCATAGGAGTTCAGTTGGGGTTAAAAGGGACCATCTGGGGCACCGTCAGGGAGCTTACAGGCTCAGTTCCTCTGAGAACATGTGCAACTAAGAACTTGGATTTGTAGAGTTAATGGACAGACAGAACTTTAAGTAATGTGTTGGAAGAAGTACAGTAGGTCCCTTTTGGGATAGTAAAGTTACAGAAAGTGAAGGCAGTGTTCCAGAGCCTGTCATCTGTAGGTCACATTGACCTTCCTGCTTAGGGCCCTTGTGAAGGCCATGCGCTGTGAACATATACTGAGCATTCTGCCGGAACAGGGTTTGAAGAAAAGGAGCTCTTCCAGACTTTTCCTGAGTCATTAGAGACTGAATGATTGTGAATATGATGAGAGAAATAATGTTACTAGGTCAGACATTTTAAACTTGTAAGAATCTGAACAAATAGGGGAGACTCAAGTTCACGGCTTAGGATGTAAGATGAAGCACATACAGAGATGCAGGGCCCAGATGCCCCTTTAAGGAAAGACTTGCTGCCAGGTCTAGGAAGTCAAACTCCAGTGGTTAGTTCCTTTAGGACCTTGTCTCCACCTCAGAGATTTACCTTTTCAAGGGCTGCGTCATTCTGAGGAGCCTGCATTCAGGGCTTTTCAGGTACAGGGTCTAAAGGATTGGCAATTTCAGCTCAATATGAGCTATCCAAGCAGCATCTTTCTCCCAGAACTCCCCACGGGATTTGTTCAGGCTTCCCAGGCCTCTGAATGCAATTCAACTCTTTCCACTGCCAAATCCTGAGTCTTCCTTTCCACAAAGGTGGATTCTTGTTAAATATTTGACACTCCAGGTTTCACCTCAAAATCTGCCCCTGGAAGATCCAGCATATGCTGATGGTTCTCACCTTCATTAACATCCCAGGTGGTGCTAGTGGTGAAGAACCCACCTACCAATGCAGGAGATTCAAGAGACACAGTCCAATTCCTGGGTCATTAAGATACTCTAGAGGAAGGAATAGGAACTCACTCCAGGATTCCTGTCTGGAGAATCCCATGGACAGAGGAGCCCAGTGGGCTATAGTCAATAGGGTCACAGAGAGTTGGACGTGACTGAAGTGACTTAGCATGTACTCACCCTCAGGGGAGATGGGGCTGGAAACGGTGGGGCCAGGACAAGAGCCAGGTGTGAGGAAGGGCTTAGTTACAGTCACTGCCTATTGTGTGCTGGTGCAGATCCCACGTTGACAAAGCCAAACCCCAAGGGTTGGCTTTGTTCCATTTAAGTGTATGCTCTATGAGCTTCCAGCACCAGGATTCTCACCCAAAAGAGGAGTGAAGCAAGTGAGTCTTGTGTAGGGTCTCAGCTCATTGACCTTCCTGCTTAGGGCCCTTGTGAAGGGCATGCGCTGTGAACATATACTGAGCATTCTGCCGGAACAGGGTTTGAAGAAAAGGAGCTCTTCCAGACTTTTCCTGAGTCATTAGAGACTGAATGATTGTGAATATGATGAGAGAAATAATGTTACTAGGTCAGACATTTTAAACTTGTAAGAATCTGAACAAATAGGGGAGACTCAAGTTCACGGCTTAGGATGTAAGATGAAGCACATACAGAGATGCAGGGCCCAGATGCCCCTTTAAGGAAAGACTTGCTGCCAGGTCTAGGAAGTCAAACTCCAGTGGTTAGTTCCTTTAGGACCTTGTCTCCACCTCAGAGATTTACCTTTTCAAGGGCTGCGTCATTCTGAGGAGCCTGCATTCAGGGCTTTTCAGGTACAGGGTCTAAAGGATTGGCAATTTCAGCTCAATATGAGCTATCCAAGCAGCATCTTTCTCCCAGAACTCCCCACGGGATTTGTTCAGGCTTCCCAGGCCTCTGAATGCAATTCAACTCTTTCCACTGCCAAATCCTGAGTCTTCCTTTCCACAAAGGTGGATTCTTGTTAAATATTTGACACTCCAGGTTTCACCTCAAAATCTGCCCCTGGAAGATCCAGCATATGCTGATGGTTCTCACCTTCATTAACATCCCAGGTGGTGCTAGTGGTGAAGAACCCACCTACCAATGCAGGAGATTCAAGAGACACAGTCCAATTCCTGGGTCATTAAGATACTCTAGAGGAAGGAATAGGAACTCACTCCAGGATTCCTGTCTGGAGAATCCCATGGACAGAGGAGCCCAGTGGGCTATAGTCAATAGGGTCACAGAGAGTTGGACGTGACTGAAGTGACTTAGCATGTACTCACCCTCAGGGGAGATGGGGCTGGAAACGGTGGGGCCAGGACAAGAGCCAGGTGTGAGGAAGGGCTTAGTTACAGTCACTGCCTATTGTGTGCTGGTGCAGATCCCACGTTGACAAAGCCAAACCCCAAGGGTTGGCTTTGTTCCATTTAAGTGTATGCTCTATGAGCTTCCAGCACCAGGATTCTCACCCAAAAGAGGAGTAACACTGAAGCAAGTGAGTCTTGTGTAGGGTCTCAGCTCATGGTGTGGCACAAGTTGTCATGAGCTGGCCACAGACAGTGATCCAAACCATCTCCGATATGCCATCTGTGGTGGCCCCAGCTATCACAGCCCCTTTTGCCTCCAAGTCTCCTTGTATCTCAAGGCCAACGGATGACTACTCCTACCATATACTGGCCTTGTCTTGTGTAGCTCCACTGGAGGGCAGACAAGGCACATATGGGCTCTTGAAGGTTATCAGGACTTGGAGCATGATGGTCCAGAAGTAACCACTTTTTTAAAAAAATTTTTAATTGGAGGATAGTTACTGTGGTGTCTTAGTTTCTGCTGTAATCAATGTGGATGAGCTATTAGTGTACATATATCCTCTCCTTCTTGAGCCTCCCTCCAACCCTCTCATCCTGAAAGAGGTTAATAAGCAGATTTTATGAGGCCAGTGGGTACCAAGGAGGAGCGGGGGAGGAATAAAGGAAAAAGAAAGGCAAACATTTTCTAGCCTAAAATGTTTGTTATGATAAGGATCAATGCTTAAACTGAAACTAAGTTTATTGTCTTATATTAATGCTGTGGGCCTAGAAAGGCCTTCACATTAGAATGTCCCACCTAGCTCTGAAGGGAGACTACCCTCCAGAGAAATATTATGTTAACACTGTGGGTCAAGCAAGCCTTTACATTGAAATGTCTCACCTAGCCCTGAAGCCTGGAGACTACTTTCTAGGTAATCTCTTAATGTTGTGGGTGTAGGCCTACAGGGCTTTTACCACCTTGAGAAATTCTTTTGATCTATTGTTTTAAAAACCTACTAGAAAATACAAATTGTCTTGCTTAAACTGGTGAAGGGGGTTCTTTTCTGTCCCTCTTCCAGTCTGTGCTGGAAGCTCTCTCTGTCTCTATCCTTTTGACTTAATAAGCTTTTATTTCATGAAGCTCTGAATGACCAAAGCCAAGTCTCTTTGATTCCATTGTGAATTCTTCTCCATTGGAGATCAAGAACCCGACACCTTTCAAGGTAATCTATCCACCCGTCATTTATCAATACCACCTTTCTAGAGCATCACAGAGCACAAAGTTGAGCTCCTTGTGCTATACAGAAGCTTCCCACTAGCTATGTTATGCATGGTAGTGTGCATGTGTCAAGGCTACTCTCAGCTCATCCCACCCTCTCTTTCTGTTGCTGTGTCCACAAGCCCTTTCTCTTAGTCTACATCTCTATTCTTGTCCTGCAAATAAGTTCATCAGTAATATTTTTTCTGATTCAATGTTTATGCAATTAATAGGATAAATGACTCTTCAGAAGCACTTTTATCTTATGGAATTATTCATTTAAATTAAATTATTAATCACAGCAATATGGCAATGGAAAGTGTTGATTAATCCTAATAGTCACTTTAATGTAACCTCATTGAGGAGCTTTGATGGCAAATGGCAAATAGACATTTTATATGCAACACCTACATTGGAAATATATTGATGTAGATACTTACCTCTACACAATAAATAGTCTCATTTACTATTATATTTTTAATAGAGTCCCATAGCTTTGTTTTTATGCAATGAGCTCTGAGTTTATAGCTGTGATGGTTCTTGCCTAATAAAATAAGGCTTCAGAGAGGAGATATTTTTTCCATAGTAATAAGTAAAACGTTTGTAAAATAATGAAAAACTTGCCTGAATATTTTTCTTCAAGTACATATAGAACATTCATTTATACTTTAACTTAGATCACTTAGTAGCTGTTATCTCCATAAATAGATGAGAAAACTGAAGGCTTATTTACTCAAAGTATTCTTGAAATAACTTGCAGAAAGATTATTCTATAAAGTGAGTGAAATATTTGGAATAGCCTTGTTGAAAATAATGACACCGAATTTACACTTTAGGTTCATGGACTCCACTCTTCTGATGTTCTTTCTCACATTCAACACTCTCTGCCCTTTATCTCTGAATGGCAAATGTCCTTATATTGTGCCATTTGTTGACATCAACTCTCCTAAACTTCCTTTAATCTCTGTAACATTAGCTAAATTACATTAGCTAGGGTTAAATTAAAATTATATTCATCTAACCCACATTGATTGTTTTCTAGAAATGATTAAATCATTTTCAAATATTGTATATATTTTAAATTTCCTCTAAATTGCATATTTAAGGCATTTCATGTGCATATGTCTATATGCATGCTCAATTGTTTCCTATTCTTTGCAACCCCATGGACTAGAGCCCACCAGGCTCTTCAGTCTGTGGAATTTTCTAGTCAAGAATATTGGAATGGGTTGCCACTACTACTCAAGGAATCTTCCCAACCCAGGAATTGAACCTGCATTTCATGTGTCTCCTCATTGGCAAGTGATATCTTTACCACTATGCCGCCTACAAAGTCCAAGACATTCTATAACAAAATGAAAATATATTACTTCAAAAAATTGTAAATAAAATCTACCCATTTACACAATTTACTAGGCATAAAAATATTTAGAAATACATTTTCAAAGTAAAAGAACTGATCACTTGGGTGTATAAGTGAACAGCCTTAAAAGATGAAGTAATTTACCAAGAAGAACATAAGATTGATTATGAAACATTTTGGATTCTTTTCCTAGCTCTGCTGTTGCTTGACTTTGGCAAGATCTAAAATACAGTCAACTTTTCACTTGCTTTATGCATATGAACTAAATTAAATGGTTCCCCTCCCACCCATATGGTGGACTTTCTGCACAGATGCAGTTAGTATTACATGCTGTGCAGAATCCCAGCTGTAAACTGAAAACAGTGTTTTCATTTATTTTCTATTATTTTTACTTTTTTTTTTTTTTTAATAAGCTTAAGAAGCAAATAAAAAACAGAACCAGTGTATTGGCGAGTTCCACCATGAAGTGATGAAAGATAGAAAAGGCTGAAAACAAACAGAAAAAATACAGATAAATTTAAATGAAAAGAATGATGAAAATGGTGGAACTCATAATACTTGAAAACGTCTTAAAATGTAGGTTCTCCAAAAAATATCCTCCAAAAGAAATATTCAGAAGCCCCAAATGTCCTCCAAAGTTCTATTGAAGATGATGTGTTCTTAAGGAAAATCCTGTGCTGTTTCCTTTCCAAGAGTATAAAAATCTGTAGCACAAAAAGGGAAATTGTAATACTTCAAATGTATATCAATTAGTATTTGATGAAACCCAGGGATAATTCTCAGCTTTAATATTAATTTTTGAAAAAGATAGGTTTAAAACAAAAGTAACTCTTTACTATGACTTAAGTCTTCAGGTGCTTTTGTGAAGAGTTACTGTTTAGAATTTTCTTTCGTTCCAGATTCTTATATGTTTCCTATTCTTTGCAACCCCATGGACTAGAGCCCACCAGGCTCTTCAGTCTGTGGAATTTTCTAGTCAAGAATATTGGAATGGGTTGCCACTACTACTCAAGGAATCTTCCCAACCCAGGAATTGAACCTGCATTTCATGTGTCTCCTCATTGGCAAGTGATATCTTTACCACTATGCCGCCTACAAAGTCCAAGACATTCTATAACAAAATGAAAATATATTACTTCAAAAAATTGTAAATAAAATCTACCCATTTACACAATTTACTAGGCATAAAAATATTTAGAAATACATTTTCAAAGTAAAAGAACTGATCACTTGGGTGTATAAGTGAACAGCCTTAAAAGATGAAGTAATTTACCAAGAAGAACATAAGATTGATTATGAAACATTTTGGATTCTTTTCCTAGCTCTGCTGTTGCTTGACTTTGGCAAGATCTAAAATACAGTCAACTTTTCACTTGCTTTATGCATATGAACTAAATTAAATGGTTCCCCTCCCACCCATATGGTGGACTTTCTGCACAGATGCAGTTAGTATTACATGCTGTGCAGAATCCCAGCTGTAAACTGAAAACAGTGTTTTCATTTATTTTCTATTATTTTTACTTTTTTTTTTTTTTTTAAATAAGCTTAAGAAGCAAATAAAAAACAGAACCAGTGTATTGGCGAGTTCCACCATGAAGTGATGAAAGATAGAAAAGGCTGAAAACAAACAGAAAAAATACAGATAAATTTAAATGAAAAGAATGATGAAAATGGTGGAACTCATAATACTTGAAAACGTCTTAAAATGTAGGTTCTCCAAAAAATATCCTCCAAAAGAAATATTCAGAAGCCCCAAATGTCCTCCAAAGTTCTATTGAAGATGATGTGTTCTTAAGGAAAATCCTGTGCTGTTTCCTTTCCAAGAGTATAAAAATCTGTAGCACAAAAAGGGAAATTGTAATACTTCAAATGTATATCAATTAGTATTTGATGAAACCCAGGGATAATTCTCAGCTTTAATATTAATTTTTGAAAAAGATAGGTTTAAAACAAAAGTAACTCTTTACTATGACTTAAGTCTTCAGGTGCTTTTGTGAAGAGTTACTGTTTAGAATTTTCTTTCGTTCCAGATTCTTATATGTTTCTCAGTGGAAAATTTTACAGAGCCCTTAGCCTAAAAGACAATCAAAAAGTCTGTATCCAGCATAGGTAGCGTATATACAAAACAGACAAAGACGGTGAGATGTGCCTGAAGAGAGATGTGAATTTTAGAAAATTTTACAAAAACTGCATTATTCTGGATTGTTTTTTAGATAGTCTTTTCTGTAGCTAGAATGTCAGTTCTATCACAGACATAGCCTATCTCTAGCTCTGTCTCTCTCTTTATGTTTATAACTCTGTCCTTTCTGTCTCTCTCTCTTAGTTGAAGTCTCTTAAGAAGTCTTTCTTACATAATGGCAAAGTATCTGCTCTGTAGTCCTTTATCTTCCTCAAGGTATTCCAACAGCATATAATAATAAAAATTTGATGAATTGAATATATTTCATTTGAAAATACATTTTTTAAGACTTCATATTTCTCCCAGGTTTGGCCTAGTAACTTTACCATAATACCACATAATAAGGATTAGACAAAATTAACAAAAAAATATTTTACTTTCCTGTTTGTTCTCTTGACTCTCCTAGGTAATTCATTGTACCTAAAATGAATATTTGATATCATGTGATTGTATATTACCAGTTCCTTCCTAGAGAAATCTTAGCTGTCTTCAAATTGCCTACAGAATTTTATACACACTTCCAAATGTTTAGTATCCATATATCAATAATAAACAAGCATTGAAAGTATGTAAGGGCTTCCCATGTGGCTCAGGAGTGAAAAATCCACTTGCCAGTGCAAGAGGCCTGAGTTCTATCCCTGGGTGAAGAAGATCCCCTGAAGAAGGAAATTGCCCCAAATGTCCTCCAAAGTTCTATTGAAGATGATGTGTTCTTAAGGAAAATCCTGTGCTGTTTCCTTTCCAAGAGTATAAAAATCTGTAGCACAAAAAGGGAAATTGTAATACTTCAAATGTATATCAATTAGTATTTGATGAAACCCAGGGATAATTCTCAGCTTTAATATTAATTTTTGAAAAAGATAGGTTTAAAACAAAAGTAACTCTTTACTATGACTTAAGTCTTCAGGTGCTTTTGTGAAGAGTTACTGTTTAGAATTTTCTTTCGTTCCAGATTCTTATATGTTTCTCAGTGGAAAATTTTACAGAGCCCTTAGCCTAAAAGACAATCAAAAAGTCTGTATCCAGCATAGGTAGCGTATATACAAAACAGACAAAGACGGTGAGATGTGCCTGAAGAGAGATGTGAATTTTAGAAAATTTTACAAAACTGCATTATTCTGGATTGTTTTTTAGATAGTCTTTTCTGTAGCTAGAATGTCAGTTCTATCACAGACATAGCCTATCTCTAGCTCTGTCTCTCTCTTTATGTTTATAACTCTGTCCTTTCTGTCTCTCTCTCTTAGTTGAAGTCTCTTAAGAAGTCTTTCTTACATAATGGCAAAGTATCTGCTCTGTAGTCCTTTATCTTCCTCAAGGTATTCCAACAGCATATAATAATAAAAATTTGATGAATTGAATATATTTCATTTGAAAATACATTTTTTAAGACTTCATATTTCTCCCAGGTTTGGCCTAGTAACTTTACCATAATACCACATAATAAGGATTAGACAAAATTAACAAAAAAATATTTTACTTTCCTGTTTGTTCTCTTGACTCTCCTAGGTAATTCATTGTACCTAAAATGAATATTTGATATCATGTGATTGTATATTACCAGTTCCTTCCTAGAGAAATCTTAGCTGTCTTCAAATTGCCTACAGAATTTTATACACACTTCCAAATGTTTAGTATCCATATATCAATAATAAACAAGCATTGAAAGTATGTAAGGGCTTCCCATGTGGCTCAGGAGTGAAAAATCCACTTGCCAGTGCAAGAGGCCTGAGTTCTATCCCTGGGTGAAGAAGATCCCCTGAAGAAGGAAATTGCAACCCACTCCAGTATTATTGCCTGGGAAGTCCCATGGACAGAAGAACCTGGTGGGCTACAGTCTATGGCATTGAAAACCAAATAGTATTCAAACTATCTATTAAAATTTTTGTTCAAAAAATCCTAAGGTAGATCACAGTCATAAATAGAGGCAGAAAGAAAAAAATAAGTTAATAAAGGAATGTTGTATATCACCAGATTGTCTTAGTCATGTGTACAGTATTATCAGATGGTGTTAACATTAGTATCCTGGTTATCTACTGCTGTGTACACAAGTGCCTCAAAAGTTAGTGGCTTCAAACAGTCATTATTTACTTTGATCACAGCTCTGCATTTCTGGCAGGGCTGGGGTGTGAGGGCTTCCCTTTATCTCACAGAGTGTCACTGATATGGGTAAACTCTGGCCAGAGAATCTATTTCCAGGATGGCTTGTTTAGGTGGCTAAAAACTGAGCCAGAGTTCTGGTCACACATCTTGTTTTCTTTTCTAATGGACATTTCCTTGAAGCTATCTAGGGCTCTTTCTGGAATACAGCTGGAGTTAGAGATAATTCCAAAAGACAGTAAGTGGGAATTGTCATTTTTCTAAGGATTGAGCCCAGAACACATTACAGCATTATTTCTGACATTTACATTCTGTCAAAGAAATCATAGAAATCTTCCATACTCAAGTAAAAAGCATATCAGCTCCACATATGAGTGGAAAAATATCAAATAATTTGTAGTCAGCTTTAATTTTCACAAATATTAAGAAGGCTACATAAGGCAGAATATAAGGAAAACCAGTGAGCCAGATTTGAAATGTCCACTAATTTTAAATCTTTATTTCTCCAACTATGTTCCGAATTAGTGCATGTCAATTAGTGTACTTCAATGAGTATATTTTTCAATTTTCTTCAAAATACAGAAGCATCTTTGTGGATAATTGACTTTGGATAAATTCAACAATTTTGAACACCTTAAAGACACATTTTATATACAAGACAGGTACCATTTATTTATTCAGTGTTTACCTTACTATTTTATTAATAAAAGTTCAATTATTTTGAACTCAATTAAAATAGGTAACATTGCAACCCACTCCAGTATTATTGCCTGGGAAGTCCCATGGACAGAAGAACCTGGTGGGCTACAGTCTATGGCATTGAAAACCAAATAGTATTCAAACTATCTATTAAAATTTTTGTTCAAAAAATCCTAAGGTAGATCACAGTCATAAATAGAGGCAGAAAGAAAAAAATAAGTTAATAAAGGAATGTTGTATATCACCAGATTGTCTTAGTCATGTGTACAGTATTATCAGATGGTGTTAACATTAGTATCCTGGTTATCTACTGCTGTGTACACAAGTGCCTCAAAAGTTAGTGGCTTCAAACAGTCATTATTTACTTTGATCACAGCTCTGCATTTCTGGCAGGGCTGGGGTGTGAGGGCTTCCCTTTATCTCACAGAGTGTCACTGATATGGGTAAACTCTGGCCAGAGAATCTATTTCCAGGATGGCTTGTTTAGGTGGCTAAAAACTGAGCCAGAGTTCTGGTCACACATCTTGTTTTCTTTTCTAATGGACATTTCCTTGAAGCTATCTAGGGCTCTTTCTGGAATACAGCTGGAGTTAGAGATAATTCCAAAAGACAGTAAGTGGGAATTGTCATTTTTCTAAGGATTGAGCCCAGAACACATTACAGCATTATTTCTGACATTTACATTCTGTCAAAGAAATCATAGAAATCTTCCATACTCAAGTAAAAAGCATATCAGCTCCACATATGAGTGGAAAAATATCAAATAATTTGTAGTCAGCTTTAATTTTCACAAATATTAAGAAGGCTACATAAGGCAGAATATAAGGAAAACCAGTGAGCCAGATTTGAAATGTCCACTAATTTTAAATCTTTATTTCTCCAACTATGTTCCGAATTAGTGCATGTCAATTAGTGTACTTCAATGAGTATATTTTTCAATTTTCTTCAAAATACAGAAGCATCTTTGTGGATAATTGACTTTGGATAAATTCAACAATTTTGAACACCTTAAAGACACATTTTATATACAAGACAGGTACCATTTATTTATTCAGTGTTTACCTTACTATTTTATTAATAAAAGTTCAATTATTTTGAACTCAATTAAAATAGGTAACATTGGAATGATTTATCTATTAAATTATAGCTAAATAGCTAGGCATTTTAATAATTATTGATTTATAACACATAATATTCACATAGTTATAAATAATATAATTATTATTCACTAATATTATAACATAACTGTTACAATTATCATTATTTTTAATTACATTAAGTCATTCTCAACTATCACATACTTAATATATCCTTTGTGCTTTAAAAAAATTGAAGGAAAATCCTATTTAAAATTCAATTACTTTTTAGTTTTCATCCAGTAAGATCCAAAGATAATCATGCCATTGCTTGTAAAAAAAAAATTTTTTTTGAAGATTTACTTATTTATTTTATTTTTGGGCGGGGGTCTGTTCGGGGAGGAAGGGGAGCAGGCAGGCCACTTCTATTGGTCTTTCATTTCTCTATTTTCATCCGTCTTTGTTCTTAGGCTCCTGTGGGCCTCCATCGCGGTGGCGTCTGTCATCACAGAGCACCGGCTCTGGGCGCATGCGCTCCAGAGCTCCGGCTCGGTGATTGGACACATCTGTCCAGCCGCTCCGCGGGACGTGGGATCTTCCCAGGCCAGGGATTGACCTGGTGCCCCTTGCACTGCAAGGCGGTGTCCTTACCCACTGGACCACCAGGGGAAGCCCCTTTGCTTGTAAAATTTAAAGTGTGTATTTCTTTAAGGTGTTTATAAAATTAAATGCAATAAATTTTCAAACTGATCTCTATTAAAATATCGTGGTGGTTTATAATCAAAGCCACTAAGTCTCAAATGGGCCAGAACGAAATATTCTATTGAAGTATAAAAGAAAAGACTTGCTTTTTACAATCTAAATGTTCATCAACAGAGGCATGGATAAAAAAAAAAAAAAATTCACGTTCTGTGGAATATTACTCAGCCATACAAAGGAACAAAATTTGTATATTGGTAGAAACATGGATGGACCTAGAGACTGTCAAACAGAGTGAAGTAAGAAAGAGAAAAACAAATATTGTATGTTAACATATATAATTGGAACCTAACAAAATGGCTTAGATGATCTTATTTGCAAAACAGAAAATAGAGACATAGTGGGATAAAGGCAAGCAGTGGGATAAATTAAGAAATTTGGAGATATATATATATATATATATATATATATATATATATACTATTGATACTATATATAAAATAGATAACTAACAAGAACCTATTGTATAACTCAGAAAACTTTGCTCATTGCTCTGTGATGACCTAAATGGGAAGGAAATCCAAAAAAAGAGGGGATGTATGTATCCATATCGCTGATTCATTTTGTTGTCCAGCAGAAATTAACACCACACTGTAAAGCAACTGTACTCCAATAAAAATTAATTAAACAAACCAAAAACCAAACCAAACAAAAAATGGCTTTCTTTTCAGTAGAGCCAGAATCCCAAGATTAGTTGAAAGGTACAAAAGACAGAAAGTCCACTGTTTTTGTTTTTTTTTTTTCTGACCTGTTCAGTGTTTCATTCTACATGGAATTTATTCAAGAATGAACTTTAGCTCAGTCTCCCTTAGGAGGACATTTGTTAGGCACCAGGGGGTATTTTCTCCATGGATACTCTCATCTTGTGAATTCTTTATATTATGTTCCATATTTACCAGGACAGCAGTGAACTGAAGAGACAGTGACTTTAGCTAAGTCTGAGCTGTCATTCTTGCCAGCTTTGGAACCCTGACCCAGATGTGTAGTCCAGCTTACACACTGACAGAACTGTCAAAGGCAGATATTCCAGACTCATGAAAGAATATGATGCTGCAAAGAAACAGAACTCTTTGGAGGTCATATTTTAATAATCAAAGGGAAAATATGATCTTTTCTGCTCTCAAGACCAGCTCTGAAATATGTTTTCTCCAGTATATACAAAAATAATATGCTTACTTGAATCATAGACTCACAGCTTTTAAGTGGAAGAATATTCAATACTAGTGATTATTAAACTTACATATTGCAAATGAGGAATGGGGATGGTAGAAGCTTGTTTCAGTTACACAGCTCATTAGAAACAGAGTGAGAATTGAGACCTAGGTTTCTGGGTCTACATTTTAGATCTTTATGATAATCATGCATCAGGGTTTTCTGCTAAAATATGGCATTGATATAAATCACATGGAAGACTATTTAAAATATTTGTTGTGTTAGCAATCATATAAGGAAATATCCTTTGTTGATTACCAGAAATACCCTGAAAATCAATATGCATTAGTAAAGCAATCATGGAGCAGATATCAATCAAAGAGAATAGAATAATATGTTTTGGGAACTGAGATCTACAAATGGTGAATATGATATGTAAAACTATGTATGAAATGTAATAAATATAAACTTATAAATATGTAGCATCATATATATATGTATATATACACATATACAAAATTCATAAGAAAGAGAAGGAGAGACTCAAGCTTGAAGTTAACAAATTGTGATATTTAGATGTCCCAGCAGTAAATGACATAAAAGCTGTGCGGTATGTATTAATATGTAAGGTAACATAGTTTGCTAGGCATATTCCAATATATTCTTATTATTTGTATTAAATGACAACACCTCCTTATGCTCTCAGATTTTTCAGGTTAGGGTACAAAGTTACATGGTCATTATGCATATAGGGTTATGGTATCCAAACATGCTGGGTATTCCATAAAGTGGATCCAAGATCACAGATGATGACAAAACCAAAGTAAATAGGAGGACATTTAGGCACCAGGGGTATTTTCTCCATGGATACTCTCATCTTGTGAATTCTTTATATTATGTTCCATATTTACCAGGACAGCAGTGAACTGAAGAGACAGTGACTTTAGCTAAGTCTGAGCTGTCATTCTTGCCAGCTTTGGAACCCTGACCCAGATGTGTAGTCCAGCTTACACACTGACAGAACTGTCAAAGGCAGATATTCCAGACTCATGAAAGAATATGATGCTGCAAAGAAACAGAACTCTTTGGAGGTCATATTTTAATAATAAAAGGGGAAAATATGATCTTTTCTGCTCTCAAGACCAGCTCTGAAATATGTTTTCTCCAGTATATACAAAAATAATATGCTTACTTGAATCATAGACTCACAGCTTTTAAGTGGAAGAATATTCAATACTAGTGATTATTAAACTTACATATTGCAAATGAGGAATGGGGATGGTAGAAGCTTGTTTCAGTTACACAGCTCATTAGAAACAGAGTGAGAATTGAGACCTAGGTTTCTGGGTCTACATTTTAGATCTTTATGATAATCATGCATCAGGGTTTTCTGCTAAAATATGGCATTGATATAAATCACATGGAAGACTATTTAAAATATTTGTTGTGTTAGCAATCATATAAGGAAATATCCTTTGTTGATTACCAGAAATACCCTGAAAATCAATATGCATTAGTAAAGCAATCATGGAGCAGATATCAATCAAAGAGAATAGAATAATATGTTTTGGGAACTGAGATCTACAAATGGTGAATATGATATGTAAAACTATGTATGAAATGTAATAAATATAAACTTATAAATATGTAGCATCATATATATATGTATATATACACATATACAAAATTCATAAGAAAGAGAAGGAGAGACTCAAGCTTGAAGTTAACAAATTGTGATATTTAGATGTCCCAGCAGTAAATGACATAAAAGCTGTGCGGTATGTATTAATATGTAAGGTAACATAGTTTGCTAGGCATATTCCAATATATTCTTATTATTTGTATTAAATGACAACACCTCCTTATGCTCTCAGATTTTTCAGGTTAGGGTACAAAGTTACATGGTCATTATGCATATAGGGTTATGGTATCCAAACATGCTGGGTATTCCATAAAGTGGATCCAAGATCACAGATGATGACAAAACCAAAGTAAATGATCCTAAACAGGGATAGGCAAAGCAACTACTGACTATGACCAGAAGCCAAATGAAGTGAAAAGTTGTGAGACAAAAATATGTCACCATGGGTAAACAGATGGCTAAGTCTGAACTCCATTTTTTCTGGCAACAAATCCTCTGTTTAAAGAATTGACATAAAAATTGTTTGGGACTTCTCTAGTAGTCAAGTGGTTAAGAATCTGCCTTGCAGTTTAGGGGAAAGTGGGTTCAATTCCTGATGGGGGAATTAGGATCCCACATGTTCCAGAGCAACTGGGCTAACTGTCTACACCTAAAGAGCCTGCAGTCTGCCATAGGTACTGAAAGCCAGCTCAGTCTAGACCCCAGGCCCACAAAAGAAGCCCATATACCACATTGAAAACCCAGCAGAGCCAATGTCCGCCTCCTCAAAAAAAACCTCATACATAAAGAGTTCTATAAGGACGTATCTGTCTTGATTCCATCTGGAACACAAAGTCCCTTTAATAAGATAATTGGTTTAATAAATTATTGAGGTTAGATAATTGTGGGAAGTGCCAGAACAGCTACAGTTGAAGCACTTGTCACCAAATTTCACCGTTACAGGTGGGGTAAAATGAGCATGCCTCCAAGTCTTCATCTTAAGGGTTAGATGAGGTGGTTCTCAGGAACTGGACTGAATGGTTGGGAACTCCTCACAGCTGCCTCAGTCAGTGGCAAGAAAATGATGCTTCCTGCTTGCTGAGAAGGCACAGCTTTTTTTTCAATCTGTCCATGAAGTATGGAAAACAATACCTTTTAAATATTGCATGAGTTCTCTTATTGGCAAACTCTAGCCAAGAGGTTTAGAGGAAAGGGTGCTCTGAAAGGAAGTCCCTTACTTCTTCTCTGCCATGCAAAGAAAGCCACAAAGTATTAAATGAGGTAACATAGTTTGCTAGGCATATTCCAATATATTCTTATTATTTGTATTAAATGACAACACCTCCTTATGCTCTCAGATTTTTCAGGTTAGGGTACAAAGTTACATGGTCATTATGCATATAGGGTTATGGTATCCAAACATGCTGGGTATTCCATAAAGTGGATCCAAGATCACAGATGATGACAAAACCAAAGTAAATGATCCTAAACAGGGATAGGCAAAGCAACTACTGACTATGACCAGAAGCCAAATGAAGTGAAAAGTTGTGAGACAAAAATATGTCACCATGGGTAAACAGATGGCTAAGTCTGAACTCCATTTTTTCTGGCAACAAATCCTCTGTTTAAAGAATTGACATAAAAATTGTTTGGGACTTCTCTAGTAGTCAAGTGGTTAAGAATCTGCCTTGCAGTTTAGGGGAAAGTGGGTTCAATTCCTGATGGGGGAATTAGGATCCCACATGTTCCAGAGCAACTGGGCTAACTGTCTACACCTAAAGAGCCTGCAGTCTGCCATAGGTACTGAAAGCCAGCTCAGTCTAGACCCCAGGCCCACAAAAGAAGCCCATATACCACATTGAAAACCCAGCAGAGCCAATGTCCGCCTCCTCAAAAACCTCATACATAAAGAGTTCTATAAGGACGTATCTGTCTTGATTCCATCTGGAACACAAAGTCCCTTTAATAAGATAATTGGTTTAATAAATTATTGAGGTTAGATAATTGTGGGAAGTGCCAGAACAGCTACAGTTGAAGCACTTGTCACCAAATTTCACCGTTACAGGTGGGGTAAAATGAGCATGCCTCCAAGTCTTCATCTTAAGGGTTAGATGAGGTGGTTCTCAGGAACTGGACTGAATGGTTGGGAACTCCTCACAGCTGCCTCAGTCAGTGGCAAGAAAATGATGCTTCCTGCTTGCTGAGAAGGCACAGCTTTTTTTTCAATCTGTCCATGAAGTATGGAAAACAATACCTTTTAAATATTGCATGAGTTCTCTTATTGGCAAACTCTAGCCAAGAGGTTTAGAGGAAAGGGTGCTCTGAAAAGGAAGTCCCTTACTTCTTCTCTGCCATGCAAAGAAAGCCACAAAAGTGGGATGAGGTTGATGCTAAATTGACATTAGACAACACAGCACAGAACCCAGGAGAGGTGAATGCACTCATCCCCCATAAAACCTTCTACAAACCTGGGGACATGCAAGAATTCTTTTGAAGACAATTCCTTTGGAGAAGAGCTCACACAGAAACTGAAAAATACAGACCTGAATAGTTTCCTTTAATTTGAATTTGCAAGATAAAAGGGAAAATTTACATCCAGAACCTAGACATTTAAAACAGTCTGAAGCTCATTTTTTGATAAATATGAAATAATTACTCCAAGAGATTAAAAAAAAGAAATAGAGCTCATAGTGGACCTAGAACACTTTTACTATACATAAATCCCAGAAAGAAATAATATCTGCATTTAAATTTTAAAGTGATAGAATATTAGTTACTTATTAATTAGTTAAGTATTTCACTAATAGATCTTAAGAAAGTTCTAAGAACACAGCACAGTGAGTTTGAAGATGATGATTGAATGAAAAAGGAAATAAAAGATGATGTTTGAGCCAAGCAGACAGTGCATGAATCTGGGTATATATCTAAAGGAACCAAAGAGGGTGTAGAAAAGTGATGGGAAAGATAACCTGTATTCAAATAGAAAGCAATTTCATTTTTATCTATAAATATTGAGACTTGTATCTAGAAATACCAAAAATGTGTTCTCACATTGCAATAGTGCAGTGACATCTGAGTTGCAAAGTAAAACAATCTTTGCTTTCGGAACAGTAAGAGTAAAGGCTTTTTAGACACACACACTTTTTACACACACACACACACATACGTGGGCATGTATATGTGAGTGTGTGTATTATGGTAATATTTGAACAGTTTCAAGAACAATGGTGAAATGAAGAGTCGTTTACAATTTTACAACTTTAATAATTAACAATTTGACCTTAAAAAGTCACATAATCTTTTCAGCCTTAATTTATTCATTTGAAAAGTGAGAGTAACACCATTGATTCTAACTGTATCGGTGAGTTATAGACAATAAAAGAGAAGCTATACTATTTTGAAGTTACTAAGGAAATTGTAGAGGAAATTTTAAGTATGAGCTACTTGTTAGTGCCATTACTGACTTGAAAACTTAAGGTGCCATTCTCTATCTTTCATTCATTTAATTGTTAATTCAAATATTAAAATCTTCAATATGAAAAGTAAAATAAGAAAATTATTGGAAATTGTGGGAAAGAAACCTGTAAAAATGGGTGAATGACAGTTTTTTAAAAATTCCCCTCATTTCCATAAAAGTATTCTATTTAAATGATGCTATAATGTAGATTAAAGTCCTATAATAGAGTACCGGTTCAAGATCAAAAACAGATTTCCAGTGTAAGAATCACAAATGATAAATACTGATGGTTTCAGGTTGTCCTGACTTTCTTAGAATTGGATCTAAACAAAGAAGTCTTTCAGCTTTGCAGACACCATATAAAATTGTCACTTTTCCAGACTGACCTGAGTTTAGTAGAGGTGAATATGTGGGATATTACCTGTATTAATCTAAGCATATACATATACTAATGGTCTTATTTTAAGAAAGAATAATGATTTGGAAAATTCACACTAGACTTAAATCTTCCTGCTTGGCTAGGGTAGTTGAAAAAAACACCTTAGACTTCAGGACCTGACAGTTATTAGTAAATCAATAATCGAAAAAAATAATTGCAAGGTCGAAATTTTGGAACGGAAATAGGAACAGAAAATTGTTTTGGGTTTGTTTTTCCATCTTTACAATGTATATTACAAGGTGAAACTTGAAGTATTTTATAAAATATAGTACATAATATTTCAAGAAAGTGTTATTAGGCAGGAAAAAAATCAGTATATGAAATATGATTCCTCAAAGAACAGATCCCTTTAAAATCAAATAATTCTTTTCAAGTATAGAATGAGTATAATGAAAGCGGCTGTATGAGTAATCTTTTAATGGAAAGGCTTTGAAACTTTTTTCCCCAGATAGGTTAAAGCAAATTGGGCCCACCTTGGTCAAGGTTATAATTTCCTTGAGGCTTTTCTTCTGGCAGAATCATTTACTTTTCTGTTAGGGACTTTTGTCTGGGGCTTTTCTGCTTCCTCCCAACCCCCCTGTGTATATATCAAAAAATAATCTGATACTCAATTATTTGTGCTTTTAAAAGCATAGTCTAAACTCAATTAGAATTGAGTTGTAGTTAACTATGAAGCTAATATAGTCTTTACAATTTTTGGCTTATGTTTGACCCTCTCATTAGAGAGTGAGCCTTTACAATGCTACCTGACTTCCCCTGGGAAGCACTGAGAATAGGGTATCGGAGAAGAGAGGCAGGCAAGTCCCTGGGCTGATAGCTCAAGGAAAGAATGGCAATTTCTCCATGACCAGACATCCCAAGCAACAGCAGAGTTTACCTGACTGTACTTTCACTGAAAAGAGCACAAAACATTCAATCTTTCCTTGTTCCCCAAGATTTTGTTCAATCATGAGCAATACTGAATGCTGCTTTGCTCTGTATTATTATACCCAAACAAGTTGATGAGATAAACCTAAATTCATTTCCTGCCATGGTAATAGAAAATACTACCTCAGCAGAGAGAGAGAGAGATTCATTGTTTCTAAGCATATACATATACTAATGGTCTTATTTTAAGAAAGAATAATGATTTGGAAAATTCACACTAGACTTAAATCTTCCTGCTTGGCTAGGGTAGTTGAAAAACACCTTAGACTTCAGGACCTGACAGTTATTAGTAAATCAATAATCGAAAAAAATAATTGCAAGGTCGAAATTTTGGAACGGAAATAGGAACAGAAAATTGTTTTGGGTTTGTTTTTCCATCTTTACAATGTATATTACAAGGTGAAACTTGAAGTATTTTATAAAATATAGTACATAATATTTCAAGAAAGTGTTATTAGGCAGGAAAAAAATCAGTATATGAAATATGATTCCTCAAAGAACAGATCCCTTTAAAATCAAATAATTCTTTTCAAGTATAGAATGAGTATAATGAAAGCGGCTGTATGAGTAATCTTTTAATGGAAAGGCTTTGAAACTTTTTTCCCCAGATAGGTTAAAGCAAATTGGGCCCACCTTGGTCAAGGTTATAATTTCCTTGAGGCTTTTCTTCTGACAGAATCATTTACTTTTCTGTTAGGGACTTTTGTCTGGGGCTTTTCTGCTTCCTCCCAACCCCCCTGTGTATATATCAAAAAATAATCTGATACTCAATTATTTGTGCTTTTAAAAGCATAGTCTAAACTCAATTAGAATTGAGTTGTAGTTAACTATGAAGCTAATATAGTCTTTACAATTTTTGGCTTATGTTTGACCCTCTCATTAGAGAGTGAGCCTTTACAATGCTACCTGACTTCCCCTGGGAAGCACTGAGAATAGGGTATCGGAGAAGAGAGGCAGGCAAGTCCCTGGGCTGATAGCTCAAGGAAAGAATGGCAATTTCTCCATGACCAGACATCCCAAGCAACAGCAGAGTTTACCTGACTGTACTTTCACTGAAAAGAGCACAAAACATTCAATCTTTCCTTGTTCCCCAAGATTTTGTTCAATCATGAGCAATACTGAATGCTGCTTTGCTCTGTATTATTATACCCAAACAAGTTGATGAGATAAACCTAAATTCATTTCCTGCCATGGTAATAGAGAATACTACCTCAGCAGAGAGAGAAGAGAGATTCATTGAGATTTTAAAGACTGGCTTACAGTGTGTTATTGAATGTGAAGACTTGGTTAAAGATCGGATAAAAATCATGACAAAATTGTTTATGATTGTGGACATAGTAAAGAGAATTTTGAGACAAGTAGCATATAGAGTCTTGACAAATACCTTTCAATAAGTTCCTGGAATGAAAAATACAATAATTAGTAATTGCTATCTTCTTAAACAAGAATGGTCTGTAGTACTAACATGAAGTTGATGAAGTTGGCAGAGGAGTTAAATGTGTGTTAATGTAGACAGTAAGCTGTGCGATGGAGTCTCAGTTCTCAGCAGGGAATCCCAACCAAACTATATCAAGACTGATGAAGCAAAGCAGGGAAGCAGACACCAGAACAGAGAAACAGCAGGTTCAATGAAGAGCAACATTTGAACACAAAGAAAACCCAAATGATAAGATCAGATCTTAAAGGAAATAAGACTTAAGATATACACAAAGAGAGTAACACCAGAGAACAAAAATAGATTTTTTTTTTTTGAAATTCATAGAGTAAATATAGCAAGATGGACATTACTGAAAAGAAAACTAACAAGCATGTGTATTTAAATGAGGATTGCCCCTGACAGAAAGATGGATTGTTAAGTATGAAGAAAAATGTAAGCGATTTAGGAAAATCATTTTAAATTCCAACATCCAAATTGCTGGAATGCCAGAAAGAGAAAACCAAGAAAATAAAATGGATTCAAAAATCACGTTCTAATGCTCAGAATGGTGAATATAGACATCAGTATTATTATAAATATTAAACTGTATAAGACTAGATTTTGTTTGTTTGTTTGTTTTTTGTTTTTTCTCCTGAGATCAAAATGGTGGCAGAAGAGAGGGGCAAATGGTACTGGCAGCTGAGTATGGAGAAGAGTCCTCGGAGAGCAAGGCCACACCTGGGGAGGCACTTACCTTCAGTCTGGGCCAGCCTGGGGCACTAGCCCCGACAGTTCCACCCTCCTTGTGACCACCTCGGGTCCCGGGAGAGGTCAGGCGCCAAATGCACGAAGGGAAAGACTAGATCTTAATCATACTTTCCTGAAAAAGAAATGATGATTATGTGATGTGAGAGGAATACTAAGTATTGATACAGTGGCCATCATATTACAACATATATCAATCAACCTATGGTTTACCTTAAATGGATATAGGGTTATATGTCAAATATACTTGCCTGTACTATCATAAGTGAAGGAAATAGCTATAGTCATTGTTCTGTGAGAAATGGAGATGCTTCAGGGGTGCTGTGTGACGATCTGGAGGGGTGGGATTGGGGGGATATACATATGACTAATCTGGGAACATACATATCTGTAAACAGCAAAACTCTGTAAAAGTTAAAAGTAAAATAAAAGGTTAAAAAAAGGAAAAAAAGATATGGTCTGACTCCTACCTCCTTCTCTCTAAGGGGCTCAGCCTACACTCCTGGACTGGAAGTACTGGAACACTCTGTTCTTGGTTGTTCATGTGCCTGTTCTCATCCTCCTAGTTACAGCTCAAAAGTCAGTCCTAAAGAGAGACTTCCTCTGACCCAACTTTCAAAGTCACCCGACTCCCTCACCTGGACCACAGCTGTAGCTTTAGAACTGTCCCCTGCGGACAGAAACTGTTTTCTTCCTTCCCAATGTGGATGCCCTTGTTCCTTTACCATCTTAATCACTGTGGCTAGGATTTCAGGTACCTCATTGAGTAGATGTTATCTTGTTCCTGATCTTGAAAGCTTTCAGTCTTCCACCACTGAATATAAAGTTGGGTTTGGGTTTTTCACATATGAGCTTAGTTATGTTATGGTACTTTCCTTCTGTTCCTAGTTTGTTGTATGTTTTGCCCTGAATTTTGTCAAATGCCCTTTTTGCATCAATTGAGATGATCATGTGGTTTTTCTCCATTTTACTAATGTCATTTATTACATTGATTTTATTACAGCATCAGGTGTGAGTAAAATTGCAGCTTGTCTTCCATCTTCTGTTGCTGATATCTTTCAGCTCTACCATCTCCAACTTCCTCTCCCTCCTCCAGGCTATAAATTTTCTCGCATGCTCACTCAATTCCAGTGACCACCTGGGTCCAGAGGTCAGGCGCCAAATGCACGAAGGGAAAGACTAGATCTTAATCATACTTTCCTGAAAAAGAAATGATGATTATGTGATGTGAGAGGAATACTAAGTATTGATACAGTGGCCATCATATTACAACATATATCAATCAACCTATGGTTTACCTTAAATGGATATAGGGTTATATGTCAAATATACTTGCCTGTACTATCATAAGTGAAGGAAATAGCTATAGTCATTGTTCTGTGAGAAATGGAGATGCTTCAGGGGTGCTGTGTGACGATCTGGAGGGGTGGGATTGGGGGGATATACATATGACTAATCTGGGAACATACATATCTGTAAACAGCAAAACTCTGTAAAAGTTAAAAGTAAAATAAAAGGTTAAAAAAAGAAAAAAAAGATATGGTCTGACTCCTACCTCCTTCTTTCTAAGGGGCTCAGCCTACACTCCTGGACTGGAAGTACTGGAAAACTCTGTTCTTGGCTGTTCATGTGTCTGTTCTCATCCTCCTAGTTTCAGCTCAAAGGTCAGTCCCAAGGAGAGGCTTTCTCTGACCCAACTTTCAAAGTCACCCACCTCCCTCACCTGGACCACAGCTATAGCTTTAGAACTATTCCCTGTGGACAGAAACTGTTTTGTTCTTTCCCAATGTGGATGCCCTTGTTCCTTTACCATCTTAATCACTGTGGCTAGGATTTCAGGTACCTCATTGAGTAGATGTTATTTTGTTCCTGATCTTGAAAGCGTTCAGTCTTCCACCACTGAATATAAAGTTGGGTTCAGGTTTTTCATATATGAGCTTAATTATGTTGTGGTACTTTCCTTCTGTTCCTTGTTGGTTGTGTGTTTTATCGTGAATTTTGTCTAATGCTCTTTTTGCATCAATTGAGATGATCACGTGGTTTTTCTCCATTTTAGTAATGTCATTTATCACATTGATTTTATTACAACATCAGGTGTGAGTAAAATTGCAGCTTGTCCTCCATCTTCTGTTGCTGATGACCCTTCAGCTCTACCATCTCCAACTTCCTCTCCCTTCTCCAGGCTGTGACTCTTCTCGTGTGTTCACTCAATTCCAGCTCCTGTATGCCAGCTGTTGTGCTATAATACTGTACTGTTCAAGGTTATGTGCTAAAATATTAAAAATGTTTTCTTTAATAAAAAATATACTTAAATTAAAAATACAAATATTAATAGAGACAAAAATCAGTTTCATCTGATATAGTTTTAAAACTGAATTAAGTATGCATTTCTATCCTAACCAAGTAGTTTGCCTTTTCTTTTTTTTTTTTTTTTAAATATTTATTTTTATTTTGGGCCGGGGGTCGGGCTGGGGAGGGAGGGGAGCGGGCGGGCCACTTCCATTGGTCTTTCATTTCTCCATTTTCATCCGTCTTTGTTCTTTGGCTCCTGTGGGCCTCCCATCGCGGTGGCGTCTGTCGCTGCAGAGCGCAGGCTCTGGGCGCATGCGCTCCAGAGCTCCGGCTCAGCGATTGGACACATCAGTCCAGCCGCTCCGCGGCACGTGGGATCTTCCCAGGCCAGGGATCGAACCGGCGCCCCTTGCACTGCAAGGCGGTGTCCTTATCCACTGGACCACCAGGGGAAGCCCGTAGTTTGCCTTTTCATCTTGAGTTAAAAAAACAGGTTTCCTGGTGGCACAGATGGTAAAGAATCCATGAATCTTCCCACAAGACAGGAAACGGAGATTCAATCCCTGGGTTGGGACGATCCCCTGGAGGAGGGACTGCAACCTACTCCAGTATTCTTGCCTGGAGAATTCTATGAACAGAGGTTGCAAAGAGTTGGACACGACCGAGAACCTAACACACACACATACACACACAAAGTAAAACATTTAAAGGCTTCCCTCATGGCTCAGTGATAAAGAATCTGCCTGCCAATGTAGGCAGATTCATTCTCTGAATCAGTACAATCCCTTGGAGAAGGAAATAGCAGCCCACTCCATTCATCTTGCCTGGGAAATCCCACAGAGGAGCCTGGTGGGCTATAGTTCACAGGGTCAGATATGGTGGAACAAATAAACAACAACAACAACAAAATTATGCTTCACAAAGCAATGTCCTGCTATTCATAAAAGCAGAAAATTATTTAAACTGCTCAGAATCCCTGAAATCACTATTTTAGACAGTTCAAGAAAATGTCCCTTCCTTAGGCAATGAGCAATGTATTATATCAGAGATGATCCAATTGGGATGCAAGTCTCTTCACCATTTCCTTAAGACCAGGAGTAGTAGAAGCTCTTCAGATCTGAGTAACCAGAAAACCTGTGGAAAGCTCTATCTATTCTGTCTAATGGAAGAATTCTTCCATTGTGTGGAATTCTCTCCTATGAGTGCACAAAGTAGACCAATGGCATATCACTTGAAGGTCTTTTTTTCAAACCAAAACTGAAAAATGATTTGTTTCCACTTCCATTGGTCTTTCATTTCTCCATTTTCATCCGTCTTTGTTCTTTGGCTCCTGTGGGCCTCCCATCGCGGTGGCGTCTGTCGCTGCAGAGCGCAGGCTCTGGGCGCATGCGCTCCAGAGCTCCGGCTCAGCGATTGGACACATCAGTCCAGCCGCTCCGCGGCACGTGGGATCTTCCCAGGCCAGGGATCGAACCGGCGCCCCTTGCACTGCAAGGCGGTGTCCTTATCCACTGGACCACCAGGGGAAGCCCGTAGTTTGCCTTTTCATCTTGAGTTAAAAAAACAGGTTTCCTGGTGGCACAGATGGTAAAGAATCCATGAATCTTCCCACAAGACAGGAAACGGAGATTCAATCCCTGGGTTGGGACGATCCCCTGGAGGAGGGACTGCAACCTACTCCAGTATTCTTGCCTGGAGAATTCTATGAACAGAGGTTGCAAAGAGTTGGACACGACCGAAGAACTAACACACACACACATACACACACAAAGTAAAACATTTAAAGGCTTCCCTCATGGCTCAGTGATAAAGAATCTGCCTGCCAATGTAGGCAGATTCATTCTCTGAATCAGTACAATCCCTTGGAGAAGGAAATAGCAGCCCACTCCATTCATCTTGCCTGGGAAATCCCACAGAGGAGCCTGGTGGGCTATAGTTCACAGGGTCAGATATGGTGGAACAAATAAACAACAACAACAACAAAATTATGCTTCACAAAGCAATGTCCTGCTATTCATAAAAGCAGAAAATTATTTAAACTGCTCAGAATCCCTGAAATCACTATTTTAGACAGTTCAAGAAAATGTCCCTTCCTTAGGCAATGAGCAATGTATTATATCAGAGATGATCCAATTGGGATGCAAGTCTCTTCACCATTTCCTTAAGACCAGGAGTAGTAGAAGCTCTTCAGATCTGAGTAACCAGAAAACCTGTGGAAAGCTCTATCTATTCTGTCTAATGGAAGAATTCTTCCATTGTGTGGAATTCTCTCCTATGAGTGCACAAAGTAGACCAATGGCATATCACTTGTCTTCAGGCTCAGAATCCTTATCCAATTAAAGAAGAATTTCTTAATTATTTGGTGAGTTATCTTAATTTTAATAATGCTTTCCTAAAAACATCTATGTCACCTGTTACCACAAGATACATTTTTCACAGATTTGTTTCCACATGTTGCTGTTTAGTTGCTAAGGCATGCCTGACCCTTTTGTTACCACATGAACTGTAGCCTTTCCGACTCCTCTGTCTATGGAATTTCCCAAACAAGAATACTAGAGTGGATTGCCATTTCCTTCTCTAGGGTATCTTCCTGACCCAGGAATTGAACTTGTCTACTGCATTGCAGGCAGATTCTATCTGTTATGCCACCAGGGAAGCATATTTCTACATCAGGATATAAAATTCCTTGAGAAAGGTGCTATCAAAACTATTCCATTTTACTAAGAAAGCTACGCATGTTTCTTCAAAGTGGTTATTCAGAAAAATAAGTACTACCTGTCAACTGTTCATCAGAGAAGACACAAGGTAGTTATAACGCTATTGTGGGGCAGGGAACACAATTCTGTCTTTGAGCAAGTGAAGGAAATCTTACTAACATGACCTTTTATTACAGTTTTATCGTATCTTTAGGTTCATAAAGACTGTGAGCTATATTCAGAGCAAAGAGAAGTGTCCTGCCTAACTCTGGTACCCACCATTACAGTCAGGCTTAGCTAAAATATGCTAATTTTAATCTGAATAAAATCATCTCATTTTATTCATTTTCTTTTTTATCACTGACATAATACCTTCCTTCATACGCTTTATCATAGTGGTTACATACTAATGGGAAAAAAGTTGATATATTTCCAGTTTTTTCTTCATCATTGTCAAATGAAAACAAATCTGGATTTACTAAGGAAAAAATTGTATTTGGAAGGATTATTGCAAGGGTGAAAAGCACTATTGTAAGAGGGAGAACATTCTGATCATAAGGCTTTTGAGCATTTCAAGGGTTAGGAAAAAATTTCTTTTATAAAGAGAATTGGACAAGTTTAAAAAGAAACTCATGAAGGAGGATGAAATGAAAGGGTGGCATGATCAGATAGGAGATCAGAGAATATTTTACTCTGAGGCCAGCCTATTCTCAGGAAAACCTTTTAAAGAAAAGTTGCATGGTGCCCAAAACTAGGAACCTAGAGAAGGAGAGAAGCTTAGCCAATGTTGTTTTGTTTTGCTTTTTTAACAATTATTTTATTCTGATTGATCAGTGGGCACAAGCAGTTCAGCTTGTAATTTATGAAGCAAAAAATGAGAATTTGGAAGGTGTGAGTCTGAGTTTACTATAGAAATACAAGGGTAATATCCATGATTCTTATCTAAGTCACGAGGAAAATTGTGGTTCATTACATCAGACCTTTTCCATGGAACACAAAAGGGTAGAGGATTTCTTAACTATTGCTATTTTTCAGAATTACAGGGCTCAAGTAAACATCAGTATCATCGTCACAAAGAACATTTGTGATGGCTAGATCAGAGATGCTCAAAATAAGTCTTGAAATTTCAAACTATAATTCTATAAAATCACTTACAGACATCCTGTGAGGTTAGAAGTGAAATATTTAGAGGTTCTTCTTTGGATAAAAGCGTAAATCTAGCTGTTGCATTTATTGTTTGTTCAGAGTGGCACATGTATACATACAGCAACATAAAAATGACCTAGTTATAACGCTATTGTGGGGCAGGGAACACAATTCTGTCTTTGAGCAAGTGAAGGAAATCTTACTAACATGACCTTTTATTACAGTTTTATCGTATCTTTAGGTTCATAAAGACTGTGAGCTATATTCAGAGCAAAGAGAAGTGTCCTGCCTAACTCTGGTACCCACCATTACAGTCAGGCTTAGCTAAAATATGCTAATTTTAATCTGAATAAAATCATCTCATTTTATTCATTTTCTTTTTTATCACTGACATAATACCTTCCTTCATACGCTTTATCATAGTGGTTACATACTAATGGGAAAAAAGTTGATATATTTCCAGTTTTTTCTTCATCATTGTCAAATGAAAACAAATCTGGATTTACTAAGGAAAAAATTGTATTTGGAAGGATTATTGCAAGGGTGAAAAGCACTATTGTAAGAGGGAGAACATTCTGATCATAAGGCTTTTGAGCATTTCAAGGGTTAGGAAAAAAAATTTCTTTTATAAAGAGAATTGGACAAGTTTAAAAAGAAACTCATGAAGGAGGATGAAATGAAAGGGTGGCATGATCAGATAGGAGATCAGAGAATATTTTACTCTGAGGCCAGCCTATTCTCAGGAAAACCTTTTAAAGAAAAGTTGCATGGTGCCCAAAACTAGGAACCTAGAGAAGGAGAGAAGCTTAGCCAATGTTGTTTTGTTTTGCTTTTTTAACAATTATTTTATTCTGATTGATCAGTGGGCACAAGCAGTTCAGCTTGTAATTTATGAAGCAAAAAATGAGAATTTGGAAGGTGTGAGTCTGAGTTTACTATAGAAATACAAGGGTAATATCCATGATTCTTATCTAAGTCACGAGGAAAATTGTGGTTCATTACATCAGACCTTTTCCATGGAACACAAAAGGGTAGAGGATTTCTTAACTATTGCTATTTTTCAGAATTACAGGGCTCAAGTAAACATCAGTATCATCGTCACAAAGAACATTTGTGATGGCTAGATCAGAGATGCTCAAAATAAGTCTTGAAATTTCAAACTATAATTCTATAAAATCACTTACAGACATCCTGTGAGGTTAGAAGTGAAATATTTAGAGGTTCTTCTTTGGATAAAAGCGTAAATCTAGCTGTTGCATTTATTGTTTGTTCAGAGTGGCACATGTATACATACAGCAACATAAAAATGTTGTCTCTTAGCATTTGGGTTTCCCTGGTACATCAGATGGTAAAGAATCCACCTGCAGTGCAAGAGACCTGGGTTCAATCCCTGGGTTAGGAAGATCCTCTGGAGAAAATAGAGGCTGCCCACTCTAGTATTCTTGCCTGGAAAATTCCATGGCTCGTCCATGAGTTGCAAAGAGTTGGACACGACTGAGCAACTTTCATTTTCACCGTTAGTATTTTAAACACCCTGAAAATTATAATACTCCTGTCTCAAATGTGTCTCATAAATGTGTTTATGGATTACATATGATATGAACTTTGCCGACACAGTAAAATCTAGAATAAGTAGCCTGGGTTTTTATTCTCTCAGTCAAAGTGTAGCAAATAGTACATTGGATGATTACTCCAAAGTTACATATTATATAACTCTTAAAATAATTGTAAAATATAGAATATTATGTAGAATATAGAATACAATTCTAAAACAGATTTTCCAAAATTCTAAACTATGGATTTTGTGTGTGACCAGTCTTCCAATACTGATCCTGCAGTTTGCTGCAGAATCAATAGTTTTGTCAACTTGGTAAGTTATTAATTCCTTTGTGTCTCATTTTCTACATCTCTAAATTGATTGCAATAACGGCCACTAAATTACAGAGAATGGGAATGTAAAATCCATTTATTGTATGTGGATTAAAGTCCCAATAAAACAAAAAAGCAAAAATATAAGGGATATATTTTTGAATTAATAAACTCCTGTATGAATGAATTCTGGTAATATGGGGAGTCAGTATATGATACCTAAATAAAATTGACAGAGCTCATCAAGCAAAAATGCTTGCTTGAACCTACTTACGTACTAAACTCTCCCCTTGGTCTGCCCACATACCACATAAACTATTCCTCACTCTTAGAATTTTTTTTCCCAGCAATAAAATCCAAAGGCATTCCATCCTCATATTTTTAAACTTCGTGGAAATATTTGTTCTATTAGCACTAAAAATATGACAGATACATACAGTTTTAAAAGCAAATCATTTTCTTGTCACACCCCTAGAGTTTCTTCAACGAGCATAATAACTGGACCATTATTCCTCTGAGAACTGAAAATGAATGTTCATAAATAATTGAGTTCCTAAAAGCCATAATAACAAGGACTTTAAATGTCACATTTACAAGAGACCTGGGTTCAATCCCTGGGTTAGGAAGATCCTCTGGAGAAAATAGAGGCTGCCCACTCTAGTATTCTTGCCTGGAAAATTCCATGGCTCGTCCATGAGTTGCAAAGAGTTGGACACGACTGAGCAACTTTCATTTTCACCGTTAGTATTTTAAACACCCTGAAAATTATAATACTCCTGTCTCAAATGTGTCTCATAAATGTGTTTATGGATTACATATGATATGAACTTTGCCGACACAGTAAAATCTAGAATAAGTAGCCTGGGTTTTTATTCTCTCAGTCAAAGTGTAGCAAATAGTACATTGGATGATTACTCCAAAGTTACATATTATATAACTCTTAAAATAATTGTAAAATATAGAATATTATGTAGAATATAGAATACAATTCTAAAACAGATTTTCCAAAATTCTAAACTATGGATTTTGTGTGTGACCAGTCTTCCAATACTGATCCTGCAGTTTGCTGCAGAATCAATAGTTTTGTCAACTTGGTAAGTTATTAATTCCTTTGTGTCTCATTTTCTACATCTCTAAATTGATTGCAATAACGGCCACTAAATTACAGAGAATGGGAATGTAAAATCCATTTATTGTATGTGGATTAAAGTCCCAATAAAACAAAAAAGCAAAAATATAAGGGATATATTTTTGAATTAATAAACTCCTGTATGAATGAATTCTGGTAATATGGGGAGTCAGTATATGATACCTAAATAAAATTGACAGAGCTCATCAAGCAAAAATGCTTGCTTGAACCTACTTACGTACTAAACTCTCCCCTTGGTCTGCCCACATACCACATAAACTATTCCTCACTCTTAGAATTTTTTTTCCCCTGCAATAAAATCCAAAGGCATTCCATCCTCATATTTTTAAACTTCGTGGAAATATTTGTTCTATTAGCACTAAAAATATGACAGATACATACAGTTTTAAAAGCAAATCATTTTCTTGTCACACCCCTAGAGTTTCTTCAACGAGCATAATAACTGGACCATTATTCCTCTGAGAACTGAAAATGAATGTTCATAAATAATTGAGTTCCTAAAAGCCATAATAACAAGGACTTTAAATGTCACATTTACTTGCCAAATTCACCCTTTTTTTTCTGCCATGTAATCTTAATATACCTTTATAGGTACTGTGCATGATTCCTCTCTGTACCATTATCTCTGGAGAATGGTGCTTTTTTTTTTTTTTTCCTGTAATTGAGCCTGGAAGAAAAGTCCAGAGGACTCCTTGAGATTAATACTTGTGTAAGGGGTTCTATGATTCAATGCTGGGGAAATTTAAGGCTTTCTGAGCATCCTTGACAATATTATTACAATATTTAATAAGATTGCCAGGGGGAAATAAGATGGACATATAACCATTTAAGAGCAGTTAACAAGAAAGTTTGGGTGGCTTCCTTCTTCCTTGCATGTATGTTTCTGTTAGGGAGGTTTCACTGCTAGAATGTTGTTCAGTCACGAAGCTGTATTCTACTCTTTTGTAACCCATTGACTGTAACTTGCCAGTCTCCTCTGTCCCTGGAATTTCCCAAGCAAGAATATTGGAGTGCGTTGTCATTTCCTTCTCCAGAGGAAGATGCCTCTATCCCCCAATACAGGCATCAAACCCATGTCTCCCCCATTGGCAGGAGGTTTCTTTGCCACCGAGTAACCACGGAAGCTCAACCAGAGCATGCTGTTCATTGCTCAGCTGCGAAGTCATGTCGGACTCTTTTGGACACCAAGCTCCTCTGTCCTCTCTATTTCCTGGAATTTGCTGAAATCCATGTTTATCGAATGGCAGATGATACCTAACTATCTCATCCTCTGCTTCCTTCTCGTTTGTGTTCAAACTTTTCCAGCAATAGGGGTGGGTCTTTTCACATTAGATGACCAAAATAATGGAGCTACCGCAACAGTCTATTCCTCTGAGCAATAAAATCCAAAGGCATTCCATCCTCATATTTTTAAACTTGGAAAATTTGAAATTGTTCTTTTAAAAATCATTTTCTTGTCACACCTAGAGTTTCTTCAACGAGCATAATAACTGGACCATTATTCCTCTGAGAACTGAAAATGAATGTTCATAAATAATTGAGTTCCTAAAAGCCATAATAACAAGGACTTTAAATGTCACATTTACTTGCCAAATTCACCCTTTTTTTTCTGCCATGTAATCTTAATATACCTTTATAGGTACTGTGCATGATTCCTCTCTGTACCATTATCTCTGGAGAATGGTGCTTTTTTTTTTTTTTTCCTGTAATTGAGCCTGGAAGAAAAGTCCAGAGGACTCCTTGAGATTAATACTTGTGTAAGGGGTTCTATGATTCAATGCTGGGGAAATTTAAGGCTTTCTGAGCATCCTTGACAATATTATTACAATATTTAATAAGATTGCCAGGGGGAAATAAGATGGACATATAACCATTTAAGAGCAGTTAACAAGAAAGTTTGGGTGGCTTCCTTCTTCCTTGCATGTATGTTTCTGTTAGGGAGGTTTCACTGCTAGAATGTTGTTCAGTCACGAAGCTGTATTCTACTCTTTTGTAACCCATTGACTGTAACTTGCCAGTCTCCTCTGTCCCTGGAATTTCCCAAGCAAGAATATTGGAGTGCGTTGTCATTTCCTTCTCCAGAGGAAGATGCCTCTATCCCCCAATACAGGCATCAAACCCATGTCTCCCCCATTGGCAGGAGGTTTCTTTGCCACCGAGTAACCACGGAAGCTCAACCAGAGCATGCTGTTCATTGCTCAGCTGCGAAGTCATGTCGGACTCTTTTGGACACCAAGCTCCTCTGTCCTCTCTATTTCCTGGAATTTGCTGAAATCCATGTTTATCGAATGGCAGATGATACCTAACTATCTCATCCTCTGCTTCCCCCTTCTCGTTTTGTGTTCAAACTTTTCCAGCAATAGGGGTGGGTCTTTTTCACATTAGATGACCAAAATAATGGAGCTACCGCAACAGTCTTTTCGATGAATATTCAAGGTTGATTTCCTTTAAGATTGACTGATTTGATCTCCTTGCAGTCCAAGGGACTCTCAAGAGTTTTCTTCAGCTCTATAGTTCTAAAGCATCAATTCTCGAGCACTCTGGCTTCTTTCAACTAGAGTATAGCACGTCTTTTTTGGCAGTAATGATATGAGTCTGTTAAAGAGTAAATTGGGCAATAACACTGAGAGAAAATGGGACTGTTCAAGAGCTGTGTGCAATTATCTGAGGGCTCTAAGGAGAATAAAGTGAAACAGCTGCTGCTAAGGAAAGAGTCAGCAGTTGTTGCCTACATGCAGGGAAAATTCAACATCATCATGTGTGCAAACATTTTAATACCATATCCACTCTGTAACCTCCACTCACCCTGTATTTAACCCTGGACAGAAGCCATAGAGTCCAACAGACCAAAATTTCTGTCAGAATTTAATGTGTCAAAGCAACAAATTTACAGAGCCCCTGATATCTGTTGGTTTCACTATTGTGTTATTTCCTTCCTGGTCTACAAATGCGGGGATGAGGGTATTTTTTCGTAAAAGAAAAAAAGGTCAAAGAAAATGCTCAAGAATTATTTTCTCCACATCATTTTTCTCCTACCATGTGCCTGTGTAAAATGAATTAAAGAAACTTCAGAGTGGCACCAAGAATAGGACACAACCTGAGCACACAAGCAGGAGCAGGAGCAGGAGCAAAGTTGGAAGCGGCCTGTAGGGGGCGCTTTCACACTTCCTCATGCATTGTCGGCTGTTCCCCATGGGAAGAGACAGGCTGAATCTTTGTCAGGAAGGTGCCTCTACAATTAAGCAAAAAGAAAGTTCTTCCCATCCCATGACGATCCAGATAAGAGACTGGTAGCCCAGTGAGTGAGAAGTCTCCGTATTTTGAACTCCCAGCTTCCTCCAATGAATTCTGTTTATCACTGAACGCTTCAGTCTACCCTATAAATGCAAGTCCCTCATTCTTGTTCTCTGGATTTGCCTTTGGTCTGCCATAGTCGGCATCTTCCAAATTGAAATCCCTCTGGATATTCCAGAGTAAATTCATTTTTGCTGGTAAAATAACTGACTACTATTTTATCAAATTTGACACCTGTATAGACAACACATAGCTACCCATCAGTCACCACATAAGAAGTGTCTATAGGAGGTTTGCTTATAATATATTTTGTTGAATGGAACAATGAAAGAATGAGTGAAAAACAAACCCTTAGAGATTAAGCCTAAGTACATTTATTGGATCCATAACATTAAATTATTGTTATAGCTCATAAAGTCAGTGTGAAGTGTTTAGAACTTGAACAAACACAAAATGGATTTTTTGCCTGTTGAATGATGGCATTTTTATGTCCTCAACAATGACGTTTCAACTTATCATCATTTTTCACATTAGTACACCAAGATTAAAAGAGGGTAAATGGATTTCTAGAGTTATAGCAATTAAAAACACCTGCCTCAAAGGGTCGCAATGTGCATTAAACATATATGAGTTAGGAAGACTTTATAATGGTGCTTGTCACATAGAAACTACTTAGAAGTGTTTGCTCTTGTTACAACCCTCCCATTTTAAGAGATGGAAATGTTCATCTTGTTAAAAAGTTTGAAATGCCAGTTCTGACTAAACTAAATTCTGCGGGTTTCACTATTGTGTTATTTCCTTCCTGGTCTACAAATGCGGGGATGAGGGTATTTTTTCGTAAAAGAAAAAAAGGTCAAAGAAAATGCTCAAGAATTATTTTCTCCACATCATTTTCTCCTACCATGTGCCTGTGTAAAATGAATTAAAGAAACTTCAGAGTGGCACCAAGAATAGGACACAACCTGAGCACACAAGCAGGAGCAGGAGCAGGAGCAAAGTTGGAAGCGGCCTGTAGGGGGCGCTTTCACACTTCCTCATGCATTGTCGGCTGTTCCCCATGGGAAGAGACAGGCTGAATCTTTGTCAGGAAGGTGCCTCTACAATTAAGCAAAAAGAAAGTTCTTCCCATCCCATGACGATCCAGATAAGAGACTGGTAGCCCAGTGAGTGAGAAGTCTCCGTATTTTGAACTCCCAGCTTCCTCCAATGAATTCTGTTTATCACTGAACGCTTCAGTCTACCCTATAAATGCAAGTCCCTCATTCTTGTTCTCTGGATTTGCCTTTGGTCTGCCATAGTCGGCATCTTCCAAATTGAAATCCCTCTGGATATTCCAGAGTAAATTCATTTTTGCTGGTAAAATAACTGACTACTATTTTATCAAATTTGACACCTGTATAGACAACACATAGCTACCCATCAGTCACCACATAAGAAGTGTCTATAGGAGGTTTGCTTATAATATATTTTGTTGAATGGAACAATGAAAGAATGAGTGAAAAACAAACCCTTAGAGATTAAGCCTAAGTACATTTATTGGATCCATAACATTAAATTATTGTTATAGCTCATAAAGTCAGTGTGAAGTGTTTAGAACTTGAACAAACACAAAATGGATTTTTTGCCTGTTGAATGATGGCATTTTTATGTCCTCAACAATGACGTTTCAACTTATCATCATTTTTCACATTAGTACACCAAGATTAAAAGAGGGTAAATGGATTTCTAGAGTTATAGCAATTAAAAACACCTGCCTCAAAGGGTCGCAATGTGCATTAAACATATATGAGTTAGGAAGACTTTATAATGGTGCTTGTCACATAGAAACTACTTAGAAGTGTTTGCTCTTGTTACAACCCTCCCATTTTAAGAGATGGAAATGTTCATCTTGTTAAAAAGTTTGAAATGCCAGTTCTGACTAAACATCAAACTGCCCTTTTTAGAAGAAATAGGTATACTTCAGGACTCATTTTCAGCCAGATACACTGCACTTTCTGGAGTGATACTGGACACAAAAGCAGTGCTTCTAGAAGATAATGCACCACCACATGATTGTAAAGTAAAGGATGTCAACCCCCTAGAAATACTCAAAGGAACTTGATCGCGATTTGACCGGTGCTTCATATGAAGCAGGCAAAGTCCAACCGATCGTCAGCCCAGATGGGGAAGCGGAGTTCCTGAGCATCTGATCATGGCCTCACAGACTCATCTGTGTCATTCCTGATATCTGGACACAAGCTGGCGTCAGAACTTGAGTCCAGGTTTACAAATGCCTTAAGCTAAAAGTGTTGGAGGAGAAGCAACTGAAACCCTTCTACATTTTTATTCCTAAAACAACTTGGCGTTGCTTTTGATGTTTACAAAACATTTTTCAAAAATATTATCTTAGTAATTCCCTGTAAAAAGGGCAAATATCTTTATTAAACAATCATGTAAAAAAAATAATATTAAGAGGAAGGTACAAATTCAATTATCTCCCCTGCAAAATAATTTCAAGTCCCACTTGTCTTAAAAAAATAGAGTTGCAATGCTAAAACCATCAAAACCTCAGACTGGAAATCCAGGTAGTATGATTCTAAAGATGCTTGTTAATATATTTTGTTGAATGGAACAATGAAAGAATGATAAAACAAACCCTTAGAGATTAAGCCTAAGTACATTTATTGGATCCATAACATTAAATTATTGTTATAGCTCATAAAGTCAGTGTGAAGTGTTTAGAACTTGAACAAACACAAAATGGATTTTTTGCCTGTTGAATGATGGCATTTTTATGTCCTCAACAATGACGTTTCAACTTATCATCATTTTTCACATTAGTACACCAAGATTAAAAGAGGGTAAATGGATTTCTAGAGTTATAGCAATTAAAAACACCTGCCTCAAAGGGTCGCAATGTGCATTAAACATATATGAGTTAGGAAGACTTTATAATGGTGCTTGTCACATAGAAACTACTTAGAAGTGTTTGCTCTTGTTACAACCCTCCCATTTTAAGAGATGGAAATGTTCATCTTGTTAAAAAGTTTGAAATGCCAGTTCTGACTAAACATCAAACTGCCCTTTTTAGAAGAAATAGGTATACTTCAGGACTCATTTTCAGCCAGATACACTGCACTTTCTGGAGTGATACTGGACACAAAAGCAGTGCTTCTAGAAGATAATGCACCACCACATGATTGTAAAGTAAAGGATGTCAACCCCCTAGAAATACTCAAAGGAACTTGATCGCGATTTGACCGGTGCTTCATATGAAGCAGGCAAAGTCCAACCGATCGTCAGCCCAGATGGGAAGCGGAGTTCCTGAGCATCTGATCATGGCCTCACAGACTCATCTGTGTCATTCCTGATATCTGGACACAAGCTGGCGTCAGAACTTGAGTCCAGGTTTACAAATGCCTTAAGCTAAAAGTGTTGGAGGAGAAGCAACTGAAACCCTTCTACATTTTTATTCCTAAAACAACTTGGCGTTGCTTTTGATGTTTACAAAACATTTTTCAAAAATATTATCTTAGTAATTCCCTGTAAAAAGGGCAAATATCTTTATTAAACAATCATGTAAAAAAAATAATATTAAGAGGAAGGTACAAATTCAATTATCTCCCCTGCAAAATAATTTCAAGTCCCACTTGTCTTAAAAAAATAGAGTTGCAATGCTAAAACCATCAAAACCTCAGACTGGAAATCCAGGTAGTATGATTCTAAAGATGCTTGTTAATGTTGTGAGATTCAGGGATTGAAAATACCACTTCAAACAGGGATCAAATGAGTAACACCAGTGTAGTATTTTAGCTTTATTCTAAAATTTATGTAATTTATTAGATGTACTTTTATCTTTAATTCACTCTTTTTTTTTTTAAGATTATTTATTTGGGGGTGGGGTGGGGAGGGAGGGGAGCAGGCGGGCTACTTCTATTGGTCTTTCATTTGTCTGTTTTCATCCATCTTTGTCCTTTTGGCCCGTGTGGGCCTCCCATCGTGGTGGCCTCCATTGTCGCAGAGCACCGGCTCTGGGCGCATGCGCTCCAGAGCTCCGGCTCGGTGATTGGACACATCAGTCCAGCCGCTCCGCCGCACGTGGGATCTTCCCAGGCCAGGGCTCGAACCGGCGCCCCTTGCACTGCAAGGTGGTGTCCTTACCCACTGGACCACCAGGGGAAGACCCATTTTTATTTTTAAACTTGTTTTTAAATCTTTTTTTTTAACTTTTATTGTTTTCAACTATTTCTAATTAATTAATATACCTGATTTATTATCACTTTCTGTATACTATGTTTAATAGTTATTTCTGATTGCTTATGTGTTTATATTATCCTTTAGCTCATGTTTTCTGATTGATAAAAAAATACTTATTATTTTCCTTTGATCAATAAGAAAATATATCAATTTTTAGTTTTATTAATGTTAACTATTTTGTCTTACCTACTGTATTCATGGGAGACTTCTTTTATATGAAAAGAAAATAAAATTAAAGTAAATAAGATAATTTAATAAAAACTTTCCCAATCTAATTACGCTAATTTCTCCTTACATAAACCTCAATCTAAAATATAAAATGCATGTTTTGCCTTACTCCTCTTTTTATTTTCATTCCATTTCTCTTCCCTCATATCCCTATGAAGATTTGGTAAAAGCTTGATTTATTCTCATTTTTATTCCTAAAACAACTTGGCGTTGCTTTTGATGTTTACAAAACATTTTTCAAAATATTATCTTAGTAATGACCTGTAAAATGGGCAAATATCTTTATTGAACAATCATGTAAAAAAAAGAATATTAAGAGGAAGGTACAAATTCAATTATCTCCCCTGCAAAATAATTTCAAGTCCCACTTGTCTTAAAAAAATAGAGTTGCAATGCTAAAACCATCAAAACCTCAGACTGGAAATCCAGGTAGTATGATTCTAAAGATGCTTGTTAATGTTGTGAGATTCAGGGATTGAAAATACCACTTCAAACAGGGATCAAATGAGTAACACCAGTGTAGTATTTTAGCTTTATTCTAAAATTTATGTAATTTATTAGATGTACTTTTATCTTTAATTCACTCTTTTTTTTTTTAAGATTATTTATTTGGGGGGGGGGTGGGAGGGGGGAGCAGGCGGGCTACTTCTATTGGTCTTTCATTTGTCTGTTTTCATCCATCTTTGTCCTTTTGGCCCGTGTGGGCCTCCCATCGTGGTGGCCTCCATTGTCGCAGAGCACCGGCTCTGGGCGCATGCGCTCCAGAGCTCCGGCTCGGTGATTGGACACATCAGTCCAGCCGCTCCGCCGCACGTGGGATCTTCCCAGGCCAGGGCTCGAACCGGCGCCCCTTGCACTGCAAGGTGGTGTCCTTACCCACTGGACCACCAGGGGAAGACCCATTTTTATTTTTAAACTTGTTTTTAAATCTTTTTTTTTAACTTTTATTGTTTTCAACTATTTCTAATTAATTAATATACCTGATTTATTATCACTTTCTGTATACTATGTTTAATAGTTATTTCTGATTGCTTATGTGTTTATATTATCCTTTAGCTCATGTTTTCTGATTGATAAAAATATACTTATTATTTTCCTTTGATCAATAAGAAAATATATCAATTTTTAGTTTTATTAATGTTAACTATTTTGTCTTACCTACTGTATTCATGGGAGACTTCTTTTATATGAAAAGAAAATAAAATTAAAGTAAATAAGATAATTTAATAAAAACTTTCCCAATCTAATTACGCTAATTTCTCCTTACATAAACCTCAATCTAAAATATAAAATGCATGTTTTGCCTTACTCCTCTTTTTATTTTCATTCCATTTCTCTTCCCTCATATCCCTATGAAGATTTGGTAAAAGCTTGATTTATTCTCACTTCCCTTTTCTAACCCAAACTCTTTTTTCTGAGTTTTGTTGAAGTCGTATAATGTTTTTTTATTAATTATTATTATTATAATTAACAAAAGTATGTCCTTTTGGTTTTAAAAGTCTAGTTATTTAGCTCTTAAGTTAATATTCATTTAGTATACATCTCATCCCTGATTCTTCATTCTTCCTAGTTTTGAATGTGTATTCTTGTTCTTGGTGAATCATTTTTCATGTTTTTCTGAAATAAATTACAGAAGCTATGTTGCTTAAATCCTTGCTTAATTAACTTCAAATATTATAACTTAACTCATGAGTTAGCTGTGACAGGTAACTGCTATTTCAGTGGACATACAAACTTCAGATTATAGTCTTTTTCACTTAGACTCTTTAGAAGCTGCTCCCACTAATTTCTAGCTTTCAGTCACATTAAATGTTAATTCTGTTCCCTGAACTCCCCCTCCTTTTTTTGTTGTTTTTCTTTATAGGAAATTTATTATTTCACTCCAGAAAATTATTTAATGTTGCAATTAAGTAACCACATTACTATTTTGTTCATGCCATGGTCTATCTTTTCTAGCAGCTCAATTTTACTGTATATAATATTTATTTCTGCAAATTGAACTGTCTCTCATACTAGATCCTCTGAGATGGAAGTCAATTATTTTATTTTCTATTAGTTTATGAGTTTCTCTGGTGGCTCAGCTGGTAAAGAATCTGCCTTCAATGCAGGAGTTCAATCTCTGGGTCAGAAAGATGCCCTGAGAAGGAAATGGGTACCTATTCCAGTATTCTTGCCTGGAAAATTCTGTAGACACAGGAACTTTGGTGGGCTACAGTCCATGGGGTCTCAAAGAGTCAGCAGCTAACACTAGGTTCATGTCTTATCAATGGATTGCCTTCAAATGCAAACACAACTAAGAGACAGTCATGATTTGAACTCTATAACTATGACAGAACAGGAAGCTAGATCATTCTACTTCTTGAAGAGGAATATTTCTGTGTCCAGATATTCCTGTGTGGGTGACCAAGTCATGACTAAGTCTTCAGCAACTTCTCACAATAAAGGCAATAACACTGTGATTGTTAATTTTACATCAATTTGACTGGGCGATGAATTGCCTAGACATCTGTTTAAATATTATTCTGGCTATCTCTGTGAGAGTGTTTCTGAATGAGATCTACATTCAAATCAGCAGTCTGAGTAAAGCAAATCACCCTTTCCAATTAGAGTGGACCTCATCCAATCACTTGAAAGCTTGAGTAGAACAAAAGGGAGAATGAGGGAGAATTTGTTTTTCCTGCCTGATTGTCTTTTAGCTGAGACATTTTTCTTCTCCTGTATTCAGGCTCAAACTGATTTTATGCTATTGACTCTCCTGGGTCTCCAGTCTGCAACAGCAAACCTTGAGATTTCTTAACATTCATAATAAGTTGCATGAGCTAATTCCTCATAATAAGTATATCAAGTATAGCATGTTATACTCATATATACTCATAATATTCCTATGTCTGTTTATTAATATATCCTTATATCCTATTGGTTCTGTTTCAATGGATTACTCTAATATAGCTTCCTCCCCCTTCATAATATCTCTTATGATCAACCTGTCTGCTGCCTGAAACTACTTATATCTAGACCTTGTCCTAGGAACTTCAGTGTCACTATCTAGGTGTTGGTCCCTTAGACACAAAAATAGCACATGTTTTCCTTCCATCCTCTCAGGATATTGAAATGGATATGTGAAGTCTAGATGAATGCATGGCCTAGCATATGTATTCAAGAAAAGAATGCCACTTGAAGATGAGAAGGAAGGACAATGGAAGTGAGATTTGTGGTTGATATTAGTGGCTAAATCATATCACTCTTTTGAGATCACATGGACTGTAGCCCGCCAGGCTTCTCTGTCCACAGAATCCTCCAGGCAAGAATGCTGGAGTAAATTGCCATGCCTTCCAACAAGGAATCTTCCTAACTCAAGGATAGAATGTTCATCTCCTGCATTGCAAGCAGTTTCATTACTACACAGATTCCAGGGAAGCCATCCATAATACATGTAAAGATAAATATCTAAAAACAGTAGGATGACTAACATTTATTGAGAACTTATTAATGATAGTTAATTTCTATTTATTCTTTGTTTTAATACTCTCAGCAACTTTAAATAAAGGCAATAACACTGTGATTGTTAATTTTACATCAATTTGACTGGGCGATGAATTGCCTAGACATCTGTTTAAATATTATTCTGGCTATCTCTGTGAGAGTGTTTCTGAATGAGATCTACATTCAAATCAGCAGTCTGAGTAAAGCAAATCACCCTTTCCAATTAGAGTGGACCTCATCCAATCACTTGAAAGCTTGAGTAGAACAAAAGGGAGAATGAGGGAGAATTTGTTTTTCCTGCCTGATTGTCTTTTAGCTGAGACATTTTTCTTCTCCTGTATTCAGGCTCAAACTGATTTTATGCTATTGACTCTCCTGGGTCTCCAGTCTGCAACAGCAAACCTTGAGATTTCTTAACATTCATAATAAGTTGCATGAGCTAATTCCTCATAATAAGTATATCAAGTATAGCATGTTATACTCATATATACTCATAATATTCCTATGTCTGTTTATTAATATATCCTTATATCCTATTGGTTCTGTTTCAATGGATTACTCTAATATAGCTTCCTCCCCCTTCATAATATCTCTTATGATCAACCTGTCTGCTGCCTGAAACTACTTATATCTAGACCTTGTCCTAGGAACTTCAGTGTCACTATCTAGGTGTTGGTCCCTTAGACACAAAAATAGCACATGTTTTCCTTCCATCCTCTCAGGATATTGAAATGGATATGTGAAGTCTAGATGAATGCATGGCCTAGCATATGTATTCAAGAAAAGAATGCCACTTGAAGATGAGAAGGAAGGACAATGGAAGTGAGATTTGTGGTTGATATTAGTGGCTAAATCATATCACTCTTTTGAGATCACATGGACTGTAGCCCGCCAGGCTTCTCTGTCCACAGAATCCTCCAGGCAAGAATGCTGGAGTAAATTGCCATGCCTTCCAACAAGGAATCTTCCTAACTCAAGGATAGAATGTTCATCTCCTGCATTGCAGGCAGATTCTTTACTACTCAGCTTCCAGGGAAGCCATCCATAATACATGTAAAGATAAATATCTAAAAACAGTAGGATGACTAACATTTATTGAGAACTTATTAATGATAGTTAATTTCTATTTATTCTTTGTTTTAATACTCACAGCACTTTCATGAGGTAGGTTCTACATTTTCCTCATTTTATAGATAGAAAGAAAAAGTTGTGCTTTAGAGAATTTAATATGTCTGAAAATGGGTAAATAAATGAGCAATTACTTTAACTGATGCCATATTCCAGGTTTTCTGCTTACAATTACACATTGTGACCTTATGAACCACAGCTTACCTGGTTCCTCTGTCCATGGGATTCTCCAGGCAAGAATATTGGAGTGGGTTGCCAAGTCCTTCTCCAAGGAATCTTTCTGACCCCAGGCATCAAACCAGAGTCTCTTACCTCTCTCCTGCATTGGCAGTTTGTTTGTTTGTTTTACCACTAGTGCCACCTGAGAAATTCTTATAGTCAGTACCCAATACTATATTTTCAGTAGTGTAATTCAAAAAGAATGATAAAAAAAAAATCCTCCCGTCAAAAATCCTTCAGTTTTTATACTCAATACTCTCACTTTCTGATTTTTCTTACTTTGACATTTCCTTGTCAAGAATATTACAGCAAAGTACCTACACACTAAATTTCAAAAGACAACATTATTATTTAATTATCAAAACTGCCTGCACAGTTACTAGCACAGAATACAAGTAATTACAGGTAGCTAGAAATAAGTCTAACTTCTACATCTTGCATATAGTTTAAGAAAATCTATCTGCTTACAATTTCAGTAACATATAATAAAGCAAGTTTGGACTTTTTGAGGAAGATTTTCTCATCATTCATTGTAGAAGAAGGACAATGGAAGTGAGATTTGTGGTTGATATTAGTGGCTAAATCATATCACTCTTTTGAGATCACATGGACTGTAGCCCGCCAGGCTTCTCTGTCCACAGAATCCTCCAGGCAAGAATGCTGGAGTAAATTGCCATGCCTTCCAACAAGGAATCTTCCTAACTCAAGGATAGAATGTTCATCTCCTGCATTGCAGGCAGATTCTTTACTACTCAGCTTCCAGGGAAGCCATCCATAATACATGTAAAGATAAATATCTAAAAACAGTAGGATGACTAACATTTATTGAGAACTTATTAATGATAGTTAATTTCTATTTATTCTTTGTTTTAATACTCACAGCACTTTCATGAGGTAGGTTCTACATTTTCCTCATTTTATAGATAGAAAGAAAAAGTTGTGCTTTAGAGAATTTAATATGTCTGAAAATGGGTAAATAAATGAGCAATTACTTTAACTGATGCCATATTCCAGGTTTTCTGCTTACAATTACACATTGTGACCTTATGAACCACAGCTTACCTGGTTCCTCTGTCCATGGGATTCTCCAGGCAAGAATATTGGAGTGGGTTGCCAAGTCCTTCTCCAAGGAATCTTTCTGACCCCAGGCATCAAACCAGAGTCTCTTACCTCTCTCCTGCATTGGCAGTTTGTTTGTTTGTTTTACCACTAGTGCCACCTGAGAAATTCTTATAGTCAGTACCCAATACTATATTTTCAGTAGTGTAATTCAAAAAGAATGATAAAAAAAAAATCCTCCCGTCAAAAATCCTTCAGTTTTTATACTCAATACTCTCACTTTCTGATTTTTCTTACTTTGACATTTCCTTGTCAAGAATATTACAGCAAAGTACCTACACACTAAATTTCAAAAGACAACATTATTATTTAATTATCAAAACTGCCTGCACAGTTACTAGCACAGAATACAAGTAATTACAGGTAGCTAGAAATAAGTCTAACTTCTACATCTTGCATATAGTTTAAGAAAATCTATCTGCTTACAATTTCAGTAACATATAATAAAGCAAGTTTGGACTTTTTGAGGAAGATTTTCTCATCATTCATTGTAGTAATATAATAATTTCTATAACAATTCAATTAGACATTAGTACAGAGTACTAAAATCAAGCGATGTTTTTCTCCACATTGTAATTTTTATGAGAAGACTTGTTTTCTTTGTGATCTTATTTAGTTATTTTCAGCTGTGTGAGTCTTCATTGTTGCACATGGGTTTTTTCTAATTGTGGCGAACAGGGGCTGATCTTCATTGTAGTGTGCAGGCTTCTCAATGCAATGGCTTCTCTAGTTGTGGAGCATGGACTCTAGGGCATGTAGGTTTCGGTAAATGTGGTGCATGGACTCAGTTGCTGTGGCTACTAGGCTCTAGAGCATGGGCTGAATAGACTTTGTAGCTCTGCAGCATATCAAATCTTCCTGGGCTAGGGGTCAAACCCATTTCTCCTGCATTGTCAGGCAGATTCTTTACCATTGAGCCACCAGAAAGCCTCACAAAAGAACTTTGATTAAATATTGTTTGGATTTTATAGGAGGAACTTTTACACAGCTGATCTATTTATTGTGTAGAAGGTACCATTAGTTACAGAAATTTGACTATAAGTATGATATTAACATTTCGTGCACTTAGAAAAATTGAAATTCTTTAGTGACTTTCTTTTTCTAGGAGAAATGTGTAACTAAGTATGCTACCCATTTTTTGGTATTTTAATATTTTTAAATGACAGAGTGATTTTTTAAAATTTTATTTTATTTTACTTTTTGCTTTTACAGAGTTTTTTTTTTTTTATTTACAGATATGTATAATCCCAGATTAGTCATATGTATATCCCTGACCTCTCCCTAGTCTCCCCCCTCCAAACTCCCCCATTCCACCCCTCCAGGTCATTGTATGGCCCCCATGTAGGATCCCTTATTCCCACAGTGCAATGACAATAGTTATCTCTTTTACATATGTTAGTATAGGTTTCCATGTTACTCTTCCTATGCCTCTCACCCACTGTTCACTCCCCACAATGTCCATAAGCCTGTTCTCTATGTCTTCTCCATCATTTCTCTGCATGTGTTATCATTACCATCTTACTAGATTTCATATATACGTGTTAGTATACTGTACTTGACTTTCTCTTTTTGACTTCCTTCACTTTGTATAATAGGTTCTGGATTCATACACCTCATTAAAACGGATTCTTCTGCATTTCTTTTTACAGCTGAGAAGTATAACATTGTATAAATGTACCATAGCTTTTTTATCCATTCATTCGTCGATAGACATCTAGGTTGCTTCCACATTCTAGCTATTGTGTAGAGTGCTGCAATGAACATTGAGGTACAGGTGCCTCTTTCAATTTTGATTTCATCAGGTTATAAGCCTAATAGTGGGATTTCTGGGTCATATGGTGCTTCTATTCTTAGATTTTTGAGGAATCTCCATACTGTATTCCATAGTGCCTGTGTCAATGTACATTCCCACCAACAATACAAGAATGTTCCCTTTTTTCCACACCCTCTGCAGCATTTACTGTCTGTAGACTTTTTGATGATGGCCATTCTGACTGGTGTGAGGTGATATCTCATTATGGTTTTGATTTGCATTTCTCTAATAATAAGTGACTTTGAGCATATTTTCATGTGTTTTTTGGCCATCTGTATGTCTTCTCAGAGTGATTTTTATATTCAATGAGCTTTCTATTTTATACATTTCTCTTAGAGAAGAGTAAATGTGCAACACTTATGGTAACATGTAGTTCTTCTGTTGCATTTTATTATCTTTCTTGTGATTAAGGACTATGTTTCGAGGAATATTCCATTTTTATTGCTCATTTCTAAAATTGTATTAGCTAATTACAAAAGGGTGTATGACTGCTTCTTTCAAGTTACTTTATAGAGATATTACTATGAGTCTCTTCCTGGTTAGGAAGTTAGGAAATAGTGAAGGAGAATATTTAAGGTGATTGTCAATCAAATAAAAATCATCAGAAGTTTTATGGTGAAATGATTGAAATGAAGTACAATACAATAGATTTATACTTTGAAGCATATACAAATAAAATGTGAGACTTAATATTAACAACTATTGCCTCAAAAACTGAGAGATATGTATTATCTGAAAAGATTAGATGCTTTGGGGATAGAAAACAATCACTTTCAGAAGTAGTTCAGGTGCAGAATCACAGAACGTGTTACAGAGAATGACAAGTGAGAAGAAGGAATGTCAACCTGGATTTTCTTAGTTGAAATATTTAAATGACTATTAACTCTGCTTGGAAATATAGGGACTATAAAATGAAAAATAATTTCTTAATAAGACAATATAAATTCACTGTTATAATTGACTACAAAAGTGTGATTTTGAGCATTCATAGTGGTATATCAGGTATTTCAAAATGTAAAAGTGTAACTCAAATTGTATTTATTAATTTTTTAAGTTCCAAGTATTCCAGGGGCCAAATGGAGTACAAGTCATATGCAGATTTAACAAAAACAACTAAAACAAGAAGAGAGACTTTAAAATGTTTTTGACTGAGATTTAGTAATGAAGGAAAGATAAAGGCATCTAATTTTAAAGGTATAAGATATAAAGGTAATAAAGATAGAAGAACATCCTCCAGAGCACGAGGGAAAAGAGTTAGGTCATAGGATCAAGAGGAAAAGCTAAGAAGTTAATACCAAAAAAAAAAAAAAAATGAACAAGAAGGTCTTAGTGATAAACTTTTATTTAAGAATAAGAGACATTATCTGTTGATTTCCAATTAGTGGATTAGTAGATATTAAGCTATTTATAAACTAAAAGAGGCATGTTAATAGTATACTTTACAGAGGTGAGGGTGGCCATTTCCTTCTCCAGGGGATTTTCCCGATCCAGGAATTGAACCCACGTATCTCATGTTTCCTGCATTGGCAGGTAGGTTCTTACCAACTGAGTCATCAGGGAAGTCCTAAGAAGGTAAAAACAGTTTAAAAACTGCCTTGAAAAGAAAGAAAGCAAACTTTAAAAGAAGCAGACTAGTGCATTATATTGATTCATCTGATACATTCCCAGTGGATGTAATCCTGTTGTGTGGGTTTACCCAGTACATTTCCAACTGAGAAGAGCTGTGCTTTCATATTAAAATCAGTTTATATGGAGGGCAAAGTAGAGAATTTAACTCCACAAGAGAAAATCTTAATAGAGCTTCTAGAATACAATTGAATGGAAGATTTCATGAACTTGAAATAGAGTATGATTTCTTGAACGGGGTGAAAAGTTCTAGCCATGAGGAAATTATACAGTATTTGAATTAGGAAATTTTATTTATCAATAGCTTCTGTTAACATGTGAAGTGCAAGACAGGGAGTTAGAGCCATTGTCCACCTATTTAATCATAAAAGATCTAATCTCAGGATATATAGAATTAAATAAGAAAATATATAAATACTAAAATATATATACAAGTCAAACGTAAAAAGGGACAAAACTCTTTGAGCAGTCATTTCACCAAAGAGGATGTTCACATTTCCTGTAGGAAATCAACCCTGAATATTCATAGAAATGACTGATGCTGAAGCTGAAGCTCCAATATTATGGTCACATGATGCAAAGAGCCAACTCATTGGAGAAGACCCTGATGCTGGGAAAGATTGAAGGCAACAGGAGAAGGGGCAACAGAGCATGGGATGTTTAGATAGCATTATGACTCAGTGGAATAAATTTGAGCAAACTCTAGGAGATAATAAAGGAAAGAGGACCCTGGTGTGTTGCAGTCCATGAGATCGCAAAGGGTTCGACATGATTAGCAACTGAAGAGCAACAACAACATTACTGGGTGAACATGTGCAAAAATCTTACTATTTTCCAAAGAAAATCAAATTAAGATTATGAGGCAGCACCACATACCTACCTTCACAGTTGAAAATTTAAAAACCTGATTGATAGTGATTGTTGTGGAAGATGTAAACAACTGATACTCCCATACCTGCTAGTGGGATCATAACAAGAGTACAAGCTCTTTGGTAACTTCATTGGTATTAATTGTAAAACCTGAACACAGATCCAGATGATTATTCCGAGGAGAATACCCAACAGAAATGTATACTTAAATACTAATAACAGCATAATTCATAATAGTCAAATCCTGAAAAACAGTTTAAACTGCCTTGAAAAGAAAGAAAGCAAACTTTAAAAGAAGCAGACTAGTGCATTATATTGATTCATCTGATACATTCCCAGTGGATGTAATCCTGTTGTGTGGGTTTACCCAGTACATTTCCAACTGAGAAGAGCTGTGCTTTCATATTAAAATCAGTTTATATGGAGGGCAAAGTAGAGAATTTAACTCCACAAGAGAAAATCTTAATAGAGCTTCTAGAATACAATTGAATGGAAGATTTCATGAACTTGAAATAGAGTATGATTTCTTGAACGGGGTGAAAAGTTCTAGCCATGAGGAAATTATACAGTATTTGAATTAGGAAATTTTATTTATCAATAGCTTCTGTTAACATGTGAAGTGCAAGACAGGGAGTTAGAGCCATTGTCCACCTATTTAATCATAAAAGATCTAATCTCAGGATATATAGAATTAAATAAGAAAATATATAAATACTAAAATATATATACAAGTCAAACGTAAAAAGGGACAAAACTCTTTGAGCAGTCATTTCACCAAAGAGGATGTTCACATTTCCTGTAGGAAATCAACCCTGAATATTCATAGAAATGACTGATGCTGAAGCTGAAGCTCCAATATTATGGTCACATGATGCAAAGAGCCAACTCATTGGAGAAGACCCTGATGCTGGGAAAGATTGAAGGCAACAGGAGAAGGGGCAACAGAGCATGGGATGTTTAGATAGCATTATGACTCAGTGGAATAAATTTGAGCAAACTCTAGGAGATAATAAAGGAAAGAGGACCCTGGTGTGTTGCAGTCCATGAGATCGCAAAGGGTTCGACATGATTAGCAACTGAAGAGCAACAACAACATTACTGGGTGAACATGTGCAAAAATCTTACTATTTTCCAAAGAAAATCAAATTAAGATTATGAGGCAGCACCACATACCTACCTTCACAGTTGAAAATTTAAAAACCTGATTGATAGTGATTGTTGTGGAAGATGTAAACAACTGATACTCCCATACCTGCTAGTGGGATCATAACAAGAGTACAAGCTCTTTGGTAACTTCATTGGTATTAATTGTAAAACCTGAACACAGATCCAGATGATTATTCCGAGGAGAATACCCAACAGAAATGTATACTTAAATACTAATAACAGCATAATTCATAATAGTCAATTTGTGAAGATTCATTTCCATTGATAGTAAAACTTATAAGCAGTAACAACCATAGTATCTTTAAACTGTAGTATTGGAAAAGACTGTTGTCAGTCCCTTGGACAGCAAGGAGATCGAACCAGTCAGTCCTAAAAGAAGTCAACCCTGAATATTGATTGGAAGGCCTGAAGCTGAATTTGAAGTTCCAGTGTTTTGGCCACCTGATAGAAGAGATGACTCTTTGGAAAAGACCCTGATGCTGGGAAAAATAGAAGGCAAAGGTAGAAGGATATGACAGAGGAAAAGATGGTTGAGTGGCATTAGTGAGTCAATTGGCATGAGTTTGAGCAAGCTCTGGGAGATGGTGAAGGACAGGGAAGCCTGGTGTCCTCCAGTCCATGTCATGCAGAGTCATGAGCAACTGAGTGACTGAACTGAACTGATAAATAATGTCACACAGTAAGTTGCTTTAGAGGTTTGAAAACAAACTATAGGCAGTGCAGAAGTCCATACACATAATGGGTGAAAAAGCCAGTGAGATAAGGAATCTTAACATGTGATTTCATTTTTATAAACCAATCAGTGGTCATCAACTAGAATTCTGGCAAAGCTACCAAGTCAGAGAAAAGGTCAGTGGTTAGCAGGGTTGAGAAGTTGGGGAGTTACGAAAAATTGGAACAGAGGCAGTTTTTAGGGAAGAGAAATGATTATGTATGAGAGAATTATGGTGCGTATATGACTAGATGGTTGAAAAACATATAACTATGTAACATAAAGAGTGAATCACAATGTACAGTTTGGACTTTGGTTAATAATAATGTATAAATATGTTTTTTTAAATTGTTTTCCACCCCAAAAATTTTAAAGAGTTGGGGGAAAAAAGAATACCTACCTTCACAGTTGAAAATTTAAAAACCTGATTGATAGTGATTGTTGTGGAAGATGTAAACAACTGATACTCCCATACCTGCTAGTGGGATCATAACAAGAGTACAAGCTCTTTGGTAACTTCATTGGTATTAATTGTAAAACCTGAACACAGATCCAGATGATTATTCCGAGGAGAATACCCAACAGAAATGTATACTTAAATACTAATAACAGCATAATTCATAATAGTCAATTTGTGAAGATTCATTTCCATTGATAGTAAAACTTATAAGCAGTAACAACCATAGTATCTTTAAACTGTAGTATTGGAAAAGACTGTTGTCAGTCCCTTGGACAGCAAGGAGATCGAACCAGTCAGTCCTAAAAGAAGTCAACCCTGAATATTGATTGGAAGGCCTGAAGCTGAATTTGAAGTTCCAGTGTTTTGGCCACCTGATAGAAGAGATGACTCTTTGGAAAAGACCCTGATGCTGGGAAAAATAGAAGGCAAAGGTAGAAGGATATGACAGAGGAAAAGATGGTTGAGTGGCATTAGTGAGTCAATTGGCATGAGTTTGAGCAAGCTCTGGGAGATGGTGAAGGACAGGGAAGCCTGGTGTCCTCCAGTCCATGTCATGCAGAGTCATGAGCAACTGAGTGACTGAACTGAACTGATAAATAATGTCACACAGTAAGTTGCTTTAGAGGTTTGAAAACAAACTATAGGCAGTGCAGAAGTCCATACACATAATGGGTGAAAAAGCCAGTGAGATAAGGAATCTTAACATGTGATTTCATTTTTATAAACCAATCAGTGGTCATCAACTAGAATTCTGGCAAAGCTACCAAGTCAGAGAAAAGGTCAGTGGTTAGCAGGGTTGAGAAGTTGGGGAGTTACGAAAAATTGGAACAGAGGCAGTTTTTAGGGAAGAGAAATGATTATGTATGAGAGAATTATGGTGCGTATATGACTAGATGGTTGAAAAACATATAACTATGTAACATAAAGAGTGAATCACAATGTACAGTTTGGACTTTGGTTAATAATAATGTATAAATATGTTTTTTTAAATTGTAACAAATATACCACCCCAGTGAAAGATGTTAATTGGAGAAACTGGACTTGGGAGAGGGAATAAACGAGAGCCCTCTGAACTTTCTGCCCCATTTTTCTGTAAACTTAAGTGCTCTAAGAAACAAAGGCCATTAATTAAAGAAGAAAAAAAAAAAAAAAAAAACGGAAGGACAAATATATTTTCATCACTCCGTCAATCACTTCTTTAGCTCCAGATTCCTTGACAGACACAAAAGATTCTCTCAAAACAAACAGTGGACTAAGAAGGATCCATAGATTTGAGCCTTTCTTATACTAATTAGATGAGTGTGACTTTACAACCTTCATCAAAAGTTCTTCAGCTTTTAGAAAAAAAAAAATTAAAATGTTCTTCAACCTTTGATTTTTCCAACTGTGAGACATGATTAATTATGTAAGCAATTAGTCTGTTTCTTGATCTAGCTATGTTATTGTTTACTGAGATTTTATTTGACTAATGGAATGGTTTTAGTTTGAAAGCAGTGAGATTAATTTATTGAAACATAAATAGTAAATCCATCTTTTCAAAGTACAAAAACAGTGCTTTTGTCACTTGGGCTGGTTGTTTTGAAATATGCATGTGTGTGTGTTTGTATAAAAGAAAGAGATAATTTTCTAATTTGAGCAGTAAATGAAGAAGTAGTAGTTGTAACAATATGTGGCCGTGTAAAAAAAAAGTAAATGTGATGAAATGTGAGTTATCAAAACTTTAATTACTAAAAATATAAGGAAAATAAAGCCTATTATTTGTTACTAGGTTTGAAAACAAACTATAGGCAGTGCAGAAGTCCATACACATAATGGGTGAAAAAGCCAGTGAGATAAGGAATCTTAACATGTGATTTCATTTTTATAAACCAATCAGTGGTCATCAACTAGAATTCTGGCAAAGCTACCAAGTCAGAGAAAAGGTCAGTGGTTAGCAGGGTTGAGAAGTTGGGGAGTTACGAAAAATTGGAACAGAGGCAGTTTTTAGGGAAGAGAAATGATTATGTATGAGAGAATTATGGTGCGTATATGACTAGATGGTTGAAAAACATATAACTATGTAACATAAAGAGTGAATCACAATGTACAGTTTGGACTTTGGTTAATAATAATGTATAAATATGTTTTTTTAAATTGTAACAAATATACCACCCCAGTGAAAGATGTTAATTGGAGAAACTGGACTTGGGAGAGGGAATAAACGAGAGCCCTCTGAACTTTCTGCCCCATTTTTCTGTAAACTTAAGTGCTCTAAGAAACAAAGGCCATTAATTAAAGAAGAAAAAAAAAAAAAAAAAACGGAAGGACAAATATATTTTCATCACTCCGTCAATCACTTCTTTAGCTCCAGATTCCTTGACAGACACAAAAGATTCTCTCAAAACAAACAGTGGACTAAGAAGGATCCATAGATTTGAGCCTTTCTTATACTAATTAGATGAGTGTGACTTTACAACCTTCATCAAAAGTTCTTCAGCTTTTAGAAAAAAAAAAATTAAAATGTTCTTCAACCTTTGATTTTTCCAACTGTGAGACATGATTAATTATGTAAGCAATTAGTCTGTTTCTTGATCTAGCTATGTTATTGTTTACTGAGATTTTATTTGACTAATGGAATGGTTTTAGTTTGAAAGCAGTGAGATTAATTTATTGAAACATAAATAGTAAATCCATCTTTTCAAAGTACAAAAACAGTGCTTTTGTCACTTGGGCTGGTTGTTTTGAAATATGCATGTGTGTGTGTTTGTATAAAAGAAAGAGATAATTTTCTAATTTGAGCAGTAAATGAAGAAGTAGTAGTTGTAACAATATGTGGCCGTGTAAAAAAAAAGTAAATGTGATGAAATGTGAGTTATCAAAACTTTAATTACTAAAAATATAAGGAAAATAAAGCCTATTATTTGTTACTAGAAAACTACTTTGGTAGTATGAACAGTTTTATTTTTCTTTATTATTAATTGAATTGTATTATTTGCTTTTGAAATGACTTATTTGTCAAAATAATAGTTGAGAGTCAGTATAAAAAGAAACAATACTCAATTATACGGCTGACTTGTATATGTTTCTACTTTGCAAAAAGATTGATAGATATTATTCAGATCACAAGTTACGTACAAAGGTCTCCTCTTTTTGTCCATTTCAGTGCATGGCTAACATTATTTTCTAAATTTCTGAACTGATGCATCTGAAATACTGAAAAAAATGCAGAATACTTGTACACATATTTTCAGGCATAAGTTATATGTTACCACCACTAAGAATAGCTTTCCCTATCTTTGAGAATCACTGTGGATCATTCTTTTGATTTCCTCATAAGTACATTTAAGGCTGTTTCTTCAATGGAAACATGTTAAGCACATATTTCAATTACCATTGTGTCATTAGGTACATATGATTTTCTTCCAGATTCAATCACTACATGGCTTGCTACTCATATTGTTGTTAAGCTTATGAAAAGAAATTAATGTAATAACTTGTCAGCACTTTCTCTTAATTAAGTTAGAATGTGCTTCATTCTCCTCCTTGTGTTTGATGGAATATTAGCAAGATAATGATTTCCTGCTGGACCCACTTGCTCTATGGATAAGGATCCATTCAAGAGATGTAGGCTCAGCCAGTTCCAGGAGAAGCCCAGGAATCTTCTTTTAAAAACTCTTCAGTGACTATGCCTGTGCGCTAAATTGCTTAGTCCTGTCTGACTCTTGGTGACTATATGGACTGTAGCCCACCAGGCCTAACTGTCCATGGGATTCACCAGGCAAGAATACTGGAGGGGCTTGCCACACTGTCATCCAAGGGATCTTTACCACCAGGGATTGAATCCGCATCTCTTAGGCATCCTACACTGGCAGGCAGAATCTTTACCCTTAGTGTCACCTAGGAAACCACGTGGTGACTATTATGCATTCAAAAATTTGAGAGCTGTAATGCATAGGAGGAAAAATGTTCATTTTTGTCTTTGAAAATTACAGTTCAAAAAAAATCTTATTAAAATTCATATGTCTAGTTATTCAAGACACATTTAATAAGTTTCCTATATTAAAAGATGCTGTGTAAATCTAAATAATTAAATCCAAAATATACTTACAGAAAACTCAAAGGTCAATAAATTCTATAGGAAAAGACCAGTTAAAAGAACTAATGCATTACCAAATTTCTTCTGTAAATAAGAAAAAGTTATATTTTTGATGCAAATTTGAAGAGGTACTAAATGTAACTCTTAGAGATGATTTTTAGTAAGTTAGTCAAAATTGTAATAAAGATAATATCTACACTTAGAAAACAGCAAAAACTGCAACAATTTTAAGAATGTTTAAGGTACTGTGTTTAACAGAGATCATCTCTTATAGAATTCAGTGAAGTACATATGATTAGTTTCTCTTTTATTTTATAAGTGATATCTTAGTGAGGTTAAATAATCTGTTCACAGTCATAAAGTTTACAGGTATACATAATCCCCAAACAGACATAGGTATATCCTTAACCCCTCTCCCCTGAGCTCTCCTTCCCTTTTCCCTCTTCCCACCCTCCTCCAAGGTTGATGCTTAGTCCCCATGTAGCGGACTGTGTACCTGTAAACACAAAAACTCTGTAAAAATGTATAACAGTAACTTCTCCGTACACTTGAAGCTAATGCAATATCATAAAACAAATATACCCCAATAAAAAAAGAAAAAAAAGTCATAAAGTTTGTAAGTCATGAAGCCATAAGTTGAACAGAGATCAGATACCCTTCTCAAACCCTGTAAATTGTGTTTAGATACTTAAAGACAGAAATCTTAGGATCTTCCTGAAATTAATCACAAAATATCAAAGAGCAGGCTGAAATACCAAACCATGAACAGCTTAAAGAAAAATCTTGGGGTAAGTATAGATATCTAAGTCTTCATAGCATTCTCTTCAACCCAGTATACTGTTTAAAGAGAATGAATTGTGTTCGTGGAGCCCTCGTTACATGAAAGTTCCTTATATTGTGGAGACTCACAGAGGTCTGACCAGAGAAAACTGTCACACCTTTGAAAGGTACAGCAAAAACAGTGTTTTGAGTAACATAGACAGAGGCAGTACTTTAAAGGAAATTAAGCCTACTCAGTATAATGTGTCTGCTCAGTCACTAAATCGGGTGCCACTCTGCTTTCCCAGGGACTGTAGGCCACTAGGTTCCTCTGTCCATGAGATTTTTCCAGACATAAATAGTGGAGTGGGTTGCCATTTACTACTCCAGGGATCTTTCCAACCCAGGGTTCGAAATTGTGTCTCTTGTGTCTCCTGTATTGGCAGGCAGATTCTCTACCACTAGCAAGATTCCCAGTTTCTATAATAAATAAAATTAAATAAAGAAACAAAATAAATAAAGACTCTGAAATAACCACCTAGATGATTCAATGAAGTCACATAGTCAAGGAAAACCTTTATGTGAGATAGGTTTACCATAATTATGCTAAAAAAAATTACTGAAAATGCAGATAACATATATAAGAGATGAGTATTTAAGCAAAAAGAGAAATTTATAAGAAAGGATCAAGTGGAAGTTGTAGAGGTAAAATCTTGATATGAGTACTAAAGAATTTCTTCAGCCATCTCAAAAGTCTGGAAAATATGTCAGTAGAAGTTATCTAAACTGAAACACAAAGAGAAAAATGAACAAAAAATAATTTAAAAATCTATTGGCAACATCAAGCAGTCTAACATAGCGTAATTGGAATCCAAAAAGGAGAAGAGTGTTATCTCTAGAACATTGGACATAAAGTTTGTAAGTCATGAAGCCATAAGTTGAACAGAGATCAGATACCCTTCTCAAACCCTGTAAATTGTGTTTAGATACTTAAAGACAGAAATCTTAGGATCTTCCTGAAATTAATCACAAAATATCAAAGAGCAGGCTGAAATACCAAACCATGAACAGCTTAAAGAAAAATCTTGGGGTAAGTATAGATATCTAAGTCTTCATAGCATTCTCTTCAACCCAGTATACTGTTTAAAGAGAATGAATTGTGTTCGTGGAGCCCTCGTTACATGAAAGTTCCTTATATTGTGGAGACTCACAGAGGTCTGACCAGAGAAAACTGTCACACCTTTGAAAGGTACAGCAAAAACAGTGTTTTGAGTAACATAGACAGAGGCAGTACTTTAAAGGAAATTAAGCCTACTCAGTATAATGTGTCTGCTCAGTCACTAAATCGGGTGCCACTCTGCTTTCCCAGGGACTGTAGGCCACTAGGTTCCTCTGTCCATGAGATTTTTCCAGACATAAATAGTGGAGTGGGTTGCCATTTACTACTCCAGGGATCTTTCCAACCCAGGGTTCGAAATTGTGTCTCTTGTGTCTCCTGTATTGGCAGGCAGATTCTCTACCACTAGCAAGATTCCCAGTTTCTATAATAAATAAAATTAAATAAAGAAACAAAATAAATAAAGACTCTGAAATAACCACCTAGATGATTCAATGAAGTCACATAGTCAAGGAAAACCTTTATGTGAGATAGGTTTACCATAATTATGCTAAAAAAAATTACTGAAAATGCAGATAACATATATAAGAGATGAGTATTTAAGCAAAAAGAGAAATTTATAAGAAAGGATCAAGTGGAAGTTGTAGAGGTAAAATCTTGATATGAGTACTAAAGAATTTCTTCAGCCATCTCAAAAGTCTGGAAAATATGTCAGTAGAAGTTATCTAAACTGAAACACAAAGAGAAAAATGAACAAAAAATAATTTAAAAATCTATTGGCAACATCAAGCAGTCTAACATAGCGTAATTGGAATCCAAAAAGGAGAAGAGTGTTATCTCTAGAACATTGGACAGAAAGTTAGTAAAGAGACAGAAGTTCTGACAGCACTACTAAAAATAAAAGAAAGGGAACAAGATAGTAAACAAATACAATAGGTTTAAATACTATGATAGTAACAATTGTATGGTTGCAGATGGTCTAACCTTCCATTTAAAAAGCAATATTATCCACATTGGATCAAAAAATATACACTAATTATATTCCACATTTAAGAAACCAACATTGGTTGTAGCAGTGACATATCCCAAAATAGAAAAATAAGAAACTCAAAACTTTACCCCTCCATAAAAACAGTGATAGAACTCAGCAAAAGAAGTCAGGATTAATTTTTTGAACATGGATATTAACTAAAGAACCGCAGCAAAGTCAAGAGTTCTTATTCAAGAAAAGCAACTGGACTACCAGTAAACCAAGTTTTTAAATTTAGGCTTATGATGCTTTAACTTAGGTCAGTTTGTTCTTCCTTCTCTAGTTCAGCGAGGCCCTGAAAATAACAGCTGGCATTCCCAGTACTGAACTGAGCACTAAAGACCCCATTTGCAACTTACTGTAATAAATACTTTTTAAAGTCTATCTAGTCATTCTTTGGAAGATCAGCTCAAAATTTTTGATTTTATTTCACCAGACACAGAACTGACCTAGTGCTAAATCTGCATCCATGGGCTTTTTTTGTTAAAAACACTTACAAGACAATGTTTTAGATGCATTAGACAAAGCTGCTCATTGTGATGTAACAACTGGGACAATTGTGATGAAATCAAAAGCTTAGGTGAACTGGATGGTCAATAAGGGATTAAGAAAAAGATAAGAAATTGTAATTTGCTACAGTTACAATTGTAGGACTACTCAGGGAGTAGGGCTACTCAGTGGATAAAGGATCCTCCTGCCATGCAGGAGACTCAGGAGACATGACTTCAATCTCTGGGTCAGGAAAATCCCCTGGAGAAGGGCATGACAACCCACCCCAGTATTCTTGCCTGGATAGTCCCATGGACAGATGAGCCTAGTGGGCTACAGTCCATAGGGTCACCCAGAGTCAGACACGACTGAAGCAACTTAGCACAGCACAGCACACAATCATTTTGCTAGAAGTAGAAAAAGGATTTGTTAGATTTCAATGTGCGTTCATAGTAAAAACGCACAACAAGCAAGGATTAAAAGAAAACTTCAATCCAGAGAAAGGCATCTACAAAATCCAGAGCTGATATTATAGGTATCGGGGAAACACTGAAGGCTTCCCCCCTAAGATCAGGTGCAAGATAAGGATATTTGCATTTGCCACTTCTGTTTGGTATTGTACTAGAGGTTCTAGCCAGGGCAATTTGGCCAGAACATGAAATTTAAGAATGTGGAGGTTAGAAAAAATGAAGCAAAACTGTTACTCTTTGCTGTTAATATGACCTCAAAAAATAGATACATACCCATATGTAAAACTATTAGAGCCAATAAATGATTTCAGCAGAGCTGTAGAATGCAGGGTCAACGTACAAAATCAGCTGTGTTTCTATACCTTAGCAATGAGCCATGTGAAAATGAAGTTAAGAGAATAATTCCATTTATAATACCATAAAAGAACCTAAAATACTTAAGGGTAAATTAAATCAAAATTTTCAAAACTTACACACAGAGAACTATAGAATATATTTTAGTATAGAAGCATAATAAATGACAAATAGACACATGATAAAATGCACAATGTAATTAGTGAGATACAAATTAAAATCCCTATAGGATTCATTACATAATTATTACAATTACTTTAAAAAGTACTGAACTGCCAACAAGAATTCAGAACACTGGAATTCTCATACATTGCCCATAAGTATGCAAAATGGCACAGCCAGTTTGGAAAAGTTTGGCAGATTCTTAAAAGGTTAAAACATATACTATGTGACCCAATAATCCCATTCTTCGTTATTCATCAAAAGAACCAAAGACATATCCACACAAAAATCTATATTTGAATGTTCACAGCAGTTCTTTCATGATTACCCAATATAACAAACAGCCTCAATGTCTACCAAATTTTGAATGAGAAAATAAAATATTGTTCATCTACACAAACCTACTCAAAACTAAGAAGTAGTGAATGATACCCACATTAATGAATAAGTGCATTACACTGAGTGAAAGAAGACACTCTGTGGGTTATATAGCATATGAATCTACTTACGTAACATCTGTAAAATATAGAAGTCAAGAGGTAAGAAAATATTTAGAGGTTGTCAGAGCATGGTGTTAGGAGAGAAAACTAATAAAGAAAAACTATCTCTTTGAAATGATGGAAGTCCTGTATACATTGACTGCAGTGGTAGTTAACAAATATATACATTTTAAATTAACAGAAATATACCTTCCTTTAGATGTATAATTCCTCAGTTGTTTAGTAGCTAAGTTGTGTCTGAGTCTTTCCAACCTCATGGACTGTAGCATGATATGCTCTTCTGTCCATGGGGTTCTCCAGGCAAGAATACTGGAGTGGGTTGCCATTTTTTTTCCAGGATAATTCTTCAGTAAAGCTGATTAAAAACTACTGCCAATGAATAGTGACTATCACCTGTAAAAATCAGTAAGTCTGTTTTGTGCTCACATGTTGTCTAGTTAATGTGCTTTTTCAAAACTGCACATTTTCAAAATGTATCTCCAGGTCATATGGCTTTTTTTTTTTTTTTTTTTTTTTTTGGAGACTCTCACCTCTGTATCCAATTACATGATTGTTATTTTCACTGATACATTCAATAGGTAATTCACATTCATCCTATTCAAAACAGAAATCATAATCACTGTCATCTCTGCCTCAAACTTCCTTTGCATCTTTTATTATTATTTTTTTTTTAATTTCAGATAGTACGATCAGTTATTCAAGCCAGAATTTCTGATACTAGGCTTTTTCCCTTTTACTCTCTTTCCCTACATTTGGTCAGATGCAATCTGTATCTAGCAGACAGTAGAAATGAAAAATATATTTTTGAATGAATAAAAACATTAAAGAATTCTGCTCCTGGGAATAGAATCAACCCTTGAATGATAAGTAAGGAAGCCCATGCCTCCAGATACCATCAGGAAACATTAGCTCTCCTTTTAGAACCAAAACAATGCAATTAAGAGCAGAGTGTGGGAGGAGGGGTCAAAATTAATCTGCTGCTGAGATGGACAGTTTAGATGTCTATAGAGAAAGGAGGACAGATTGATTGAGACAAAACTATGATAAAATCTTCCATGTTTATCCCATTAAGTTTTATATTCTATATCCTGTTCCTTATTTATAGCTCTTCTATCTGCCTCTGTATATGAATTCATAACTGCCTTGTTCTCTCATAGGCTCTCCTTTTCTCTATATTTTATACCGAGTTTTGCTAAATCAATTAGGTTCAATTGAATTTAGCTAAATAAGTCACAAAAACTAAACCCAGAAGACCGCATTAACAGAGACGTACTGCTGCATTCACTCCCAATGAATATTTAGTAGTATCCATATTTCCTCAATCTGAAAGCTTATTTGATTTATTATATAAGCTTGTAAATAGAATAAAATTGATTGGTCTTAAAATAATGGGCACTCTCCTCTAAAGGGAAGAAAAATATAGTCAACTGAAAATAATGGTGTTTGTGACAGCTATCTTGGTCAATGAAAAATAAATTTAAATAGAACTCCTAAAGGGATAGGACAAGCTTGCCCTGTCTCTCCTTCCTCACAAGAGTTTCTACAGAGACCAGTCTGCCTTTATAAATTCCTCTGGAGCTGCATGTGACTTGTTTTCACAAACCCGTGATGGATAATGGCTAATGGGCAGGAGTGTGGCAACAAAGCACTGCCTTTGAACAAAATAGTTGTGGGACTTGAGAATATCAACTGCTTCACAAATGCACCAGGTTCCCCAGAAGAATTGGCCAATAGAACTGCCAGATCAGGGAAGGTCAAGCACAAAAGAACTAATAGGATCTCAGGGGAAGAGCATTGCAGCTGGTGGTTATTACCACTCATGGATAGACCAGGAGATATGTTAAAAAAAAAATCAGAACTCTTCAGCGGGTCGAATAAACTTACACTGCTCCATGTTGATGTTTCTCTTCCTGCAAATAAACAAGACTGCATCATTCTCTCCCTTCAAATGGCTTTAAATAATTATACCATTCATTTTTCCAAATGCTCACTCAAGTAGAGCACTTGTAATTTGGGTTATCAACAGATATTTGTTGCTGTTGTTATTTTAAACACTGAAGTCAGGACTTCCCTGGAGGTTCCTGGTTAAAAGTTGGCACTTCCACTGCAGGTGGCACTGTTTCAATCTCTTATCAGGGAAGCAAGATCCTGCATGCTGTACTGTGCTTGGAGAAGTGCAGAAACCAAAGTTATCAGCACTGATTTTTTCCCCTTTTTTTGTTTTAGCCTCTGTCTATGAATTCATAACTGCCTTGTTCTCTCATAGGCTCTCCTTTTCTCTATATTTTATACCGAGTTTTGCTAAATCAATTAGGTTCAATTGAATTTAGCTAAATAAGTCACAAAAACTAAACCCAGAAGACCGCATTAACAGAGACGTACTGCTGCATTCACTCCCAATGAATATTTAGTAGTATCCATATTTCCTCAATCTGAAAGCTTATTTGATTTATTATATAAGCTTGTAAATAGAATAAAATTGATTGGTCTTAAAATAATGGGCACTCTCCTCTAAAGGGAAGAAAAATATAGTCAACTGAAAATAATGGTGTTTGTGACAGCTATCTTGGTCAATGAAAAATAAATTTAAATAGAACTCCTAAAGGGATAGGACAAGCTTGCCCTGTCTCTCCTTCCTCACAAGAGTTTCTACAGAGACCAGTCTGCCTTTATAAATTCCTCTGGAGCTGCATGTGACTTGTTTTCACAAACCCGTGATGGATAATGGCTAATGGGCAGGAGTGTGGCAACAAAGCACTGCCTTTGAACAAAATAGTTGTGGGACTTGAGAATATCAACTGCTTCACAAATGCACCAGGTTCCCCAGAAGAATTGGCCAATAGAACTGCCAGATCAGGGAAGGTCAAGCACAAAAGAACTAATAGGATCTCAGGGGAAGAGCATTGCAGCTGGTGGTTATTACCACTCATGGATAGACCAGGAGATATGTTAAAAAAAAAATCAGAACTCTTCAGCGGGTCGAATAAACTTACACTGCTCCATGTTGATGTTTCTCTTCCTGCAAATAAACAAGACTGCATCATTCTCTCCCTTCAAATGGCTTTAAATAATTATACCATTCATTTTTCCAAATGCTCACTCAAGTAGAGCACTTGTAATTTGGGTTATCAACAGATATTTGTTGCTGTTGTTATTTTAAACACTGAAGTCAGGACTTCCCTGGAGGTTCCTGGTTAAAAGTTGGCACTTCCACTGCAGGTGGCACTGTTTCAATCTCTTATCAGGGAAGCAAGATCCTGCATGCTGTACTGTGCTTGGAGAAGTGCAGAAACCAAAGTTATCAGCACTGATTAGGCAAGGAATAATTATAATAATATATCCCATCAGATTATTTTTGGTCTATATACTTTTCTATTGACACTAAACAATAACATATTTTAGGAAACTGTTAGGTCATTTTTCATGCATTAATTATTTTTTTTTCTTAAATATGATTTATTAGGTCAGTTTATTTCTCTTCCTTGGTTCTTGTCTTATTGCATCACAAATTTGGAGAACTGGACTAAAGGGTTTAAAACAACAGACAAGTCACAACTCAGTTCAGCTCAAGCAGACAGATCTTTTATTAGACAGACTCTCCTAAGACATGGAAGCCGCAGGCTGACTCCAAAGGACTCCTCCTCTGCCTCTTAGCTTCCTCCTTTCTGCCGCCTTTTGGTTATGCAGAACAGCACTTACACCTACCACCAGTCATGAAAGGGAAGTCAAATGGGCATACACTCAAGGCTGATTGACAATTGCGAATAATGTAACAGCGGGCTGTATTGTTTATGCTTTCCCATAATTTAGTCTGCTATAAGCGATGGAGAATATTTTATGAACCCTTAATAGGCTGCTAGCCGCCTAAGGGTTTTGGAGAAGCCCCTGTGGTTATTTTGTATATATTGTGTGCATAGGGCCATGTGCAGCAGTTAGAAAAGTCTCTACGGTTATTTTGTAACCTGTCTGTGAGCTCTCCTGGCTGTGTCAGGGATGGGTTTCAGAGATCAGTCTGCACTCCTTTCAGCCAGGGCACCCCTCCTTGCTCATGCCTAGCTTCCTACCTAACAGATTAGTACTATTTGTCATGAAAAAATAAGATACTCAATTAAGAAAAAAGAGGAAATTCTGATTAATCTGACAATTCCTTCTTATGATTTAGAGCTATTTAGACAGATTAGACACTGATTTTATTAATCAGCCATTATCACTGTGCATATGTAAGTAAAAATATAAATTAACTAGTTCAGATATTCCTAAAATGTATTAACATTGAAAATCCAATAGTTAATCACTTTTTTTCACCCAGATTCATCATTGATACTACTGATAATATTATCCTTTACATCACTAAGAGTTTGCAACATTTCTTTCAAAATTTGTGAACTGCCCACAAGCCACTGTTGGCATGCTAAGCTAACCTTTATAAAAACACCACACTGAGATTATTGCTTTGCGTGTATCACTCACCAACTCGCTGAAACCAGCCCCTAGACTAAATCAATCCTGAGGATAAAAAGAACATGCCGAGACTGTCATTCAGATTATCTTCCGTGCCTTTGCCATCCATTGTATAAATTTTTAAGGTAGATATTTATTACAGGCAGTGACACTTATACCATGACTATTCTCCAGTTAACAGCAGTTTTAAGACAGTGTCAATTATAAAATGTGTAGTAATAGCAGAGATGTTAAACTCAGTACAAACACATATCAAGCCCAAAGTTTCACAGGTAGTAAACAGTGTGGGAAACCTAGGTTCGATCCCTGAGCCAGGAAGATCCCCTGGAGAAGGGAATGCTAACCCACTCCAGTATTCTTGCTGGTGAATTCCATGGACAGAGGAACCTCGCAGGTTGCAATTCATGGGGTCGCCAAGAGTCAGATGCAACTGAGTGATTTACACACACTCAGTATCAAAATTAGTGTAACTTCTCATTTGTCTTTAAGCTACAAATGTCTTGTTTACCTAGTTTCTCTATGACACAGGCTTGGTTAACCTTAAATGATTAACTTAAGCAGAACTTCTAGCTGTTTTTGAACAATTTCCACTTCAAAATTTATAGCATTCTGTTATTTTTCATTGGGCTATTTAAGGATTCATTGATAATTATTTTTTATTAATTCCATTTATAAAAGCTTAGGCCATGATTTCCACACAAAAGATGCTTCTTTTATTTAAAAACACATATTTCAAAATATAATTAGTACCATTAACATTATAACTTGATTATGTAAATTTATACATTTTACTGCTTTGGTGTTTTTCTGTTATAGACATTGCATTTTCTATATTATATCCTAATTTCTGAAACAAAGAATATAATACAAAGTAGCAAGGACAGAGAATTAGAACTGAACTCAAAGATAAAACTTTATTTCTCTCTATATGTATATATATAGAGAGAGCTAAGTATACAATGATCACCCTTATGTACTCCCTCTGAGGAGTCATAAATGAACACACAGCTGCTTTATCACTGGTATGAGAGAGGAAGCTACTGATGTAAGATTGCACAGTCATTACACCTTCTAGATCAGAAAAGATATCCGAAAAATGAGGAATTTGACCTGTCTGTGCACTCATTTTTATACAATTTTCTTTGAAAGGAGTCACAATCAATGGAATTTCTAGCATTCCTATTTTGCCAGTCACTGGTGATACTAAACTTGCCTCACCTTTGTTGACTGTGTAATGTGAGAGGCTAAATTCTCTGACTTCACACCATCACTGGTTATTCACCATGATGGTGAGGCTATATACCCAGACACAAGGCAAAAGTGTTAAGTGCTGAAAGATGAAGCTTTGAATGGTGCACTGAATATAAGAAAGGAGCGTTGCAGCATCAGATTTCTAAGGGCTTGAGAAACACTGACAGTTAATGTAGGCTATGAGAGGCTACCCTTGAAGAGGTACCTGGAGTGAAAAAGACTACAGCATTAGTGAAACATGACTGGTTACTGGCAAATTCTGGAAAGCTATGCAATTCATGGGGTCGCCAAGAGTCAGATGCAACTGAGTGATTTACACACACTCAGTATCAAAATTAGTGTAACTTCTCATTTGTCTTTAAGCTACAAATGTCTTGTTTACCTAGTTTCTCTATGACACAGGCTTGGTTAACCTTAAATGATTAACTTAAGCAGAACTTCTAGCTGTTTTGAACAATTTCCACTTCAAAATTTATAGCATTCTGTTATTTTTCATTGGGCTATTTAAGGATTCATTGATAATTATTTTTTATTAATTCCATTTATAAAAGCTTAGGCCATGATTTCCACACAAAAGATGCTTCTTTTATTTAAAAACACATATTTCAAAATATAATTAGTACCATTAACATTATAACTTGATTATGTAAATTTATACATTTTACTGCTTTGGTGTTTTTCTGTTATAGACATTGCATTTTCTATATTATATCCTAATTTCTGAAACAAAGAATATAATACAAAGTAGCAAGGACAGAGAATTAGAACTGAACTCAAAGATAAAACTTTATTTCTCTCTATATGTATATATATAGAGAGAGCTAAGTATACAATGATCACCCTTATGTACTCCCTCTGAGGAGTCATAAATGAACACACAGCTGCTTTATCACTGGTATGAGAGAGGAAGCTACTGATGTAAGATTGCACAGTCATTACACCTTCTAGATCAGAAAAGATATCCGAAAAATGAGGAATTTGACCTGTCTGTGCACTCATTTTTATACAATTTTCTTTGAAAGGAGTCACAATCAATGGAATTTCTAGCATTCCTATTTTGCCAGTCACTGGTGATACTAAACTTGCCTCACCTTTGTTGACTGTGTAATGTGAGAGGCTAAATTCTCTGACTTCACACCATCACTGGTTATTCACCATGATGGTGAGGCTATATACCCAGACACAAGGCAAAAGTGTTAAGTGCTGAAAGATGAAGCTTTGAATGGTGCACTGAATATAAGAAAGGAGCGTTGCAGCATCAGATTTCTAAGGGCTTGAGAAACACTGACAGTTAATGTAGGCTATGAGAGGCTACCCTTGAAGAGGTACCTGGAGTGAAAAAGACTACAGCATTAGTGAAACATGACTGGTTACTGGCATTCAGTGAAGAGTTTGACAGGAGAAAAATTGCCAATGAGACATATGTGCAGTATGAGACCATCTGGCATAAGAAGTTGAAAAGAATTTTAGCTTTGTAATAACACAAAAATATTATTTTCAAATGTCAGTGCAAAGGGAGACCAAGGAATGAGACTGAGAAAGCCAGGCAACAACCAAGGACCTATAGTTGGGATTTACCTTGCATGCATGCTAAGCTGCTTTAGTCATGTCTGACTCTTTGAGACTCTATAGACTGTAGCCTGCCAGGCTCCTCTGTCCATGGAATTCTCCAGGCACAAATACTGGTGTCGATTGCCATTTCCTCCTCCAGGGGATCTTCTCCACCCAGGTACTGAACCTGTATCTCTTATGCCTCCTGCATTGGGAGACAGGTTCTTTAACACAAACACCACCTAGCTACTCACCTTACCTGGTGAATACCTCTGGATTTCTTTAGCCTCAATCCAGGACTTACAAGAATCCTGAGAGTTTCCCTCCCACCACGATACTCCATCATTGTTAGAATAATTCAGATGGAAAAGGTGAAAGTCCCAACACACAGACACCCATCCTACCTACCTAAGTTACAGACACACACAACACACACGCTGGTGTGTGTTTGCAGCATCAGTTTAAGATGGTGTCTCTTTAAAAGGGTAAAGCAGACAGCCGCAGAACGAAGCAGATTGTTATGTTGGTGGCCACGTTAAAACACAACTGTAGCACTGCCAACTTAATCTTCTACAACCATCACAGATATATGTGGAAAATCGGGCCAGAACTCAATGAGGAGATTGAAAGTTGCAATAGAAAAAAAGAAAACTGCTATTCTGATGGCAATGATTACCTTGATCTTGGAATGGCATAGTTTTCGTGAGAGATTCATTAAGGTAGTACAATGCCCTGTATTTGAGGCAGAGAGCTATAGCCTAAGAGATGTTTCATGAGGAAGGCTGTGAATGAGGACTATGGGCAGTGGGAGAAAGATTTTTTTTGTACTAGATTCTCTACACTAATGCGTTCTAACAGATGATTTCAATACTGAAACCTGAATCAGGGATAATCTACAGAAGACATTTTGAAAAGCGCAAATCTCAGGAGAGTTTTGCAGCCTTTCATACCTAGAGAATGTTCTTTCTAGAGAGCCATACAAAAATATGTATATTCTTCTTGGTTCCTCTTGAGTGATAGGAGCATTATTGATAAAGAGCCCTTTACAACACTTGAGTTTATGCCATAGGGGATTAATTCACGGTGGGACTTCTAGAGGCTTTGTGGGGTCACTAGGAGGATCAATCAGGCTTGTGGGGTACCTCTGTCCATGGAGACTCTATAGACTGTAGCCTGCCAGGCTCCTCTGTCCATGGAATTCTCCAGGCACAAATACTGGTGTCGATTGCCATTTCCTCCTCCAGGGGATCTTCTCCACCCAGGTACTGAACCTGTATCTCTTATGCCTCCTGCATTGGGAGACAGGTTCTTTAACACAAACACCACCTAGCTACTCACCTTACCTGGTGAATACCTCTGGATTTCTTTAGCCTCAATCCAGGACTTACAAGAATCCTGAGAGTTTCCCTCCCACCACGATACTCCATCATTGTTAGAATAATTCAGATGGAAAAGGTGAAAGTCCCAACACACAGACACCCATCCTACCTACCTAAGTTACAGACACACACAACACACACGCTGGTGTGTGTTTGCAGCATCAGTTTAAGATGGTGTCTCTTTAAAAGGGTAAAGCAGACAGCCGCAGAACGAAGCAGATTGTTATGTTGGTGGCCACGTTAAAACACAACTGTAGCACTGCCAACTTAATCTTCTACAACCATCACAGATATATGTGGAAAATCGGGCCAGAACTCAATGAGGAGATTGAAAGTTGCAATAGAAAAAAAGAAAACTGCTATTCTGATGGCAATGATTACCTTGATCTTGGAATGGCATAGTTTTCGTGAGAGATTCATTAAGGTAGTACAATGCCCTGTATTTGAGGCAGAGAGCTATAGCCTAAGAGATGTTTCATGAGGAAGGCTGTGAATGAGGACTATGGGCAGTGGGAGAAAGATTTTTTTTGTACTAGATTCTCTACACTAATGCGTTCTAACAGATGATTTCAATACTGAAACCTGAATCAGGGATAATCTACAGAAGACATTTTGAAAAGCGCAAATCTCAGGAGAGTTTTGCAGCCTTTCATACCTAGAGAATGTTCTTTCTAGAGAGCCATACAAAAATATGTATATTCTTCTTGGTTCCTCTTGAGTGATAGGAGCATTATTGATAAAGAGCCCTTTACAACACTTGAGTTTATGCCATAGGGGATTAATTCACGGTGGGACTTCTAGATGCCTTCAGGCTTTGTGGGGGTCACTAGGAGGATCAATCACAGCCTGGGGAATTGGAAATTTCCACCCTAACCTCTGACCTCTGGAGAGGTTAGGGGGACTAGATACTGGATTACAGAGACTTCTGACCAGGGAGATTTATAGAGCTTCTGGATTGGTTTGAGTATTGATGCTGTGAGATGGTGTAGTGCCAGGTGAAAGCTCTGTATCCCCAAACCCCAAACTTTATCCCATTGACCTCTTCCATTTGGCTGTTCCTGACTTGTTCTAGTTATAATTATTGGTAAATAGAACTTTTTACCAATAATTGTAATTAAAGCACTTCCCTGAGTCCTGTAAACTGTTCTAGAGAATTCTTAAACCCGAGGAATAGGTCGTGAAAATTCTCAAATCTATGATTGTCCAGATAGTAATGTGAGTCTCCCTGGAAACCCCATTTATATCTGTGTCTTAATGTGGTGGCAGTCTTGAAGGACTGAGCCCTTAATTTGTGGAATCTCTAATCTTTACATATATCATAACCATGTAGAACATGTAGAATCATACTGTCAAACACATGTAAAATCATACTGTCAAAAAGTTATCTAAAAAGTTATCTAAAATGGTTTCAAACACATACCCTTATTATGTATTATGTATGTATTAGTATCATATTTAGGTTCTTGTTGCTCTGCATCCTCACTGATAATTGATGCTGTCCATATTTTTTCCATTTAGTCATTTATTTGAATAGTAATAATAATCAATTTGTGACTTCACTGTGTGTTCCCCTGAGACTAATAAGTTTGCATATTCTGTTCTTAATGAATTTCTGAGGTTGGGCGGGGAAAGATTTTTTGTACTAGATTCTCTACACTAATGCGTTCTAACAGATGATTTCAATACTGAAACCTGAATCAGGGATAATCTACAGAAGACATTTTGAAAAGCGCAAATCTCAGGAGAGTTTTGCAGCCTTTCATACCTAGAGAATGTTCTTTCTAGAGAGCCATACAAAAATATGTATATTCTTCTTGGTTCCTCTTGAGTGATAGGAGCATTATTGATAAAGAGCCCTTTACAACACTTGAGTTTATGCCATAGGGGATTAATTCACGGTGGGACTTCTAGATGCCTTCAGGCTTTGTGGGGGTCACTAGGAGGATCAATCACAGCCTGGGGAATTGGAAATTTCCACCCTAACCTCTGACCTCTGGAGAGGTTAGGGGGACTAGATACTGGATTACAGAGACTTCTGACCAGGGAGATTTATAGAGCTTCTGGATTGGTTTGAGTATTGATGCTGTGAGATGGTGTAGTGCCAGGTGAAAGCTCTGTATCCCCAAACCCCAAACTTTATCCCATTGACCTCTTCCATTTGGCTGTTCCTGACTTGTTCTAGTTATAATTATTGGTAAATAGAACTTTTTACCAATAATTGTAATTAAAGCACTTCCCTGAGTCCTGTAAACTGTTCTAGAGAATTCTTAAACCCGAGGAATAGGTCGTGAAAATTCTCAAATCTATGATTGTCCAGATAGTAATGTGAGTCTCCCTGGAAACCCCATTTATATCTGTGTCTTAATGTGGTGGCAGTCTTGAAGGACTGAGCCCTTAATTTGTGGAATCTCTAATCTTTACATATATCATAACCATGTAGAACATGTAGAATCATACTGTCAAACACATGTAAAATCATACTGTCAAAAAGTTATCTAAAAAAAAGTTATCTAAAATGGTTTCAAACACATACCCTTATTATGTATTATGTATGTATTAGTATCATATTTAGGTTCTTGTTGCTCTGCATCCTCACTGATAATTGATGCTGTCCATATTTTTTCCATTTAGTCATTTATTTGAATAGTAATAATAATCAATTTGTGACTTCACTGTGTGTTCCCCTGAGACTAATAAGTTTGAACCATATTTCTAATGTTCATAAGTCTTTTGAATTTTCTTTTTTGCAACGTATTTGTCTTGTAGCCACTAAAATAATCTGATTATCTGATTTTCTTTGATTTGCAGAATTTATTTATTTACTTTGGCTAGGAGTATATATATAAATTATGAATAGCATTTTTCACCTTGTACTTTAAATTTTCCCTCTTACTGTTGCCTTTTGATGAATCAAATTTCTTAATTTTAGTGTAGCTTCATTTGTCTTTTTCTTTCAACTTTTGCATCCTGTTTTAAAAAATTATTGGCAGCTCTAAGATCAAGAAATTGTTTCTTAATATGTCATTCTCAAACCTTAAAATTTTTTCCTTTTACATTTAGATCTGTAATCTATTTGGATTTCATTTTTATGTGTAGTGTGAGGTATTGATGAAGATAATTGCTTTTCATAAGAATTGAATTGGCAAAAACATTCATTGAGGTTTTTCCTATAAGATGCAATGGAAAAGCCAAATGGATGGTTTGGCTACCTCAGTAGATATTCAGTTGACGTATATTGAGGTCATAGTCATTTTCTCATTTCACTGAACTATCACCACCGTTGAGAATGTCAGATCATATAATTTGATGTAATTTCCCAAGTGGCACAGTGGTAAAGAATCCATCTGGCAACGCAGGAGACACAGGATACATGGTTCTATCCCTGGGTAGAGAAGATTCCACATGGAGGAGGAAATGGCAGCCAAATGCAGTATTCTTGCCTGAAAAATTCCATGGACAGAGGGACAGAGGAGCCTGGCAGGCTACAGTCCATAGCGTCATAAAGAGTCAGACAAGACTAAGCATGCATGCGCACGATGCAGAATCTAAATACTGTTCATGCTGTTTTTTTTGTTTTTTTATTCTTTTATATGAACACAATGCATTAGTATAGGTTTATAGCTTATTGTAGAATTATATTTAGTAGTATATAATATTGCTAGGCTTGTTCTTCTACAAGAAGGTTATTTAGCCTTTTTTTTCCAACTCTTTGCATATGCATATGAATTTTTGAATAGTAATAATAATCAATTTGTGACTTCACTGTGTGTTCCCCTGAGACTAATAAGTTTGAACCATATTTCTAATGTTCATAAGTCTTTTGAATTTTCTTTTTTGCAACGTATTTGTCTTGTAGCCACTAAAATAATCTGATTATCTGATTTTCTTTGATTTGCAGAATTTATTTATTTACTTTGGCTAGGAGTATATATATAAATTATGAATAGCATTTTTCACCTTGTACTTTAAATTTTCCCTCTTACTGTTGCCTTTTGATGAATCAAATTTCTTAATTTTAGTGTAGCTTCATTTGTCTTTTTCTTTCAACTTTTGCATCCTGTTTTAAAAAATTATTGGCAGCTCTAAGATCAAGAAATTGTTTCTTAATATGTCATTCTCAAACCTTAAAATTTTTTCCTTTTACATTTAGATCTGTAATCTATTTGGATTTCATTTTTATGTGTAGTGTGAGGTATTGATGAAGATAATTGCTTTTCATAAGAATTGAATTGGCAAAAACATTCATTGAGGTTTTTCCTATAAGATGCAATGGAAAAGCCAAATGGATGGTTTGGCTACCTCAGTAGATATTCAGTTGACGTATATTGAGGTCATAGTCATTTTCTCATTTCACTGAACTATCACCACCGTTGAGAATGTCAGATCATATAATTTGATGTAATTTCCCAAGTGGCACAGTGGTAAAGAATCCATCTGGCAACGCAGGAGACACAGGATACATGGTTCTATCCCTGGGTAGAGAAGATTCCACATGGAGGAGGAAATGGCAGCCAAATGCAGTATTCTTGCCTGAAAAATTCCATGGACAGAGGGACAGAGGAGCCTGGCAGGCTACAGTCCATAGCGTCATAAAGAGTCAGACAAGACTAAGCATGCATGCGCACGATGCAGAATCTAAATACTGTTCATGCTGTTTTTTTTGTTTTTTTATTCTTTTATATGAACACAATGCATTAGTATAGGTTTATAGCTTATTGTAGAATTATATTTAGTAGTATATAATATTGCTAGGCTTGTTCTTCTACAAGAAGGTTATTTAGCCTTTTTTTTCCAACTCTTTGCATATGCATATGAATTTCTGAATTTCTAATCTGTTTATTTACTTTTGAGAAAAAAAATCCTAGGAATATTTTGATTGGTGTTGCCAGTTTATAAATAAACTTACAATATTGAATCTTCATAAACACTGTTATTTAGTTTGGCTATAAGTAATTTTTAAATAATATTTATAGATTTTGGTATGAAATTCTTATAAACTTTTATTTGATTTATTCTTAGATATGTGATTTTTCTGTTACTTTGTAAATGACATCATTTCTTAAATTTCCAATTTTGTTGATCCATTTCTATAAAAAATTTTTCATACTGATTTTGGATTTGGTGACAACACATTCATTAATTTAATAAAATAATTCATAGAATATTTTAGAGGTTTTAGTTGTCATGTTATCTTTAAGAAAATAACAGTTTTATTGATACATCTTTATCTTCAGTTCTTATCATCATGTGCCTCTCTCTTTTACCTTGCTTTACTACAAGGTTAAGACTGTCTATGAAAATATAAAAGTAGAAATAGTGACATCTTTTTCCTCTTCATCCTCTACAAGTTTTCAACTTAAAAAAGTCACCGAATATACATATATATATGTGTGTGTATGTGTATATATATATATATACATATATATATATATATATATATATATATATATACCCTCCATGTTTTCTGTATATATTTCTTCTCATTTTAAACATTTTACTTTGTCTTAGTTTACTGATTTTTGATGAAAGGGTGTTAAATTTTAGTTAAGTGCTTTCTTTTGACTTCTATTTTCTTTTTCTTGATTGCTCTTGACAAGATTTAGAATTTGTAGTTTTCTTAGCATCATAAAAGTAGATAGGAAAGGTCACCTTCAATTTGTTTCTCAGAAATTTTGTGCAAGATTAGAGTTATTTCTTTTTTTTAATAGTTAGGAAAATCTTCTATTAAAACCATCTGGTACAGGAGTTTCCTGCAAGAACTTTTTAAAAATAACAAATTTGCTTTCTTTAACAGATGCTTCACTACTAGGATTTTATATGTCACCTCTTAACTTCAGTAAATTATAATTTGTGGAGGCATTTGTTCATTCTAATGAAATTATAATTCTCTTCCTCAAAGTTATTCATAATATTCTTTAGTTTTTTGTATTATAGATGTATATTATGCCATCTTTTTCATTTTTATTTCTCTTTTTCTCCCTTGATCAATCTTCTTAAGTGTTAACAAATTGATTAGTAATTTCAATTTTTCAAAGTTCTAACTTTTGACATTGTTTTTCCTTTTCTCTAGTCTGCATTATTTTTCAAATGTCCTTCATTTATATTCATGTTCATTATTCCTTTCTTTTAATCACACTCCTTCTTGAAATAGAAAGTTTGTTTTTTTTTTTAAATTTTCACCTTTCTTCTTCATAAATGCATGTATGGCCATGATTTTTTTACTTAAATATTGTTTTATATCTCATAAGTTTTGATCTGTTACAGTTTATTATAATTCAGTTCAATAATTTTCTGATATCTATGCTGATTTATTCCTTGATCCATGAGTTGTTTAGGATTATATTATTTAATTTTCAGGTAGCACACTTTTTTCTAGTATAGTTTTATGACTAATTTCCATCTTAATCCCATAATTGGAGAGCAGACTTTTAATTACTTCAAATCTTTTAAAATTTCAACCTATTTCAGTATTTTTAACTTTCTTTCTTTCTTTTTTTTTTTTTTTCTTTGACCACTTCTATCGATCTTTCATTTATTTATCTTTGTTCTTTGCCCTGTGTGCAGAGGCCTCTTTTGCTGCATAGCACCGGCTCTGGGCACATGCCTTCCAGAGCTTCCGCTTGGTAGTTGGACACATTGATCCAGCTGTCCCAGGGCACGTGGAATATTCTCAGGCCAGGGATCAAACCGGTGCCCCTTGCACTGCAACGCGGTGTCCTTAGCCACTGGACCACCAGGGAAGCCCTATTTTTAGCTTTCTTTAAAGCTTTGTTATAGTTAGCCACATAGTTGATTTTGATGAACCTTACATACATACTTGAAAAGAAAAGAAATTCTGTTGTTTCAGGGTGATTGTTCTACCTATGTCAGTTAGTTTGTGCATTGTGATCTGCAGAAATTTTTTGCCTTTCCTTGTTTTGAGTGATTTTCTATCACTTATGTAGAAATATGTTGATAATTAAAGTCAAGATAATTCCAGATGGATTTTTTTAATGGATTTTTTAATATTGCTTCACCTTACTCTAAATTGTGTCCATATTTTGGAAAATTCAGATGAGAGATTTATGTCTTGATCATTAAAATAATCCTTAAAGGAATGACAATAGTCACATTATGGTGTAAGTTTATACTAAACATATATCTTAGGCACCTTTCCAGAACAGTCCCTTAACATTTTTCTTAATAATAAAATATTTCCAGTAAATGAAATTAGGTGAAAAGACATTTCTTTCATGTATAACTCTCAGGTTTTAATCTAACTCTATAGCATTTTGTGAATGTACATAGTTAAGGGATATAATAATGTGATATTTTGATAACATCTGCCTTTAGATTTTAATATTTCAGGAAAAACCTTTAAATATACTTTCTTACTAGTTATACTATGAATCACAGAATAGTTTTCTTATTCTGAATTATTTTCCTTAACAAATATTCTTAGATTATATTGGGGATTAATAAATATAATTCTATTTGTCAAAATAGGAGAAAACATTTTTTTTTAATGTAATCCCTAAATTTCACAGGGGAATCTGGTAGCTAAGGGTAAAATTTAGCCCTAAGAGACTTTTGCTTGATCCATGTAATTTTAAAAAGTCAATATTTTAAAGTTGATAGATGCTATATAAAATGGTAATGTTCATGCTTTTGAAATAGTAGAAACTCAGCAAAACTAATACCATAATTTTCTCAGTACCCTTAGTTTGTTTTGGAAACCTCAAACTTTACCTACTTAAGTTTACTGCCTGGCAAATGCTATATGAGCCAAAAATATTACCATGTGCCCGGGCGGAATATTCTCAGGCCAGGGATCAAACCGGTGCCCCTTGCACTGCAACGCGGTGTCCTTAGCCACTGGACCACCAGGGAAGCCCTATTTTTAGCTTTCTTTAAAGCTTTGTTATAGTTAGCCACATAGTTGATTTTGATGAACCTTACATACATACTTGAAAAGAAAAGAAATTCTGTTGTTTCAGGGTGATTGTTCTACCTATGTCAGTTAGTTTGTGCATTGTGATCTGCAGAAATTTTTTGCCTTTCCTTGTTTTGAGTGATTTTCTATCACTTATGTAGAAATATGTTGATAATTAAAGTCAAGATAATTCCAGATGGATTTTTTTAATGGATTTTTTAATATTGCTTCACCTTACTCTAAATTGTGTCCATATTTTGGAAAATTCAGATGAGAGATTTATGTCTTGATCATTAAAATAATCCTTAAAGGAATGACAATAGTCACATTATGGTGTAAGTTTATACTAAACATATATCTTAGGCACCTTTCCAGAACAGTCCCTTAACATTTTTCTTAATAATAAAATATTTCCAGTAAATGAAATTAGGTGAAAAGACATTTCTTTCATGTATAACTCTCAGGTTTTAATCTAACTCTATAGCATTTTGTGAATGTACATAGTTAAGGGATATAATAATGTGATATTTTGATAACATCTGCCTTTAGATTTTAATATTTCAGGAAAAACCTTTAAATATACTTTCTTACTAGTTATACTATGAATCACAGAATAGTTTTCTTATTCTGAATTATTTTCCTTAACAAATATTCTTAGATTATATTGGGGATTAATAAATATAATTCTATTTGTCAAAATAGGAGAAAACATTTTTTTTTAATGTAATCCCTAAATTTCACAGGGGAATCTGGTAGCTAAGGGTAAAATTTAGCCCTAAGAGACTTTTTGCTTGATCCATGTAATTTTTAAAAAAGTCAATATTTTAAAGTTGATAGATGCTATATAAAAATGGTAATGTTCATGCTTTTGAAATAGTAGAAACTCAGCAAAACTAATACCATAATTTTCTCAGTACCCTTTAGGCTCTAGTTTTGGAACCAGTACCTTCATCTTAGTAGCTTTACCTACTTAAGTTTACTGCCTGGCAAATGCAGAGAGATATTTATGAGTTCTCCTTAAATAAAATGATGTGATCTTTAAGCGTCCTAGCAATCATCATTTAGTCCACATCTTGTCAAATGGAGTGTGTTTTGGAGTGCTGATTGAATGGAAAATATTGTTAGTCAATCTATAACAGAGGTTGTGGGGAGTAAATCACAACAAACATGGAGAGAATATGCATCACATTTGTAAAAGCGTAAACTGGGAGGTTATTCTAATAATTTAGAGGTTGCTGGTGAAATCTTATAAATTATACTAAAGTAATATTTGAGAGTTTAATTAAGAAAAAGATGAAAAACAGAAGAAGAACACAACTCAACTGATGGTGACCTAGCATCAGAAACAGCAACAGCGATGAAAGACAAACCAGGGCAGAGAGACTGGGAATAAACTGTTGCATTTAAGGAACCTATCTGTGTTCCTCAAGCTTCAGGCTTCTGAAGCTGAGAATAAGAGAAATTTCCCTACAGTGAGCAACATAAGCATATACTATGTGAGATACTTGCAATGGTCAGGAGTTTTAGTGCTCAAAATCCAGGGTCTATGCCAGAAAACACCATTTAATATTGACAGCACATAATAATAGTTTTTGGAATAATGACAGTCATAAAATAAGTATCATTCTCTGGAGTCAGAATATTAGTTTAGAAGGAACTTGAAGAAAGTTGATAACCCCATTTTTCAGGAAAAACCTTTAAATATACTTTCTTACTAGTTATACTATGAATCACAGAATAGTTTTCTTATTCTGAATTATTTTCCTTAACAAATATTCTTAGATTATATTGGGGATTAATAAATATAATTCTATTTGTCAAAATAGGAGAAAACATTTTTTTTTAATGTAATCCCTAAATTTCACAGGGGAATCTGGTAGCTAAGGGTAAAATTTAGCCCTAAGAGACTTTTTGCTTGATCCATGTAATTTTTAAAAAAGTCAATATTTTAAAGTTGATAGATGCTATATAAAAATGGTAATGTTCATGCTTTTGAAATAGTAGAAACTCAGCAAAACTAATACCATAATTTTCTCAGTACCCTTTAGGCTCTAGTTTTGGAACCAGTACCTTCATCTTAGTAGCTTTACCTACTTAAGTTTACTGCCTGGCAAATGCAGAGAGATATTTATGAGTTCTCCTTAAATAAAATGATGTGATCTTTAAGCGTCCTAGCAATCATCATTTAGTCCACATCTTGTCAAATGGAGTGTGTTTTGGAGTGCTGATTGAATGGAAAATATTGTTAGTCAATCTATAACAGAGGTTGTGGGGAGTAAATCACAACAAACATGGAGAGAATATGCATCACATTTGTAAAAGCGTAAACTGGGAGGTTATTCTAATAATTTAGAGGTTGCTGGTGAAATCTTATAAATTATACTAAAGTAATATTTGAGAGTTTAATTAAGAAAAAGATGAAAAACAGAAGAAGAACACAACTCAACTGATGGTGACCTAGCATCAGAAACAGCAACAGCGATGAAAGACAAACCAGGGCAGAGAGACTGGGAATAAACTGTTGCATTTAAGGAACCTATCTGTGTTCCTCAAGCTTCAGGCTTCTGAAGCTGAGAATAAGAGAAATTTCCCTACAGTGAGCAACATAAGCATATACTATGTGAGATACTTGCAATGGTCAGGAGTTTTAGTGCTCAAAATCCAGGGTCTATGCCAGAAAACACCATTTAATATTGACAGCACATAATAATAGTTTTTGGAATAATGACAGTCATAAAATAAGTATCATTCTCTGGAGTCAGAATATTAGTTTAGAAGGAACTTGAAGAAAACTGAGTTGATCGTAAGTTTCTAAACCATGTAAAGTCGGAGGTTATGATATCAGTCTACCTGGAAATTTTGTTAATCCAACTATTTAAAATAAGGATGCATTGTCAGAAAGAAAGGGGTTAAACTTTCCAACAACTGTGGTGGATTCAATAGTTATTGACATTCATTTTTTATGGTGAGAAATAAGTCACTGTGGAAACTATTTGCTTCTTTAGATCCAGAGACACAGCCAGGAAAACTGAATTTGAATATACTTTCAAACTGAAAGAAAATTAGTTGCCTGATTTCTCTGAGTCCTTGTATAATCTGGGATGTGCTCTCTGAATGAAAAAATAAAAACAAAACAAGAGTTTAAATACCAGCAGCTTTCTCTCACACTAAGAAAAATGGATGAGACTAAGTTGTGGTTTAAGTAAAGATAGAGAAAGAAACTTCAATGAAAAGAGTGCAAAGTTTAGATAAGTAGACAGAGAGCTGAAACACAGAAAAGGGTTTTTTTCCCCTCCAAATCTTATGGGTAAATTTCTTTCCTCACCCAATGTGACATTTATCTGCCAGGAAAGAAAAGAACACAAATACCTAGAATCACATTTAAATAACAGCGCTTACTCCAAAGTGTAGCTTGAGTTCACAAGAATACAGATTCTTCCACGTTAATATATATATATATATGCATATATATATATATAATATATATATATATATGCATATATACATATACATGTGTTAATATATATTTATATATGTAATTTTGGAGGGAAGACAAAGATATTAGTTTTAGATAAATTGAGATTTCAGTACTTAATAATTAATCATTTATGCTCTTCAATATATTTAATAACTCAGACCTCAAAGACTATGGTTAATCAGGATGGATGTTGTCTAATTCCCTGGACTAGGGTTCTAGAGGTTCCATGACTTTCTGGACTATGGGGCAGGGAAGACTGGCCTACCTTTAGATGGTTAGAAGTTCCATTATGTTAAGGCTGAAACAAGGATCCCCAGTCCAGACAGATGATGCTTATGGGTATGGGCAGCAGCTTTAACTATGTCATGTAGAGTATTTCACATGTCTGGGGTCATACCAGTGCACCAGTAAGAATATCTGTCTGGGAAATGTGGACCTGCATATTAGGTGGTGGTGATGGTGGTGTAATCACTAAGTTGCATCTAACTCTTGGCAACCTCGTGTTCTATAGTCCTCCAGGCTCTTCTGTCCATGGGATTTCCCAGACAAGAATACTGGAGTGGGTTGTCATTTCCCTCTCCAGGGTATCTTCCCAACCCAGGGATCAAAACTGCTTCTTTTGCATGGCAGGTGGTCTGCTGCATGGCAGGTAGATTCTTTATCAACGAAGCCACCAGGGAGGCTCGTATATTAGGTTGTATTAGAGGCAGATGTTTCAGAGTCATTTCTCTTTGCACTAGTGACAAGTCCTACATGTGGATAGAACTTCTACTCTTTCTGTTGTATTATTCAATAATGCTTTTACTCAATTTCTCACAGGCTTATTTCCCAAAGAAAAGAGTGAAATTAGATAAGTAGACAGAGAGCTGAAACACAGAAAAGGGTTTTTCCTCCAAATCTTATGGGTAAATTTCTTTCCTCACCCAATGTGACATTTATCTGCCAGGAAAGAAAAGAACACAAATACCTAGAATCACATTTAAATAACAGCGCTTACTCCAAAGTGTAGCTTGAGTTCACAAGAATACAGATTCTTCCACGTTAATATATATATATTTTGCATATATATATATATAATATATATATATATATGCATATATACATATACATGTGTTAATATATATTTATATATGTAATTTTGGAGGGAAGACAAAGATATTAGTTTTAGATAAATTGAGATTTCAGTACTTAATAATTAATCATTTATGCTCTTCAATATATTTAATAACTCAGACCTCAAAGACTATGGTTAATCAGGATGGATGTTGTCTAATTCCCTGGACTAGGGTTCTAGAGGTTCCATGACTTTCTGGACTATGGGGCAGGGAAGACTGGCCTACCTTTAGATGGTTAGAAGTTCCATTATGTTAAGGCTGAAACAAGGATCCCCAGTCCAGACAGATGATGCTTATGGGTATGGGCAGCAGCTTTAACTATGTCATGTAGAGTATTTCACATGTCTGGGGTCATACCAGTGCACCAGTAAGAATATCTGTCTGGGAAATGTGGACCTGCATATTAGGTGGTGGTGATGGTGGTGTAATCACTAAGTTGCATCTAACTCTTGGCAACCTCGTGTTCTATAGTCCTCCAGGCTCTTCTGTCCATGGGATTTCCCAGACAAGAATACTGGAGTGGGTTGTCATTTCCCTCTCCAGGGTATCTTCCCAACCCAGGGATCAAAACTGCTTCTTTTGCATGGCAGGTGGTCTGCTGCATGGCAGGTAGATTCTTTATCAACGAAGCCACCAGGGAGGCTCGTATATTAGGTTGTATTAGAGGCAGATGTTTCAGAGTCATTTCTCTTTGCACTAGTGACAAGTCCTACATGTGGATAGAACTTCTACTCTTTCTGTTGTATTATTCAATAATGCTTTTACTCAATTTCTCACAGGCTTATTTCCCAAAGAATAGAGGATATTCCTTTCTCCATGCCTTGCACTAAATTAATTAATTGGCTCTTTTATGTAAAAGTGTCAAAGAAGAATAACAAAAAAAAACACCTCAAAGACAGATTTATTCATAGGAAGTTTTAAGCAAGCTTCTTTTAATTTTCTACTTGGGTTAATCTTTTGACTAGGTATCATCTATTTTGGCTTATTAATTATTTCTCTCAGTTTTTTCATTTTTAAGAATGAGAGCAGGGATATCTATACTCACAATATATCTCATAGTTTCAAGTACCATGAATAGTTTTAGATTTTATCCTCCTTGCAAGCTAACAAGTGAACCTGCCACTGTTTTATGGATGCTAGCAGAAGGCATGATATTTCTGAGTCAAATAATTTTATTACTCACAGGTCCAAGGCCCAGACTATCAGCATTCTCTTGAGCAAGTTCCTCAAGCTCCAGTTCCCACAGGACTTGGCAAAGATGGCCTGGTGAAGCCTGCACATGAGTGAAGTTTTTAATAGGAGAGAAATTCTGAGATTTGGAAACTTAATCTTTAATCATAGGTATGAAGCATGATTTCCCTTTGTTTCAGACATAGACACTAATTTAGTGTAATAGGCAATGAGAAAATCTGCCATTTGGTTGAAAGGAGATATTTCCAGCTTTCAAGACTCTTTGCTGTGTTAAACATCATTGAGAGTAATCTTCATCAGGGTATGTAGGAAAATATGAGATCCATAGAGGATTATCTTCCAGCAACACCCACCCTTCATCTCTTATAATTGTAACTTCTGAGAAATGTCCTCATAATAACCCCTCTCGCCGACTATTTTGGTTAACTTGACAGACAGCAGCTGGGAGCAAAAGTGTTCCATTTTTCTCCTTTTGCATTTACCTTAGGCTGTTACATGACTCCAGACAGGAGGATGAGGTCTGCCTCCAGATTTCAAACATGCCCTGGTATCTTGATCAAACTACTGCTGATCAAACGCCATAAACCATCTGGGTCTACCTTAGAAAGTCATGTGTTATTCTTCAGTTTCTAAATTTCCCATTCCATGTGGCCTAAAACATGGATCCAGTCCCCCAGAATTCAGTACCGATTGTACATCTTCCATCTTTGCCTGCAAAAATTAATTCTCGGTGGAATTCCCTGACTGAGAGCAGGAAGTTATGGTTACCAGGGGGAACGTGGTAGGAGGGGTGGATTGAGAGTTTGGGGTTGACAGGTACACACTATTATATTTAAAAAAGATAAACCACAAAGACCTAGTGTACACCATAGGGAACTCTGCTCAATATTGTGTAATAACCAAAGGGGAAAAGAATTTTAAGAATGAGAGCAGGGATATCTATACTCACAATATATCTCATAGTTTCAAGTACCATGAATAGTTTTAGATTTTATCCTCCTTGCAAGCTAACAAGTGAACCTGCCACTGTTTTATGGATGCTAGCAGAAGGCATGATATTTCTGAGTCAAATAATTTTATTACTCACAGGTCCAAGGCCCAGACTATCAGCATTCTCTTGAGCAAGTTCCTCAAGCTCCAGTTCCCACAGGACTTGGCAAAGATGGCCTGGTGAAGCCTGCACATGAGTGAAGTTTTTAATAGGAGAGAAATTCTGAGATTTGGAAACTTAATCTTTAATCATAGGTATGAAGCATGATTTCCCTTTGTTTCAGACATAGACACTAATTTAGTGTAATAGGCAATGAGAAAATCTGCCATTTGGTTGAAAGGAGATATTTCCAGCTTTCAAGACTCTTTGCTGTGTTAAACATCATTGAGAGTAATCTTCATCAGGGTATGTAGGAAAATATGAGATCCATAGAGGATTATCTTCCAGCAACACCCACCCTTCATCTCTTATAATTGTAACTTCTGAGAAATGTCCTCATAAGAACCCCTCTCCGCCGACTATTTTGGTTAACTTGACAGACAGCAGCTGGGAGCAAAAGTGTTCCATTTTTCTCCTTTTGCATTTACCTTAGGCTGTTACATGACTCCAGACAGGAGGATGAGGTCTGCCTCCAGATTTCAAACATGCCCTGGTATCTTGATCAAACTACTGCTGATCAAACGCCATAAACCATCTGGGTCTACCTTAGAAAGTCATGTGTTATTCTTCAGTTTCTAAATTTCCCATTCCATGTGGCCTAAAACATGGATCCAGTCCCCCAGAATTCAGTACCGATTGTACATCTTCCATCTTTGCCTGCAAAAAATTTAAATTTTCGGTGGAATTCCCTGACTGAGAGCAGGAAGTTATGGTTACCAGGGGGAACGTGGTAGGAGGGGTGGATTGAGAGTTTGGGGTTGACAGGTACACACTATTATATTTAAAAAAGATAAACCACAAAGACCTAGTGTACACCATAGGGAACTCTGCTCAATATTGTGTAATAACCAAAGGGGAAAAGAATTTTAAAAGAATAGATACATGTATATGTATAAATGAATCACGTTTCTATATACCTGGAACTAACACAATATTGTTAATCAGTTATGCTCCAGTATAAAATAAAAAAAGTTTTAAATAAAAAATAAATAAAAATTGGGAAAAAGAATTCTAGGGAACATCTAAATTCAAAGCATACCAGTAAATTAAGGATGATCTCATAGTCTTCTAAGGCCAGAGGAGTATTTTCTGAAACACTTGAATGTCACTTATAACCAAATCTTATAGCCTTATTCTTTCCTAAAGGAACTCAACTCTGAATATTCATTGGAAGGACTGATTCTGAAGCTAAGACTCCAATACTTTGACCCCCTAATGCTGAGAGCTGACTCACTGGCAAAACCCAGGTTCTGGGAAAGATTGAAGACCAAAGCAGAAGTGGGCATCAGAGAATGAGATAGTCAGATAGCATCACCATCTCAATGGACATAAATTTGAGAAAACTCTGGGAGACAGTGGAGGACAAAGGCATGCTGGCATGCTGCAGTCCATGGGGTCACAAAGAATCAGATATGACTTAGAGACTGAACAACAACAAGGCTTATTCCCTAGACTCCCTTTTCTTCAGGATGCCACTTGGAGTATATGTTGATCAGACTGACTTCAGGTTGTCTTTCCAGGAAAGAATGAAGCATAGTACATAGGAACCATAAGCACAGGTACCTGAAATGTGTGCATATAGTCTGCAAGTTGTTCATCCTGACCATTACTCAGGAAGCAATTGAGAGTGGGTCTACCTTAGAAAGTCATGTGTTATTCTTCAGTTTCTAAATTTCCCATTCCATGTGGCCTAAAACATGGATCCAGTCCCCCAGAATTCAGTACCGATTGTACATCTTCCATCTTTGCCTGCAAAAATTAATTCTCGGTGGAATTCCCTGACTGAGAGCAGGAAGTTATGGTTACCAGGGGGAACGTGGTAGGAGGGGTGGATTGAGAGTTTGGGGTTGACAGGTACACACTATTATATTTAAAAAAGATAAACCACAAAGACCTAGTGTACACCATAGGGAACTCTGCTCAATATTGTGTAATAACCAAAGGGGAAAAGAATTTTAAAAGAATAGATACATGTATATGTATAAATGAATCACGTTTCTATATACCTGGAACTAACACAATATTGTTAATCAGTTATGCTCCAGTATAAAATAAAAAAAGTTTTAAATAAAAAATAAATAAAAATTGGGAAAAAGAATTCTAGGGAACATCTAAATTCAAAGCATACCAGTAAATTAAGGATGATCTCATAGTCTTCTAAGGCCAGAGGAGTATTTTCTGAAACACTTGAATGTCACTTATAACCAAATCTTATAGCCTTATTCTTTCCTAAAGGAACTCAACTCTGAATATTCATTGGAAGGACTGATTCTGAAGCTAAGACTCCAATACTTTGACCCCCTAATGCTGAGAGCTGACTCACTGGCAAAACCCAGGTTCTGGGAAAGATTGAAGACCAAAGCAGAAGTGGGCATCAGAGAATGAGATAGTCAGATAGCATCACCATCTCAATGGACATAAATTTGAGAAAACTCTGGGAGACAGTGGAGGACAAAGGCATGCTGGCATGCTGCAGTCCATGGGGTCACAAAGAATCAGATATGACTTAGAGACTGAACAACAACAAGGCTTATTCCCTAGACTCCCTTTTCTTCAGGATGCCACTTGGAGTATATGTTGATCAGACTGACTTCAGGTTGTCTTTCCAGGAAAGAATGAAGCATAGTACATAGGAACCATAAGCACAGGTACCTGAAATGTGTGCATATAGTCTGCAAGTTGTTCATCCTGACCATTACTCAGGAAGCAATTGAGAGTGGATTATCCCATTCTGGGTACAGTCACATTCAGTGAAAAAACTTCCCTACTAAGATATGTGAACAAAAATGAACTAAGATGGTAGTCAGAAAATGTTTTATGAGGTTCCCAGAAAGTCTGGAATTTCCTGTAATATCCTGTGGAAAATCCCCAAATAGCATTTTGGCCTATTTAATACATCAATTTTGGAAGAGATATTTCTCATATACAGACATACCAGGTGTCTGTGAATGATAAAGAACATAGAAAATCCTTTGAGTATCTTGAATATAATTTATTATTAAATGACTTTTGTGACAAAAGCTTACCACTCTCCGATTTCAAATGGCCAAAAATTGTAAACATGACACAAATTATTTTCAGGGACTGAGGTGATATAGCACAGTCGGCAGACTGGACTAGAGCAGAAACTCTCTAACCTTAAAAAAAAAAAAGTGTCAATAGCAGTAATGCATGACATTTCTAGCTCCTGGGGTCTGCTATACTGTGAGTTGGGTCTCCTGAATATAAAGGGCAATGGAGATTGGCAACTATTACATAAAGTACTCCCTTAAAAATGACTCCTCTGATTCCAGTGCATGCATAATTTCAGCCTCCATCATGTTCTTTCCTATTTAGCTTGAGTATTAGTTTGTTACAACCATGATAACACAACACCACAGACTGGCTGGCTTTAAAAAAATGCATTTTCTCAGAGTTCTAAAAGCCAGACGTTTAAGATCAAGGTGCCTCCTCCAGGTTTGATTTCTTCTCAGGTCTCTCTTCTTGGTTTGCAGGTGATTTCCTCTTGTCTCTTCACATCTTGGTCCTCTGTGCACATACACCTTTAGTATGTTTTTGTGTGTCCAAATTTCCTCTTCTTAGATGAACACCAGCCACATTGCATTAGAGCACACCTGCCTGACTTCATTTCACCTTAATAATCTCTTTGAAGCCTCTATCTTCAAATACATTCTTATCCCAAGCTAGTTAGAGGTAGGGCTTTAAACATGTGAACTTTGGAAGGACGGATTCACCCCATCACAGTCACATTCAGTGAAAAACTTCCCTACGTAAGTGCATATAGTCTGCAAGTTGTTCATCCTGACCATTACTCAGGAAGCAATTGAGAGTGGATTATCCCATTCTGGGTACAGTCACATTCAGTGAAAAAACTTCCCTACTAAGATATGTGAACAAAAATGAACTAAGATGGTAGTCAGAAAATGTTTTATGAGGTTCCCAGAAAGTCTGGAATTTCCTGTAATATCCTGTGGAAAATCCCCAAATAGCATTTTGGCCTATTTAATACATCAATTTTGGAAGAGATATTTCTCATATACAGACATACCAGGTGTCTGTGAATGATAAAGAACATAGAAAATCCTTTGAGTATCTTGAATATAATTTATTATTAAATGACTTTTGTGACAAAAGCTTACCACTCTCCGATTTCAAATGGCCAAAAATTGTAAACATGACACAAATTATTTTCAGGGACTGAGGTGATATAGCACAGTCGGCAGACTGGACTAGAGCAGAAACTCTCTAACCTTAAAAAAAAAAAAGTGTCAATAGCAGTAATGCATGACATTTCTAGCTCCTGGGGTCTGCTATACTGTGAGTTGGGTCTCCTGAATATAAAGGGCAATGGAGATTGGCAACTATTACATAAAGTACTCCCTTAAAAATGACTCCTCTGATTCCAGTGCATGCATAATTTCAGCCTCCATCATGTTCTTTCCTATTTAGCTTGAGTATTAGTTTGTTACAACCATGATAACACAACACCACAGACTGGCTGGCTTTAAAAAAATGCATTTTCTCAGAGTTCTAAAAGCCAGACGTTTAAGATCAAGGTGCCTCCTCCAGGTTTGATTTCTTCTCAGGTCTCTCTTCTTGGTTTGCAGGTGATTTCCCTCTTGTCTCTTCACATCTTGGTCCTCTGTGCACATACACCTTTAGTATGTTTTTGTGTGTCCAAATTTCCTCTTCTTAGATGAACACCAGCCACATTGCATTAGAGCACACCTGCCTGACTTCATTTCACCTTAATAATCTCTTTGAAGCCTCTATCTTCAAATACATTCTTATCCCAAGCTAGTTAGAGGTAGGGCTTTAAACATGTGAACTTTGGAAGGACGGGATTCACCCCATCACAGCATGTTTCCTTAAATAGTTGTATTTCCTTAAATGTTTCATTAAACATTAATAACTTGTCCAACTCATCAAGATTATTATCTCTCATACATTAGGTATCAGGAAAATTTCTCTAACTTTCATGGAATGGACTCAGAGAAAGACGAATTTTAGAAGTCAAGGTTCAGCAGAAGGAGAACAGGCATGTTTAGTCCATTCTGTCATCCAGCAGAGGGCATGTTGGGGGATGGTTTGGGGCACTCAAGATGTATATGTCATCCAGTGAAGGGACCTTTTTAAAATAAGCAATCTAATCCCCTGAGAAACACATACAAGTTACAGACTTGGGGGCCAGGCTGTCTAGATTGGCTTCTCTATGCTTTCCAGAGTTGTATGAAAGAAGGGGCATCTCGGAAAATGTATCTCTTCCATCAGTTCCACAGGAGAGTGACAGATGGCCCTGAGGTAGTGCCTCATAATCCTTCCACCATCTCTTGTTCAGGTGGACTCACAGAACGATATTCTAAGTCTCAGACAATAGTGCATCAAGCCTTTCCCCCAGTACCTATGGAGAAAATGCATAAGGTTGTCAGGGCACCTTGGGTGATTCCCTTCATCTCCAGATCCCCTAGGATCATTGTTCTTTCAACCCATGGCAAAGATTCAGGGTCAGTTTCAGAAAATCCTACTTTTTGTAACAGCTAGATATTATTGTTTTTTAGTTGCTAAGTCATGTCTGACTCTTTTTGGCCCCGCAAGCATTCTATAGTGGGCTATTCCCCATTTAGCTTGAGTATTAGTTTGTTACAACCATGATAACACAACACCACAGACTGGCTGGCTTTAAAAAAATGCATTTTCTCAGAGTTCTAAAAGCCAGACGTTTAAGATCAAGGTGCCTCCTCCAGGTTTGATTTCTTCTCAGGTCTCTCTTCTTGGTTTGCAGGTGATTTCCTCTTGTCTCTTCACATCTTGGTCCTCTGTGCACATACACCTTTAGTATGTTTTTGTGTGTCCAAATTTCCTCTTCTTAGATGAACACCAGCCACATTGCATTAGAGCACACCTGCCTGACTTCATTTCACCTTAATAATCTCTTTGAAGCCTCTATCTTCAAATACATTCTTATCCCAAGCTAGTTAGAGGTAGGGCTTTAAACATGTGAACTTTGGAAGGACGGATTCACCCCATCACAGCATGTTTCCTTAAATAGTTGTATTTCCTTAAATGTTTCATTAAACATTAATAACTTGTCCAACTCATCAAGATTATTATCTCTCATACATTAGGTATCAGGAAAATTTCTCTAACTTTCATGGAATGGACTCAGAGAAAGACGAATTTTAGAAGTCAAGGTTCAGCAGAAGGAGAACAGGCATGTTTAGTCCATTCTGTCATCCAGCAGAGGGCATGTTGGGGGATGGTTTGGGGCACTCAAGATGTATATGTCATCCAGTGAAGGGACCTTTTTAAAATAAGCAATCTAATCCCCTGAGAAACACATACAAGTTACAGACTTGGGGGCCAGGCTGTCTAGATTGGCTTCTCTATGCTTTCCAGAGTTGTATGAAAGAAGGGGCATCTCGGAAAATGTATCTCTTCCATCAGTTCCACAGGAGAGTGACAGATGGCCCTGAGGTAGTGCCTCATAATCCTTCCACCATCTCTTGTTCAGGTGGACTCACAGAACGATATTCTAAGTCTCAGACAATAGTGCATCAAGCCTTTCCCCCAGTACCTATGGAGAAAATGCATAAGGTTGTCAGGGCACCTTGGGTGATTCCCTTCATCTCCAGATCCCCTAGGATCATTGTTCTTTCAACCCATGGCAAAGATTCAGGGTCAGTTTCAGAAAATCCTACTTTTTGTAACAGCTAGATATTATTGTTTTTTAGTTGCTAAGTCATGTCTGACTCTTTGCAATCCCATACAATGTAGCCCACCAGGCTCCTCTGCAAGCATTCTATAGTGGGCTACCGTTTCCTCCTCCAGGGGATTGTCAAAAATTCAGTGAGAGGACTTGAGTCTCCTGCATTGGCAGGTGGATTCTTTACCACTGAGCCAACAGGGTAGCCCCTAGATATAGTACTTTGTGATAATCAACATCTGTCTGATTCTTATGCAAGAGGAATGATCTCTGGGTATCGGTTTGATTGCAAGTTAGAACTTGTGTATTCTGTAGACAAAATGTGATCCCAGAGCAGTAACATAGCTCATTTTAGGGAAAAAAAAAATGTTTAAGGTTGAAGACAAAGATGCATTAATGGAGATTGCCTGTTATTTCTGTCTTTGATCTCACTGACCTTAAATATTACTGACAGGAATTTGGTCATTCTGTGGAAGGTTACTAGGGTCCATTGTGAAAAACAAGTCATAGCAGATGTTTTAAATTTCAAAACACCAGAGTACTTTTTAAGTCATTCTGCACTTAAATTATTCAATGTGGGCAGATATTTGGCACCATCTCATTAATGATGGTATCTATGGGTTGTTTTTCCTTTTATGTAAATGATGGCCATTGTGATGATAATTTAGGTCACTTTAGAAGTCTAGAGGCCAGAAACTTTTGAAAGAAATTCAGAATATTTTAGAAACAGAAAAGCTCTGCTCTCCATTTCGCTCTAATATGAAAATATAGGAGATTGGCACCATCATGCTGCGATTAAAATAGACTCATTCAACAAAATGTCTTTTTAGTTGTGACATGTATATTATCTGATTTTTCAAAATGTGAGAAACTTAGTCTTATTTCCTGCCATAACAGCATGTGATGTTTTAAAAAATATATATTCATGCAGATAAATTAATGTCATTAGCCAAATGATCACATAATTTTAGTTCCTCACTTTGGAAAGTTGAGAAAGAAAATGCATTGCATCATAATACCTTTCACTGAAACACTGCAGAAATAGACAGTTTTAATAAGCAATAGTGCTCAAGAGACATGAAAATAGAGTACTAAGCATCAGCTTGGGAATACACAATGAGGATTAGTCACATTGCTTATTCAATATCATACCCATAGCATCTAACTAAATCTGTACTACATTTGGCATTAACAGCTCACAGTAGAAAAAGAAGAGAATCTTTTCACAGTGGGAAGTGATCTGTATTGGTTATCTAATACAGAAGCTTCGAATCTAGGGAGCCAGATTGATGCGGGGGTCTGCAACTCAGTCCAGTGAGATGCTCCAGGAAGGCATTTGATAGTCCATTCTACTCTAGTTCTGTCTTTTCCACTTTATTTTCATCTTGAATCTTTTAAATATGTTTGTTTATTAGCATTAAATGAATATAAATTAGTCACACTTGCATATAAAGAAATATGAGTGTTAGCTATGTCTAATTATTTTTATTATGAAGATGAGAAAGCAAATTTAATAATAAAAGGAATAATATATTCTCTTTTTTAGGAAACATTACATTATTTTTCATTTTATGCTTACAGACAAAAAAATATCATATGATATATTACTGACAATTGAATGTTCAAAATTATTTCAGTGACACAAAATAATGATAGCAACCATCAAGTTTAGAAACCAATAGTTTAAAGACAACTCAAGGACTTTGCAAAAATTATCTTTCATAACAATGTCTTTGTTTCGTATTCCTGATGGCCATTGTGATGATAATTTAGGTCACTTTAGAAGTCTAGAGGCCAGAAACTTTTGAAAGAAATTCAGAATATTTTAGAAACAGAAAAGCTCTGCTCTCCATTTCGCTCTAATATGAAAATATAGGAGATTGGCACCATCATGCTGCGATTAAAATAGACTCATTCAACAAAATGTCTTTTTAGTTGTGACATGTATATTATCTGATTTTTCAAAATGTGAGAAACTTAGTCTTATTTCCTGCCATAACAGCATGTGATGTTTTAAAAAATATATATTCATGCAGATAAATTAATGTCATTAGCCAAATGATCACATAATTTTAGTTCCTCACTTTGGAAAGTTGAGAAAGAAAATGCATTGCATCATAATACCTTTCACTGAAACACTGCAGAAATAGACAGTTTTAATAAGCAATAGTGCTCAAGAGACATGAAAATAGAGTACTAAGCATCAGCTTGGGAATACACAATGAGGATTAGTCACATTGCTTATTCAATATCATACCCCATAGCATCTAACTAAATCTGTACTACATTTGGCATTAACAGCTCACAGTAGAAAAAGAAGAGAATCTTTTCACAGTGGGAAGTGATCTGTATTGGTTATCTAATACAGAAGCTTCGAATCTAGGGAGCCAGATTGATGCGGGGGTCTGCAACTCAGTCCAGTGAGATGCTCCAGGAAGGCATTTGATAGTCCATTCTACTCTAGTTCTGTCTTTTCCACTTTATTTTCATCTTGAATCTTTTAAATATGTTTGTTTATTAGCATTAAATGAATATAAATTAGTCACACTTGCATATAAAGAAATATGAGTGTTAGCTATGTCTAATTATTTTTATTATGAAGATGAGAAAGCAAATTTAATAATAAAAGGAATAATATATTCTCTTTTTTAGGAAACATTACATTATTTTTCATTTTATGCTTACAGACAAAAAAATATCATATGATATATTACTGACAATTGAATGTTCAAAATTATTTCAGTGACACAAAATAATGATAGCAACCATCAAGTTTAGAAACCAATAGTTTAAAGACAACTCAAGGACTTTGCAAAAATTATCTTTCATAACAATGTCTTTGTTTCGTATTCCTGTTGGAAAAAAATACAACAAATTTAGTGCTTAAACAAACATATATTGATTCTAAAAGTATATAATGGGTCAGTAGGACTGTGTTCTCTGAGTCTCTATGGAGATTGCACTTCCTCACCCTTTCCAGCTTCCACAGACCACCTTTGGCTCAATGTCCTCCTCCTCTGATTTCAAAGCTGAAAGTATAGCATCTGCAGATCTCATTTACTGTCCCTCTGCTTCAGTAGTTACATCACCTTATGTCTGACTTGAACTCCTATGTCCCTTATATAAGGACCATTGTCATTACAATGAGATCAGTTGCATAAGCCATAGTTTTGACTATACAGACTTTTATTGTCAAAGTAATGCTTTTTAATGCACTGTCTAGGTTTGTCACAGCTCTTCTTCCAAGGAACAAGTGGTTTTCTTTTGTTTTTTGTTTTTTGTTTTTTTTTTAATTTTATGGCTGCAGTCACCATCTGCAGTGATTTTGGAGACCAAGAAAATAGTCTGTCACTGTTTCCATCGTTTCCCCACCTACATGCCATGAAGTGATGGGACTGGATGCCATGACCTTTATGTTTTGAATGTTGAGTTTTAAGCCAGCTTTTTCACTCTCATCTTTCACCTTTATCAACAGGCTCTTTATTTCCTCTTCACTTTCTGCCATAAGGGTGGTGTCAACTGTATACCTGAGGTTCTTGATATTTCTCCCAGCAATCTTGATTCCAGCTTGTGCTTCATCCAGACCAGCATTTAGCATGATGTACTTTCCACATAAGTTAAATAAGTAGGTTGACAATATACAGTCATGACATACTTTTTTCCCAGTTTGGAACCAGTCCATTGTTCCATGTCCTGTTCTAACTGTTGCTTCCTGACCTGCATACTGGTTTCTCAGGAGGCAGCTAAATTAGTCTGGTATTCTCGTCTATTTAGGGACTTTCCACAGTTTGTTGTGATCCACAGAGTCAAAGGCTTTAGCATAGTCAAAGAAGCAGAAGTAGGTGTTTTTCTGGAATTCTCTTGCCTTTTCTATGATTTGATGGATATTGGCAAATTGATCTCTGGTTCCTTTGCCTTTTCTAAATCTAGCTTGTACACCTGAAAAGATAGGGAAGCCTGGTGTGCTGCAGTCCATGGGGCTGCAAGGAGTTAGATATGACTTACTGACAGAACAAACAACTATCATATAGTAAGCTCTATCTTCTTACTAAGTTATGTCCTCTTTTCATAAATTCTACTTTTCTGTGTGAAAAAGATAGTCATAATGCTCTCTGAATTTCTACAGTGAATAATTTTCAGAAATTTGATTTTCTCTTGCATCTATATGGTAATAATTCCTTTACTTTCTGCTAAATTTCATGAAAAACTTTTAATTTCTTTATTGTAGATTAAGCAAGAAAAGTTTATTGAGACATTAGTTTCATTAATCAAGGTGTGAAAGTATCTCTTACCTGGGCATGCATTTTGCATAAACACTGGCAATATGTCCTTTTCATATCAAGACTTGAAAGTTGATTTATGGAATACAGTGTTCTGTCCTGTTGCCTTAAGCCAACTGCATTCATAGAACGTAGGTTTCCTGTACTGAACTCCAGCTGCGACCATTGCTCCGTTTTCTGATAATCTAAAATAAAGGACAACAGGATGCTGAGAATGTGCTATTTCCAGGAATATTCTCATATCCACCCTGCTGAAAATGCTTTATTTAGGATGAAAATGTCTCTATGTTGCCATGCTGTATACTTCTATACCACTTTCCGTCTTTCTGACTCCCTGCTGCATTGATTTCTTAGCATTGCAATCCCCAAATGGCTATAAAACTATGGGCAAGCGTACAAAAGTCTCTTCAGAATGTATCAGCTGCCCAGTCTAATGGTAGCTAGCCAGTTTTCCAGTTAGCAGAGTCATGAGTCTCTGGGTCAAACTTTAAAGTTAGAAATAAATGAAGTTTCTATGTTTCCTTTGATAAGTAAGATCAATTTCTTGAGTAAAGTGTAAGTCAGTCCTATAATGACATTTCTCAATCAGGTTAAATTATCTCTATAGTTGGTGGAAATACTTCCAGATCTTCATAACAATTACCTCAGTGTTTCACTCTGGTGATTTTATTTTATTTCATCTCATTTCATCCATTCATTCTTTTACCAATTTATTTATTTATTTTCACTTAGCTTCTGGTCTGAGTCTATTCTGACGTCATAAATTACTTTGCATTTGTTTAATCTATACTTCATTTTTTCCATTATTCTCTCCATTCTTCATCATGTACTATCAGTTATTACAACAGCTTTCATAGTCAGCTCTTGTGCTATGTATTAAGATATTGTGTCTCTGCTTCACATTTTTCTTTCTATATTCAGGCTTTTTTTTTTTTTTTTTTTGCTAAAGGCCATTCCTCTACAAACCATCTTATCTTACTCAATTGGCTAACTGGCACCTGTGATATAGAAAGCAGTGTGTATGAATTTTAATATGATATTATAATTGAGAAAGAAATCAGACAAAAAATTACATGTCTACTGTATCATCACATTTATATAAAAGGATAAAGCCAGGCAGAATAAATTTAAAGCTACAGAACTCTAACTGTGGTAAATGCAGAGTAGAAGAGGGAACAAAAATTTCTTTAGAAGATTCTGTCTCTATTGACCACATGTCGATAGTCCACTTACTACTTGCACATTTGTATATTCAACTGTGTGTAAGTTTTAACTCAATTTAAAAATATATTATCCACACCTAAGAAAAAAGCTAAATCACAGATAACAAAGAAGCCCCAAAACCAAAACCAAAATGCAGCAAAATGCTAGCACGAAAATTAATTTGTGGATTTAAAATTCACAAGTGTGTATATTTTGGACAGGCAGATAGGGACCTAAATGGAATATGATGGAAACTTCAGGAATGCTGGAAATATGTGTATGCTTGATCTGACCTATGGTTCTGAGGGTATGTTCAATTTTATAAAAATTAGCTGCATTGTATACATTATATATGTATATTGATATGTAAATATATCAATAAAATTTTAAAAATGGTCTGCAAGAATTTTTAAAAAATAAGTGACTCATCTTTGAAATATTTCTTGAGATAATTATCATAACTGAGAGAGATCATGCTCATTTAAAGATCATATTATTATCAGCAAAGAAATAAATGAAAAAAGAAAAAGCACAGGAGACAAGAAGGGAGAGGAGTGAAGACGAACCAGGTGAACCAAAGGCCACACTGTAAGAGGCAAACTTTTGAGTCTTAAGGAGAAGTGGAGTTTGTTCATGCGTCATGTTATGTGAGCAGTACATTTTTGTTCTGCCCTCCTGGCTGACAGCTGTTCTCAGGATAAGAAAGTGAGAAATTAGAATGATTTCTACTTGAAGAAAACAGATGGTTACTTAAGTATGTTAATTTCTGTCATTTAAGATTAAAAGCAAAAAGAAACATGCTTTGTACATAGTCTTTATTTTTAGACTTTTATTGAAAACATTTGCCTATTAGCTGCATTGTTCATTGCCATTTTCAGTTGTCACTACTGCTGCCAATTTTAAAATAAAAAATAAATATGGTGATCAGTAAAGCTGTTGCTTGTTTGATATGCATGTATGTACTGTTTTTTCAATATACGTATCTTTTGTTATATGTTTATTTTCCAGTTTTATACATCTGTCTATATGCATTTTCTTTCCATATATATTAATAGATGAACTGTTAAACTATTATTGGCATAAATATTAATAATTGTAAATCTTCTATAAAACCACAGTCATCCAATTTTCTACATGAGAGAAATGCTCTTATACCAGAGTAGTAACTGAGATACACTGGTATAAAGCTGTAAGCAGTTAAATTATTGCAAAGGTGTTTAATGATTTAGTAATATTTTTCACAATCTTTACTGAAGAGAAGCCAAAAATATTGTTTATTATTCTATTATAAACCTGCCAGACTAACTTTCTAGATGTCTAGTCTAATCCCACCCCCGGGAGTTTTCCTAAATTGTACATTAGTATAAAAGACTTCACATGGTATTGGGCCTTGTTGGACCAGAGCCAATTCTTATTAGCTGCATTGTATACATTATATATGTATATTGATATGTAAATATATCAATAAAATTTTAAAAATGGTCTGCAAGAATTTTTAAAAAATAAGTGACTCATCTTTGAAATATTTCTTGAGATAATTATCATAACTGAGAGAGATCATGCTCATTTAAAGATCATATTATTATCAGCAAAGAAATAAATGAAAAAAGAAAAAGCACAGGAGACAAGAAGGGAGAGGAGTGAAGACGAACCAGGTGAACCAAAGGCCACACTGTAAGAGGCAAACTTTTGAGTCTTAAGGAGAAGTGGAGTTTGTTCATGCGTCATGTTATGTGAGCAGTACATTTTTGTTCTGCCCTCCTGGCTGACAGCTGTTCTCAGGATAAGAAAGTGAGAAATTAGAATGATTTCTACTTGAAGAAAACAGATGGTTACTTAAGTATGTTAATTTCTGTCATTTAAGATTAAAAGCAAAAAGAAACATGCTTTGTACATAGTCTTTATTTTTAGACTTTTATTGAAAACATTTGCCTATTAGCTGCATTGTTCATTGCCATTTTCAGTTGTCACTACTGCTGCCAATTTTAAAATAAAAAATAAATATGGTGATCAGTAAAGCTGTTGCTTGTTTGATATGCATGTATGTACTGTTTTTTCAATATACGTATCTTTTGTTATATGTTTATTTTCCAGTTTTATACATCTGTCTATATGCATTTTCTTTCCATATATATTAATAGATGAACTGTTAAACTATTATTGGCATAAATATTAATAATTGTAAATCTTCTATAAAACCACAGTCATCCAATTTTCTACATGAGAGAAATGCTCTTATACCAGAGTAGTAACTGAGATACACTGGTATAAAGCTGTAAGCAGTTAAATTATTGCAAAGGTGTTTAATGATTTAGTAATATTTTTCACAATCTTTACTGAAGAGAAGCCAAAAATATTGTTTATTATTCTATTATAAACCTGCCAGACTAACTTTCTAGATGTCTAGTCTAATCCCACCCCCGGGAGTTTTCCTAAATTGTACATTAGTATAAAAGACTTCACATGGTATTGGGCCTTGTTGGACCAGTTTCCTTTCATCCCTAAAAAAATTAATTAATTAACTTTAAAAATTCATGGAAACCTTTCCCTTCAAGTGTTTCTAATAAAATGAGAAATACTTCAGAGAAGGACCTATTTAAATGAACTATAAGAAAAGCCACACTGTACATTTCAATCTCTGGGTCCCTTCCCTCTCATGTTACCTGGGTAGTAATGACAATGCTCAGTCATTGACAGAAATGTTATATGTCCATATTCTGGTTGACCCAGAAAGAGGAAAGCTTCTTCTGGGGATGGTTGTAAGTCTGAAAGAGATTTTAGAATAATCTAACATTGAAGTAAGTATCCTTCATTCACAGCCACAGGTAAAGATGATTCCCAGTCTGTATAGAATGATGGCTCCAACTACATTATTATTAAGCATGACCTGTTGAGAGTTCTGTTTATCTAGACTGGCTTATATTCCAGGACATATGTCCAGTCACACTACAAAGAATCAAGAAAATAAAGCCAACACTTGAGAGGAAAGAGTGCAATAGACTACATGTCACCTTAATTGTAGAATTTGAAATGTAGCAAGAATAATGCAGCTGCTGTGGGGACTTCAGTTAAAACACAAAATAAACAAATGCTTTCATTTTAATTTTGGAAATTATAGATTATTTCTTGGTCTTAAAACATATGTTTTTGATAATTTTCTATTGTATTATCCTTGAATACTGAGGCATAGTTAGGATAGTGATCTATCAAATATATATAAAGCATATATATATATATACACACATATATATATATATGTATATATACACATAAAGTACATACACTCAGCTTTACAGATCTACATACATATGTAAGTACTACAGGGAATATGTATAAATACATATGTATGTAAGTACTTAACTTCATGTATACATGTACATATATATATTACACACAGACATATTTTTTCCATAAGGTGTTACAAAAAGCTCAAATGAACTTTTTAGCTAACCCTATTACATATATGTATGTGTGTATATATATATATGTGTGTGTGTGTGTGACTCAGTGATAAAGAATCTTCCTGCCAAAGGAAGTAATGCGAGTTCAGTCTCTGATCTGGGAAGATCCCTTGGAGAAGGAAATGGCAACCCACTCATTTTCTCGCCTGAAAAATTTCATGGACAAGAGGCGCCTGGTAGGCTACAGTCCATGGAGCCACAAAATGTTGGACATGACTTAGTGACTGAACAGCAACTTTGTGAATATATCTATATCTATCTATCTCTCTATCTACACACACACATGACACACACATAGAGAGACAGACTGAGAGAGCCAGAGACACAGAGAGAGAAAGTATATATACCTAGGTTGATTTGAAGACAAATAGTTCCAAACATGTATTTAATTACAAGCAAATACTTATCTGCCTGGATATGTCATAGATCCTTCTAGTTTTTTAAACAACGATTACTATTAATCTATGACTAAGGGAATATAAAGATCTCTCTTTCAGTGTAAAGATGAAACTGTAGGGGCCAAGAAAATATGTCAATCCTTTCTTTTATTTGAATATCAGTGCTAATCATTATATGAAAGTTTTCATGAAAACAGTCTAGGTTAATCTCTTGCTGAAACAGAATGTTTTCTATGTTAGAGCACTAACTTTGAAATTTAATATCTGTGCATACTCTATTCACTTTTATAAGCTCTGTAACATTTGTATGCCATGAAGAACAATGGAAGAAATATAGACAATGGGCTTTTCTCAAAATTACTTTTTATGAGTAAAGGATATTAATAAGTGAAAATAGCTAACACTTATTCATTACTTAATATGCACTGTATAGCTTTCTAAGTGATTTATATTTAATAACTCATTAAATCTACATTACATTAGCAGGAAGTAGCTGATTATATAAGTGAGTAACCCAGGGCAGAGAGAGGTAAAATAACTTACTGAGTTTATAACTAAGTTATGTTCTGTGCTTGGGATGTCAGGAATTTGAACCCTAACTTCCCAGCTAATTTCATCATATGCTTTACCATTTGTTATATACTTTCTTTACTTGCCTTATAACTGACCATGTATCTCACAATTTGTAGATTCAAGTCTATATTAGATTAACTCTTTGAATTTTCAGTTAACACGATAATAAGTCACAGGGTTTTCAAAATTGTGTGTGATTTTGTTACTTCTAAGCTAATGTTAATAAATGTGTAAAATAACCCATCAGGCTCCTCTGTCCATGGAATTTCTCAGGCAAGAATGCTGGAGTGGGTAGCCGTTTACTTCTCCAGGATATCTTCCCAACCCAGGGATCGAACCCATGTTTCCTATTCTGAATTTCAGGCAGATTCTTTTCCTGCTGAGCCATCAGGGATGCTTCCTAAAATGGATGGAAATAACCATAATTCAAGTGACCTCACTATTGTGTGTATGGATAATTTTATTTAAATCCTCAAGATACGTACATTAAAGGAAAACAGGAAGTGATAAATGCCCTATTATCTAAATCCTGCCAAAGCAATGTAGTGTCCAGAAATTACTCAACTTTTTTCTGCTTTCAATGACTGATGATGTACAGACTGAAACAGAAAAGTTTACCCACACTTGTCTCTGACATCCTGTGGCTTCTGAGTTATTCCTAGTACAGACCATGCTTTCAAACAACTTTGTAAATTGTCAGTGTAATTGTTAGGTCTGTAAATGATAAGTACAATATAAAGTCTTTCACAATTTGCATGCCCCCAAATAATAACTACAAAGAAAAATCAAGATAACTCGTGACCTTAGTTATCCTCACTGGCAACTCATTCTGGAAAGGACATGTAAGGGGGTTGGACTTTTAATCTCAACCTATCCCACTTTGTGCTTGAAGTCTCAATAAATCTCAAGTGATATATGAGACTAGATAAGGGGCACCAATAAGTGATGTTCAACTCTCAATTCTTAATGGGGATTTTGTTCTTCTTTGGATCATATAAATGACATTTCCATCTCACTTTTCCCTCTGTGATGGCTCTAAACCCTTTGAAAGACCCTCTACCAATCCCTCTTGTCATACTTATCTCTGAACAGCTGTGTGCTGCCACGGAAGGAAGAAACCAAATATTTTAGTGGCATCAACCTAGAGGCATATGTCAAAATAGTTATGTACAAAATCACAAGATTTATTAAAGTTATTGTCAAATGTCTGCCCCTGAAAATTTACAATTAGCCACATGGGAATATGGTGAAACTCATTCTTCAAACCCCTTTGATTCATTACTCCATGGTGCTTGCTCTTCTTTCTCTCTCTACCAAATTCCCTCCCTCCCTCTTGCTCAGTCTTTTTCCTGGAAAGAAAAACAAGTCATAATTTAGAGATGATGTAACATTTATCTTTGCAAGGAAAGTGACTGATAATTCAACACAGACATTGTCCCAAGTGAAGTCTATAATTTCATAATAAAAATAAAAATACAAATGCTGGGCTTTCCTGGTGGTTCAGGAGTAAGGAATCTTCCTGGCAACGCAGGAGACACAGATTCAGTCCCTGATCTTTTAAGATTCTACATGCCTCAGTGCAGGTAAGCCAGTGTGCCACAACTATTGAGCCTGTGCTCTGGAGACTGGGAGCCACAAATACTGAAGCCCACATGCCCTAGAGCCTGTGCTCTGCAAGAAGAAAAGCCACCATGGTGAGAAGCCTATGAACCTCAATGAGAGTAGCCCCTGCTCTCTGCAACTAGGAAAAAACCCTCAGCAGCAAAGAAGACCCAGCACAGCCAAAAATATTTTTTTTTTTAAATTTTACCCAATTTACTCTATTCCTAAATTGTTACCTCTTGAATATCTAATAATTGGGTCCAATTAAAATACAGAGGTTAGGAAAGTCGCCTCACCCACACCTTGAGCTCTGTGTTCACTCCTGAGGTAGGCAGACAGATTACAGGGATCAGTGTCACCAGGGATGCTGAGTCCTTCCACCTCCTCTCGTGGCCTGGTTCCATTCTGTACCTGGTGATCTGGGCCATCCAAAAGTAGGCAGATGTGCCATTTACTTGAGCTGCCACAGGAGCCAGGCTGAGGACATATGCCTCCACTGGTCCTGAGGGTCCTCTCCCCTTTGCTCTCCAGCCCGTTAGCTGCATGCACAGGGGCGAAGCTGCACATCACTTTGATGAAGTGAGACTCGGCCGTTGGCGCTGGGCAGTACTTTGCCTTATGGTTCCTCTGCCTCTGGGGCAGGGACTTTGTAGGAAAGTGTGTGGGGGTCTTCCTACCCTCTGGGGCAGAGACACATGGTTTAGAGTCATGGGTGGCCCCAAAGCAGAAAAGAGAACAGGGCAGGTGGGGCTGAGTGACCACAGTCCTCATTCTTCAAACCCCTTTGATTCATTACTCCATGGTGCTTGCTCTTCTTTCTCTCTCTACCAAATTCCCTCCCTCCCTCTTGCTCAGTCTTTTTCCTGGAAAGAAAAACAAGTCATAATTTAGAGATGATGTAACATTTATCTTTGCAAGGAAAGTGACTGATAATTCAACACAGACATTGTCCCAAGTGAAGTCTATAATTTCATAATAAAAATAAAAATACAAATGCTGGGCTTTCCTGGTGGTTCAGGAGTAAGGAATCTTCCTGGCAACGCAGGAGACACAGATTCAGTCCCTGATCTTTTAAGATTCTACATGCCTCAGTGCAGGTAAGCCAGTGTGCCACAACTATTGAGCCTGTGCTCTGGAGACTGGGAGCCACAAATACTGAAGCCCACATGCCCTAGAGCCTGTGCTCTGCAAGAAGAAAAGCCACCATGGTGAGAAGCCTATGAACCTCAATGAGAGTAGCCCCTGCTCTCTGCAACTAGGAAAAAACCCTCAGCAGCAAAGAAGACCCAGCACAGCCAAAAATATTTTTTTTTTTAAATTTTACCCAATTTACTCTATTCCTAAATTGTTACCTCTTGAATATCTAATAATTGGGTCCAATTAAAATACAGAGGTTAGGAAAGTCGCCTCACCCACACCTTGAGCTCTGTGTTCACTCCTGAGGTAGGCAGACAGATTACAGGGATCAGTGTCACCAGGGATGCTGAGTCCTTCCACCTCCTCTCGTGGCCTGGTTCCATTCTGTACCTGGTGATCTGGGCCATCCAAAAGTAGGCAGATGTGCCATTTACTTGAGCTGCCACAGGGAGCCAGGCTGAGGACATATGCCTCCACTGGTCCTGAGGGTCCTCTCCCTTAGCTCTCCAGCCCGTTAGCTGCATGCACAGGGGACGAAGCTGCACATCACTTTGATGAAGTGAGACTCGGCCGTTGGCGCTGGGCAGTACTTTGCCTTATGGTTCCTCTGCCTCTGGGGCAGGGACTTTGTAGGAAAGTGTGTGGGGGTCTTCCTACCCTCTGGGGCAGAGACACATGGTTTAGAGTCATGGGTGGCCCCAAAGCAGAAAAGAGAACAGGGCAGGTGGGGGCTGAGTGACCACAGTCCTGCACTCCCTTGGAACTTCCAAGCCTGAGGCTGCTGGGATGAAGACAGTCTAGGCAGGAGGGGTCTCTCCACCTCTGAGCTGACATCAGTTAAATGCTGAGGCCCAGCTGGGTGTCCTCCCCAGTGTGAATCAGCGATGACCATGTGATCGTTTTTTTTTCTGACCCTGGGCTAAGAGAAAATTCTTCCAGCAGTTTCTGGCTAGGACTTTGGAAATGGAGCTCAGAGGCCTTGCCCTACCTCTCCCTCTCTGCCCCCTAATCATTGTAGTGTCCAGCCCAGTGTTGTATGGACTAGTATTTCTTCTCATTGCAAACAAATGAAAAGACTCTCGTTGGTCAAAAGATAAAATGAATAGACTATACACAGTGTTTCAGTCTTCCCTGTGCTGTGTGCTTCATCACTCAGTTCCATCCAACTCTGCGATCCTAAGGACTTGAACCTACCAGGCTTCTCTCTCCATGAGGATTCTCCAGGCGAAAACCAGCTCTCCCACATTGTGGGTGGAATCTTTACCTGCTGAACCGCCAGGGGATCTCAAGAATATATGAGTGATATATAGCCTATCTCTTCTTATTTACCTCTTACCTATACTTCCTTACTTTGATTGAATGGCAAAAATCCAAACTGTTCAAACTAACAATAATCACACTAAAGATTGTCCCATTCTTCCTTCTCCATGAGACTTGTCTGGTTTCTTCTTAAACTTCAGCAATACTTATCATTAATAGCCACCTATTTTTAGATCCCGCTGTAAGCCATATTTATGTACTTATACATAAAAACCATTTCTTAAAGGAAATCAACCCTGAATATTTGTTAGAAGGACTGTTGTTGAAGCTAAACTCTCGTACTTTGGCCACCTGTTCAATGAGCTGGCACATTGGAAGAGACCCTGATGCTGGGAAAGATTAAGACAAAAGAAGGAATGGCAAAGGATGAGGTGGTTAGATAGCATCACTGACTGAATGGACATCACTTTGAGCAAACTCCAGGGGATAGTGTAGGACCAAGGAGCCTTGCGGTCCACTGGGTCCCAAAGAGTCAGACACGAATTAGAGACTGAACAACAAAATACTAACATTTTTGTGTACAACTGGAATCAGTGTTTACCGTTTTTTTGTAGTTTTATTGGAATATAGCCAAACCCATTTCCTATGTATGATCTAATTCTTTTTTCTTTTTTTTTAACATTTATTTATTTATTTATTTTGGCAGGGTGGGGAGGAAGAGGGGTGGGCTGGCCACTTCCACTGGTCTTTCATTTGTCCAGTTTCATCCATCTTTGTTCTTTCGCCCATGTGGGCCTCCCATCGTGGTGGCCTCTGTTGTCGCAAAGCACTGGCTCTGGGCGCATGCGCTCCAGATCTCCGGCTCGGTAATTGGACACATCGGTTCAGCCGCTCCGTGGCACGTGGGATCCTCCCAGGCCAGGGATCGAACCGGCGCCCCTTGCACTGCAAGGTGGTGTCCTTACCCACTGGACCACCAGGGAAGCCCTATGTATGATCTATATCTGCTTTCACACTATAGTTGGCAGGGTAGCAGCAATAGAAGGCTGGGTGATCTTCAAATCCTACTTACTACCCATTTCTTCCTTTACAGAAGAATGTCATCCCATCTCAACTGTATAATCCCTACTAATAAGAATCAAGTCTGTATTCATTTTATAAGAAATATGAGAAATATGCATGCTGAAATTGGGTTCTTGACAGTTGTCTGAGCAAGTCTTTCTTCTAAACAACCGTATACCTTAAGCATATGTTTATTAAAGTTTTATTTAGATGTGCCTGTCTTCGTAACTCTATTTTGTAAGAAACACTTTCCCTTTTAATTTCTGTATTACCAAGTACCTAGAACACAAAAAACAGACCACATTGTTTGGAGATTTGAAGTGAATTTATTCATGCCAGAGACTTTGCTGGGGAGTGAGGAGACCAGGATAACAAAGGTGCCATAACTGTAGTCTACTAGATGACATTGTAAGAGCAAAAATTTTCAATTATTAATTATTAGAATACAATATGGTAATGATGCTAGTTGAGACAGTAAGCAAAGAGAAATGGAGGTTTGTAAAGACAAAATAGCTAATTGCCAGAAAGGAAGTTTGTCCAAAAAATGTACCAGCAAAATAGATTTTGAAAAATAAATTTGAGCACCAACCATGTGTCAAATGTGTCTAGCTAGGATAGAATTAATGGTACAATTTTCTTATATAACTAAAACTCTAAGAAAGAATATAATATGACTAAGTCGCAAAACAAGGGAATAAATTAGCACTGAGTTGTTGTTGTTTTTTTTTTTTTTTTTTTTTTACTTTCTGAAACTCAGGATTTTTACATTAGATGAGACAAACCCTTTGAATAGCAGATGGGGGCAAGATTTGATTCTAGGAAAACTTCTACTCTCTTAATTGCTAATATGCATTTTTCTCTCTTTTTTAAAATAATACCTTTTTAAGTATTATTCATTAGTCTTTTTTCTAGTTCTCTGCTTCTAGATCCAAAGAATATATGAATTATTAGTGTAAACTCGAAAGGTATACTATTCAATACAAATTCAACAAAAACATTTCATAAAGCATCCATTAGAAGAGATTATTATATTTGTTGATAATGTAATTCAAATATATCAACAGGGTACATTCTAATAAGTTCAGGAAAATATATGAGACTGCATTCACCAGAATATTTTAAAATATTCATATTTCTGTAAGAAAAGATTTATTAACATTTATACATCCACAAGGAAAATAGGTGTTAAAAGTCGAATTATCAGAGAGGAAATATCAAGTGAAAACAGAACACTCAAGTCACGGAAACTGGTATATTAAAATACACGGAGGCATAAAAGGACATTGTATGTTAACAACACTAAATACTCCGAATTTTGGCATTTAAGGAATAAAAACAGAAGAAAGAAAGTGAAGAGAGAAACGTTACTGGGGAACAGATATGGAAGTGTCTTACAAGAATATTTAGTTTTAAAGAATACTTTTTTAAAATTTACTTTATTAAACATATTCTGATAACATAGACACATTTTTCACTATACATATCTTAAGATATTTTCTTTTAACAAATTCTACCAAAATTGCATCCTTTGTCTTTATCCAGGTTATCCAATGAAGTTCATCTGCATAAAGGACCGAATATATGTAATATATGTTTTCTTATGCTTTATAAAATGTTACTTTACACAGAAAACATTCTCAACATGATTTTCATATATTTTAATGTTATCACCATTTGAATATTTCAATAAAGGTGTTGAGTACAGTTTAGCTTATAGCTCTTTGAGAAATTCCTGAAAACTGAACCTCTGAAATAAATATCTACTCAGGAAGATGTTCCAGGTAGCTTAATAATAGCATGGTATTAGACTGGAAATCAATTATACACACACACAGACACACACACACACACACACCAGTGTAAGTGTACTGGGTGTTCTTGAAGCTATAAATTACCCTGAGTTACTCACCTATCTAAAGAATGTGATCTTTGTGGATTTTTAAATGGATATTAAAGGATGTCTCATTATGCAAGGAGCATATTTTATAGCTCTGGAAAGAAATTGCCAAATAGTATAAAAAATTTTGGGTGCATGGTTGAATAACATTATCAGCTTCACAGGTAAAATAGAATATTCTAAGAATAAAAGTGTTGTCCATTTTTGTGCTGCAAACTCTGTAAAAATAATCAGTTTCAAGGGACGATAATAAGTAGAGGCTGGAAAGTCCAGCTTTACTCTGTAAATAAAATATATTACATTTTCAAGACCAAGAATATATTTAAAAGAATTGAGTGAGTATGTTTAAACATGTAACTGAATTTCCCTAATGACTCAAACTGGACTAAGCATAAAGGTAATTTTTTTTTTAAATGATATGTATTCTCAGATGGAAAAAATGCTATTATTTCTGGACTTTTCAAAAAAGCTGTTTTCAGTCCTAATTAAATAAATATATAAGTATACATATTTAAACATTAAGTTGAAATTTTTTGTGGGCTTCAATGCTACTTCCAGAAAGGATGTTAAAAGCAATTTATTGGCAAGAAAATGATCCGAGCCTCATTTCTTAAAATTTTAATGTAAAATAAGGGGCTAAAAAGGGGAAAATGTTCACTATACATATCTTAAGATATTTTCTTTTAACAAATTCTACCAAAATTGCATCCTTTGTCTTTATCCAGGTTATCCAATGAAGTTCATCTGCATAAAGGACCGAATATATGTAATATATGTTTTCTTATGCTTTATAAAATGTTACTTTACACAGAAAACATTCTCAACATGATTTTCATATATTTTAATGTTATCACCATTTGAATATTTCAATAAAGGTGTTGAGTACAGTTTAGCTTATAGCTCTTTGAGAAATTCCTGAAAACTGAACCTCTGAAATAAATATCTACTCAGGAAGATGTTCCAGGTAGCTTAATAATAGCATGGTATTAGACTGGAAATCAATTATACACACACACAGACACACACACACACACACACACCAGTGTAAGTGTACTGGGTGTTCTTGAAGCTATAAATTACCCTGAGTTACTCACCTATCTAAAGAATGTGATCTTTGTGGATTTTTAAATGGATATTAAAGGATGTCTCATTATGCAAGGAGCATATTTTATAGCTCTGGAAAGAATATGCCAAATAGTATAAAAATTTGGATGCATGGTTGAATAACATTATCAGCTTCACAGGTAAAATAGAATATTCTAAGAATAAAAGTGTTGTCCATTTTTGTGCTGCAAACTCTGTAAAAATAATCAGTTTCAAGGGACGATAATAAGTAGAGGCTGGAAAGTCCAGCTTTACTCTGTAAATAAAATATATTACATTTTCAAGACCAAGAATATATTTAAAAGAATTGAGTGAGTATGTTTAAACATGTAACTGAATTTCCCTAATGACTCAAACTGGACTAAGCATAAAGGTAATTTTTTTTTTAAATGATATGTATTCTCAGATGGAAAAAATGCTATTATTTCTGGACTTTTCAAAAAAGCTGTTTTCAGTCCTAATTAAATAAATATATAAGTATACATATTTAAACATTAAGTTGAAATTTTTTGTGGGCTTCAATGCTACTTCCAGAAAGGATGTTAAAAGCAATTTATTGGCAAGAAAATGATCCGAGCTCATTTCTTACTTTTTAATGTAAAATAAGGGGCTAAGGAAAAGATAAGAAACTGTACTTTGCAGATAAGAGCTAACCAGATAACTCAGTAGATAAAGGATCCTCCTGCTGTGCAAGAAACCCAGGAGACATGGGTTGAATCCCTGGGTCAGGAAGATCCCCTGAAGGAGGGCATTGAAACTCACTCCAATATTCTTGCTGCAGAATCCCATGGACAGAGGAACCTGGCAGGCTACATTCCATAGGTTTGCAAAGAGTAGAACATGACTGAAGTGACTGAGCATGCACATGCCTTTCAAGAAAGATGAATCCTAATCTAAATATGTATATTGATTAAAATATCCATTTGATTTTCAGATTCTAATATAAAAGCCTTTTTTTACTTAGGTGGAAGATGTGTTTAGGCAAAGACAAAAAAGCATACAAATCAGTTCTCAGAACATTGACAGAAAGCTAACCATCATAGAAATACTGCCCGTGGAGTATGATTTCTGAGAGTCTTATACTGCACTTGAGACTAAGAATATTATTTTTAGGTGAAAAGTAACAGAATTGAAAAGTCAGTGAAATGTTGATGTTCTAAATGAAAAAAAAATTAAAAAAAAGGCAAAGTCATGTCACACAGTCATTGTGCCTCTCTACATATCTCATAATCTCTACTGATGATAAATTTAAGACCAAAAATTCCTCTGTCCTTGCTTTGTGTCTGTGTTGTGTTGATATGAACCATTCTTAAAAATTGGATTCTGAAAATATCTTTACATGTAGAATGTCAGCAACCTCTAACCATCAAAAATTACAGTTACTCCATTTTTCCCTATGAGCCTCTCCTAGCATTTAGGTCTCCTAGTATTTAGCCTCTCCTAATATTTAGTGTTTAGCACTAAACAATTACAATAATTGTTAAAGTTACTTCATTAATAAGTTGCCTTTGTGATAATGGAAAATGGTGGTAATTGTGATGAAATATCTGTAATTGTTGTAATTTTCTATTTTTATTTCTTAGTGGACTTCTGAATCCATAAATCCTTAAATCAGTTTTCTCTAAACATACAGTAAGAATATTTTCAATGAGATATTCTCCATAGATATTCACTTTACTTAATTTTAGCTATGATTCAAATAAGGGGCTAAGGAAAAGATAAGAAACTGTACTTTGCAGATAAGAGCTAACCAGATAACTCAGTAGATAAAGGATCCTCCTGCTGTGCAAGAAACCCAGGAGACATGGGTTGAATCCCTGGGTCAGGAAGATCCCCTGAAGGAGGGCATTGAAACTCACTCCAATATTCTTGCTGCAGAATCCCATGGACAGAGGAACCTGGCAGGCTACATTCCATAGGTTTGCAAAGAGTAGAACATGACTGAAGTGACTGAGCATGCACATGCCTTTCAAGAAAGATGAATCCTAATCTAAATATGTATATTGATTAAAATATCCATTTGATTTTCAGATTCTAATATAAAAGCCTTTTTTTACTTAGGTGGAAGATGTGTTTAGGCAAAGACAAAAAAGCATACAAATCAGTTCTCAGAACATTGACAGAAAGCTAACCATCATAGAAATACTGCCCGTGGAGTATGATTTCTGAGAGTCTTATACTGCACTTGAGACTAAGAATATTATTTTTAGGTGAAAAGTAACAGAATTGAAAAGTCAGTGAAATGTTGATGTTCTAAATGAAAAAAAAATTAAAAAAAAGGCAAAGTCATGTCACACAGTCATTGTGCCTCTCTACATATCTCATAATCTCTACTGATGATAAATTTAAGACCAAAAATTCCTCTGTCCTTGCTTTGTGTCTGTGTTGTGTTGATATGAACCATTCTTAAAAATTGGATTCTGAAAATATCTTTACATGTAGAATGTCAGCAACCTCTAACCATCAAAAATTACAGTTACTCCATTTTTCCCTATGAGCCTCTCCTAGCATTTAGGTCTCCTAGTATTTAGCCTCTCCTAATATTTAGTGTTTAGCACTAAACAATTACAATAATTGTTAAAGTTACTTCATTAATAAGTTGCCTTTGTGATAATGGAAAATGGTGGTAATTGTGATGAAATATCTGTAATTGTTGTAATTTTCTATTTTTATTTCTTAGTGGACTTCTGAATCCATAAATCCTTAAATCAGTTTTCTCTAAACATACAGTAAGAATATTTTCAATGAGATATTCTCCATAGATATTCACTTTACTTAATTTTAGCTATGATTCAATGTAGCTGTTTTATTGAATCTAAAGTGTTAATGTAGAGTTTGTTTAGAATTTATCATATTTTGGAATTCTTATATAAGACAAACATGTGAAAAGCAGGAAGATTTCAAAATGAAAACTAGATGTCACTATCCTGTTTTCTGGGGAATACCAACACTTAGATCATCTTAATATGATGTTACAAATATAGTCTGAAATATTCACATAACTTTTCAGATCACAATGACTATATTTTATTCAAACATGGGAAATAAAAGGTGATTTTCTAGGTAAGTGCCAACTACTTGCTGCTTTGCTTCAGTTGTGTCCAACTCTTTGCGACCCTATGAATTATAGCCAACCAGGTTCCTCTGTCCATGAGTTTCTCCAGGCAAGAATACTAGAATGGAATGCCATTTCCTTCTCCAGGTGTCTTCCCAACCCAGGGATCGAACCCGAGCCTCTTACCTCTCCTGCATTGGCAGGCAGGTTCTTTACCACTAGTACCACTTGGGAATCCCAAGGTACCTACTAAACTAGAGCTAAAAACATGAACTGGGAGAATATTATAGTGTGGAGCTGGGAAGATGGAGGAGAAAGTGTTTCTGTCTGTGAAAACTATATGAACAATAAAAAGAAATTATACCACAGAGTGTTCAACACCTTTAAGGCTGACATGTAGAGTGTATTTCTTTCAGCTCTCTCTCTCTCTCCTAAATATTAGGTTTAGTCAATCAAACAGAATTCCGTATCTTCACTCCTCTCCCTCTTTTTTTTCTACTAGCTAACAAAGACAACAGTCTAGATGTTGATACTGAGTTATGGTTTTATCTGTATTTTTTCGACAGTGTGATCTTTTCGTTGTAGAAAATAAAAAATAAAATAAAAACAACTAATTGTCCTCATATGGCTTATTCCCTGAACTTATTTTCTTAAACTATAATCAGCACTTTTTTCAAAAACGACAGCTACACTATCATAAACACAAGCTTTTTAGTAATAGGCATCATTAATTAATGTGTTTGAAAATAAGCTTCGCTATCCGAACAAAGCAAAAGGAACAAGAAAGCCTGAAATAAAAGTTTATGTGTTATCAACACCATTCCATTTTTAAGTGTAGGAGCATTTTCATGTCTGAACACTGACCAGTCTCTGTTTACAGAGAAATAAAATCTAGAAGCTCTTGGAAAACATGTAGTTTTCCTTCTTTTCTCTACTGCTAACTTCTTGATAACCATACAAACGTTAGGAAAATATTTCCTAAACTTGGCTTTAAAAGTAATTTTTTGTTGTTTTATTTAGTTTGGGTGTGTATATTTAGAACATCTTTTCCCAGGTTCATAGTACTCCTGTTTTGTTTTAGTGTCTCCCAGTGTTAATATTTCATAAGGCTTACATGTGACTTGTGACATGACTTATTTAAAGTTAGCAGGAGAACAGCCATTCTCCTTCCACAAGCCAGTTCGCATACTAAATGCAGGTTTTCTCATGCAGTAAAACATCTGCATAAATTTGAAAAATTGAGAATCATGAAAATGGTATTTCAATAGCAGTTCAGTTCAGCAAAGGGACAGAATTTGCCATGCAGTATGACACTGTGAACAAGGTTAATGCCCTGTGGAAACTACCTTTCCCTGAAGATTTGTTGTAGTCGCTGGTGATTTTGAACAGATGCATACATATTCCTCCTATTAAACATACTTTTCTGTCAGATAAATATCAAAATGCTGCTAAAATATGTCTATGTCACGTGAAGAAAATCTATAGCAGCAGAGAACATAATGTACAAAATTCCACAAACAAAACACACTAACATAGCTGAATGGGAGTGGGTCAATAATTCTTTTTAAATAAGGAACATCAGAGGTAATTTTATTTTATTGAAAGAATAAATGCTTGTTAATTAACAAAGACAACAGTCTAGATGTTGATACTGAGTTATGGTTTTATCTGTATTTTTTCGACAGTGTGATCTTTTCGTTGTAGAAAATAAAAAATAAAATAAAAACAACTAATTGTCCTCATATGGCTTATTCCCTGAACTTATTTTCTTAAACTATAATCAGCACTTTTTTCAAAAACGACAGCTACACTATCATAAACACAAGCTTTTTAGTAATAGGCATCATTAATTAATGTGTTTGAAAATAAGCTTCGCTATCCGAACAAAGCAAAAGGAACAAGAAAGCCTGAAATAAAAGTTTATGTGTTATCAACACCATTCCATTTTTAAGTGTAGGAGCATTTTCATGTCTGAACACTGACCAGTCTCTGTTTACAGAGAAATAAAATCTAGAAGCTCTTGGAAAACATGTAGTTTTCCTTCTTTTCTCTACTGCTAACTTCTTGATAACCATACAAACGTTAGGAAAATATTTCCTAAACTTGGCTTTAAAAGTAATTTTTTGTTGTTTTATTTAGTTTGGGTGTGTATATTTAGAACATCTTTTCCCAGGTTCATAGTACTCCTGTTTTGTTTTAGTGTCTCCCAGTGTTAATATTTCATAAGGCTTACATGTGACTTGTGACATGACTTATTTAAAGTTAGCAGGAGAACAGCCATTCTCCTTCCACAAGCCAGTTCGCATACTAAATGCAGGTTTTCTCATGCAGTAAAACATCTGCATAAATTTGAAAAATTGAGAATCATGAAAATGGTATTTCAATAGCAGTTCAGTTCAGCAAAGGGACAGAATTTGCCATGCAGTATGACACTGTGAACAAGGTTAATGCCCTGTGGAAACTACCTTTCCCTGAAGATTTGTTGTAGTCGCTGGTGATTTTGAACAGATGCATACATATTCCTCCTATTAAACATACTTTTCTGTCAGATAAATATCAAAATGCTGCTAAAATATGTCTATGTCACGTGAAGAAAAATCTATAGCAGCAGAGAACATAATGTACAAAATTCCCACAAACAAAACACACTAACATAGCTGAATGGGAGTGGGTCAATAATTCTTTTTAAATAAGGAACATCAGAGGTAATTTTATTTTATTGAAAGAATAAATGCTTGTTAATTTTTAAATTTCCCTTATTCACATATTCAAAGATAATGACAATTCTGATACAACAGAATATTGTAATATACTTACTTGAATTAACCTGCAAATTCTCATTTTGTTGCCTTTCATTTTATACAATCAACATTGTCTCATGTTAACTCTGAGCTCCTCTACATGGAAAGGAAGCAAAAATACAATAATATCTTCCCCTGCTATCAAGTGATGAAATCAGTATGATTATGAGGAATTTGGCATAATCAGAGGTTTCTAAAATGCCAGGGCCTTATTGAATTTGAAAATGTGTAATATATTAAAAGAAAATATGGGGCTTACCAGGTGGTCCAGTGGGTGAGGTGTCCGCCTTGCAGTGCAAGGGTCACTGGTTCAGTCCCTGGCCTGGGAAGATCCCATGTGCCAGGGAGCAGCTGCACCAGTGTGTCCAGTTGCAAGCCAGCTCTCTGAAGCGCATGTGCCCAGAACTGGTACTTTGTGACAAGAGAGGCGATTGCAGTACGAGGCCCACACAGGCCGAGGAATGGGGATGGATGAAAAATAGATGAATGAAGGATCAATCAAAAGAGGCCAAAAAAATTTAAAAAGAAAAGAAAAATATGCCCATTATAAATGAATCCTTGAACTCAGCGCAGGCTAGCACACACATTCTCTTAATCTCTGTCTCTTTGTCCTCTTGTCTCTGTCTCTCTCTTCCTCATACATTCACTCAGACACACTCACATACACACACATGCACACAGAAGTTTTTTCCACAATTAATCAAAATTAGTTACTGAAAGTCCTTGAAAGCCCCACTGTTTTGTATTAGAGAAAATGATAAATATTGACAGAAAATCATTTGGGAAACCCTAGGACAGCAAATAAATATAGAATAACGTGTTCAATAAAGATGGGTAGTTTTGATTTACATTTCTGTAGTAATTAGTGGTGTTGATCATTATCATGTGCCTATTGGCTATCTATATGTTTTCTTTAAAAAAATGACTGTATTTAACTTTTCTACCATTTTTTGATTGTGTTATTTAGATTTGAGTTTCACGAACTGTTTGTATATTTGGAGATTAATCACACGTTGGTTGCTTTGTTGAAAAATATTTTCTCCCATACTCTGGGTTTTCATTTCATTTTTATGATTATGTTCATTATCTTTGCTGTGCAAAGACTATAAAGTTGAATTAGGGTCCATTTCTTTATTTTGGTTTTTGTTTTCATTATTATCAAAACTATGATTATGTATAACCTAACATCAATTAGAATAGCTATTATCAAAAAAATCTACAAGCAAATTCTGGAGAGGGTGGGGGGAAAAGGGAACCTCCTACACTGTTGATAGGAATGTAGATTGATATAGTCACTATTGAAAACAGTACAGAGTTTCCTTAAAAAACTAAAAATAAAGCTACCATATGATCCATCGGTCCCACTCCTGGGCATATATACAAAGAAAAACCATAATTTGAAAGGATAGTCCAATGCTTATTGCAGTACTGTTTGCAATAGCCAAGACGAATGTTGATAGAAGAAACTAGACCATGAATGTTGAGTGCCAGTTGCAAGCCAGCTCTGAGCGCATGTGCCCAGAACTGGTACTTTGTGACAAGAGGCGATTGCAGTACGAGGCCCACACAGGCCGAGGAATGGGGATGGATGAAAAATAGATGAATGAAGGATCAATCAAAAGAGGCCAAAAAATTTAAAAGAAAAGAAAAATATGCCCATTATAAATGAATCCTTGAACTCAGCGCAGGCTAGCACACACATTCTCTTAATCTCTGTCTCTTTGTCCTCTTGTCTCTGTCTCTCTCTTCCTCATACATTCACTCAGACACACTCACATACACACACATGCACACAGAAGTTTTTTCCACAATTAATCAAAATTAGTTACTGAAAGTCCTTGAAAGCCCCACTGTTTTGTATTAGAGAAAATGATAAATATTGACAGAAAATCATTTGGGAAACCCTAGGACAGCAAATAAATATAGAATAACGTGTTCAATAAAGATGGGTAGTTTTGATTTACATTTCTGTAGTAATTAGTGGTGTTGATCATTATCATGTGCCTATTGGCTATCTATATGTTTTCTTTAAAAAAATGACTGTATTTAACTTTTCTACCATTTTTTGATTGTGTTATTTAGATTTGAGTTTCACGAACTGTTTGTATATTTGGAGATTAATCACACGTTGGTTGCTTTGTTGAAAAATATTTTCTCCCATACTCTGGGTTTTCATTTCATTTTTATGATTATGTTCATTATCTTTGCTGTGCAAAGACTATAAAGTTGAATTAGGGTCCATTTCTTTATTTTGGTTTTTGTTTTCATTATTATCAAAACTATGATTATGTATAACCTAACATCAATTAGAATAGCTATTATCAAAAAAATCTACAAGCAAATTCTGGAGAGGGTGGGGGGAAAAGGGAACCTCCTACACTGTTGATAGGAATGTAGATTGATATAGTCACTATTGAAAACAGTACAGAGTTTCCTTAAAAAACTAAAAATAAAGCTACCATATGATCCATCGGTCCCACTCCTGGGCATATATACAAAGAAAAACCATAATTTGAAAGGATAGTCCAATGCTTATTGCAGTACTGTTTGCAATAGCCAAGACATAAAAACAACCTGAATGTTGATAGAGAAATAGATAACAAATATATGGTACATATATTTATATATCATGGAATATTACACAGCCATAAAAAAGAATGAAATTATGTCATTTGCAGCAACATGTATGGACCTAGAGATAGTCATACTGAGTGAAGCAAGTCAGATACAAAAAGATAAATATCATATGATATCACATATATGTGTAATCTAAAAGGTAACAATAAACCTACTTAGAAAACAGAAACTGAGTCACAGATGAAGAAATCAAATTTATGGTTACCAAGGGGGAGGAACAAATTGGGAGATTGGGATTGACATATACACACTGCCATATATAAAAAATAACTAACAAGTAACTACTGTATAGCACTGGGAACTCTATTTGGTGCTCTGTAATGCTCTTTATGGGAATGGAGTCTAGAAGAAAGTGGAGGCATGTATAGGTTATATCTGTTTCACTTTGCTATACAGCATATACTAACATTGTAAATCAACTATACTCCAATAAAATGTTAATGAAAAAATACTAGAAAGTTTTTGTTTCAAAAACTTTTGTCCATATTATGTGGACATCCCAGATATTTAAATTTATACATATATATAATTATAATTCAAAAAGTTATTAATATAATATTATTCAAATCCTGTTTCTAAAATTATCTTTGAAGATGCAAGTAAAAAAATAAGCACAAATCATTTACTTTTCAAAGGAAAACTCACTATTCATTGAGAAAATATAACACTTTGTCAGTTATGTTTCTGGGTCTTTCTTTATTTTGGTTTTTGTTTTCATTATTATCAAAACTATGATTATGTATAACCTAACATCAATTAGAATAGCTATTATCAAAAAAATCTACAAGCAAATTCTGGAGAGGGTGGGGGGAAAAGGGAACCTCCTACACTGTTGATAGGAATGTAGATTGATATAGTCACTATTGAAAACAGTACAGAGTTTCCTTAAAAAACTAAAAATAAAGCTACCATATGATCCATCGGTCCCACTCCTGGGCATATATACAAAGAAAAACCATAATTTGAAAGGATAGTCCAATGCTTATTGCAGTACTGTTTGCAATAGCCAAGACATAAAAACAACCTGAATGTTGATAGAGAATAGATAACAAATATATGGTACATATATTTATATATCATGGAATATTACACAGCCATAAAAAAGAATGAAATTATGTCATTTGCAGCAACATGTATGGACCTAGAGATAGTCATACTGAGTGAAGCAAGTCAGATACAAAAAGATAAATATCATATGATATCACATATATGTGTAATCTAAAAGGTAACAATAAACCTACTTAGAAAACAGAAACTGAGTCACAGATGAAGAAATCAAATTTATGGTTACCAAGGGGGAGGAACAAATTGGGAGATTGGGATTGACATATACACACTGCCATATATAAAAAATAACTAACAAGTAACTACTGTATAGCACTGGGAACTCTATTTGGTGCTCTGTAATGCTCTTTATGGGAATGGAGTCTAGAAGAAAGTGGAGGCATGTATAGGTTATATCTGTTTCACTTTGCTATACAGCATATACTAACATTGTAAATCAACTATACTCCAATAAAATGTTAATGAAAAAATACTAGAAAGTTTTTGTTTCAAAAACTTTTGTCCATATTATGTGGACATCCCAGATATTTAAATTTATACATATATATAATTATAATTCAAAAAGTTATTAATATAATATTATTCAAATCCTGTTTCTAAAATTATCTTTGAAGATGCAAGTAAAAAAATAAGCACAAATCATTTACTTTTCAAAGGAAAACTCACTATTCATTGAGAAAATATAACACTTTGTCAGTTATGTTTCTAGTAACTGTTAGAAACATTTTTCTCTTCAGCTTAGGAACTATCAGAATGATGACCAAAGAAAAGTCTGGGTATTCCTTCAGTCATGCTTAGATTCAATTTGATTAAACAATGATTTAAATCTCCAAAATATCTTTGGAAATATTTTAGGAAATTGAAGTTGATCTTCAGATTTCTTCATTGTTTGAATATGTATCTTTGATTATATATACATATATATATGTGTGTGTGTGTATATATATATATATGTTAATATGTACATATAATCATTCAAGAGTTTAAATTTCCTGTAGTATCTTGCATAAGGGATTTTTAGCATAATTTTCACATATTAAATAGCATTAAACTTTCTTTGAAAGATACATTTGAATATCTGTGGTCTAGGTGGTATGGGAAGATAGTAACACATTTCTTACATTAAATTAACTAGTAAAGTTATGGACAATCTTATTGACAATGCAGAATTGAATATCGATGACAAGCTAATAGGAAAATGTATTATTGCTGTAAAAGTGCCTTGTACTTCTCTGTATAGATTCTTATTCTAGTGATATGTAAATAATATACAATGAAAACTCACAATTATAAATTGATAGATGGTGGAGAGAGAATATTTAGTCTTGGCAGTACTAAAAGTTGTGAAAGTCAATGGTAACCTTAGAGAATCCTTTTCTGTATCATACAAGAAAAATCATCAACACAATTTTTTAAATCTTAAGAAATCCAGTCTTATTTTCATGTTCCCTATTTTCCTGTCCCTTTCATACAAACATATTTCCCCTAGTTGCCAAGAATTTCACTCCCTTTCCTAGCAAGGCAAACACACACACACACAAACACAGACACTGATGACACTCTACGAAGCCTAATATAGAGCAATGATGATTGCATCAAGTGTACCAAACTCATTGCTTCTTTTAAATTCTAAGTAATCTAGGGACTTAATTTTTAATGCTAATATAAAAGAAGACATAGAGGGCTTCCCTGGTGGTCCAGTGGGTAAAGAGTCTGCCTTGCAGTGCAAGGGGCATGGGTTCTCTCCCTGGCCCCAGAAGATTCCACGTGCTACAGAGTGGCTCGACCAGTGTGTTCAATTACGAGCCAGTGCTCTGTCATGAGAGAGGCCACTGCAATGGGAGGCCCACACAGGCCAAAGAATAAAGACGGATGCAAATAAATAAATAAAACATCAGTAAAAGAGGCCAAAATTTACAAAAAGAAGAAGACAGCAGTATGCTAATCCTTTCTGTAGTGTTGTAAAAAAGCTTCTTGAGGAGGTCAAAATCAAGTTGATTATTTTAGGTTGAGTCTTATTTCTCCAGATGGCACCTGACGTTTGGGATGGAGGAGGAAGAATCACTTCAGCTATACAATATATCTTATGACAAAGTATACAAAGGAGAGAGAAATAAAATTTTGGAATGTTGAAGCATAAAAATAAAGTGGTCACATCAGGAAAAGACATGTGTTAAGAGTAAGATATTTAAATCTTAAATGATCAGGAAGTATTGAAAAAATGAAATAGAGAAATTTCATCTGTTTTAATTTTATAGTTAAATTTTTAAGTACTTGAATGAACTTTTTAAATTTCATGTCTGTATTTTGGCTCCTTATATGTCTTAGAAACCACATTTAGATTTTAATTAAGATTAGTGTTCCTCCTGTATGTTATAATATCCTGATTCAGATCTGCCTTTGTTGCACTGAATTGCAGTTTAATGCTTATAGTCCTATAACATCCATCCTTTAAAGATAAGGACTATATTTTGGATTCACCTAGGTGAACCCTAACCCATCAAATAAAATAAAATTGTAACAATTATTTGGTGAATAACTGAATGGATGACTTATTTTTTCCTCTCTCCCTGCTCCTGGGAAATATTTGTTTCTTGTCCATTATCTTCTCTCTTAGTAAATGTCACCACAATCCATCTAATTAGCCAGGATATTTGCCAGGAAATTCTCTTTATTCCACTTTCATGCAAGCAACATTAATCTATGAGAAAATCCTCTTAGCTCTTTAAGTTATTCCATGAATTTGATAACTTTTCACACACTCAACCCTTGTCTGAACTATTGCATTATCTTGCTGATTTATTTCTTCAGTTTCTATTTCACAATCCCCAACCATAAAGCAGCAAGAATTATCTTTTAACAAAGATATAGATCAGAACCTGCCACTACTGCTCTCAAAGTGATTTTCTGGTTCAACATCTGCTTAGGATATGAAAAGCTGGAAAGAGCATCACCCCCAGACAACAAGGAAAATCCAGATAAACTATAAACTGAAAGCATTCCTTGAACCTGTAACTCAGTTTCCACTGTTCAACATGTAAGTTCAGAGATTCAATCACACAATATAAAACTCTTGAAAGAAATAATGGAAACAAAAATGTATTACCAAAGACAAGGCAATCAATAGGATCAAACTCAGACATAAACCCTATGTAGGAATACACAAAGAGATAACTGTGATTAATATGGTAAACTGCCTAGTGGGATGTGAAAAACAGATGGGGGATTTCAGCAAAGACAGAAAAAGGAAAATGGAAATACTAGTTGGGAATGGAAATACTACTGAATATAGCATCGTGGGACAAGAATACACATTCTAATCTACACATAATTCAAATTCCAAAGAAAGACTAGATGAGCAAAAAATAAAAGGCCAGGTGAAAAGTACTTCTACACACAAAATATGAAGGACTCTGGAAATTTTTATAATAAAAGTAAATATAAATGTAATTGTTTTTCCTACATTGAAGTAGAGGTTTCTCAATCAAGGGCAACTTTACCCACCATAGCACATTTGGGAATTTCTAGAGAGTTCTTACAGTTTTTATAACTGGGGCAGTGCTGCAGCAATCTATTTTGCTAGAAGCAGATTCATAAAATTTGTAACAATTATTTGGTGAATAACTGAATGGATGACTTATTTTTTCCTCTCTCCCTGCTCCTGGGAAATATTTGTTTCTTGTCCATTATCTTCTCTCTTAGTAAATGTCACCACAATCCATCTAATTAGCCAGGATATTTGCCAGGAAATTCTCTTTATTCCACTTTCATGCAAGCAACATTAATCTATGAGAAAATCCTCTTAGCTCTTTAAGTTATTCCATGAATTTGATAACTTTTCACACACTCAACCCTTGTCTGAACTATTGCATTATCTTGCTGATTTATTTCTTCAGTTTCTATTTCACAATCCCCAACCATAAAGCAGCAAGAATTATCTTTTAACAAAGATATAGATCAGAACCTGCCACTACTGCTCTCAAAGTGATTTTCTGGTTCAACATCTGCTTAGGATATGAAAAGCTGGAAAGAGCATCACCCCCAGACAACAAGGAAAATCCAGATAAACTATAAACTGAAAGCATTCCTTGAACCTGTAACTCAGTTTCCACTGTTCAACATGTAAGTTCAGAGATTCAATCACACAATATAAAACTCTTGAAAGAAATAATGGAAACAAAAATGTATTACCAAAGACAAGGCAATCAATAGGATCAAACTCAGACATAAACCCTATGTAGGAATACACAAAGAGATAACTGTGATTAATATGGTAAACTGCCTAGTGGGATGTGAAAAACAGATGGGGGATTTCAGCAAAGACAGAAAAAGGAAAATGGAAATACTAGTTGGGAATGGAAATACTACTGAATATAGCATCGTGGGACAAGAATACACATTCTAATCTACACATAATTCAAATTCCAAAGAAAGACTAGATGAGCAAAAAATAAAAGGCCAGGTGAAAAGTACTTCTACACACAAAATATGAAGGACTCTGGAAATTTTTATAATAAAAGTAAATATAAATGTAATTGTTTTTCCTACATTGAAGTAGAGGTTTCTCAATCAAGGGCAACTTTACCCACCATAGCACATTTGGGAATTTCTAGAGAGTTCTTACAGTTTTTATAACTGGGGCAGTGCTGCAGCAATCTATTGGACAGGGACCAGCGATCCTGCTGAACATGCTATAAAAGAGGACAGCCTCAACAGCAAAAATTTATCTGATCCAACATGTTAACAGTGCCAATATCTAGGAACCCAATACAAAGGTATTTTGTGTTTCAAACGAGAATCATTGTAATGTGCTAGGGAAAACAGCACATGTAAAAGTAAAATGCAGCACTATAATAGCACAAATGCATGGTGACTGAGATTAGAAGTATAAGCTATACTATGTATAAGAATGTATGTATGTATTAGAAGTATAAGCTATATGTTTCACTAAAGATAAACTGGTATAGAATTATTTGAAGGAAAACTATGACCTATCAAAGGTGCTAATGTAAATCCTAAGATATTCACTCATTTTCTTTTTACAAGTAATCAAAGCAATAGTGGTGATAAAATCAGGTACAAATATTGAATCAATAGTGAAAATGAGATGTAATTTAAAAATGAATGTGCATTTCATCCACAGTCAAGCAAAAAAATAAAGAGGTCAGGGAAAGAAAAGAACAGAATAAATAGGAAGAAGTTAGTAAGCTAAATGTATCTAGCTAGATAAAAATAAATTACTAATGGTAGATTTAGTAAGAAACTATAAGGATATATCTAATCTAAATATAACAAAATTATATTAAATGTAATATCTAAAACTAAAAATTAAAAGACATATACAGTTGGATCAGAGTAAGAAAGCCATATTAGATACAAAGACATATGTAGAGGAAGAAGAACAAGTGTAAAAAATAAGTAGCTACCAAAAATAAATAAATAAATAAATACCTCCCATTCCTACATCAAACAAAAGAACTGTTGAGGTAAAATTGATAACTGACAGACATCTGAACAAGGAATGTTAGTAACAATCAACAAGATATTATGTAAAGAGATGTTACTATAGATCATCAAGACATAAAAAAGATAAAAGTAGACTATTAGAATATTTGGATGGTCCTAAATTTGAGAACTGAAGTGGAATGGAAAATTAATTGAAAGATGTGAAGTATTGAAGAAGATCATTCAGGATGAAGTAGATGTGGGTGAGAAGGCTTAAATCTATTGCAAAAATTGAAGATCATTATTAAAAGATTTCTACAAAGATACTCCAGACTCAGATGGTATCATTGGCATATTCTACCAAATTTTAAGAAGAAATAATATATGTAAAACAACAACTCTTCCAGAAAACAGAAGCAAAGGAACAACTGTTTAACTCATTCTATGAGACCAGAATTACCCTAATAAATAAACCAAAAGCTCATAATATCTAATAGTGAAAGACTAAATCCTTCCTTTCATAGATCAAGGAAAAGACAAAGATATCCACTCTTACCGCTCCTATTTAAAAATTGTATGAATTGAATACAGATGAGATGAATCAAAGAATATACAAATAAAACCTAGTTGCTGGATTGGAAGATTCAATATCATTAAGATGGCAGTTCTATAGATTGAATGCAAATCTAAGAAAAATTACAACAGGTTTTTTTTTTTCATTTATTCTTTACTTTTAGAAGTCAACAAAATGATTTTCAATTTTATCTAGAGGAGAATAGAAACTAGAACAGGCAAAACAAATTTGAAAAGAATAAAATATTATTTAATTTTTCCTAAGGCCCTGTTAAGAAAATAAAGTGTAAGACCAGTGACTGAGGGTAAATATTAATAAAATACATATGATATTATGAGCTTATAGCAGTATATATAAAGTATTCTCAAAGCTCTATTATAAGACACAAACTGATCCATTTAAAATGAGCAAAAAACTAGAAGAGATAGTTGATGAAAAGTTCAACACTATTAGCCATGGGAAGTAGCAAATTAAAATTACAGTGAAATATCATTATACTTGCAGGCACATGAAGACTGGGCTTCTCTGGTGGTTCAGATGGTAAAGAATTTGCCTGCAATACAGGAAACCCAGGTTCGATATTTGGGTTGGGAAGATACCCTGGAGAAGGGAATGACTACCCACTCCGATGGGTACACACACACAGACACACACACACACAAACTGGATCTATTTTAAAAATTTTACAATTTCAACTTTTACATATAAATATGTAATCTAATTTGAGTAAATTGTTTTATTTGTATTTCATTTTTAATTTTTTGACATATGGCTGTTAAACTGTCCTAGCACCCTATGTTCAAAAGATGATTATTTCTCCTTTTGAACTGCCTTAGCAAAACTGTTGACTATATATGGATTGCCATATTTCTAGAATATTCTGTTCCACTGACCTAAGTTTCAATCTTCTTGTTAAATCTACATGTCTTAATTATTAAAGCTTTTTAAATGATGAAACAGTATAAGTCCACCAAATTTATTATAGTAATATAAAATAATATATTATAATGTAGCATTATTATATTATAATATAATATTATAATATTATTTATTATTGTAATTTTAGAATTTACCTAGTTTTGTCTCTTGTAGTAAAATATAAAATCCATGGTTTCAAAGTCTACCTAGTCTACCTAGGCCTGTTTTCTTTATTACCCTTTTTTTCTAGCCACTAGAACAATGCTAGGCAAAGGGCAGATGCCTATTGTTCATTTAATGAAGAATAATAAATGAAAAGTCTCTACAAATTGGAATCACCACATGGAGAATTTTCATTGTCATTATACTTTTTTAAGACTACCAAGAATCTAAGATTTCTTAGACTTATGAAGTTTTGCACTTGTTGTTATTGTTTATTTGTGTCTGACTTTTTGTGACTCCATGGACTGTAGCATGGTAGGCTTCCCTACACTTTACCATCTCTCAGAGTTTGCTCAAACTCATATCCATTGATTCCATGATGCCATCCAACCATCTCCTCCTCTATTGTCCCCTTCTACTCCTGCCTTCAATCTTTCCCAGCATCAGGGTCTTTTTCAGTGAGTCAACTCTACTTATCAGGTAGCCAAAGTGTTGAGTTTCAGCTTCAACATCAGACATTCCAATGATTATTCAGGATTGATTTCCATTAGGATTGACTGGTTTATCTCTTTGTTGTCCAGGGTCTTCTTGAGAGCACCTTCCTCATCTCCAGCACCACAGTTCAAAAGCATCGGTTCTTCAGTGCTCAATGTTTTTATTGTCCACCTCTCACATCCATATGTGATTACTGGAAAAACCATAGCTTTGACTATACAGACCTTTGTAGGCAAAGTAATGTCTCTGCTTTTTAATACCCTGTCTAGGTTTTCCATAGCTTTTCTTCCAATGGACAAGCATCCTATAATGTCTGGGCTGCAGTCACCATCTGCCATGACTTTGGAGCTCAAGAAAATAAAGTCTGTCACTGTTTCCATCATTTCCCCATCTGTTTGCCATGAAATTTGCGTTTATTTATTTATGGGCTCTTCTGGGAATTGTATGATAACTTTAGCTTCTTTCTCAGGACATTTTAAAACCCTTAAAGTAAAATATTAGAATAGAAAGAAATACAAATATTCTGAAATGGTATTATAAAATAATTTTTAGATTGTATATTGTACTAATATGAGTGCATCATTATTATTAATTATTATTATAATATAATAATAATTATTAATAATAGCAAATGATGCATTATTAACAAGGCATCATTATTAAATGCATTAATATGTTTTAGTAAGGAAGAATACAATAATTATTATTACAAACTAGTGATAAATGTTACACACATATATGATATCTCTAATGAGATAGATAAAGAAAAACATGATTTATATGGGTAGCAAAGTGCTTCAAATGCTGCTGTGATTTATTATCCACGTTTGTCATTAAAATAAAAAAAGAATTAAACTTCAGTAAGAGACTGATTCAAACAAATATGTAATTTTTATTTTTTTGTATTTCAGTTCATGGATATCTTATATCTATGAAGCTCTGGAAAAACTGAAGATACTAATTATAAACCTATGCCTAACAGAAACATATATCTTTCAAATGCTACTCATTTTTAACAGTAAGGAACATTGCATGTAAAAATTTAGTCATCAACAATGAATAGATAACCTGATTCTGTGTCTCTTTCTGTGTCTCTTTCTCTCTCTCTCTGTGTCTTTCTCTGTATATGTATGTATGTATATATATATATATATATATATATATATATATGTAGGTAGATAGCCCTGTAGGAATTATACAAAAGAATACAAATTAACAACAGTAAAATTTTATGGAACGATTACTTATCATGAGTGAATCAAAGAAAGTTTCCTGACTTTACAAAATGGTGCTTGCTTTTCAAATAGGTGTCTTGGGATCCTTAGCTATTTCACAGAAAAAAAGATCTGAAACAGTCTAGTGCTCAGGTTTGGAGAGTTGGCTGCAGAATTGTTCTCTTGAAAGCGCCTGATAGAATCTGGAGATAAAGAGCCAAAGGTAACAGGGAGGTCTGCCAGAAGACTGTAGAATTGAAAGTATTTGAAGAAAAGTGCCCCTCAGGTAATTGATAAAAAGTAGAGGTATAGTCCACTGAGATAAGAAACTACCAAACATAAGAGAATAAAAAAAATTCTTCTGGGAAATACTGAGCTAATCCATCAGCTATATATTTTTTTAGTCCTTTTCTCTTTGACTGTCCTTCAATAATGTATTTATTTTGACAATGTAGAAAGGTTTACACAAACAGCTTGTAATAGAAAAAGTGTAATAATCCCTAAATTCACTTTCTAGGGCAAGTTTACTTGCAACAAAAGGAGGATGGTGAGTTTTAGTCTATTTAGACAGGCTCTAAGCAAACAGGGCTTTACAGAAACATTGTGAAAATTTGTTTATTTTTGTTAATTGAACAAAATTGGCTTTTAGTGGGGAAATAAAAAAGTGGAGGTTACATTAAACAGCCAAAATATGTTTTCATTTCTCATGCAAACCTATAGCTCTATACAATATAAAGCTCCTATTTTAATAAAAATTGGTACTCTAAAACCATTTTCATACCTTTACTGAATGGGTTATAGATTGTCAGGGAAGAGAACATTTGGCGGTAATAGTTATCAAATATTTTACTTGATGTAGACAAATGTGCCCTACAATATATTAGCTGAAGGATCATAGGAAAGGCATTTTAGCAGCTTGTCTCCAATTTCTAGTCTCATAAGACATCACTCACCAAAAATAAAAGCTTTAAGGTATCATTCTGCTTGTGACACGAGGAATCCCCAAAGTAGAAGTGTCTCACAAAAGTTTAAATTACAGGCTGGTCGCCTGTAGGTCTCTGACCTAGTTTTCCCTTGCCCTTTCTGTGCCTTTTTATCTCTGGCCCTGGTATCCTGCATCAATCCACTCCCTTGGTCTTCTGTGTGAACACTGCTTTCCTTGACAGAGTTATTGACCTCTGACAACCTTGGGAATAGTCCCTTTGAGTCATGAGTGAATCAAAGAAAGTTTCCTGACTTTACAAAATGGTGCTTGCTTTTCAAATAGGTGTCTTGGGATCCTTAGCTATTTCACAGAAAAAAAGATCTGAAACAGTCTAGTGCTCAGGTTTGGAGAGTTGGCTGCAGAATTGTTCTCTTGAAAGCGCCTGATAGAATCTGGAGATAAAGAGCCAAAGGTAACAGGGAGGTCTGCCAGAAGACTGTAGAATTGAAAGTATTTGAAGAAAAGTGCCCCTCAGGTAATTGATAAAAAGTAGAGGTATAGTCCACTGAGATAAGAAACTACCAAACATAAGAGAATAAAAAAAATTCTTCTGGGAAATACTGAGCTAATCCATCAGCTATATATTTTTTTAGTCCTTTTCTCTTTGACTGTCCTTCAATAATGTATTTATTTTGACAATGTAGAAAGGTTTACACAAACAGCTTGTAATAGAAAAAGTGTAATAATCCCTAAATTCACTTTCTAGGGCAAGTTTACTTGCAACAAAAGGAGGATGGTGAGTTTTAGTCTATTTAGACAGGCTCTAAGCAAACAGGGCTTTACAGAAACATTGTGAAAATTTGTTTATTTTTGTTAATTGAACAAAATTGGCTTTTAGTGGGGAAATAAAAAAGTGGAGGTTACATTAAACAGCCAAAATATGTTTTCATTTCTCATGCAAACCTATAGCTCTATACAATATAAAGCTCCTATTTTAATAAAAATTGGTACTCTAAAACCATTTTCATACCTTTACTGAATGGGTTATAGATTGTCAGGGAAGAGAACATTTGGCGGTAATAGTTATCAAATATTTTACTTGATGTAGACAAATGTGCCCTACAATATATTAGCTGAAGGATCATAGGAAAGGCATTTTAGCAGCTTGTCTCCAATTTCTAGTCTCATAAGACATCACTCACCAAAAATAAAAGCTTTAAGGTATCATTCTGCTTGTGACACGAGGAATCCCCAAAGTAGAAGTGTCTCACAAAAGTTTAAATTACAGGCTGGTCGCCTGTAGGTCTCTGACCTAGTTTTCCCTTGCCCTTTCTGTGCCTTTTTATCTCTGGCCCTGGTATCCTGCATCAATCCACTCCCTTGGTCTTCTGTGTGAACACTGCTTTCCTTGACAGAGTTATTGACCTCTGACAACCTTGGGGAAATTAGTCCCTTTTGTAGTCACTACTCTGGGTTCATCATCATCTCTGGCTGCTTCTGTGGTTTTTACTTCTCTCTTAGGAATATAGGAAAACACATTTGCTTTGGCATGTCTGACATGTGCAAAAAGAGATTACAAAGCAGAACTGTCTGTGTCCCCAGCAGATCAGCCCCATTATTTTAGTCTTCACCTTTCTGAGATCCCCAAGATGAAAATATTGAGAAGTTAATGAACAACTCTACATTCTACCTGAAACGACTAGACTAGTCCACTCTACCAGGTTGATCCTGCTCAGTTTGAGCCCCTATATCAGCATCTTTTCTCATTAGTAGGCATATTATCCTCTAAAGTATCTCATCTTTTTTTTTTTTTTTTTTTTGGTAATGTTCATTTTTTGACATTGTATTCCCACCACCATTGTGTCAGATGGGTTGAATCTCTCTCATCTATATTTCATAGAGATATGGAGAAGGAGTTGGGTACAAGCTCAGGAAAATATGAAGCATTTTATAATGATTAAGAAGTTATGTTTGCCTAGAAATCCATTGGGTAGTCCTCAGGAGGCAGTCTAATCACATTGGCCAGCCAGGCCAACATGTCACAAACTCAACTAAAGCTAAGAAAGGGCAACATGTGACCCAACCGCACACACACATACTATAACTCAGTGATGCTGTTTAGAATTACTATTTTATATGTTGTGATAAAAGAAAGCAAGATAAGTTGAAGTCAGGTAGAAAGTGGTAAAGTTGGAGAAAAACAAGATCTAAACCCCATGGCAGTAAAGGATCTACCTGCCATGTGGAAGACCTGGGTTTAATCCCTAGGCCAGGAAGATCCCCTAGAGGAGGAAATGGCAGCTTACTCCAATGTTCTTGCCTGGAAAATTCCATGAATTGAGAAGCCTGGTCGGTTATAGTCCATGGCGGGCTATAGTCTCAAAAGATTTGGACATGACTGAGGAACCAACACTTTCATCTTCAAATATTCGAATAGATATATCATTACTCAAAATATCATTAGAGTTATCACAAAAATTGATTAACTACTAGGAGCAAATCCAGGGTTCAGTCCGTTTCCTTTGTAATTCATTATCTAACCAAACACTATCAAATGAACTCAAGTCTGCAAGTGCTCTTTCCTGAGTAAAAATCAACATAGCAGTTCTTAATTCTGGAACATCAGGAAACAAAATATGTTTCCTTATTCCTCCTGCTTCCTTAACCAAACTGTTTGTATTCTCCAATATTTTGTGAAAGGCAAGGTATGTAGTGTTTATACCCATGATCTCTGGTATCCACGATCAATCTCTCTATATATCCAACATATACTATTGACTGAATTGTAATTTGAGATGACATATTACATATTTTTGCTTCATTTTCTTATCTGAAAATGAGAATAATAGTAGTATGTATTAGCATCAATTTGAAAATTAAGTGACAGATTACTTGTAACGAATGTAATACATAGCATGACACTCAGCAGGCACGGAAGAGAAACCAGACACTTAGGAGCCTGGCCAGCTACTGTCCACGGAGTTACAAAGGATCAGAAACAATTGCATGACTCTCGATTCACTTCAAACAACGTACAGATCCATATTGTGATGTGTTTCCAAAGAATGAAGCGTGGCCTAGGATTTCTGGGGTCTGAGGATTCCTGATGCACAGATACAATGGGAAAAACAAAATTTGTGTCCATGCTGTGCAAGGTTTATTGCAGTGATAACATTGTGGAAACAGGAGAGACTTGCCCAGAGCGCAGAGAGTCCATTGGCTTCATCTAATCTGTATCATTTTCAGTATAATGAGCATGGAAGAAGTCCAAAGAGTGTGTGGAATAGAAGGGTAGCACTGACCACTGTTTAAAAGATTTCCACTGCAGCACCAACACATTCAGATAACAAAATGTCGGAATACATTTAATGTCCCATGTAGGGTAGCCTTTCAATTTACTGAGAATTGTGTTGTTGTTTAGTCCCTAAGCATTTTTGCGACCCCAGGTACTTTAGTCCACCTTCCTCTGTCCATGGAATTTTCCAGGCAAGAATACTGGAGTGGATTGCCATTTTTTAATCCAGAGGATTCTCCCAACCCAAGGATCAAACTCACATCGCTTACATTGGCAGGTGAGTTCTCCAGTACTGGGCCACCAGGGAAGCCTCCTCAGAAATCTGACCAGACTTTATTTTCTTCCTTATTAATATATGGATGAAGAACCTAACAAAAGTCTTAATTAGCTTGACATCCACTTCTGGGAAATAAGTAATGGGTATGTACACAATTAGATGCTGGACGAGAGAAATTGCTGGAGTTTTGCATATAATTCCATTGCTGAAGATTTGTTATAGTGATAAGGTTTTTGCTTTTGTGTTTTATCTGGCTGAACTGTTAAGTAGGCAATTATTTTAAAAAACAGATCCATCCAACTAAGGTATTAGGATAAAAAAGATGATAGTGATACAATTGGTTTCTGACCCAGTAAATGGTAACTTGTGGAAATAAAGTTTCTAAATTACATAATTTATTACAAGTGTGTTTGTTAGTTTCCTGTAATTGAAAAGCATCTTTGTTCTCATCTTTACTTGCAAGGAAATTCCTACTTATTAGATCACCTGAATGCTTTCTCTAAATCTGAGTAAGTAGATCTTTATACAATAAACATATATGGTACGTTTCCTATGACCATTTTAAAATGTCTACTTTAGAAATAAAAGGTTTTGAATTAAAGAACTTATAAAAACAAACATTTTGCGGTAGAATTGGAAAAGAAGTACTGTGTTATCTTAAAGGTTTAAAACTTCCCTTATAAATAATATAAAAGGGATATGTTTGATTAATGTGCAGAAATGAACCTAAAGGAAGTATTTCTAAAACTAATAGTAAAAGAACAAAACACTGAATAACAATCATCCTGGCTTTATAATAGCTTACATTCAAGTAACTTTCTATTTGCCTTCTATTTAGATTTTCAAAAACTCAAACCGCAGTGAGCTTTTGGTTGTCAATAAGGGATCACTGGACAACCTCTCATGCTTCCAAGGCCAAGATGAGATTATCTAATAGGAATTCCTTAAAGACATTTAATATGCGCTATCCCTATATTTTTGTTTCCTATTTTTAAGAGATGCAGCTTGCCTGCAGAACTAGTCTTTCTGTGAAGTAGAAAAACTTCACAGTGGTCTTGACCACCTTTAAATAAATAATATACAATTTCAAACCTCCATTTATAAGTACCTCATATAGTACAAAGAAAAAGATCTGTGTATCAACTTCTATTATTATGGAAGTTTGTTAATGAGATTCTCTGCAAGATGTGGTAAACAAATTTTTAAAATGAGAGATACTATGACATCAATGTTCTTAAAAATTATCAGAGGGAAATATAAAGATGATTATGAAAGTATATTTTAATATAAATGTGGAAGTTTTTGCTAAGGTGGCTTGTCAATGAATTTGTTATTTAATAAATTACACTCTAGCTATGGTTGACATGCTTGCAGTTTGTTTCTTCTGAGATAAGAACTCTGAATTCAATGAACTTGCGACTGCAGAGAAAAAATACTTTTCTGATCTTGTTTAAGGGATCAGCTACCCTCCCCTTGATGGTAGTGTAGGCAAGTTCAGATTAGGTACTAATTCTCCATGGCTGAAACACCTTCAACTCAGTTAGATCATGGTTTCAAGCATTGCTGAGCAATTTGCTGATAACGATGTTATAATTTCAATGTGATTGACTGATTTAGACGAGAAAAACTCCTTGGGATGTATGTGAATTATAAAGTTTCTTGCCTGTATGTGTGATTCAGATTCAAATACAGCTGATTAAAGTAAGATAAAATGTTAACGTCAAAACTGATGATGTATACTTAAGGTTAGGGGGACAAGTTTATGAATTCAATAACTATTTGGAAAGAATTTTAAATCATTGTAGTCAACTTTTGGGTCCTGTGGCTCTGACTGGCCATTTATCATATGTCTGACTACTTTACTGATTTAAAATCCTTTAATCTCTTACGTACTCAGATTCTTTAATAACAATTACACAAATATCTTAATTATTGGATTAACAACAGCAAAAAATCTAGCAATAATTATGACCACACCTAGACTATATTATCATACATCATTGCTATAAAGAGGCACATTTTGAAGAATAAAAAGTATATGTATTTAACATTGCTTTCCACATGGTTAATTTTAAGTTTCAAATCATGGTATTCCAAGCCCATCCATGACCTGCATTTTTTTTTTGCTTTCCAAACTTATTTGTTTTATATCTCACTTTATTCTTTACTTTCTGGTAATCTAAATGGGTTACAGTTTTTAGAATCCATTATACTTTATACTCTTTTTTATTTATTTTATAGAATTTCCTCATCCTTGAAATGCCTACTCTGTTCTTGCTATTGAACTTTTATTCATCTTTCAAAGAACACCTTAGAAATAAATCCCTCAAGTAAATTTTCTCTTGTTGCCTAGGCAAGTAACTTTAGACCAGATCTCCTGGGTCCTACGTATCATTTTGTAATACTTCGGTTCATATTTTAAAAAATTGTCTCTCATTTATTTTGTGTTATAAAGCTCCTTTTCTAGATACTTAAATCATGAAGGGTAAGTATCTTTCTATCTATGTATGAGAAAAATATTTTCACCAAAACAAAACAAAAATCTCTCCAAACCCTGAACACTTCAGGAGTTCTAGAAGATTACCAACGGCAGTAGAACTGTTCAAAGAATCTTCTGTGAATCCTCATCTCTCTAGTTGACTTTATCACAACTCAAAGCTTTTCTGTAATACCAAACTAATAGTCTCTTTTAATAGAAATACATACAGTATACATTGAGAGTAAAGTTGGGGAGGGGAACTTTACAGATACAGGAAACATTTTATTTTTCATTTCCCGAATTCGTAGATATTTTCCCTGCTACTTACATTTTCACGTAATTTATTGAATATGTTTACATTCCTTAAAGCAAAATAGATCTCTTTTAGTGGTAATTTATTGAGAGTGTAGCACTGACATATATACACTAACATGTGTGAAATCGATAGCTAGTGGGAAGCTGCTGTATCATACTGGGAGCTCAGCTCGGTGCTCTGTGCCTACCTAGAGTGGTGAGGTGGGGGAGGTGGGAGGGAGACTCAGAAGGGAAGGTAGATATATATATATATATATATATATATATATATATATATATATATGCATATGGGTTATTCACATTGTTGTATAGCAGAAACTAGCACAACACTGTAAAGCAGTTATTCTCCAATTAAAAATAAACTAAAGAATAAATAGTATATATATATATATATAAGGCTTATAAAAAGGATGAGTTACCCATTATTTTACCTGTCTCTCTTTGGAACTGTAGGGCTCTGAATTGAAAGAGGACCGTTTTAAGCATAAAGAAGCTTAAGCACATGTTTGCAGTTTGGAGCTAAGATGGCGCCTACAGGAAGGGGTGTGGGAGTGAAAAGAAGCTTAAGCACATTGTTTCAGCTTGCTGCTAAGATGGCGCCTACAGGAAGAGACAGGGCGTGATCTAAATTGTTAAGTGATGGTCAAAATTTCTGATTGGTTCCCCTGGCTTCCGCGCTCATGAATGATTGCTTGGCCTTTAGCTTGGTTGGTGTAATCTATAGGAAGTCCCGTGCAAAACCCCCTTCACTTGCCTATAAAAGCTGCGGATCTTCTTCAATAAAGCGGAACTACTTCGATGGAACCCCTGTCGCGTCTGATTGTACCCTGCCTGAGCCAGGGGGCTGCGGGGCGGGCAGTTCAAGATTTGCCTTTCTCCGAGATCTCCCGGTTCAGCCGGGGGCAATCCCGCTGCCTTCCCTTTCTGCGGAAGGTCCCTGCATGGAACTATACAAGTACAGTAGAAATCAAAATATTTGAGAAACTGTTGCCTACTCCACATGTAAGTAGAAATCCTACTGGGTGATAAAACTCATCTACAAACATGGACGGGATGATATGGGCTCATGATCAATTGATGAATATTATATCCCAGAAATAAATTAAAAGTTGTGGAAGACAAAGAATTGACATCAAATTGAATGTAATCTATTTGGAAAGTAACATTTACTAACCGGAAACAAAATTTCATCTTAGAATGAATATAAAATTCCAAAGAGCATAAAGGAGCAATATTAAATGGATCAGTAATAGAATAGATTGTTGTTCAACTATTCATTCTTCTTCATCATCACTTCCTAGATCCCTATTCATTATCAGAAGTTCCTCACCAGTTCTATTGGTAGATATTATGTCTTACTGTTTTTTCTTTTTTAAGCTTAACAATGAAATACATTTTGACAGTAGAATGTGAGTAACTATTATATTTATCATGTCAAAACCAAAACTTAATATCTTTGCATGGTCTGGCTCAGTCTGTGTGTTATTTGGGTATTATTTGTTCCAGAAAAGAATGCCATGTCCCATACAGAGGTGGCTTCATTCAGTCCTAGGTTGATAAAACACGGGGAGCAGAGCAGAACATCTGCCAACATTTTGTCTTTGTTGTAACATGTGCAAGACCTGGATGCTATAAAGTGCTTATATTTTAACACTGCTTTTGTTTCAAGCCTTATAATTATTACTAAAATCAGAGTGCTGCTACAGCATATAAAAAACTAAAATAGAGTGATACTGACTTTGGGGCCAGTGTCAGACAGTGTGGACATCACCAACAAAGTTTAGATAAATGACAGTGTAAAGTTATTTCTGTTAAAATGTTTGGTAAAATTTTGGCCTATTTTAAAATTAGGTAGTGTATATAATGAATTTATGCCACTTAGACTAGATATAGGGCTTCCCAGGTGGATTAGTGATAAAGAATCTGCCTGTGAGGGCAGGAGATATGGATTTGATCCCTGTGTTTGGAAGATCCCTTGGAAAAGGAAATGACAATCTACTCTAGTATTATTGCCAGGAAAATCCGGTGGACAGAGGAACCTTGGGGGCTGCAGTTCATAGCGTCACGAAGAGTTGGATACAACTGGGCAACCAAGCATACATGCACACTGCTTATTAGCTGTATTTTGCATGGTCGTATGGAATTGAGATGAGTTTAAGAAAAAAAATTAGGCTATTGGCTGTAAGAGATTAAACAAAGCATTCACAAAATTCAGGATCTACAGGTTTGAAAGAGGGACTCAACTGCAATTGTCAAATATAGACATGAGTAAAGGCCTGAGTCTCAAAAGCCAATGAAGACAAAGTCTTAATGGAAACACCAAATCATTGCACTGAGGTGGGGAGAAGTGATCATCAAGCTGTATGCTAAGACCTCTCAGTAACTTACGAGCAGAGAAAAGAAGGAAAAATTGTGGTTCTCCCAAAAGACTGCTAAGTCAACTATTCATTCTTCTTCATCATCACTTCCTAGATCCCTATTCATTATCAGAAGTTCCTCACCAGTTCTATTGGTAGATATTATGTCTTACTGTTTTTTCTTTTTTAAGCTTAACAATGAAATACATTTTGACAGTAGAATGTGAGTAACTATTATATTTATCATGTCAAAACCAAAACTTAATATCTTTGCATGGTCTGGCTCAGTCTGTGTGTTATTTGGGTATTATTTGTTCCAGAAAAGAATGCCATGTCCCATACAGAGGTGGCTTCATTCAGTCCTAGGTTGATAAAACACGGGGAGCAGAGCAGAACATCTGCCAACATTTTGTCTTTGTTGTAACATGTGCAAGACCTGGATGCTATAAAGTGCTTATATTTTAACACTGCTTTTGTTTCAAGCCTTATAATTATTACTAAAATCAGAGTGCTGCTACAGCATATAAAAAACTAAAATAGAGTGATACTGACTTTGGGGCCAGTGTCAGACAGTGTGGACATCACCAACAAAGTTTAGATAAATGACAGTGTAAAGTTATTTCTGTTAAAATGTTTGGTAAAATTTTGGCCTATTTTAAAATTAGGTAGTGTATATAATGAATTTATGCCACTTAGACTAGATATAGGGCTTCCCAGGTGGATTAGTGATAAAGAATCTGCCTGTGAGGGCAGGAGATATGGATTTGATCCCTGTGTTTGGAAGATCCCTTGGAAAAGGAAATGACGATCTACTCTAGTATTATTGCCAGGAAAATCCGGTGGACAGAGGAACCTTGGGGGCTGCAGTTCATAGCGTCACGAAGAGTTGGATACAACTGGGCAACCAAGCATACATGCACACTGCTTATTAGCTGTATTTTGCATGGTCGTATGGAATTGAGATGAGTTTAAGAAAAAAAATTAGGCTATTGGCTGTAAGAGATTAAACAAAGCATTCACAAAATTCAGGATCTACAGGTTTGAAAGAGGGACTCAACTGCAATTGTCAAATATAGACATGAGTAAAGGCCTGAGTCTCAAAAGCCAATGAAGACAAAGTCTTAATGGAAACACCAAATCATTGCACTGAGGTGGGGAGAAGTGATCATCAAGCTGTATGCTAAGACCTCTCAGTAACTTACGAGCAGAGAAAAGAAGGAAAAATTGTGGTTCTCCCAAAAGACTGCTAAGATCAAAATACCTACCAAGAACTCTAGACAAGAGATATGTCTCAAAAAGAGTTGTGGGTGTGACTACTGGCACAAGGAACTGACTGAAGTCAAATAGTGAAAAACCAATTGTTTGAAAATTATGCCTCCTAAAGTGCCACCAGCTTGGTTTAAAAAGAGACTAAAATGGAAAACAATCCTTAGCTTCTTAGCTGTCTAAAGGCAGATACAGAAAGATACTCAGCTTCTACCATGTTCAGAGTCTCCCAGTTGCCTTTCCAACATGACCAAGGAGGGTGACAGGGAAAAGGAGAGCCTCCAGGAAGGCAAAGTCTAAGTTATGAGCAACAAGGATTGGGTATCAGTAACTGGCACAGGAATGAATCAAATAGGCAGTTAATCAGGGAGTGTTCCCTAAATTCCATGATGGTGGACCTTTACTGAGACACAAGGATTATTTACCATTCAGCAAGGGCTATAAGTGTCTCTTCGTTTTCTCTGTATGACTGGGTATGTTTATCTAGTTAGAATACTCCTGTTTCATCATAAAATATTGGGTGTGGATGAGGAATGTTCTTGATTATTTGCTCATATATTTCTAAATCAAAAGGAACTACATCTGGAGCTAATTGAGATCATGAATTGTGGGACTTTGCATTTTATGCCTTAATTAAAGGCACTTGCTTTATCCCTAGGGAAAGTATTGAGTGCATTTTTCATGCAGGAGGAAAGCCAGTTATATTCCATCAAGAGTACAGATTGGAATAATTGGTGTTACTGTTTTAATTATCTACTCTCTCCCCTTTAAGACTATTGCACAGTCCTATGTTCCGAAAAAGTGGAATATAATTTCCTAGTTCAATATACGGCATGTGGAAGTGGTTTACATTAGCCCATGGAATGAGAGTAGACACTTCAAAAGATAGTCTCAAAAGAGCAAAGTCTTAATGGAAACACCAAATCATTGCACTGAGGTGGGGAGAAGTGATCATCAAGCTGTATGCTAAGACCTCTCAGTAACTTACGAGCAGAGAAAAGAAGGAAAAATTGTGGTTCTCCCAAAAGACTGCTAAGATCAAAATACCTACCAAGAACTCTAGACAAGAGATATGTCTCAAAAAGAGTTGTGGGTGTGACTACTGGCACAAGGAACTGACTGAAGTCAAATAGTGAAAAACCAATTGTTTGAAAATTATGCCTCCTAAAGTGCCACCAGCTTGGTTTAAAAAGAGACTAAAATGGAAAACAATCCTTAGCTTCTTAGCTGTCTAAAGGCAGATACAGAAAGATACTCAGCTTCTACCATGTTCAGAGTCTCCCAGTTGCCTTTCCAACATGACCAAGGAGGGTGACAGGGAAAAGGAGAGCCTCCAGGAAGGCAAAGTCTAAGTTATGAGCAACAAGGATTGGGTATCAGTAACTGGCACAGGAATGAATCAAATAGGCAGTTAATCAGGGAGTGTTCCCTAAATTCCATGATGGTGGACCTTTACTGAGACACAAGGATTATTTACCATTCAGCAAGGGCTATAAGTGTCTCTTCGTTTTCTCTGTATGACTGGGTATGTTTATCTAGTTAGAATACTCCTGTTTCATCATAAAATATTGGGTGTGGATGAGGAATGTTCTTGATTATTTGCTCATATATTTCTAAATCAAAAGGAACTACATCTGGAGCTAATTGAGATCATGAATTGTGGGACTTTGCATTTTATGCCTTAATTAAAGGCACTTGCTTTATCCCTAGGGAAAGTATTGAGTGCATTTTTCATGCAGGAGGAAAGCCAGTTATATTCCATCAAGAGTACAGATTGGAATAATTGGTGTTACTGTTTTAATTATCTACTCTCTCCCCTTTAAGACTATTGCACAGTCCTATGTTCCGAAAAAGTGGAATATAATTTCCTAGTTCAATATACGGCATGTGGAAGTGGTTTACATTAGCCCATGGAATGAGAGTAGACACTTCACACGAGAGTTCAAAGCAAATCTTTGGGTACATTTTTGTAATTTGTTTCAAACTCTTCCTTAAGAGCAACATACCCCAAATGTTGGTTAATCCTTCATAGTGTTTTCTGGAACTAGGTGATGCATGGAGCTAATCTGCAGAACTCAATTAACCCAGAGTTGACCTATAGCCTACCTTCTTTCAACCCAGAGAGTTGATTTTACTATAGTAAAAAAGAATACTTCCTATGGCAGTAAAGAAATCAGGAAAAATTATATATGTATATAGGTGGGAATTCTGCCATGTTGTGCAGACTTGGTGTCTGGATAACTAGAGGATGAAACAAAATATGTTTGAAGCATAAATCAGAGCAATTGCAAAGGTGAAAAAGTAGAAATAAAGTGGACTTCTTGCAGTAAAAATAAATAAATTATTCTGATTGTGGATAAAACTACATGATGAGAAATAGTAAGAAATGGACTAAAACTCTGAGCACATCATTACGACGCAACGATTTCTAGCATGTTATAAATGGCATAGTGGATTAACACAGACAGCCTATGTTATGATCATGTGTTTCTAGCTTCTGTTGTTTTTATGGTTTCTAGCTTCTGTTGTTTTTATGATTTGTGTATATGTTGAGAATGCTTTCCTCTCAAAGTGTTCCTAATTGTCAAGATAAGACCTTGAAAAGCAGGTCTATTTTTAAGGTACTCACTTGCATATTTTGGTTTGTTGGAACACATGTAAATATTAATTTGTGGGGCTTCCCTGGTGGTCCAGTGGGTAAGGACACCGCCTTGCAGTGCAAGGGGCGCCGGTTCGATCCCTGGCCTGGGAAGATCCCACGTGCTGCGGAGCGGCTGGACTGATGTGTCCAATTACCGAGCCGGAGCTCTGGAGCACATGCGCCCAGAGCCAGTGCTCTGTGACAACAGAGGCCACTGCGATGGGAGGCCCACAGGAGCCAAAGAACAAAGATGGATGCAAATAGATAAATGAAAGACCAATAGAAGTGGCCTGCCCGCCCCTTTCCGTCCCCAACCCGCCCCCCCCCAAAATATATTAATTTGTTAGGTAAAATTTATAAGTGCTCATTGGCTTTGAATTCATATCCTTAGAAATAAGTCACAATATCAATCTGAATGTACAAAAAAGTATTAAAGTGGCAAAAATGCACCATTTCAGTTATCTTTATTGTTTAACTGGATTTTATTTGTATAACAATAATTGTAATAGTATCTTTTTCAGTAGGAAAACAGCACTGTCATCTACTGAGAAAGGTTGTCTTGAAAAATATGACCTAATGCCCTGTGGTTCAGAAGGTCAAATTTTCAGTGACATTTCTTTCAAACTTAGTGTCTTCACAGTCAGCATTTGGGGGACAAGAGTTTATTTCAAAGTGACACGTGAATCGTGCAGCAATTTTTCTTGATCCCATTCTGAAAAATGATGATTTTCAGTTTAATTCATGAAAAAAAATTTTTATGAATGGCTGTTTGGTTTTTTATTTAACCCATGAATTCCCTATGTCATTAAGTAATTGGATTCATCTTTAAAAAATAGACTGACTTATTGCCATAAAGAAGAGTTTTTAACATTAGTAGCTATTTAAATATTTGACAACAGGGTTCAATTCAGTAAGCCAGTGAGTTATTGACTGAGTTATTTTATATTTTAATCCTAACTGAATGATATTTGATTAAGACAGTACTTTATAGAAAAGCAGGTCTATTTTTAAGGTACTCACTTGCATATTTTGGTTTGTTGGAACACATGTAAATATTAATTTGTGGGGCTTCCCTGGTGGTCCAGTGGGTAAGGACACCGCCTTGCAGTGCAAGGGGCGCCGGTTCGATCCCTGGCCTGGGAAGATCCCACGTGCTGCGGAGCGGCTGGACTGATGTGTCCAATTACCGAGCCGGAGCTCTGGAGCACATGCGCCCAGAGCCAGTGCTCTGTGACAACAGAGGCCACTGCGATGGGAGGCCCACCTGGGCCAAAGAACAAAGATGGATGCAAATAGATAAATGAAAGACCAATAGAAGTGGCCTGCCCGCCCCTTTCCGTCCCCAACCCGCCCCCCCCCAAAATATATTAATTTGTTAGGTAAAATTTATAAGTGCTCATTGGCTTTGAATTCATATCCTTAGAAATAAGTCACAATATCAATCTGAATGTACAAAAAAGTATTAAAGTGGCAAAAATGCACCATTTCAGTTATCTTTATTGTTTAACTGGATTTTATTTGTATAACAATAATTGTAATAGTATCTTTTTCAGTAGGAAAACAGCACTGTCATCTACTGAGAAAGGTTGTCTTGAAAAATATGACCTAATGCCCTGTGGTTCAGAAGGTCAAATTTTCAGTGACATTTCTTTCAAACTTAGTGTCTTCACAGTCAGCATTTGGGGGACAAGAGTTTATTTCAAAGTGACACGTGAATCGTGCAGCAATTTTTCTTGATCCCATTCTGAAAATGATGATTTTCAGTTTAATTCATGAAAAAAAATTTTTATGAATGGCTGTTTGGTTTTTTATTTAACCCATGAATTCCCTATGTCATTAAGTAATTGGATTCATCTTTAAAAAATAGACTGACTTATTGCCATAAAGAAGAGTTTTTAACATTAGTAGCTATTTAAATATTTGACAACAGGGTTCAATTCAGTAAGCCAGTGAGTTATTGACTGAGTTATTTTATATTTTAATCCTAACTGAATGATATTTGATTAAGACAGTACTTTATAGAAAAGCCATTTATAATTGCTTTTTCTGTACACTGTAAACTAGAGATTGACTTAGCAAGCCACATTTGAATACCATTTAATTTAAATATTAAATTTTATATTTATACAGTTATGCATTAAAGGTAAGTTTTTGAACATTTATCTAGACTTTGAAAGTTGTAAATATATCCTAATTAGTTTAATTGAATTAGTACTATAATTTAAATTTCGCATTTCATGTTAGCCCAACAAAGTGGCATTAAAGTTTTCAGGAAACTTCCTACAAATGCCTGCCCTTGACTCAAAACAGATGTTTCCAGAAAACTAGCTCTACGACTAGGAGAATTCCTCTCTGCATCTCCCTAATATGTGTTCACTCCTTTCCCTTTTTTCCTGGAAGGAAGTATATGGAACTGCAAGTATTATAATTTCTATTTAGTATCTGGATGCTTGTAAATTTTTAAATTGTAACCTTATTAAAACATGTCAAATACTTCAGTATCTTTCAAGTGCTATTTTTAGAACCTTAAAAGTTTTCCTTGGTCGTAGATATATTATAGGCTCCATGTAACCTCAAAGTTCCTTTAAATTTGTTCTTGGATCATTCTCTAGATGAAAACTACACCATGCGCCCAGTTCCTCTGATCTTATTTTTTCTCCTCAAAGTTTTCACACACCACAGAGCTCCCAAGTACTGGAACACTGTTCTTCCAGCTGTCTCTATCCAGGCAATGTCACTCAAATCTTCATTTCTCAAGACTTAAGTCATTTTTCTTATGAAACATTTTCTGAAGCCTCAGACAGCTTAGATGCCCCATTAAAAACTCACTCAAAAAAGAGTGTATGTTCCTTTCTAACATTTATATCCTAATCTTAATTTGTATATTTATCTTTTAAAACTAGAATGTGGGATAGGATATTATGTTTGTCAATTTTTTCTTATTTATTTAAACCTGAGAAAAATAGCCTGTGTAATTAATTCCTCTGTTAGTAATCTAAATTGGAGAAAAGTTGCCTATGGCTGAAAGGAAAAGAATGCTGAATTTTAGAAATACAAAACAGGCATGATTCAGAAGAAGTTCTAGCAGGTAGAAAAGAAATGTGATTAATTCTCCAAGCATTTTTAGAATTATGTAAATGTCTTACACCACATGAGAATGATATTTTCACTGAATGCAAGCTCTTTTTTTTCCCCATTTTAATTGCCCATTTAGACAGATATTTGGTAATTACAACATATAGGTCAAATAAACTCCCTAATATGTTTTTCAGCACTTTCAGCAGGCTCCCTGTAAGTTAAATGAAAGTATCAAATAAAAAAATTGTAATACCAGTTTTTTCTCCCTAATTAGAAAAGAACTTATTTATTACCATTTTGAGTGTTGCTATTTCATCTGTGATGTTAAAGTAGCTACCGCCTGATGCCTCTGGTAGAGAAAAAAGATCCTGGCTAACATTGTATTGGTATCTTGCTTTTGTGTAGTCACAGTGGGAGTCATTGCTCAGTGGGCTGTTTAAAGAAAAGAAACTTGTGGCTTTTATGATGATTGAGCAACTGTATGAACTTTTTCCTTGGTAAATTTAAATTGTAACCTTATTAAAACATGTCAAATACTTCAGTATCTTTCAAGTGCTATTTTTAGAACCTTAAAAGTTTTCCTTGGTCGTAGATATATTATAGGCTCCATGTAACCTCAAAGTTCCTTTAAATTTGTTCTTGGATCATTCTCTAGATGAAAACTACACCATGCGCCCAGTTCCTCTGATCTTATTTTTTCTCCTCAAAGTTTTCACACACCACAGAGCTCCCAAGTACTGGAACACTGTTCTTCCAGCTGTCTCTATCCAGGCAATGTCACTCAAATCTTCATTTCTCAAGACTTAAGTCATTTTTCTTATGAAACATTTTCTGAAGCCTCAGACAGCTTAGATGCCCCATTAAAAACTCACTCAAAAAAGAGTGTATGTTCCTTTCTAACATTTATATCCTAATCTTAATTTGTATATTTATCTTTTAAAACTAGAATGTGGGATAGGATATTATGTTTGTCAATTTTTTCTTATTTATTTAAACCTGAGAAAAATAGCCTGTGTAATTAATTCCTCTGTTAGTAATCTAAATTGGAGAAAAGTTGCCTATGGCTGAAAGGAAAAGAATGCTGAATTTTAGAAATACAAAACAGGCATGATTCAGAAGAAGTTCTAGCAGGTAGAAAAGAAATGTGATTAATTCTCCAAGCATTTTTAGAATTATGTAAATGTCTTACACCACATGAGAATGATATTTTCACTGAATGCAAGCTCTTTTTTTTCCCCATTTTAATTGCCCATTTAGACAGATATTTGGTAATTACAACATATAGGTCAAATAAACTCCCTAATATGTTTTTCAGCACTTTCAGCAGGCTCCCTGTAAGTTAAATGAAAGTATCAAATAAAAAAATTGTAATACCAGTTTTTTCTCCCTAATTAGAAAAGAACTTATTTATTACCATTTTGAGTGTTGCTATTTCATCTGTGATGTTAAAGTAGCTACCGCCTGATGCCTCTGGTAGAGAAAAAAGATCCTGGCTAACATTGTATTGGTATCTTGCTTTTGTGTAGTCACAGTGGGAGTCATTGCTCAGTGGGCTGTTTAAAGAAAAGAAACTTGTGGCTTTTATGATGATTGAGCAACTGTATGATGCCCCAGCAGGGGGTTAATTAACAATGAAAGGGCTTAAAATTTCTCTCAAAGCCTATATCTTTGGGGAGGTCATTTTCAGACAGCATCTCATTTATGCATCTCTGAAGTCATATTATTTTTTTAAAAAAAGGAGAACCAGTCAAAAATCAGGAGGATAAGAGCAAGAAGGGATGTATTAATGAATAAGAAGTAATTGTAAAAATCCATTAGGAAATCTAGTAATTTCTGTCTGTTTAAATAGAGCCATTTGCCTATATTCAACCACCAATATGAGAAAGCATACTAATTTTTATGGTAGACATTTTGTAATTGATTGTTTTAGTCATTTTTCTGTTTACGCTAAAAGACAAATAGTTATTTTTACATTAAATTGTGTTCAGAGTAAGAGAATTATATAAATTATCTGCAGATGAGAATCAGTTAATTTTGTCCTACTTAGATCACAAAACATGGACAAGGTATTCCTGAGACTGTGAAAGAAAACCTGATGTTTCATTGAATATTCAAAGAACTATAGATTCTTATACTAGCCACAGAGAAAACAAAAAGAAAATATAACTTTACATACGAAATACTTTTTATATCCTAGTAGCTTCTAGTCTGGTAGACGATATGTAGTAAATTCAAACATTAGTATAAGAGTATAAGAGAGTAGGTGTCTGCTAGGTCCCGGAAAATGTTATCTCTATGATAACCTATGGATAAAGGAAAGCCAAGTGTATTAATTCATACTCTGTGTGTGTGTGTGTAGTAGCGATGGTGGGGTGGGGTGGGGGGTGTATTGACAGATTCTTCCTAGGGCCTCAGAAAGGAGACATCAATGGCAATATATTCAGAAGGTTTTGGAGTCTTCATTTTTCTCCTTTTTCTTTGAGGATTTACTTTAGAAATTCATAATTGTAAGTACTTTATCCCTCTTTGAAATGTATATAGACCCTTTTGAAGAATAGATTGACATTTTGTTAGTTTATAGCCTAGTAATGTCTTTCTCAAAAACTTGGAGATTGTTTCTTTGGAATGTAATCATAAAGAGAGATAGCACCCCTAACTCCCAGTCTCTGTGGAAAGACAGGTGCCTGTTTCTGTGGGCATTTCACTCCAAAGTGCTAAACTACTTTCTATCATAAAAATACAATATTTGTTTTTCTATTGAATAAAGTCAATTAATTCACACAGATGGAGACCCCTATAATAGGTCAAAGCTACAATGAACTATATGTGATAAATGGTGCTGTTAATTCTCTGACCTAAAATCTACCTATTGCTTATCTTGAAAACCTGTAAGTAATAGGTCATATCTACAAGCTTGTCTAGAAGAGTGAGATTGATTTTTGTCCTGGAAATTTCTTAGAAGTTTGCTTGTAATGCACATCACACTCTGGTTTAGTTAATGTTTATTCAATAAAGAAAAGATTCTCTTTCCCTACTACCCTTTTGGAAAGAATTCTTAGGTTGCAAAACTTTGTTTTTAATTCTGTTTCCCCAACACTTCCATTTCCCCAACCCTGAGACAGGGCAAAGTTTGGGCTGAAACTTTAGAATTGGTAGGCACAGAGAGAAAAGGGTTTTAAGTGAGTCTTGGAAAATAAATGTTTGTTTGTTCAGCTAAATTGAACATTATTATTCTGAGAAGGGCTCCGGGTAAATAGACTAGTCCATTGTTCAAATACACAAATATTCAGTAAGTTCCTAAAGCAATGAATAAAGTTAGTATAACTTCATCTTCCTGGGTAAAATTTTTCTGGAGTGTTGAATTCATGTTAATTGTGTGCAATAGAATATTAAATGCATGTTAGTGTAAACAACAAGCTGTGGGGCTGTAAATGGTTTCAATTCTCATGTGGAAAATTTCCATTTAAATGATATAAGCCAACTGTTGTTGGTGTTCAGAGTAAACAGGCATCGTATTTCAGTTATGATGAGAGAAAGCATGCTTATGATTCTTGGAATTTATGCTTGTGCTGAAAAACAAGAAATAATTTCAATAAAAGAGGCATAAGTCCGGAAGATATTCTAGCTAGGATTGATTGAATAGAATATGAAGCTATCATCTTGTGAGAAGGAAGGGAATCTGAATATGTAGCTCCATTGTTAAGTACACATAAATGAAACTGAGAGAAAAATAGGGAAGAGTTTCCGAGGAATTGAGTATTGACCATAGGACTTTGGTTTTTTTGGGGGGGGGGCGGGGGCGTGGGTCGGGTTGGGGTGGGAGGGGAGCGGGTCACTTCTATTGGTCTTTCATTTCTCTGTTTTCATCCATCTTTTGTTCTTTGGCTCCAGCGGGCCTCCCATCGCGGTGGCGTCTGTTGTTGCAGAGCGACGGCTCTGGACACATGTGCTCCAGAGCTCCGGCGCGGTAATTGGACACATCAGTCCAGCCGTTCCGCGGCACGTGGGATCTTCCCAGGCCAGGGATCGAACTGGCGCCCCTTGCACTGCAAGGCGGTGTCCTTATCCACTGGACCACCAGGTGAAGCCCTGCATATCTTAAATAAATTAAAAAAAAAAAAAAAGAAAAAAAAAAAAAAACTCACACTGCAATGGAGACCCAATGCAATCAAAAAATATATATAGATTTTTTTTTAAAAAAAGAACTCATATTTTTATGGTATAAAAGGAGAAGGTTAAAGGTTTATGTGCTTCGTGTTTTTTTTAAAAAGATGTTTTTAAGAGTGCTTAGTGTTATGAGAAATATGCATGGCATTTAAGCTTTAAAATGATACAAAAGCTATATATATATATAGCATTTTCCATATAATACAATTTAATATATGTACGTGTATGCACAGTGTGTATTTGGAAAGTTTCTTACACTAAAATTTAAACTATAGAAACAAACTTGTTAACTCATTTCATTTTACTAAGGAGCCGATCTACCTGGTAACAGAAATACAGGAATGAATAAATGAATGAATGAACAAGTGAATGAATAATTCAGTAAGTCAAGAGATTTTAAGCTTACCGACTTTTAAAACTAGGCCAGGGTAATAATTAAAACTAGATATTTCTTACTAGAAGCATAACAATTAGCCACTTGAATTTCTGTTATCCCTTTCACCACAGCTGTAGGATGGGTTTAGGGGTATGTGAGAGCCTATATAATCTCAAATACTGGAAGTAAATTCTGACTCTTCAATTTTTTGAGCAGTGGTATACTGGTAAATGTTTTAAAATAAGCTACCTGGAATATAAATGAATGAATGCATGCATACATTCCTGCTCTTATTGATGGCACTTGTCAATTTCCATTGTGTAAATACTCTAATGATTGCATCTTGAACTACCAGTATATAGGAAAGAGCTGGCCCTATAATTGGCCCTAAGGCAGTCAGTTGGAGTCTGCTTCATACTCTCTTGTTTCTGGGACAGTGGAGATCCTACGAACATGACTTCTGGAGGCTAGTGCGCATATTCTGTTGGCTGTACGCTTGCTCAGAACTGATTTATTAGGTCTCACCGGTGCCCTCTTAAAACTCAACCCAGGGTTAGCAAGTTTTTTCTTAAAGGCACAGAGTAAATATTTTTAGCACTGTGAGTGTTTGGTCTCTGTTGCAACAAACTCAGCCAGTGAAGCTCAAAAACAGCCATAGTCAATAGGTAAAATGACAGGCATGTCTGTGTTCAATAAAACTTTATCTAATACAAGCAGGCAGCAGGGCTGCAGACCTTACATTTTCATCCCTGTTCATGAAGTCCTACAGTCTGATGCACCATGCATTCACTGTGCCTCAAGTGATGATGTTGAGCCTGCCTGCAGGAGTACATATCTGTGGCGCATAGCCCCGGTCCCCATGGACTCAGCTCAGCATACTGACACCAAAAAGATGGGAGGAGAAATACCAATTTTGGTCATTAACCTTCCTGCTATATCCTTCACTGTTTTCTCCTCCTAATCCACACTAGAAGGAAAATACATTATTTTGGCCGTGGCATGTAATCCTAGCACACCTGACTGGCATAGACTTCAGTTCATATTATAATTCCTTTTCCATTAGAGTGGCTCTTTAAAATTTAAAATTATTTTTATTTATGTATTTTGTATTGAAGTATTCTTTTTTTTTTTTTTTTTTGGGCGGGGATCGGGTTGGGGAGGGAGGGGAGCGGGCGGACCACTTCTATTGATCTTTCATTTCTCTGTTTTCATCCGTCTTTGTTCTTTGGCTCCAGTGGGCCTCCCATCGCGGTGGTGTTTGTCAATGCAGAGCGCAGGCTCTGGGCGCATGCGCTCCAGAGCTCCGGCTCGGTAATTGGACACATCAATCTAGCCGCTCCGCGGCATGTGGGATCTTCCCAGGCCAGGGATCGAACTGGCGCCCCTTGCATTGCAAGGCGGTGTCCTTATCCACTGGACCACCAGGGGAAGCCCTGTATTGATGTATTCTTGATTTGCATGCTGCGTGCTCAGTCACTCAGTCATACATACCTCTGCAAGCTCATTGGACTGTAGCCTGCCAGGCTTCTCTGTCCATGGCATCCTCCAGGTAAGAATACTGGAGTGAGTTGCCATTTCCTCCTCCAGGCGATCTTCCTGATCCAGGGATAAAATCCACATCTCTTGCATCTCCTGCATTGGCAGGCAGATTCTTTAGCACTGGGCCACCTAAGAAGCCAGATTTACAGTTTTGTTAATTCCTATTATACAGCACAGTCATTCAGCTAAATATACATATATATTCTTTTTCAGTATTCTTTTCCATTATGGTTTATTATAGGATTTTTTTTTAATTGGAGGATAATTGCTTTGAAATCTCTTCTTTTTTTGTCTACACTTACGTTTCAAACCTACTGCCTTGCTAAAGGGATCAATTACCCCACAAACTTGGAATGATTTAGGATATTATCTAAAAGGGAAATTAAGTGCATTTGAATTAGTTCTATTACATGGACCTATTAGATCAGGCAAAAACCAAGATAACAATATGTACATAACTATTAAAAGTTATACAAAAAGATATCTAAAATCAGAATGATTAAAATCTTAAAAGTATTTCAAACTGAGGACCTTGCAGGAAGTGTATAAAAATATTCAAGTTACAAAATGTTGGGACTTATCCAATGGCTCAAGGGATAAAGAATCCGCCTGCAATGCAGCAGAGACAGGGTTAAAAAGACTCCCTGGAGGAGGAAATGGCAACCTAATCCAGTATTCTTGCCTGGAAAATTCTGTGGACAGAGAAGCCTGGTGACCTACAGTCCATGGGGTCACAAAGAATCGGACATGACTGAGCACATGGCACATGGCACAGTAAATGTTATTTTCATGAGTATTAAGTAGAAATTGAGATAACAGACTAATTGGGAAATAAGGAAGGAAAGAGGTGGATACAGCAAATGCAGTAGAACCCCTTGCCAAAGTTTACCTATGCATTTCAGCCACAGATGATGGCGAATAGCTATGTGTGATAGGAATGTTGTGCCAGATGTTCCAATTTCCATGAACCTAATCACTGCTCCTCCTTCAGTCTATGGGGGGAAAAAAGCATTCAAAAGCATTAGAATTTGTGTTAAAAACACCAGTTCTTTTTAATTCCTATTCTTAGCCCTCTCATTAACAGTCAAAGGAGACTGGAAATATGTTATTTGAATTTTTCCAGTTAAATGTCACTTCATACAATTAGCCCAATGCATTTCCCTGTTTTATGGAACTTGATATCCACATTTGAAATGGACTCCGAGGGATATCCTAGAGGAATAAAGGTGTGGAAAAAAATCTCCAGATAGACTTCTGCAGTTTAAGTTTTTATTGGATGATTTGCAGAATCTAGTTTTATTTGTCTGTATTGTAGTTGCAAAATGACCTTATATTTTATCCATGTGGAACACATTTAAAAACAATATTCTCCTTTAAAAAGGTAAAAGATACATAGTATTACATGCCTCATTGATAGATGAACATGATTAAGGTAATGAAATTGCCCATGCCTAAGTAATTCTTCAAAAGTGTGCCATTAGAAAAATCAGATCATGACAAGTTGTTATTATTACTTTTTATAAAATATCACTATATTTAGAAAAATAAATATACTTGGGTGTAATAACCATTAGTTTCAGAGACAAGAAGGTAAAACTAATGCTAAGACACTATATGCTTGTAGATTTTAAAAATTATTTTCCTTTTTTTAATTACCTTTATTAATGTTCAAGTTTATTAGACAATGGCTCAAGGGATAAAGAATCCGCCTGCAATGCAGCAGAGACAGGGTTAAAAGACTCCTGGAGGAGGAAATGGCAACCTAATCCAGTATTCTTGCCTGGAAAATTCTGTGGACAGAGAAGCCTGGTGACCTACAGTCCATGGGGTCACAAAGAATCGGACATGACTGAGCACATGGCACATGGCACAGTAAATGTTATTTTCATGAGTATTAAGTAGAAATTGAGATAACAGACTAATTGGGAAATAAGGAAGGAAAGAGGTGGATACAGCAAATGCAGTAGAACCCCTTGCCAAAGTTTACCTATGCATTTCAGCCACAGATGATGGCGAATAGCTATGTGTGATAGGAATGTTGTGCCAGATGTTCCAATTTCCATGAACCTAATCACTGCTCCTCCTTCAGTCTATGGGGGGAAAAAAGCATTCAAAAGCATTAGAATTTGTGTTAAAAACACCAGTTCTTTTTAATTCCTATTCTTAGCCCTCTCATTAACAGTCAAAGGAGACTGGAAATATGTTATTTGAATTTTTCCAGTTAAATGTCACTTCATACAATTAGCCCAATGCATTTCCCTGTTTTATGGAACTTGATATCCACATTTGAAATGGACTCCGAGGGATATCCTAGAGGAATAAAGGTGTGGAAAAAAATCTCCAGATAGACTTCTGCAGTTTAAGTTTTTATTGGATGATTTGCAGAATCTAGTTTTATTTGTCTGTATTGTAGTTGCAAAATGACCTTATATTTTATCCATGTGGAACACATTTAAAAACAATATTCTCCTTTAAAAAGGTAAAAGATACATAGTATTACATGCCTCATTGATAGATGAACATGATTAAGGTAATGAAATTGCCCATGCCTAAGTAATTCTTCAAAAGTGTGCCATTAGAAAAATCAGATCATGACAAGTTGTTATTATTACTTTTTATAAAATATCACTATATTTAGAAAAATAAATATACTTGGGTGTAATAACCATTAGTTTCAGAGACAAGAAGGTAAAACTAATGCTAAGACACTATATGCTTGTAGATTTTAAAAATTATTTTCCTAATTACCTTTATTAATGTCAAGTTTGGATTAGAACAACTAATCTTTTTGTTTCAAGTGATTTTCTTTGATTTATGTTATTGTTTTCAGGCTAGAGATAGAAGTAGCTTCCTTTAAAATATCAATATCAATAAATAATTGCCTTACTTACACAATGGTATATGTCAATTATATCTTAATAAAGCTGACAGTATGGTGGGTGCAAGCTAAGGCAACAGCAGTTTCAAATTTATCTCATTAAATTCTTGGTGATTAATCAAAAGAGTAAATGCTTTGCATATTAAGATTCTTAATTCTTTAAGCTATAAAGAAGCCACCTGTCTATGGGGAATAAAATTCCTTTATTTGCTTGCCTGTTTTTTTTTCTGATACTAATATCTGAGTGAAATGCTTGTAAGGAGTTTCTTATGATGTAGAGACATATGCCCTCAAAATACCCTAGTGACTTATAATTACCTCTTTTTTAAAACTTTCTTCAATGAAAGACAGATTTCCAAGGGATCATGTCACTTATCATAAATATAATTGTCTGATTCGATTTGAGTAAAATTAAGACTACCTGAAGAAGTGATTACTTGATATAAACCACACAGCTATTTCACACTAACCCAGATCTTTGGAGTCATAAGTAATAATACCTTCAGTATTAAATTCATAGATAATTGGTAATTTCATGGATAGCTGAGTAGATTGAATCTGATTTCTCTCATTTTTCTTTATATATATATATATATATATTTTTTTTTTTTTTCCCCCGGCATAGTCTTTGATAGATTTTTCACATCAAAATGTTCATTCTTTGTTATTCTTCAAAAGCTGCTTATAGATTTCCCATGCTACGGGTAAGGAAATAAGATGCTATCTAAAGAATAAATTGACTGAACATTCAATTCTATCAAATAACTGCATGTAGACAAAGCTTGAAAATAATTCATTTGCAGAGAATAAATGTACAAGTTATTTGCAAGTTTACCCATGGCTCAAACACACGTTAGTTGTCATTTCACAATCCCATTTAATCATGCTTTTGGCTAGAGATCATTTCTTTTGTAATCCTTTGTGATTTATAACATTTCAAATAATGTGCAACACCTAATACATGTTTAATGGATTTTATGTGAATATATAGGTGATAAATCAGTCTTAAATCAATCACTCTGCTTTACTCCATAATTTAATTCATCCATCAGTTAATTATTAGTAAGTCATTCATATTCTGTTTAGTAATGGCAATAATAAGTTTCCTTTAAAATATCAATATCAATATATAATTGCCTTACTTACACAATGGTATATGTCAATTATATCTTAATAAAGCTGACAGTATGGTGGGTGCAAGCTAAGGCAACAGCAGTTTCAAATTTATCTCATTAAATTCTTGGTGATTAATCAAAAGAGTAAATGCTTTGCATATTAAGATTCTTAATTCTTTAAGCTATAAAGAAGCCACCTGTCTATGGGGAATAAAATTCCTTTATTTGCTTGCCTGTTTTTTTTTTCTGATACTAATATCTGAGTGAAATGCTTGTAAGGAGTTTCTTATGATGTAGAGACATATGCCCTCAAAATACCCTAGTGACTTATAATTACCTCTTTTTTAAAACTTTCTTCAATGAAAGACAGATTTCCAAGGGATCATGTCACTTATCATAAATATAATTGTCTGATTCGATTTGAGTAAAATTAAGACTACCTGAAGAAGTGATTACTTGATATAAACCACACAGCTATTTCACACTAACCCAGATCTTTGGAGTCATAAGTAATAATACCTTCAGTATTAAATTCATAGATAATTGGTAATTTCATGGATAGCTGAGTAGATTGAATCTGATTTCTCTCATTTTTCTTTATATATATATATATATATATATTTTTTTTTTTTCCCCCGGCATAGTCTTTGATAGATTTTTCACATCAAAATGTTCATTCTTTGTTATTCTTCAAAAGCTGCTTATAGATTTCCCATGCTACGGGTAAGGAAATAAGATGCTATCTAAAGAATAAATTGACTGAACATTCAATTCTATCAAATAACTGCATGTAGACAAAGCTTGAAAATAATTCATTTGCAGAGAATAAATGTACAAGTTATTTGCAAGTTTACCCATGGCTCAAACACACGTTAGTTGTCATTTCACAATCCCATTTAATCATGCTTTTGGCTAGAGATCATTTCTTTTGTAATCCTTTGTGATTTATAACATTTCAAATAATGTGCAACACCTAATACATGTTTAATGGATTTTATGTGAATATATAGGTGATAAATCAGTCTTAAATCAATCACTCTGCTTTACTCCATAATTTAATTCATCCATCAGTTAATTATTAGTAAGTCATTCATATTCTGTTTAGTAATGGCAATAATAAGTTTCCTTAATAGGTTTTTTAATCAATGAAGAAAATTTCAGGTGTAAGTTACAAAATAAAAAGAAAAAATGATGCATAAAGCAGTAAGATTTATTGTTTCAAGTAGCTAGAGTGTTCCAGGGAAGGATGGTTTTTCTATTAGGCAATTTACTGTATCAATGGTATCGTTCAACACCTGAGTCCATTTTCTCTTTTTGCTCTTATTCCTCCAGTAGTCCTGGAACACCTCATGGATACAAGAGGCTGGCACACCTGATAGGTAGTATGCCATGTTGTGCCCAACCACTGGCAAAGGGAATGAGGCCACCTATCATTCCTGGGGCTGAGGCTTGTTATTGTCTAAATAAGAGAATATTAAGATGAGAATTTTTTTTTTTTTTCTGGGAAAATTACTGAGAGTCTGTTGCATACTTGTATTGAGTGAGGAACTTATTTTAATTTTCATAGAATGATTGGTGTGAGAACCACTGATTAAGCTTATCGATAAAGTAAGCAGAACAATATGCCTTTTAAAATGTTTCCACAGTTCTAGTATGGTTTCTGTATGAGCATTTGGGGTAGGCAATGCAAGAGATGCAGGTTTGATGCCTGGGTCAGGAAGATCCCCTGGAATAGGGAATGATCACCCATTCCAGGATTGTTGCCTGGAAAACTCCATGGACAGAGGAGACTGGCAGGCTACAGTTCATGGGGATGCAAAGAACTGTGCACACTAATCGACTGTGCACGCACACATATCTAAAATTTATATTTGATAGTTTCCAAAACATTAGAAAAAACACTCAATTTTTACAGAGTTTTGGGTTTATAGACTATGAATACAAATACCTAGATTTTCTTAATTAAGCACATTAATGTTTTTTTTTTAAAGGGCTTAAATCAAAACATCATATAACGTTTAATTCCAGGGCTTTTGTCATTTCACAATCCCATTTAATCATGCTTTTGGCTAGAGATCATTTCTTTTGTAATCCTTTGTGATTTATAACATTTCAAATAATGTGCAACACCTAATACATGTTTAATGGATTTTATGTGAATATATAGGTGATAAATCAGTCTTAAATCAATCACTCTGCTTTACTCCATAATTTAATTCATCCATCAGTTAATTATTAGTAAGTCATTCATATTCTGTTTAGTAATGGCAATAATAAGTTTCCTTAATAGGTTTTTTTTTAATCAATGAAGAAAATTTCAGGTGTAAGTTACAAAATAAAAAAAAAAAAATGATGCATAAAGCAGTAAGATTTATTGTTTCAAGTAGCTAGAGTGTTCCAGGGAAGGATGGTTTTTCTATTAGGCAATTTACTGTATCAATGGTATCGTTCAACACCTGAGTCCATTTTCTCTTTTTGCTCTTATTCCTCCAGTAGTCCTGGAACACCTCATGGATACAAGAGGCTGGCACACCTGATAGGTAGTATGCCATGTTGTGCCCAACCACTGGCAAAGGGAATGAGGCCACCTATCATTCCTGGGGCTGAGGCTTGTTATTGTCTAAATAAGAGAATATTAAGATGAGAATTTTTTTTTTTTTTCTGGGAAAATTACTGAGAGTCTGTTGCATACTTGTATTGAGTGAGGAACTTATTTTAATTTTCATAGAATGATTGGTGTGAGAACCACTGATTAAGCTTATCGATAAAGTAAGCAGAACAATATGCCTTTTAAAATGTTTCCACAGTTCTAGTATGGTTTCTGTATGAGCATTTGGGGTAGGCAATGCAAGAGATGCAGGTTTGATGCCTGGGTCAGGAAGATCCCCTGGAATAGGGAATGATCACCCATTCCAGGATTGTTGCCTGGAAAACTCCATGGACAGAGGAGACTGGCAGGCTACAGTTCATGGGGATGCAAAGAACTGTGCACACTAATCGACTGTGCACGCACACATATCTAAAATTTATATTTGATAGTTTCCAAAACATTAGAAAAAAAACACTCAATTTTTTACAGAGTTTTGGGTTTATAGACTATGAATACAAATACCTAGATTTTCTTAATTAAGCACATTAATGTTATTTTCCTCTCAACTTTTCATAATAATGTATGGGCTTAAATCAAAACATCATATAAAATTTGATAAAACAGAGGGAGTGAAAGGAAGGAAGAAAGGGAGAAAGGGAGGCGGGGGAAAGAAGAAGAAAGAGAATTAAAAAGAAGGAATAAAAGACAAACATAATTGCAGGAATTTTATTTCTTGCTAATAAAAGTGATATTTAGGGCTTCCCCTGGTGGTCCAGTGGGTAAGCACACCACCTTTCAGTGCAAGGGGTGCCGGTTCGATCCCTGGCCTGGGAAGATCCCACGTGCCGCGGAGCGGCTGGACTGATGTGTCCAATCACCGAGTCAGAGCTCTGGAGCGCATGTGCCCAGAGCCAGTGCTCTGCGACAACAGAGGCCACTGCTATGGGAGGCTTACACGGGCCAAGAACAAAGATGGATGAAAATAGATAAATGAAAGACCAAGAGAAGTGGCCCGCCGGCACCCCCTCCCTTCCCTACCCACCCCCGACCCTCAGGAAAAAAAAAAAAAAAAATCTGTGCCTCTTAAGTTCCCTGCTAGTGGAAGAGAACCGACTAGTAACACCTGGGAAGCCCTGCCAGGAGTATGTGGAGTATAATGATGGTAGATAGAAGGGCAAAAGCATTCATTAATGGCAAATCTAAATCTATAGAAAGAAGTGACATTTTATTGTGGTAAATAAAGATAACAAAGGCTGACATAGCACAGAATAATTGCTTACAGTATGACTGACATATGGGTAAACTATGGTAAACAGTTGAGGGAAGATGGGATCCATTAGCATTTGCAGAAATTATATATTGCCTTTTGTCAAAGAGCATTAGAAAAATTACTGAGGTGTGCAACATGGATTACTTCAAAGGGATTTGGAATAGAAATGAGAAAGCAGTTTTGAATCCTGGTGCCTATATTCATTCATTTATTTCCTACTCAGTTTTTATCCATTTATATACTTATCATTAGGCAATGTTTTCAACACTTTTTATTTATTTATTTATTTATTTGGGGCGGGGGTCGGGTTGGGGAGGGAGGGGAGCAGGCGGGCCACTTCTATTGGTCTTTTGTTTCTCTGTGTTCATCTGTCTTTGTTCTTTGGCTCCTGTGGGCCTCCCATCGTGGTGGCGTCTGTCGTTGCAGAGTGCTGGCTCTGGGCACATGCGCTCCAGAGCTCTGGCTTGGTAATTGGACACATCAGTCCAGCTGCTCCGCGGCACGTGGGATCTTCCCAGGCCAGGGCTCGAACCGGCGCCCCTTGCACTGAAAGGCGGTGTCCTTACCAACTGGACCACCAGGGGAAGCCCTCAACACTTTTGTTTGATGAAATGGGTTCGACGTGATTTTGAGGTATTATTTTTTTCAGGTTGGATTTTTCTTTGTTAGTTATTTTATTAATCTTTAACAATAATATATTCTGATGATAGTAAAAGTCTGAGACTATGAAGAATAATCTTTAAATTTCCTTAGGAAGCTTTGTCGGGAGCTTTGTTTCCTAACAGCATTGCTTTTTCCTTGAATATAGTATGCTGTTGATTTGGGTGTCTGTCTCTCACAGAAAGAATGCAGGACTCTGGGTTACTGATGATTCACCACTGGCCTTGGGGATTGAATTGCATGTGTAGGCTTAGGTGACAGTTTTTGCTCATTTGTATCCTAACTGAAATGCTGCTTTAACTATGGCAACTATGGGTGGCTGATAAAGCAGCAGACACCCTTCACTCTGTGTTCTCCCAATGGGTCACGGATGGTTCAGTTGTTGCCATCACAGGCTCTTTGACCCCTGTCAGGCTGACATAGCACAGAATAATTGCTTACAGTATGACTGACATATGGGTAAACTATGGTAAACAGTTGAGGGAAGATGGGATCCATTAGCATTTGCAGAAATTATATATTGCCTTTTGTCAAAGAGCATTAGAAAAATTACTGAGGTGTGCAACATGGATTACTTCAAAGGGATTTGGAATAGAAATGAGAAAGCAGTTTTGAATCCTGGTGCCTATATTCATTCATTTATTTCCTACTCAGTTTTTATCCATTTATATACTTATCATTAGGCAATGTTTTCAACACTTTTTATTTATTTATTTATTTATTTGGGGCGGGGGTCGGGTTGGGGAGGGAGGGGAGCAGGCGGGCCACTTCTATTGGTCTTTTGTTTCTCTGTGTTCATCTGTCTTTGTTCTTTGGCTCCTGTGGGCCTCCCATCGTGGTGGCGTCTGTCGTTGCAGAGTGCTGGCTCTGGGCACATGCGCTCCAGAGCTCTGGCTTGGTAATTGGACACATCAGTCCAGCTGCTCCGCGGCACGTGGGATCTTCCCAGGCCAGGGCTCGAACCGGCGCCCCTTGCACTGAAAGGCGGTGTCCTTACCAACTGGACCACCAGGGGAAGCCCTCAACACTTTTTTTTGATGAAATATGTTCAACCTGATTTTGAGGTATTATTTTTTTCAGGTTGGATTTTTCTTTGTTAGTTATTTTATTAATCTTTAACAATAATATATTCTGATGATAGTAAAAGTCTGAGACTATGAAGAATAATCTTTAAATTTCCTTAGGAAGCTTTGTCGGGAGCTTTGTTTCCTAACAGCATTGCTTTTTCCTTGAATATAGTATGCTGTTGATTTGGGTGTCTGTCTCTCACAGAAAGAATGCAGGACTCTGGGTTACTGATGATTCACCACTGGCCTTGGGGATTGAATTGCATGTGTAGGCTTAGGTGACAGTTTTTGCTCATTTGTATCCTAACTGAAATGCTGCTTTAACTATGGCAACTATGGGTGGCTGATAAAGCAGCAGACACCCTTCACTCTGTGTTCTCCCAATGGGTCACTGCGGATGGTTCAGTTGTTGCCATCACAGGCTCTTTGACCCCTGTCAGGCAGTCCTTGTCACTCTGCAACACCAACAAGCTTTTCCAAACAATGCCATCTGTCTTGCCTCTGATGAATACAATGTCATACTGCTTTCCCAGGTAGGTCACAAGCTGAGCTAGAGAAGGGATGGGCACTATGTGGCTAAATGGGACCATTTTTCTACTCATCGAGACCCCTCATCCAGCCTTCATCCCCTTGGTCCATGATTTGCAAAGTAGTGTGGAATTTCAGTACTGAAAGAGGTTACAATTTATCAATGTAGCTATTGTTTAAACTGTCCAAGAGAATAGTACATTTACACTGTGAAATCCCAATGGTAAACATACCATCACCAGAGGACTATTTATCATTAAAATTTTCCTGTATACTCTGAATAAGATTGCCTTTGTGGTCATTACGAATGAAGAACATGACAAACTTTGAAGGAGTCTTTTGAAATCAGTCTCCATTTATGGCACAATGAATGATGCAGCATCAGATAAATGGTTTTGAGGTACCAAACAGACAGAAATGTTCATGTTGTTTCAGTTCAGACAGCCTGAGAAAGGTTATGTGACCATGTGTAATGGCAATATAATTTACTTTTTTCTCATGGTGAGAATAAAACAATTAGCAAAAAAAGAGGCATATTTGATGGCTAAAAGAAAAGAAGAGATGGTCCTTGGGCTTAAATACGAAAAGATCATTTAGTACAATCAAATAATTTTTCTACCCATTATTTTAAATCCTCGTTAATAAATCAATCTACCCTACACAGGTCCATGCATTTTGTGCCATGTTATGCTAAGTTGATTTGGGTGTCTGTCTCTCACAGAAAGAATGCAGGACTCTGGGTTACTGATGATTCACCACTGGCCTTGGGGATTGAATTGCATGTGTAGGCTTAGGTGACAGTTTTTGCTCATTTGTATCCTAACTGAAATGCTGCTTTAACTATGGCAACTATGGGTGGCTGATAAAGCAGCAGACACCCTTCACTCTGTGTTCTCCCACTGGGTCACTGAGGATGTTTCAGTTGTTGCCATCACAGGCTCTTTGACCCCTGTCAGGCAGTCCTTGTCACTCTGCAACACCAACAAGCTTTTCCAAACAATGCCATCTGTCTTGCCTCTGATGAATACAATGTCATACTGCTTTCCCAGGTAGGTCACAAGCTGAGCTAGAGAAGGGATGGGCACTATGTGGCTAAATGGGACCATTTTTCTACTCATCGAGACCCCTCATCCAGCCTTCATCCCCTTGGTCCATGATTTGCAAAGTAGTGTGGAATTTCAGTACTGAAAGAGGTTACAATTTATCAATGTAGCTATTGTTTAAACTGTCCAAGAGAATAGTACATTTACACTGTGAAATCCCAATGGTAAACATACCATCACCAGAGGACTATTTATCATTAAAATTTTCCTGTATACTCTGAATAAGATTGCCTTTGTGGTCATTACGAATGAAGAACATGACAAACTTTGAAGGAGTCTTTTGAAATCAGTCTCCATTTATGGCACAATGAATGATGCAGCATCAGATAAATGGTTTTGAGGTACCAAACAGACAGAAATGTTCATGTTGTTTCAGTTCAGACAGCCTGAGAAAGGTTATGTGACCATGTGTAATGGCAATATAATTTACTTTTTTCTCATGGTGAGAATAAAACAATTAGCAAAAAAAGAGGCATATTTGATGGCTAAAAGAAAAGAAGAGATGGTCCTTGGGCTTAAATACGAAAAGATCATTTAGTACAATCAAATAATTTTTCTACCCATTATTTTAAATCCTCGTTAATAAATCAATCTACCCTACACAGGTCCATGCATTTTTGTGCCATGTTATGCTAAGTTGCTTCAATTCTGTCAGACTCTTTGTGACTCAATGGACTGTGGACCACCATGCTCCTCTGTCTGTAATATTTAAAAGGCAAGAATACTGGAGAGGGTTGGTGTGCCCTCTTCTAGGGGATCTTCTCAATCCAGGTATTTTACCAGAGTCTCTTATTTCTCATGTATTGGTAGTCAGGTTCTTTACCATTAGCACCACCTATGAAGACCCCATGCATTTTTAACACATTAAAAAAAATCTAATTGTTTACATGTACATACACCAAAGATACTTGCTTATAACTCCATATACTTTTGGGTAAGGCTTGCCAAAGAATACAATAACTGCAGGGTAGTCAATACAATGACACAATCCGAGAGCTGCTTTCTAATTTCTGCTCCATGGTCCATTGTAATGAGATTTTAGAAAAAGTAATCTGTTTTCACTTCTTTTTCCTCTCTTCAAAATGGAGGTATCAGAGTACTTGCATCACTACTTTGGTGTAGATACTAATTACCCAAATAGTATGCCTCATAATTGTTTTCATTATAATTTTTTTATGACTAGTCTATTGACCATATATATTGATTATTTGTAGTAGGTGTAACAGTCATACTTCTGGGAGATTGTGGCTTGAGTTAAAGCAATGATCAGGGGAATTTCTTGGAGGCAGAAATATTTGAAGGACTTTTAAGAACATATTCAAACATATTTAACATTAGATTGTTGATTGTTGCTTTGTGAAGCTTTATATTTTTTCCTGTATACTCTGAATAAGATTGCCTTTGTGGTCATTACGAATGAAGAACATGACAAACTTTGAAGGAGTCTTTTGAAATCAGTCTCCATTTATGGCACAATGAATGATGCAGCATCAGATAAATGGTTTTGAGGTACCAAACAGACAGAAATGTTCATGTTGTTTCAGTTCAGACAGCCTGAGAAAGGTTATGTGACCATGTGTAATGGCAATATAATTTACTTTTTTCTCATGGTGAGAATAAAACAATTAGCAAAAAAAGAGGCATATTTGATGGCTAAAAGAAAAGAAGAGATGGTCCTTGGGCTTAAATACGAAAAGATCATTTAGTACAATCAAATAATTTTTCTACCCATTATTTTAAATCCTCGTTAATAAATCAATCTACCCTACACAGGTCCATGCATTTTTGTGCCATGTTATGCTAAGTTGCTTCAATTCTGTCAGACTCTTTGTGACTCAATGGACTGTGGACCACCATGCTCCTCTGTCTGTAATATTTAAAAGGCAAGAATACTGGAGAGGGTTGGTGTGCCCTCTTCTAGGGGATCTTCTCAATCCAGGTATTTTACCAGAGTCTCTTATTTCTCATGTATTGGTAGTCAGGTTCTTTACCATTAGCACCACCTATGAAGACCCCATGCATTTTTAACACATTAAAAAAAATCTAATTGTTTACATGTACATACACCAAAGATACTTGCTTATAACTCCATATACTTTTGGGTAAGGCTTGCCAAAGAATACAATAACTGCAGGGTAGTCAATACAATGACACAATCCGAGAGCTGCTTTCTAATTTCTGCTCCATGGTCCATTGTAATGAGATTTTAGAAAAAGTAATCTGTTTTCACTTCTTTTTCCTCTCTTCAAAATGGAGGTATCAGAGTACTTGCATCACTACTTTGGTGTAGATACTAATTACCCAAATAGTATGCCTCATAATTGTTTTCATTATAATTTTTTTATGACTAGTCTATTGACCATATATATTGATTATTTGTAGTAGGTGTAACAGTCATACTTCTGGGAGATTGTGGCTTGAGTTAAAGCAATGATCAGGGGAATTTCTTGGAGGCAGAAATATTTGAAGGACTTTTAAGAACATATTCAAACATATTTAACATTAGATTGTTGATTGTTGCTTTGTGAAGCTTTGTTGCTCTTGTGAAGTTCTTTGATTGCCTTGAATGTTCAGTGAAGTCTGGCATATACATAGACGTGAGTCCATGGTCCTTGAAAGGAGAGGGCTTATAGAAAAACAACACAACAAAGAAGGGATTCTGGGGAGTGACATTATATACATAGAAAACAGGAGGGAAACAGGAGGGGAAAAAATCCAGAAGACACAGACAGAAGTAGAAATGTACAGCTTGATTAAAGTGAAAGTTGCTCAGTATATCAGACTCTTTGAGACCCACAGATGAGACATAGAATTTTCCAGGCAAGAATACTGGAGTGTGGGGCTTCCCTGGTAACTCAATGGTAAAGAGTTTGTTTGCTAATGCAGGAGACACAAGTTCTATCTGGAAGATCCCACATGCTGCAGAGCAACTAAGTCTGTGAGCCACAACTATTGAGCCTGTGCTAGAGCCTCGGTGCTGCAACTACTGAAATCCATGTGCCCTAGAGCCCGAGTCCCACAAGAAGAAAACTCATCACAACAAGAAGCCTGCTCACCTCAGCTAGAGAGTAGCCCCCACTCCCTGCAACTAGAGAAGAGACTGTAGCATAAGTGAAAACCAGGAATAACCAAAAATAATGAATAATATAATAATAAAAAATAATAATACTGAAGTGGGTAGCCTTTCCCTTCTCCAGGAGATCTTCCTGACCCAGAAATCAACCAGGGGTATCCTGTATTGCAGCCGTTGGATTATTTACCAGATGAACTACAAGGCGAAGCCCAGAGCTTGAGGCCTTTAGGAAAAAAGTGTAGGCAACCTGGCTTTCAAGTCCTTGAGAATCTCTAAGGACACTGGAAATACAGTATTTTTCCCCACTCTCACCATACATAGATAGTTTAGGTACGTACAGGTACAATTCCCTTCTAATGTTTTCATTATAATTTTTTTATGACTAGTCTATTGACCATATATATTGATTATTTGTAGTAGGTGTAACAGTCATACTTCTGGGAGATTGTGGCTTGAGTTAAAGCAATGATCAGGGGAATTTCTTGGAGGCAGAAATATTTGAAGGACTTTTAAGAACATATTCAAACATATTTAACATTAGATTGTTGATTGTTGCTTTGTGAAGCTTTGTTGCTCTTGTGAAGTTCTTTGATTGCCTTGAATGTTCAGTGAAGTCTGGCATATACATAGACGTGAGTCCATGGTCCTTGAAAGGAGAGGGCTTATAGAAAAACAACACAACAAAGAAGGGATTCTGGAGAGTGACATTATATACATAGAAAACAGGAGGGAAACAGGAGGGAAAATATCCAGAAGACACAGACAGAAGTAGAAATGTACAGCTTGATTAAAGTGAAAGTTGCTCAGTATATCAGACTCTTTGAGACCCACAGATGAGACATAGAATTTTCCAGGCAAGAATACTGGAGTGTGGGGCTTCCCTGGTAACTCAATGGTAAAGAGTTTGTTTGCTAATGCAGGAGACACAAGTTCTATCTGGAAGATCCCACATGCTGCAGAGCAACTAAGTCTGTGAGCCACAACTATTGAGCCTGTGCTAGAGCCTCGGTGCTGCAACTACTGAAATCCATGTGCCCTAGAGCCCGAGTCCCACAAGAAGAAAACTCATCACAACAAGAAGCCTGCTCACCTCAGCTAGAGAGTAGCCCCCACTCCCTGCAACTAGAGAAGAGACTGTAGCATAAGTGAAAACCAGGAATAACCAAAAATAATGAATAATATAATAATAAAAAATAATAATACTGAAGTGGGTAGCCTTTCCCTTCTCCAGGAGATCTTCCTGACCCAGAAATCAACCAGGGGTATCCTGTATTGCAGCCGTTGGATTATTTACCAGATGAACTACAAGGCGAAGCCCAGAGCTTGAGGCCTTTAGGAAAAAAGTGTAGGCAACCTGGCTTTCAAGTCCTTGAGAATCTCTAAGGACACTGGAAATACAGTATTTTTCCCCACTCTCACCATACATAGATAGTTTAAGTTGATTTTAGCTAACTAGTAAAGGAAGAGGTGGTACAAGTAATTTGAACTTGGGAACATACAAGTAAGTTAGTATGTTAGTTACACATCAAGTTATTCCAGGTATTGTAAGAGTGAACAAGTCTGTTTAACTCAAGTCTCCACTCAAAAACAAATGAAGCACATATGTGCTACTCAGGGGGAAAATGTTTAGATAATGTTGAAAGCTGAGTCATGAGTTTGGCTAAGTTTTTGAATAAATAAATCTGATATTGACCACATCTTTGTTTCACTAATTTGGTTCTCCCATAAAATTTCCCTGGATATATTTTGTTGTTGCTGTATCTCACAGGGCACCTCTGAGGCTGGAAACCTTGAGCATTTCAAGATTTTGAAAGAATTCATCTCTAAAGAAGACATTTATTATAGATCCTACTAGTCAAAACTTTGGACAGGGCTTCAACCTGCCTTCTGACATTCGCATCGCATACCTTTCAGCAGTCAGTTGACTTTCTCACAGTCTCTCACCTGCATTCCATGACCAGTCCTTTACCATGACCACCTGTCCATGACCATCTGGCCTCTTCTGCCTGTCTCCATACTCCTCCCATGTTTAAAGGCAACTCCAGTCTTTATCAGGGAACATTTATGATGATTTTCATGTGTTTATTGATAAACTCACAGCACTTATTTTTTAAAATGTGACTGAAGCTTGTAATCAGATATTTCATAAGGAAATCCTATCCTGCTGAGTTGTATCCTTGCCGTTTATTCTGTACCTAAATATATTGTGCTTCTTCCTAGATTCTGAGCTCAGAACTATAAGTTCCTTGCATTATATACTCCTTTGCTTAGGATGATTCTCAGCATATCATAACAATCATGGAGGACTGATTTGAAGTTTTCCAAATAGATTATTCATATCATGCATATTTAAGATGGGACAAGCTCTATCAGGATCATTGAAGAAATTTTAGTGATATATAATTTAGATCTAATTTTCAAACAAGGAAATATAAATAGAAGCTATGGCAACCTGGCTTTCAAGTCCTTGAGAATCTCTAAGGACACTGGAAATACAGTATTTTTCCCCACTCTCACCATACATAGATAGTTTAAGTTGATTTTAGCTAACTAGTAAAGGAAGAGGTGGTACAAGTAATTTGAACTTGGGAACATACAAGTAAGTTAGTATGTTAGTTACACATCAAGTTATTCCAGGTATTGTAAGAGTGAACAAGTCTGTTTAACTCAAGCCTCCACTCAAAACAAATGAAGCACATATGTGCTACTCAGGGGAAAATGTTTAGATAATGTTGAAAGCTGAGTCATGAGTTTGGCTAAGTTTTGAATAAATAAATCTGATATTGACCACATCTTTGTTTCACTAATTTGGTTCTCCCATAAAATTTCCCTGGATATATTTTGTTGTTGCTGTATCTCACAGGGCACCTCTGAGGCTGGAAACCTTGAGCATTTCAAGATTTTGAAAGAATTCATCTCTAAAGAAGACATTTATTATAGATCCTACTAGTCAAAACTTTGGACAGGGCTTCAACCTGCCTTCTGACATTCGCATCGCATACCTTTCAGCAGTCAGTTGACTTTCTCACAGTCTCTCACCTGCATTCCATGACCAGTCCTTTACCATGACCACCTGTCCATGACCATCTGGCCTCTTCTGCCTGTCTCCATACTCCTCCCATGTTTAAAGGCAACTCCAGTCTTTATCAGGGAACATTTATGATGATTTTCATGTGTTTATTGATAAACTCACAGCACTTATTTTTTAAAATGTGACTGAAGCTTGTAATCAGATATTTCATAAGGAAATCCTATCCTGCTGAGTTGTATCCTTGCCGTTTATTCTGTACCTAAATATATTGTGCTTCTTCCTAGATTCTGAGCTCAGAACTATAAGTTCCTTGCATTATATACTCCTTTGCTTAGGATGATTCTCAGCATATCATAACAATCATGGAGGACTGATTTGAAGTTTTCCAAATAGATTATTCATATCATGCATATTTAAGATGGGACAAGCTCTATCAGGATCATTGAAGAAATTTTAGTGATATATAATTTAGATCTAATTTTCAAACAAGGAAATATAAATAGAAGCTATGACATACAGCACAAAGTATATTTTAGATTCACTATAAGTTCCTTAATAATTAAAACACATAAAAATTCTCCAGATATCTTAGCAATATCTTACTTAGCCAGGTAAATGCCTCACAAAGTTAATTAATAAATAACCAAGCTAATAAATGCTGATAAGTATCAACTAGTGGGGAATAAAGAATGGAATAATATTGGTAGTCACTGGACTCTGAAAGCATGTAGTTCTGAACTTGGTATCTGGGGCTTTTGATAGGAAAGCAATTATATGTCAGATGTAAATGTGAGTAATTTTGGGGGGGGGGAAATACATATTCCTATACTTTTTGACTCTAAACTATGAAGACAAAGGGCTCAGAAACAGAAATAGGAATTTTATTTACAAATGTTTTCTTCAATATGCAAATACTTTAACAATATGTGAAGAAATATCTGAGACACTCATGCTACAGAGATCATGTATATATGTATATGTATGCTTATGCATACATTGCTTTGAAAGTAGAATTTGGAATTTTTCATTATATGCATTTCATTATTGAAAATGATGTGCATGGAAAATGAATCAGTGATTACAATTCTCATTTATGAAAAGTAAACATTTAAAATTCATATTATGTCATCTGCTAAAAAATCTAGTATCTTAAGAGTGTAAAAATGTTTTGCATATATTTGTAAAATATACAGAATTATACATGCAATATATGAATATGAAATAGTAAAATAATTGATATCTCCCCATACTCCTCCCATGTTTAAAGGCAACTCCAGTCTTTATCAGGGAACATTTATGATGATTTTCATGTGTTTATTGATAAACTCACAGCACTTATTTTTTAAAATGTGACTGAAGCTTGTAATCAGATATTTCATAAGGAAATCCTATCCTGCTGAGTTGTATCCTTGCCGTTTATTCTGTACCTAAATATATTGTGCTTCTTCCTAGATTCTGAGCTCAGAACTATAAGTTCCTTGCATTATATACTCCTTTGCTTAGGATGATTCTCAGCATATCATAACAATCATGGAGGACTGATTTGAAGTTTTCCAAATAGATTATTCATATCATGCATATTTAAGATGGGACAAGCTCTATCAGGATCATTGAAGAAATTTTAGTGATATATAATTTAGATCTAATTTTCAAACAAGGAAATATAAATAGAAGCTATGACATACAGCACAAAGTATATTTTAGATTCACTATAAGTTCCTTAATAATTAAAACACATAAAAATTCTCCAGATATCTTAGCAATATCTTACTTAGCCAGGTAAATGCCTCACAAAGTTAATTAATAAATAACCAAGCTAATAAATGCTGATAAGTATCAACTAGTGGGGAATAAAGAATGGAATAATATTGGTAGTCACTGGACTCTGAAAGCATGTAGTTCTGAACTTGGTATCTGGGGCTTTTGATAGGAAAGCAATTATATGTCAGATGTAAATGTGAGTAATTTTGGGGGGGGGGAAATACATATTCCTATACTTTTTGACTCTAAACTATGAAGACAAAGGGCTCAGAAACAGAAATAGGAATTTTATTTACAAATGTTTTCTTCAATATGCAAATACTTTAACAATATGTGAAGAAATATCTGAGACACTCATGCTACAGAGATCATGTATATATGTATATGTATGCTTATGCATACATTGCTTTGAAAGTAGAATTTGGAATTTTTCATTATATGCATTTCATTATTGAAAATGATGTGCATGGAAAATGAATCAGTGATTACAATTCTCATTTATGAAAAGTAAACATTTAAAATTCATATTATGTCATCTGCTAAAAAATCTAGTATCTTAAGAGTGTAAAAATGTTTTGCATATATTTGTAAAATATACAGAATTATACATGCAATATATGAATATGAAATAGTAAAATAATTGATATAATTATCTAATAATAACTGGACCTTATATAAATATTTATATGAGTATATTATGTTTCATACATGTATAAACATGGGACTCCAAAGGTTTCTATTAATCACCTATATTCTGAAAATATGTTTAGTATATTTTATTTTGGCATATATAGAAGATAATATCTACACTGTACTATTCTATGTGGCTAGATTTTTAAAATTCTGAAGAAAACTTCCTGCACATCATTTTACTTCAATTTTGGCTCAGTGTGCTTACTTATCCCAGAATATTGAGGACGTCCGTATAAAGTTCAGGGAGCCCATAACACATGTTTTCGGATTGCATTAAAAAAATACCCTATACTATTAGTGAAAACAATAAAAAAGAGCTAAACCATGGTAAATGTGACCTTGAAAGAAACATTTTCATCATTTTTAACCTATATGCCTTAAGGAAAAATGTAACATCTAGAGATACAATTGACTAGGGAGAATTTTTAAGAATTTGACTTTTTCTTTCACTGACTCATCTTTGATAATTATGGCCTACTCTATTGGATCCTATTATCTTTAGGATTTAGTACAGAGCAACCCACTCCAGTACTCTTGCCTGGAGAATCCCATGGACAGAGGAGCCTGGTAGATTATAGTTCATAGGGTCACAAAGAGACACAACTGAAGTGATTTAGCACAGTACATATATATTATCTGAATTATGTGGTTCTATTTCCAAGATACTAGGAAGTGATTTTAATAAATAAAGATTCAATGCCTTGACAAAACAAGAGGATTTTTTTGAATGTTTCATATGATATATAAATAGAACCACAATCCCTACAAGTGCCTAGTTGGCATCACAAATAATTCAGTCACCATGGTAAAATCATATCCTCAGTTATGGAGAAAAAAAGAAATCAAAACAGAAATATAGTTTATTACTGATTGAATATTCATGGAAGCAAAATTGAGAGTTAAATCATCTATGCTACCTTAATTTAAATAATATTGGTTTATCATTTAATATGCTTTTAACCACAAGTAAAATAAAACTCAACCTTAAAAAAGGTGTATCATCAGAACAAGAAATAAGTTCAAGGTGCAGTGACACTCATAGTATGCATCATGTGCTCAGTTGCTCAATGGTGTCCGACTCTTTGGGCTCACATGGACAGCAGCTCTCCAGGCTTCTTTGTCCATTGAATTTTCCAGGCAAGAGTACTGGAGTGGGTTGCCATTTCCTCCTTCAGGGGATTTTCCCACCCCATCTTCTGGACCTGGATCTCCTGCATTGCAATGAGATTCTTAACCATCTGAGCTACCAAGGTATATGCATGGTCATTGGCAAATTTTAAGAGAGACCTTGTCAATATGAACAATTTTTAAAAAATACATTAAAATGTCATGGCTAAGGTAAGGTATAGTGATGTATTGGTAAATGTTTATACTAACTGTAGAGATGAGACACAGACATTTGTTAATTGCCTAAAGAGAGCACTTGAAGATTTGTTTTACTGTCCAGGCACAGGGACTTTATTGTCATTGTGCTATTCCTGAATGTATTAGTTTTCTATTGCTGCAGAATTGCCACAAAACTTAGCATCAGACAACTCAAATGTATTATCTCTCAGTTTCTAAAGCTGAAAGGTCAAGACACAGTATTCCTGGATTACTTGCTAAGGGTCTGTGTGTGTGTGTTCAGTTGCTCAGTCATGTCCAACTCTTTGCAACCCCATGGATTGTAGCCCACCAGGCTCCTCTTGTAAATGGGATTCTCCCAGCAAGAATACCAGAGTAGGTTGCCATTTCCTTCTCCAGGGGATCTTCTTGACTCAGGGATGGAACTCACATCTCCTGCACTGACAGCCATCAGGTTCTTTACCACTGAGCCATCAGGGCATCTCTGCTGAAGGTCTGGATGGGCTGAAATAAAGATGTGGGCAGGAACTGTGGTTCTCATTTGGGCCCAGGGTTCTTTTCCAAGTCCACTGAATAATGATGGCAGAATCATTTCTTTGTGTTTATAGGACTGAGATCTCTATTTTCCTGTCAACTGTTGGCTATACACTGCTCTAGGAGAGCACCTGGATAGATTCATTGCCACATGGCTCCCATACAGAATTTACAAAATAGAAGTTTACTTTTTTCCTGGACAGACAAAGCACTGCTTTCTGATGTCTTCTTCTTCAACTAGCCTCATAGAACATGCAGCTTTTAAAGGGCTCACCTCTTGTGTCAAGCCTACCCAGGACAATTTCCCTTTTGCTGTATAATATAACACCATCACAGAATTGATGCCTCCTATTTGCAAAGTTTTCATTAGCACTCAAAAAGGAAGGAATGATGGAAATGCAAGAGAAACCTGTTTAGTACACTGCTAAATTTTATATCCCCCACAGTTAGAAAATGGTCATGAGAAAATGTAACAGCCTTAGGCACATTCCTGTGACTCTTTAGATGTAGTTTTTAAGAGTCAATATAATTTCTACCTTTGCAATTCACTAAATCCATTTACTTAATGTTGACTTCATCACTGCACATGACAGTTTCATCTGCTGTGCCATTCATGGACACTGGCCTGAATGAGTCCAAAAGTTGTTATGGTTTTAAGGATGACCATGAAGAGAATTATGCAGGAAAATGTAAAGGATAGTTTACTTGGGATCATGGTAAATATACCATGGCCTTCTCAGGTGACACAGTGGTAAGGAATGTGCAGGAAATGCCAATTTGATCCCTGGATTGGGAGGCCTGGAATAGGAAATGGCAACCCACTCTAGTATTCAAGCTTGGGATGTCCCATGGACAGAGTAACCTAGTGGACTACCGTCCATGAGGCTGCAAAAGAGTCAAACATGACTGAGCACACACACAGGCACTCACTTTATATATACTTTATATTTATTCTGGATTCTATAGCAGTAAGCCTAAATAGTACTATAGCACATTTTCTTCTGTATCTCCTCTTGAATGCTTGAAAAGAGGTCCCCAAGCTTTTTAGGACCAGAAAGTAATTTTATGGAACATAGTTTTTCCAAAGACCAGGGTTAGGAGAGATGGTTTTGGGAATATCGTCTCTTTTTGCACTGACAGCCATCAGGTTCTTTACCACTGAGCCATCAGGGCATCTCTGCTGAAGGTCTGGATGGGCTGAAATAAAGATGTGGGCAGGAACTGTGGTTCTCATTTGGGCCCAGGGTTCTTTTCAAGTCCACTGAATAATGATGGCAGAATCATTTCTTTGTGTTTATAGGACTGAGATCTCTATTTTCCTGTCAACTGTTGGCTATACACTGCTCTAGGAGAGCACCTGGATAGATTCATTGCCACATGGCTCCCATACAGAATTTACAAAATAGAAGTTTACTTTTTTCCTGGACAGACAAAGCACTGCTTTCTGATGTCTTCTTCTTCAACTAGCCTCATAGAACATGCAGCTTTTAAAGGGCTCACCTCTTGTGTCAAGCCTACCCAGGACAATTTCCCTTTTGCTGTATAATATAACACCATCACAGAATTGATGCCTCCTATTTGCAAAGTTTTCATTAGCACTCAAAAAGGAAGGAATGATGGAAATGCAAGAGAAACCTGTTTAGTACACTGCTAAATTTTATATCCCCCACAGTTAGAAAATGGTCATGAGAAAATGTAACAGCCTTAGGCACATTCCTGTGACTCTTTAGATGTATTTTTTAAGAGTCAATATAATTTCTACCTTTGCAATTCACTAAATCCATTTACTTAATGTTGACTTCATCACTGCACATGACAGTTTCATCTGCTGTGCCATTCATGGACACTGGCCTGAATGAGTCCAAAAGTTGTTATGGTTTTAAGGATGACCATGAAGAGAATTATGCAGGAAAATGTAAAGGATAGTTTACTTGGGATCATGGTAAATATACCATGGCCTTCTCAGGTGACACAGTGGTAAGGAATGTGCAGGAAATGCCAATTTGATCCCTGGATTGGGAGGCCTGGAATAGGAAATGGCAACCCACTCTAGTATTCAAGCTTGGGATGTCCCATGGACAGAGTAACCTAGTGGACTACCGTCCATGAGGCTGCAAAAGAGTCAAACATGACTGAGCACACACACAGGCACTCACTTTATATATACTTTATATTTATTCTGGATTCTATAGCAGTAAGCCTAAATAGTACTATAGCACATTTTCTTCTGTATCTCCTCTTGAATGCTTGAAAAGAGGTCCCCAAGCTTTTTAGGACCAGAAAGTAATTTTATGGAACATAGTTTTTCCAAAGACCAGGGTTAGGAGAGATGGTTTTGGGATGGTTCAAGTGTATCACATTTATTGTGTGTTGTATTTCTAATCTAATGCTGCTGCTGATCAGATAGAAAGTACCTGTCTGTGGCCTAGAGGTTGAGGACTACTGCTAATAGACTACAGTCAGAGGGTTTTCGAATTGGATCTCATTCAACATTCACCACCTATCTGTTTTCTCTCTGCCACCACCAGTGGGGAGGATAGGACAGGAGAACTTGTCTATCATATATTAGGTCCCCTTTGCATTGGAGCAATGGTCTCAAAAGCACAGAGAACATAGATGCATCCAGCCCTGGAAGACTAGAGGATCTGTGGCCAGGAACTTGCAGCTGCACCCAGATGACTGCCTGGGTGATGGCCTGACTGCCACAGAGGGTGGCACACAGGGTAGGAAATGCCTGCTACCATCCTTGCAGCTCTCCAGTGCTGTTTACAGCAGGTAAGAAAGAGGTGAACACCAGCCTTCACTCACTCATGTGTGTGCGTGCATTAAATGCACGCTAAGCTGCTTCAGTCATGTCTGACTCTTTGCAACCCTATGGACTGTAACCCACCAAACTCCTCTGTCTATAGAATTTCCAGGCAAGAATACCCAAGTGGGTTGCCATGCCCTCCTCTGGGGAATCTTCCCCATCTAAGGGTTAATCCCAAGTCTCTTATATCTTCTGCATTGGCAGGTGTGTGCTTTACCACTAGCTCCACCTGGCCAGGCTTCTGTCACTCACAGCTCAAGGTACATTTCAGGTGTTGAAAGTCAGGGATCCAGAACCCTCCGTTTGGAGAGTCAACCTGCATGACCAGAGTCACCCAGAATGGGTGACCTCATCTCTAGTGATCCTGGGGACCAATAATTGTGATCAGTAAGTCATTGGCAAACTATGCCACTCTACTGGAACCCAGCTGTTCACAAGACTCCTGATGACCCCATAGATCTCAGCCCTAGAGCTTCTCTGAGCATTTGGTTGACTCCACCGAGGCATAGTGAAAGCGTCAGAGAGACTATTAAGGGAAGAAAGGGACCCTAAACCCATAGAGAACCTTCTTAGGACGTGGAGTATTCCACAGAGACAACTGCAGACTTGGCATGTGTTAGCATTGGCAGGAGCCTTACAATATGCAGGGAAGGCCCAAGAAGCTGAGGTCAGGCCTGGGGCAGGGAACCTGTGTGTCCTGGTCCTAATGCTGTAAATCATTCTGAGTTGTTTTCTCCTTCACTTCAGTTTTGTTGTTGTGGTGGTGGTTGTTGCTCATTTACAGTCCATTCCACAAATTACTTCTTGACAATTTTGTATACTTTCCTCATTCCTGGCCCATCACAGAACATTTTGGGGTTGTAACATTCTACAACCAAAATGGACCAACAAAACATAGATGCATCCAGCCCTGGAAGACTAGAGGATCTGTGGCCAGGAACTTGCAGCTGCACCCAGATGACTGCCTGGGTGATGGCCTGACTGCCACAGAGGGTGGCACACAGGGTAGGAAATGCCTGCTACCATCCTTGCAGCTCTCCAGTGCTGTTTACAGCAGGTAAGAAAGAGGTGAACACCAGCCTTCACTCACTCATGTGTGTGCGTGCATTAAATGCACGCTAAGCTGCTTCAGTCATGTCTGACTCTTTGCAACCCTATGGACTGTAACCCACCAAACTCCTCTGTCTATAGAATTTCCAGGCAAGAATACCCAAGTGGGTTGCCATGCCCTCCTCTGGGGAATCTTCCCCATCTAAGGGTTAATCCCAAGTCTCTTATATCTTCTGCATTGGCAGGTGTGTGCTTTACCACTAGCTCCACCTGGCCAGGCTTCTGTCACTCACAGCTCAAGGTACATTTCAGGTGTTGAAAGTCAGGGATCCAGAACCCTCCGTTTGGAGAGTCAACCTGCATGACCAGAGTCACCCAGAATGGGTGACCTCATCTCTAGTGATCCTGGGGACCAATAATTGTGATCAGTAAGTCATTGGCAAACTATGCCACTCTACTGGAACCCAGCTGTTCACAAGACTCCTGATGACCCCATAGATCTCAGCCCTAGAGCTTCTCTGAGCATTTGGTTGACTCCACCGAGGCATAGTGAAAGCGTCAGAGAGACTATTAAGGGAAGAAAGGGACCCTAAACCCATAGAGAACCTTCTTAGGACGTGGAGTATTCCACAGAGACAACTGCAGACTTGGCATGTGTTAGCATTGGCAGGAGCCTTACAATATGCAGGGAAGGCCCAAGAAGCTGAGGTCAGGCCTGGGGCAGGGAACCTGTGTGTCCTGGTCCTAATGCTGTAAATCATTCTGAGTTGTTTTCTCCTTCACTTCAGTTTTGTTGTTGTGGTGGTGGTTGTTGCTCATTTACAGTCCATTCCACAAATTACTTCTTGACAATTTTGTATACTTTCCTCATTCCTGGCCCATCACAGAACATTTTGGGGTTGTAACATTCTACAACCAAAATGGACCAACAAAACATTTTAGTAAACAAAAACTGTCTCTATAAGAGGAATTCTTTCATCAGTTGTTTTCTCTTTCTTTCTTTTTTTTTAATCTCCTAGCTACATGAACTTGTACATTCCCCCACAGTATTTTACAAGGATTCTAAGAATGTAAAGCTCCTTTGTTTTGTGTACAGTAAAGACTGAATGTATTAATGTGAAGTAGACAGTAATTTCCTTTCATTTTCTTTGTTCAGAAATATCTCAGAATCAAAATTTTCTCTGCTTGGCTTTTATAATGAGGTATGACTTTTAAATCTGATTTTTATCATAGCCTCCAAAAGAAACCTCAAACCTACAGGGATAACAAATCTAATTTGTATTCTTCAGATCTATTATATTTTCTTTAGTTAAAATCTCACCCAAACCATTCCCTGTAATACAGATTGAAAGATGTTTCCTGTTTGTAAAGTCCTCCAGTTCTAAAATCTCCATTAGGAGCCTGTTCAGATATTTAACATCCTCTCCTGTCAATAAATTCATTTTTCTCTCTCTCAATTTGTCAAGATTCTTATTTCGTCTTTAAAACTTAGATATTGACATTTGCCTCAGCCTTTTCTTAATGCTTTAGTTGAATTACACATATATTGAACACAGTTGAATAGAAGAAAAAACTATCAACTTTAAGTCCTTTGAGATTTGATTTAATGATATTAATTGAATAAAAATGAGCAGAAATGTTCAGAATATATGATAGGATATTAGGAAAGTTTCTGCCCTCCTTTAATTATCCTTCCTGTTGAAAACCAATATCAAATTAAATAACTTCAATAATTTTTAAATTAAGGTTGCACTGAAATTTTAAATCAAATAATTATCAGGTAATAAATTATAAGGCTCTATATATTTAAGGTAAGTTTAAATATGTAATGTTAAGGCAAAAACTTTGTCTCCAACATTATAATATTAGGTTCATTTTCACAAGCAATAACATTCTCTAATTTTTTTCTTGATTAAAATTGACACAATCTGTTGCAAACAAAAAGATCAAGTGAATATATGTGACTGCTTTGGTTTACCTCCTAGTAAAGCTAAGTCAAAAGGAATTTTCTAAGTCCAGTGATCTCATTTTACAGGAAAAATAACAAATTAAAATTTTAATAGGTTATGTGATTTACCCACTTAAATTTGGATGCAATTCAAATAAGGCAATAAACTAAATGTCTAATGTTTCTGTATTGATGCAATAAATCCAATTATTTGGCTGTGAATGTGCATATATAGTGAATAAATCTGTATGTTGGTTAAAACATGGATTAATTTATTGTTATCTGATATGCTGAAAAAATTCACATTCTTGGAATTAATGGGAAAAAAATGACATTACCGGTTTCCCAAGATTATTTATCTGTTTTATTTCAATGTTGTTGATCGGGCTTTGTCATGTCTGACTTCTTGTGACCTCATGGACTGTAGCACGCCAGGCAACTCTGTCCTTCACTATCTTCTGCAGTTTCCTCAAATTTATGTCCACTGAATATGTGATGCCATCCAACTATCTCATCCTTTGCCGTTCCTTTTTTCTTTTGCCTTCAATCTTTCCCAGCATCAGGGTCTTTTGGAGCTTCAGCTTCAGCAACAGTCCTTTGAGTGAATAGTCAATTCTTCTGAGTGATTTTCTTTAGGATTAACTGGTTTGATCTCCTTGCAGTTCAAGGGACTCTCAAGACTCTTCTCCAACTGTAATAACCATATCACTATAGTCTCATTCCTAAAATAATAGGTATTAGATATGTATATTTGAGTGAGCAATAGCAAATGTAGGTCTCTGCACTGAGAAAGCAGGGGCAAAAAGACCAAAGGGATCATGACAGTGGGAGTCGTGGCTGCAATCCGGCCACATATATTCCCCAATGCATTGCCCAGCCAGCCAACATCCAGTGTACACTGAGGAAGCTTGAATTTGTAGTTATCCTAAACCTGGACTTTTAGGTTATCAAGCCACCAAGAATAATTATTAAGAATACATGTATTAATTATAGCTTTTCCTGACATGAATAAGATCTTTCCTTTTAACAAGTAAGAGCTAAGAAGAAGCACTTGTGTTACTGTTGTGACTTCCCATTTTGCCCCTGCTCCTAATTTTAGCACTACCATCTAAGCACATAAGGAATAGACAGAGAAATGAAAAACAGTAACTTAAAAGTTAAAGCAAAAATTTTTTTTTTCACAATCTGTTGCAAACAAAGATCAAGTGAATATATGTGACTGCTTTGGTTTACCTCCTAGTAAAGCTAAGTCAAAAGGAATTTTCTAAGTCCAGTGATCTCATTTTACAGGAAAAATAACAAATTAAAATTTTAATAGGTTATGTGATTTACCCACTTAAATTTGGATGCAATTCAAATAAGGCAATAAACTAAATGTCTAATGTTTCTGTATTGATGCAATAAATCCAATTATTTGGCTGTGAATGTGCATATATAGTGAATAAATCTGTATGTTGGTTAAAACATGGATTAATTTATTGTTATCTGATATGCTGAAAAAATTCACATTCTTGGAATTAATGGGAAAAAAATGACATTACCGGTTTCCCAAGATTATTTATCTGTTTTATTTCAATGTTGTTGATCGGGCTTTGTCATGTCTGACTTCTTGTGACCTCATGGACTGTAGCACGCCAGGCAACTCTGTCCTTCACTATCTTCTGCAGTTTCCTCAAATTTATGTCCACTGAATATGTGATGCCATCCAACTATCTCATCCTTTGCCGTTCCTTTTTTCTTTTGCCTTCAATCTTTCCCAGCATCAGGGTTTTTTGGGAGCTTCAGCTTCAGCAACAGTCCTTTGAGTGAATAGTCAATTCTTCTGAGTGATTTTCTTTAGGATTAACTGGTTTGATCTCCTTGCAGTTCAAGGGACTCTCAAGACTCTTCTCCAACTGTAATAACCATATCACTATAGTCTCATTCCTAAAATAATAGGTATTAGATATGTATATTTGAGTGAGCAATAGCAAATGTAGGTCTCTGCACTGAGAAAGCAGGGGCAAAAAGACCAAAGGGATCATGACAGTGGGAGTCGTGGCTGCAATCCGGCCACATATATTCCCCAATGCATTGCCCAGCCAGCCAACATCCAGTGTACACTGAGGAAGCTTGAATTTGTAGTTATCCTAAACCTGGACTTTTAGGTTATCAAGCCACCAAGAATAATTATTAAGAATACATGTATTAATTATAGCTTTTCCTGACATGAATAAGATCTTTCCTTTTAACAAGTAAGAGCTAAGAAGAAGCACTTGTGTTACTGTTGTGACTTCCCATTTTGCCCCTGCTCCTAATTTTAGCACTACCATCTAAGCACATAAGGAATAGACAGAGAAATGAAAACAGAACAGTAATCCTTAAAGCTTATGGGAAACCAGAGTATCATATGGGTGCTCTCAATTTCCTGGAACAAGATAATTACACAAACAGGAGTTGCTATTTTTGCTCTAGAAAGCACTTGAGAGTCAGCTATGAGAGACAGGGAAGATAATGTAGTTTAAAAGATTTGACTGGAAACTCTAACTCAAGCTGCCAGAGGCCATCCATAGTCACATGAAGACGGGGACTTTTTAAGCCCGAGTTGCACCAAGTTCAGGGTGCTTCCTTAGTCACCGTGGTAGTGAACAAGTCTGCTTTTTTATTGTTGCTGTTTCTAGAATTTTATTTTTTCATCTACATAATGTTCTTGTCTCTTCACTTGACTGCGAATGTCTGAAAAATGGGGAAGCAGAAGGAAAATGTAAATGTTTATGGAGGAGTGAGAATAGAATTACTGGAGAACTTGTTAGGAACACACCCACAGGAATTTATAAGAACCTTGTTAAATAAATAAAAGTATTTGAACTTATTGTACTCTGTGATACAACTATGAGATGACAAATAATAACAAAATGAATACATAAATAAGTAAAGATTAAAAAGGAAGCTAAAGCCTGGACTCTCTTGCTGCAAGAATTGTCTTACTGAGAAGAAAAAAAAGTATGTGTGGGTGGGGAAACCCAGGAACATTGTCAAATTGGCTCTACTAGTGCTGTGACATGTTGGGAGCCAGAAGGGGCACTGGGCAAATCAAGCAGGAGTTCTTTTTTAGCAGAGAAAGAAAGTAAGGCAATTATTGAGGGAACTGTCCGCCCCACCCCTCATAGAGAGCATGATCATATAATATTGTTCAAACCTCATAGAGAGCATGATCATATAATTCATTGTTCAAACTAGGACACTTTTGAGAGTAAAGCTGCACTATTTGCTGAGATAAGAATAAAACAACCATCTGTATAAACTGGTACCGTATCAGAAGAGGAAAACATCAGGGTCGGGGCCAAAGCAACAATTACATTAACTGTAATATCATCATTGGACTTCCCGATAACTCAGCAGTAAAAACTCTACCTGCAATGCAAGAGACACAGGTTCAAACCCAGGTCTGGAAAGTCCCCTGGAGGAAAAATGGCACCCCACCCCAGCATTCCTACCTGGAAAATTCCATGGACAGAGGAGCCTGGCAGATTGGAACACGACTGAACACGTGTGAGTGCAATATCACCATCACATCTTCATCTTCGTCATTATTATCATATCTTATGTTACTTTAATTCAATGTAATTTGTTTCATTTCTTTTGTAGTTTCATCTTCATAACTAGCTTATGAATTGCTATTATTTTGTCACTAAATCATGTCCGATTCTTTGCAACCCCATGGACTGTAGCCTGCCAGGATCCTCAGTTCTTAGGATTCTCCAGGCAAAAATATGGGAGTAGGTCACCATTTCCTACTCCAGGGTATCTTCCTGACCCAGGGATCAAACCCTATCTCCAGTGTCTTCTGCACTGGCAGGTGGATCTTTTACCACTAGCACCACCTGGGAAGCATGCCTATGAATGAGTTATTATTATTATCACTATTATGATTATCTTCATTTTACAGGCAAGAAAGTAGTAACTTAGAGTAAATGAATTGACAAATGTCATACAGCCAGTAAGTGGTATAGTTCAGAATTGAGGTTTCTATTACCCCAAAGAGCTACTTAACAATATATCACAGAGTACGACTCTATCAAAGGAACCAGCAGAAACTTATTTACAAATTCTATGTCACAGTGAATATTGTGGTGGGATACACAAAATAGACAACAAAGATCAAAAGCCTTAAACTGGATTGAATTCTTACGGGGACAGGGTAGGATAAACATGAAGGTTATTTTGAAGAAAATCAAGTAAAGATCACTGTTGGGAACCCGCCCGCCGCGAGGAGCCGCCGGAACCCGCCCGCCGCGAGGAGCCGCGGACGCCGCGAGGAGCCGCGGACGCCGCGAGGAGCCGCGGACGCCGCGAGGAGCCGCGGACGCCGCGAGGAGCCGCGAGGCGGGGATGCACCTCTTGTTCCTCAGATGCTAGTGTGTGAACTAGTATCACAGAACACCATAGCAAACCAGACATAGAGCCTACACTCCCTGACCAATCATCAAACCAAGAATCCTCGAAGCGGAAGCCCGGATTCCAAGACCCCACACTGATTATCAAAGAACATACAACACTACAGATTATTCACCTGTAAACAAGGTCTATCACCACCCAAGACACAAGCCACTGAACCCTTCTACAAGGACAAAAACCCAAAGGAAGGGAGAATTCAACCAAGAAGCCTGGTGGGAATAAGAACTCCATACACACAGACACACACAAAGAAACAAAAATTAACCTAATAATGAAACGTCAGAGAAACACTGTACAAATGAAGGACCAAGCTAGAGAAACACCACTTCAAATGACAGAGGAGGAGATAGACAAGCTATCTGAAAGAGAATTCAGAAAAACTATACTAATGGGGATGCAAAACACCGAAAACAGAATATTAGAGGAAATTAGTGCATTGAGAAAAGACATGCAGGAAATGAAAAATAAGCAAATAGAGACCACCAACTCAATTGCTGAACTCAAAAATACTATAGAAGGTCTCAACAGTATAGTATCAGAGGCAGAAGAACGGAGAAGTGAGCTGGAAGACAGAATGGTGGAAATAAGTGCTGAATGAGTATTATTATTATCACTATTATGATTATCTTCATTTTACAGGCAAGAAAGTAGTAACTTAGAGTAAATGAATTGACAAATGTCATACAGCCAGTAAGTGGTATAGTTCAGAATTGAGGTTTCTATTACCCCAAAGAGCTACTTAACAATATATCACAGAGTACGACTCTATCAAAGGAACCAGCAGAAACTTATTTACAAATTCTATGTCACAGTGAATATTGTGGTGGGATACACAAAATAGACAACAAAGATCAAAAGCCTTAAACTGGATTGAATTCTTACGGGGACAGGGTAGGATAAACATGAAGGTTATTTTGAAGAAAATCAAGTAAAGATCACTGTTGGGAACCCGCCGCGGGGACCGCGACGCCGCGAGGAGCCGCGGACGCCGCGAGGAGCCGCGGACGCCGCGAGGAGCCGCGGACGCCGCGAGGAGCCGCGGACGCCGCGAGGAGCCGCGAGGCGGGGATGCACCTCTTGTTCCTCAGATGCTAGTGTGTGAACTAGTATCACAGAACACCATAGCAAACCAGACATAGAGCCTACACTCCCTGACCAATCATCAAACCAAGGATCCTCGAAGCGGAAGCCCGGATTCCAAGACCCCACACTGATTATCAAAGAACATACAACACTACAGATTATTCACCTGTAAACAAGGTCTATCACCACCCAAGACACAAGCCACTGAACCCTTCTACAAGGACAAAAACCCAAAGGAAGGGAGAATTCAACCAAGAAGCCTGGTGGGAATAAGAACTCCATACACACAGACACACACAAAGAAACAAAAATTAACCTAATAATGAAACGTCAGAGAAACACTGTACAAATGAAGGACCAAGCTAGAGAAACACCACTTCAAATGACAGAGGAGGAGATAGACAAGCTATCTGAAAGAGAATTCAGAAAAACTATACTAATGGGGATGCAAAACACCGAAAACAGAATATTAGAGGAAATTAGTGCATTGAGAAAAGACATGCAGGAAATGAAAAATAAGCAAATAGAGACCACCAACTCAATTGCTGAACTCAAAATATACTATAGAAGGTCTCAACAGTAGAGTATCAGAGGCTGAAGAACGGATAAGTGAGCTGGAAGACAGAATGGTGGAAATAAGTGCTGAAGAACAGAACAAAGCCCAAAGAATTAAAAGAACTGAGGATAGCCTCAGAGACCTATGGGACAATATTAAACGCACCAACATTAGAATTATAGGAGTTCCAGAAGAAGAAGAAGAGAAGAAAGACTATGAAAAAATTCTTGAAGAGGTTATAGTTGAAAACTTCCCCAGCATGGGAAAGGAGATAGTCAGCCAAGTCCAGGAAGCACAAAGAGTTCCATACAGGAGAAACCCCAGAAGAAACACACCAAGGCACATACTAATCAAACTAACGCAGACTAAATATAAAGACAGATTACTAAAAGAAGCTAGGAGCAAACAACAAATAACATATAAAGGAAACCCCATACGTTTAACTGCGGATCTCTCAACAGAAACCCTACAGGCCAGAAGAGAATGGCAAGATACATTTAAACGGCTAAAAGAGAATAACCTGCAACCACGAATTCTCTACCCCGCAAGAATCTCATTCAAAATCGATGGTGAAGTCAAAAGCTTCACAGACAAGCAAAAACTAAAAGAATTCTGTACCACAAAACCAGCCCTACAACAAGTGTTAAAGGACCTGATATAGCCAATAAATACAAGAGTAGGAGAAGCCTTACAAATCAAACCCCAAATTTCTAAGAAGATGACAGTAGGAACATTCGTATCAATAATTACTTTGAATGTAAATGGACTAAATGCTCCAACCAAACGACACAGGCTGGCTGAATGGATCCAGAAGCAAGACCCATATATATGCTGTTTACAAGAGACCCACTTCAGACCTAGAGACATTCATAGACTGAAAGTGAAAGGCTGGAAAAAGATATTTCATGCAAATGGAAATCAAAAGAAAGCTGGAGTAGCAATCCTTATATCAGACAAAATAGACTTTAAAGTAAAGAAGATTCTAAGAGACAAGGCAGGTCACTACATCATGATTAAGGGATCTATCCAAGAGGAAGACATAACAGTCATGAATATCTACGCACCCAACACAGGGGCACCTCAATACATAAGACAGGTACTTTCAGACATAAAAGAAGAAATCAACAATAACACAATAATAGTAGGAGACTTTAACACTCCTCTCACACCAATGGACAGATCAACAAAACAGAAAATTAATAAAGAAACACAAGCCTTAAATGCCACACTGGAAAAGATGGACCTCATCGATATCTTTAGGACGTTCCATCCAAAAGCAGAAGAATACACTTTCTTCTCAAGCGCTCACGGAACATTCTCCAGGATAGACCACATCTTGGGCCACAAATCTAACCTCAGTCAGTTCAAGAAAACCGAAATTATATCAACCATCTTCTCGGACCACAATGCAATGAGACTGGAGATCAACTACCAGAAAAAAAACCCTAAAAACAGAAACCCTACAGGCCAGAAGAGAATGGCAAGATACATTTAAACGGCTAAAAGAGAATAACCTGCAACCACGAATTCTCTACCCAGCAAGAATCTCATTCAAAATCGATGGTGAAGTCAAAAGCTTCACAGACAAGCAAAAACTAAAAGAATTCTGTACCACAAAACCAGCCCTACAACAAGTGTTAAAGGACCTGATATAGCCAATAAATACAAGAGTAGGAGAAGCCTTACAAATCAAACCCCAAATTTCTAAGAAGATGACAGTAGGAACATTCGTATCAATAATTACTTTGAATGTAAATGGACTAAATGCTCCAACCAAACGACACAGGCTGGCTGAATGGATCCAGAAGCAAGACCCATATATATGCTGTTTACAAGAGACCCACTTCAGACCTAGAGACATTCATAGACTGAAAGTGAAAGGCTGGAAAAAGATATTTCATGCAAATGGAAATCAAAAGAAAGCTGGAGTAGCAATCCTTATATCAGACAAAATAGACTTTAAAGTAAAGAAGATTCTAAGAGACAAGGCAGGTCACTACATCATGATTAAGGGATCTATCCAAGAGGAAGACATAACAGTCATGAATATCTACGCACCCAACACAGGGGCACCTCAATACATAAGACAGGTACTTTCAGACATAAAAGAAGAAATCAACAATAACACAATAATAGTAGGAGACTTTAACACTCCTCTCACACCAATGGACAGATCAACAAAACAGAAAATTAATAAAGAAACACAAGCCTTAAATGCCACACTGGAAAAGATGGACCTCATCGATATCTTTAGGACGTTCCATCCAAAAGCAGAAGAATACACTTTCTTCTCAAGCGCTCACGGAACATTCTCCAGGATAGACCACATCTTGGGCCACAAATCTAACCTCAGTCAGTTCAAGAAAACCGAAATTATATCAACCATCTTCTCGGACCACAATGCAATGAGACTGGAGATCAACTACCAGAAAAAAAACCCTAAAAACAGAAACACATGGAGATTAAACAATACATACCTAAAAAACCAACTGATCGTTGAGGAAATCAAAGGAGAAATTAAACAATTCCTAGAAGAAAATGACAATGAACACACAACAGTGCAAAACCTATGGGATACAGCAAAAGCAGTTCTAAGAGGGAAATTTATAGCAATACAATCCCACCTCAAGAAACTAGGAAAATATGAAGCAGATGACCTAACCCTCCGCTTAAAACAGTTGGAGAAAGAAGAACAAAAACATCCCAGAGCCAGCAGAAGAAGAGAAATCATGAAGATCAGAGCAGAAATAAATGAGAAAGAAACAAAAGAAACAATAGTATAGATAAATAAAACAAAAAGCTGGTTCTTTGAAAAGGTAAACAAAATTGACAAGCCACTGGCCAGACTCATTAAGAAAAAGAGAGAGAAGAACCAGATCAACAAAATCAAAAACGAAAAAGGAGAGATTACAACAGATAATGCAGAAATCCAAAGGATTCTAAGAGACTATTATGAGCAACTCTATGGCAACAAACTGGACAACTTGGAAGAAATGGACAGTTTCTTGGACAGGATTAATCTCCCAAGACTGAGCCAGGAAGAAACAGAAACTTTGAACAACCCAATCACAAGCTCAGAAATCAACTTTGTGATTAAAAATCTACCCAAAAATAAAAGCCCAGGACCAGATGGCTTCACAGCCGAATTCTACCAAACATTTAAAGAAGAGCTAATGCCTGTCCTTCTAAAACTCTTTCAAAAAATTGCACAGGAAGGAAAACTCCCAAACACATTCTACCAGGCCACCATCACCCTGATACCCAAACCAGGCAAAGACAACACAAAAAAGAAAAACTATAGGCCAATTTCAAATGATGTCCCAAAAAAACTTAAATGCCACACTGGAAAAGATGGACCTCATCGATATCTTTAGGACGTTCCATCCAAAAGCAGAAGAATACACTTTCTTCTCAAGCGCTCACGGAACATTCTCCAGGATAGACCACATCTTGGGCCACAAATCTAACCTCAGTCAGTTCAAGAAAACCGAAATTATATCAACCATCTTCTCGGACCACAATGCAATGAGACTGGAGATCAACTACCAGAAAAAAGACCCTAAAACAGAAACACATGGAGATTAAACAATACATACCTAAAAAACCAACTGATCGTTGAGGAAATCAAAGGAGAAATTAAACAATTCCTAGAAGAAAATGACAATGAACACACAACAGTGCAAAACCTATGGGATACAGCAAAAGCAGTTCTAAGAGGGAAATTTATAGCAATACAATCCCACCTCAAGAAACTAGGAAAATATGAAGCAGATGACCTAACCCTCCGCTTAAAACAGTTGGAGAAAGAAGAACAAAAACATCCCAGAGCCAGCAGAAGAAGAGAAATCATGAAGATCAGAGCAGAAATAAATGAGAAAGAAACAAAAGAAACAATAGTATAGATAAATAAAACAAAAAGCTGGTTCTTTGAAAAGGTAAACAAAATTGACAAGCCACTGGCCAGACTCATTAAGAAAAAGAGAGAGAAGAACCAGATCAACAAAATCAAAAACGAAAAAGGAGAGATTACAACAGATAATGCAGAAATCCAAAGGATTCTAAGAGACTATTATGAGCAACTCTATGGCAACAAACTGGACAACTTGGAAGAAATGGACAGTTTCTTGGACAGGATTAATCTCCCAAGACTGAGCCAGGAAGAAACAGAAACTTTGAACAACCCAATCACAAGCTCAGAAATCAACTTTGTGATTAAAAATCTACCCAAAAATAAAAGCCCAGGACCAGATGGCTTCACAGCCGAATTCTACCAAACATTTAAAGAAGAGCTAATGCCTGTCCTTCTAAAACTCTTTCAAAAAATTGCACAGGAAGGAAAACTCCCAAACACATTCTACCAGGCCACCATCACCCTGATACCCAAACCAGGCAAAGACAACACAAAAAAGGAAAACTATAGGCCAATTTCACTGATGAACTTAGATGCCAAGATCCTCAACAAAATCCTAGCAAACAGAATTCAACGACATGTCAAAAAACTCATACATCACGATCAAGTTGAGTTCATCCCAGGCATGCAAGGCTTCTTCAACATCCGCAAATCAATCAATGTGATACACCATATCAACAAGTTGAAAGACAAAAATCACATGATCATCTCAATAGATGCAGAAAAAGCCTTCGACAAAGTACAACATCCATTTATGATCAAAACTCTTCAGAAAATGGGCATAGAAGGAACCTATCTCAACATAATAAAAGCCATCTATGAGAAACCTACAGCGAACATTATTGTTAATGGTGAAAAACTCAAAGCATTCCCTCTAAGATCAGGAACAAGACAGGGGTGCCCACTTTCACCACTGCTATTCAACATAGTCCTGGAAGTCCTAGCAACAGCAATAAGACAAGAGAAAGAAATCAAAGGAATCCAGATTGGAAAGGAAGAAGTCAAGCTCTCTTTTTGCAGACGACATGATATTATACATAGAAAATCCCAAAGACACGGTTACAAAGCTACTAGAACTAATCAATGAATTCAGCAAAGTTGCAGGATATAAAGTCAACACACAGAAGTCACTGGCATTCCTATACACAATGAAAAATCAGAAAATGAAATCAAAGAGGCAATCCCCTTCACCATTGCAACCAAAAGAATCAAATATCTAGGAATAAACCTACCCAAAGAAACAAAAGAATTGTACACAGAAAATTACAAGACACTCATGAGAGACATTAAAGAAGACTTAAACAGATGGAGAGATATTCCATGTTCCTGGGTGGGAAGAATCAATATTGTGAAAATGACCATACTTCCAAATATCATCTACAGATTCAATGCAATACCTATTCAACTACCACTGACATTTTTCACAGAACTAGACCAAATAATAACACAGTTCATATGGAAACACAGAAGACCTCGAATAGCCAAAGCAATCCTGAGGAAGAAAAATGGAGTTGGACGGATCAGCCTCCCTAACTTCAGACTCTACTACAAAGCAACAGTTATCAAGACAGTATGGTACTGGCACAAAAACAGAACTATAGATCAATGGAACAAGATTGAGAACCCAGAGATCAACCCACGCACCTATGGGTACCTTATTTTTGATAAAGGAGGAGAAACTATAAAATGGGACAAAGACAGTCTCTTTAACAAGTGGTGCTGGGAGAATTGGACAGCTACATGCAAAAAAATGAAATTGGAACATTCCCTGACGCCATACACTAAGATCAACTCAAAATGGATTAAAGACCTCAATGTAAGACCAGAAACCATCAAACTCTTAGAGGAGAATATAGGCAAAACCCTCAAGGACATCAATCAAAGCAAGATCTTCTCTGACCCACCAACTAAAATAGCAGAACTGAAAAGAAAAATGAACATATGGGACCTCATGAAACTTCAAAGCTTTTGTACAGCAAAAGAAATTACAAAAAAGTTCAACAGACACCCCACCGAGTGGGAGAAAATCATAGCAAATGAAACAACAGACAAAGAATTAATCTCCAAAATCTACAAGCAACTCAGACAACTCAGCACAGGGAAAATGAGCAGCCCAATCAAAAAATGGGAAAAAGATCTAAAGAGACACCTCTCCAAAGAGGACATACAAATGGTCCAAAAGCACATGAAACGATGCTCAACCTCGCTTATTATTAGAGAAATGCAAATTAAAACCACAATGAGATACCACCTCACACCTGTCAGAATGGCCATCATCAACAAATCGACAGACAACAAATGCTGGAGAGGGTGTGGAGAAAAGGGAACCCTCTTGCATTGCTGGTGGGAATGTAAATTAATACAACCTCTATGGAAGACAATATGGAGATTCCTTAAAAAACTAAAAATAGAAGCACCCTATGACCCAGCAATCCCACTATTAGGCCTATATCCTGATGAAATCAAAACTGAAAGAGGCACCTGTACCCCAATGTTCATTGCAGCTCTCTATACAATAGCCAGAACATGGAAGCAACCTAGATGTCCATCGACAAATGAATGGATCCAGAAGCTCTGGTACATATATACAATGGAATACTACTCAGCTGTTAAAAGAAATGCAGAAGACTCAGTCATAATGAGGTGGCTGGCTTTAGAACCTATCATGAAAAGTGAAGTAAGTCAAAAAGAGAAAATCAAGTATAGTATACTAACTCATATATATGGGATCTAGTAAGATGGTCATGATAACACACACAGTGAATCTCAAAGAAAACAGAAATGGGACAAAAGGAAAAGTCTCTTTAACAAGTGGTGCTGGGAGAATTGGACAGCTACATGCAAAAATGAAATTGGAACATTCCCTGACGCCATACACTAAGATCAACTCAAAATGGATTAAAGACCTCAATGTAAGACCAGAAACCATCAAACTCTTAGAGGAGAATATAGGCAAAACCCTCAAGGACATCAATCAAAGCAAGATCTTCTCTGACCCACCAACTAAAATAGCAGAACTGAAAAGAAAAATGAACATATGGGACCTCATGAAACTTCAAAGCTTTTGTACAGCAAAAGAAATTACAAAAAAGTTCAACAGACACCCCACCGAGTGGGAGAAAATCATAGCAAATGAAACAACAGACAAAGAATTAATCTCCAAAATCTACAAGCAACTCAGACAACTCAGCACAGGGAAAATGAGCAGCCCAATCAAAAAATGGGAAAAAGATCTAAAGAGACACCTCTCCAAAGAGGACATACAAATGGTCCAAAAGCACATGAAACGATGCTCAACCTCGCTTATTATTAGAGAAATGCAAATTAAAACCACAATGAGATACCACCTCACACCTGTCAGAATGGCCATCATCAACAAATCGACAGACAACAAATGCTGGAGAGGGTGTGGAGAAAAGGGAACCCTCTTGCATTGCTGGTGGGAATGTAAATTAATACAACCTCTATGGAAGACAATATGGAGATTCCTTAAAAAACTAAAAATAGAAGCACCCTATGACCCAGCAATCCCACTATTAGGCCTATATCCTGATGAAATCAAAACTGAAAGAGGCACCTGTACCCCAATGTTCATTGCAGCTCTCTATACAATAGCCAGAACATGGAAGCAACCTAGATGTCCATCGACAAATGAATGGATCCAGAAGCTCTGGTACATATATACAATGGAATACTACTCAGCTGTTAAAAGAAATGCAGAAGACTCAGTCATAATGAGGTGGCTGGCTTTAGAACCTATCATGAAAAGTGAAGTAAGTCAAAAAGAGAAAATCAAGTATAGTATACTAACTCATATATATGGGATCTAGTAAGATGGTCATGATAACACACACAGTGAACTCATGAAAAAACAGAGAATAGACATAAAGACATTGTGGAGACCGAACAATGGGAGGGAGTAACATGGGAACCTATACTGTCATGTGTAGAAAAGATAGCTATTGTCATTGTGCTAGGGGAATAGGAGTACCTACAACCACTTGGAGCAATGGTCTGGAGGGATGGGGGAGCCTGGGTGGGGGGAGGGCCAAGGGATATGCATCTGATTGATCTGGGAACATACATGTACAAAAATAAATAAATAAAAAATAAAAAAAAACAGGGGTTAAAAAAAAAATCACTGTTATTTTAATTTGAAAGTATAAAACTGCTGTTTTGTTCTAAAATTACTCTGTTTTTATACTTGGAAAGGTCATACTGAAGTATTTAGGGAATAGCTCCCGGATGACCACATGCCATTTGCCTATATAAATTGATATTTATATTCCTCTCTCTATCCAGGAGAGTTAGTAATAAAATGTTAGTAGTTGATGAGTCAAGATGATGCATAGCTATTTATCAATATATTGTATTACATTAATATACTTAAGTTTCAAAACAGTAATTAAATTTACTTCAACACCTTACTTCTAAGTTACAGCAACAGCTGAAAATAACCAAACAACTAAATAAATAGAACTGATTTATAAAACAGAGTCTAATGTACTAGGAACAAGTAAGAACTCAGTTATATTAATTGTTTTCAAAGTAAAGATGCTGTAACAGGTAGACAAATGCTGTGAGGGTGGGACAGGTGAGAGGAGGAGAGGGAGATCCCACTGCTTGCTGACTCAGGGTAGGGGAGGATGCAGCCCTCACCTACCCTTTTATGACCTCAGTTATCATTTCACATCAGTAGGGAGATAGAACAAAAGTTTGTTCCGTGTAGTCATTGAGGAACTCAGGAATCAACTACTGCTTTCACAGAGTCAGATATTTTTTTCTCATCCGAACCACCTCAGTGGCCTCCATCCTCCTCCACTCGTCCTCTTCAGTAATCAGGCTGGGAATCCTTAATGCTGGCCTGTGATGGCCTCTCCTTTTCATCTCTCCTTTTACAACACTTCTTTTGTTCTCTGTACCCTAGGACATTGTCTCCTCTATTCCATGCTCTCTCTCACCTCAAGTCCTTCTTTTTTTATTACTTAATACATAATACTCTACAAATCATAGCAAGTAATAATTATAGCCCTGAGACTATTGATAATAGTTGTGCTTATAGTGTCTACTATGTTCCAGTCCATGATTTACAAGTATTAGGCTTTTTAGATCTTTATTATCACTTTGTTGGCCAACACTGTCATTCTCTGCATTGATGAATGAGGGCCTGAGTGTCAAGAAGATTAAGCAGCTACCCAGGTCACTCTGCTAAGGTGTAGCAAAGACCTGATTTCAACCCAGGGAGTCTGGCCCTTGATTTTATACTTGCAATGGTTATGCTAGACTGCACAAAGGATATTTCCTTATGGAAGTCTCCTGATACCCTAGTCCTGCTCGGATACATGCCCTCACAGTACTATGCAATTTTCATTATTGTACTAGCTAAAGGTAAAGTCAAGTCTCTCAGTTGTGTGACTCTTTGTGACCCACGGACGAGCCATGGAATTCTCCAGGCAAGAATACTGGAGTGTGTAGTCTTTCCTTTCTCCAGAGGATCTTCCCAACCCAGGGATGGAACCCAGGTATCCTACATTGCAGACAAATTCTTTAGTGTCTAAACCATCAGGGAAACCGTCGTAATTGCACTAGAGCCAGTCAAAATTTTACATTTACATATGTGGCCATTTGTTCATTGTCTGTCTCTCCTCCTGGATAGTCTCTCAGTCAGTTTAGTCACTCAGTCGTGTCAAACTCTTTGCGACCCCATGGACTGCAGCACACCAGGCTTCCCTCCTTCACCATCTCCCAGAACTTGTAATAGTACCCCCTGTGCAAGTGAAAACTACTCATACTTTGGCTCACTGGATGTTCCTGACAACCTAGCCAGCAGCGGGCACACACCACATGCTTGTAAATCTCTCTGAGAAAACTGTAGCTCTGTTTCTTCAAGTCTTGCATGGCCTTTTTTACTCTCCTTCACACTTCTTTTGGCCTGTGATGGCCTCTCCTTTCATCTCTCCTTTTACAACACTTCTTTTGTTCTCTGTACCCTAGGACATTGTCTCCTCTATTCCATGCTCTCTCTCACCTCAAGTCCTTCTTTTTTTATTACTTAATACATAATACTCTACAAATCATAGCAAGTAATAATTATAGCCCTGAGACTATTGATAATAGTTGTGCTTATAGTGTCTACTATGTTCCAGTCCATGATTTACAAGTATTAGGCTTTTTAGATCTTTATTATCACTTTGTTGGCCAACACTGTCATTCTCTGCATTGATGAATGAGGGCCTGAGTGTCAAGAAGATTAAGCAGCTACCCAGGTCACTCTGCTAAGGTGTAGCAAAGACCTGATTTCAACCCAGGGAGTCTGGCCCTTGATTTTATACTTGCAATGGTTATGCTAGACTGCACAAAGGATATTTCCTTATGGAAGTCTCCTGATACCCTAGTCCTGCTCGGATACATGCCCTCACAGTACTATGCAATTTTCATTATTGTACTAGCTAAAGGTAAAGTCAAGTCTCTCAGTTGTGTGACTCTTTGTGACCCACGGACGAGCCATGGAATTCTCCAGGCAAGAATACTGGAGTGTGTAGTCTTTCCTTTCTCCAGAGGATCTTCCCAACCCAGGGATGGAACCCAGGTATCCTACATTGCAGACAAATTCTTTAGTGTCTAAACCATCAGGGAAACCGTCGTAATTGCACTAGAGCCAGTCAAAATTTTACATTTACATATGTGGCCATTTGTTCATTGTCTGTCTCTCCTCCTGGATAGTCTCTCAGTCAGTTTAGTCACTCAGTCGTGTCAAACTCTTTGCGACCCCATGGACTGCAGCACACCAGGCTTCCCTCCTTCACCATCTCCCAGAACTTGTAATAGTACCCCCTGTGCAAGTGAAAACTACTCATACTTTGGCTCACTGGATGTTCCTGACAACCTAGCCAGCAGCGGGCACACACCACATGCTTGTAAATCTCTCTGAGAAAACTGTAGCTCTGTTTCTTCAAGTCTTACATAGGTTTGCTTTCACTGATTCCCAAAGTTCAGTGTGGGCATTTAAATAATGTGTAAGTAAATCAATGGACAGATATCCCAAGTTCTCTTGAAAGTCTGTTACACTTTGGGAAACATGCCCACACGTATTTTGGTTAAGAACACGTAAGCTAATTTTTTTTTTTTTTTTTTGGTGGGCGGGGTAGGGAGGGAGGGGGATGGGCGGGCCACTTCTATTGGTCTTTCATTTCTCTGTATTCATCCATCTTTGTTCTTCGGCTGCTGTGGGCCTCCCATCACGGTGGCCTCTGTTGTCGCAGAGCACCGGCTCTGGGCGCATGCGCTCCAGAGCTCCGGCTCGGTAATTGGACACATGGGTCCAGCGGCTCCACGGCATGTGGGATCTTCCCAGGCCAGGGCTCGAACCGGCGCCCCTTGCACTGCAAGGCGGTGTCCTTACCCACTGGACCACCAGGGGAAGCCCGTAAGCTAATTTTATTGAGAGCTCTAATTGTGTGACAGACACTTTGTTACATGGATTTTTCTTATTTAATTTCTATGAGAAACTGCAATATAGATTAATTCTCTTATTAATTTCTTTTTACTCATGAGGAAACGCAGTTAGTTTGGGTAATTAAATTACCCCAATTCACACAGACACTAAAGTATGAACAAGCAACTCAAGGCATACAACCAATTAGCTTAATCAGTTAGCTTTTTACATCACATCTGCCCTTTCTATGCAAAGCTCCTGGGAGAAAAGACAAGGGTTTGGGGAGCAATAAGACACAAAGAGAGACTATGAATGAAGTGCTGGTGGCAGGGTAGGGTAAGAGAGATAGGCTGTGTTTCTTATCAGTATCCCCACTCCTTGCCTGTAGTGAGAGAAGATAGATACTGATCTTTGGCAGAGCTGGTGTAAGAGCTGGTTCCCCTTCTTTGGGACTTGGGGGCTATTTTAAGTTTCTATCAATTACTCGTTTTCACATACTTTCAACTCATGGTCAAATTCAAGCCAAAATAAAGAGTCTGTTTACAGGACTAGCATAAGGGGCAGGAAACACATAAGGTTATTTCGCACCCTCTGAACAATGTCTACTTTTTGAGAACTCTATTCTCACAGTGTGTGGGTCAAGAAACCTCTCTGGAGAAACTAACAGCTCAGAGAAATTTCCATTCTGGACACACTGATAGATAGCCCAGACAGGCTTATAGCCTGGGCTGACCACTGAGGACAGACAGATGGGTCTCAGGAGGAAGGTTCTCTTCTGAAACTTGGCTCTCTCCTGATACTCTGAACGTCTTGATTCTCTTATTTACACATGGACAACTTTATATATAACACCACCAACTTTATATATGGCCACCCCAGATGTGACAACACCTCTAATACACTTCCCCAGTCTATGTGGTGGGGTGAATGGAGGAAATTCACGAGGGTAATTTACATATGTTGAATTAATTATTTGTTCTCATTTTGAGATGATTTGCATATGAAGTTTGATTCATTTACAATGACTAATACTGCCTCAGCAGCAGCAGTTTTAGACTGTTTACATTTCTTGTTGCCCAAAGAGACATGAAGACTGGCAATGGAAAATTAGACTGATCCAATTGGTAGTACATATCTACACATTTTGTGTTGATTCAGTTTACACATCAAAAACACCAAAACAGCAAGGACAAAAACAAAACCCAAGGTCTCTTAGATTTTTCTATCTTAATTTTGTATTTAATACTTCTTAACATAGTGTGTATCCTTTTTTTAAGAATATGTAAGGTTTTTTGCGGGGGGTGGGAGTTGTTTATTTTTATTTTTAAGAAATCTTTATCTATTTATTTTTTTTTTGGCCTCTTTTATTGGTCCTTTATCTATTTATTTTCATCCATCCTAAATCCTTGGACTGTGTGGGCTTCCCAACACAGTGGCCTCTCTTGCTGCAGTGCACTGCCTTTGAGCACTTGCACTCCAGAATGTTGGCTGGTTGGACATGCTTGTCCAGCTGCTCAGTGGCACATGGGATCTTCCTGGGCCAGGGATCGAACCGGTGCCCCTTGCACTGCAAGGTGGACTCTTTACCCATTGGACCACCAGGAAAGGCCTTATTTTTGTTTCTAATTTAGAGAGTTAGAAATTGTGGCTATTGACAGAAATGTATAGTCAATATACCTGATCAGAAAGAGCCTTAAACATAATTCTGTAAGAATGTTAGTTCAGTGAAAATGTACAAAATCTCATTTTTATTTATTTATTTATTTATTTTGAGGGAGGGACGGTTGGGGTAGGAGGGGGCCGGTGGGCCACTTCTCTTGGTCTTTCATTTATTTATTTTTCATCCATCTTTGTTCTTTGGCCCATGTGGGCCTCCCATCTTGGTGGCGTCTGTCGTTGCAAAGCGTGGCTCTGGGCGCACGAGCTCCAGAGCTCCAGCTGGGTAATTGGACACATTGGTCCAGCCGCTCCGCGGCACGTGGGATCTTCCCAGGCCAGAGATTGAACTGGTGCCCCTTGCACTGCAAGGCGGTGTCCTTACCCAGTGGACCACCAGGGAAGCCCCAAAATCTCATATTTTTTAAGATTTTGAAATTATTTTCTTTAAACACAGCTTTAACAATTCACATTCGTTTTATAATAAGATTATTTCTTAAAATATTTAGAAGTTTAGTCATCAGATAAGTAGCTAAAAGCTATCATGAATTATAGGAAAAACTGAAACTTGTATGGATTTGCTTAATCTTTAAAAATACTCTCTGTATAGCTCTGAGAAATTTACGATATCTCAGTTCAAATATATACCAGTTCCATGCTTCTAATAAGAATTCTAAATCTAGCTGCTTAAATATATAAATTTTGAAAATTAACTTCTCAGATATAAGAACAGCAGTTAATTTAATGGTAAAATATTTAAAATGCTAAAATTATGCCTTACTCCAGAAATAATTTTAAAACTTTACAAAAAGAGACAAAAACCATGTTCTCTCTCCTGTATCTCCCTCAGGATGGTGGAAATGTAAGAGGATACGATTAGAAAATATTAAGTGTGTTTGAGCACACTAATCCTGGCAAGAGTCTGCTTCTTTGCCTGATGTTCAAAATTAAACAACTGAAGAAGCACACATAGATCTATAGGTTTCAGTTCATCAGAAATAGTAATTATTACTCAACTCTACAGTTACTTTTTTTTGCCCAAATAAAGAAGGCTTATGATATACTTTCCTCAAAAAATATAAAATAATCTGAGTAATCACAGGGCATTATTTTGGAGAAAGGCCGTGCATATTTCAAAAAGTATTGCCTTGTAACTTTATACTCTCTGTCAATCAAATAGACTTCACATTATCATAATAGTATTATCGCCCAGCTATTGATTTTTCCAAATGCATCTTAAATATTTCTTTGTAGCCAAGGTACTATATTAAAGGCTTCATAAGCATTCCCATTCACTTTATTTATTTTTAGAGTAAATCTTATTATTTCTTAGTGATAAAATTCCTTCCTATTGTATTTTTTCAGTTTTACTCATTGTTGTTTTTCAGTCGATAATTCATATCTGGTTCTTTGCTACACATGAACTGCAGCATGCCCTTCCCTGTCCTTGACTATCTCCTAGAGTTTGCTGAAACTCACGTCCATTGAGTCAGTGATGCCATTCAACTATTTCATCTTTTGTTGCCCTCTTCTCTTCCCGCCTTTAATCTTTACCAGTGACAGGGTGTTTTCCAATGAGCTGACTGTTTGCATCAGGTGCCCAAAATATTGGATCTTCAGCTTTAGCATTAGTCATTGTAATGAATACTAAGGTTGATTTCCTTTAAGATCAACTGGTTCGATCTCCTTGCAGTCCAAGTAATTCTCAAGAGCCTTCTCCAGCACCACAATTTGAAAGCATCAATTTTTCGGAGCTCAACCTTCTTTGTGGTCCACATCCATATATGACTACTGGACAAAGCATACCTTTGACTATATGGACCTTTGTTGGTAAAGTGATGTCTCTGCTTTTTAATTTGCTCTCTAGATTTGTCACAGCTGTCTTTACAAGGAGCAAGCGTCTTTTAATTTCATGGCTGCAGTCATTATCTGCAGTGATTATGGAATCCAAGAAAATAAAATCTGCCACTGCTTCCACATTTTCCCCTTTAATTTGCCATGAATCAGCTATATACATAGACACACGTCTATCCCCCACTTCTTGAACCTATCTCCCACCCACCCCCATCCCGTCTGTCCAGGTCTTCACAGAGCACCATCTGCTTCCTTACTCTGTATCCTTGTATACAGTGTTTCATCTGCCTGAAATACTTACTCTATCTCACCAAATTCCTGCCTTTCTCTCATCCCTGTCATTTTCCATCAAGTGTCTGTGTCTTCTCTTAGAGGCCTTTTATTAACAGTTTCATGCTTATATGTCCTAACTCTCTTAACTACAATGATAATTGTAACTTCATGCATCCTTATTGCATTCCTTATGTTGTTTTCCCCAATGTAAATCTCAGTATGAATTTTCAGTATGTGCTTAAAATACATCATTCAAATTTTGGCAACTCTTGAAATATTTTACCCACTCCTGTACTCCCTATTCTCATTCCTGCCAAACACAAACAGATAGAACACATAGTATGTGCATGCATGCTTAGGATCTCAGTCATGGCTGACTCTTTTTGACCCCCATGGACTGTAGGCTGCCAAGATCCTCTGTCCATGGGATTTTTTCAAGCAACAGTCCTGGAGTGGGTTGCCATTTCCTCCTTCAGGGGATCTTCCCAACCCAGAGGTGGAATCAACAATGCCTCTCGCAAAAGCTCAAGTGGACAGATATTCTGAACAAATGCTTTTTCATGAAAGGATCAATGGTGTATTATGCACTACAGAGATGAAGGATCTGAGTACAGTCTGGTTTTTAACTAGCAACAGGAAAATTATAAACTGAATCATTATGTCCAACGGAATGTCTGTTCATTTGCTACTGACTCAGGCTATTCCTGGAGATTCTCGTGTAGCTGTCGTTTTTATCTACATTTGGTTTTCAGAACTGACACAAGGAAACTTGAGGCGTACAATCCTTTGACTTCAAAGCTCCCACTCAGGGTGGGAAGCATCGTTCCCTGACGTTAAGGGTGACACAATCACTTTCATCACCGGACTGAATAATCAGCCTTACTCCAGGGCCAACTTTTGCCACAAAGCTCCCTGCACCCATTATGTCAGACTACAGTTTAGCAACTTGAGAGATTGAATCAGCTATATACATAGACACACGTCTATCCCCACTTCTTGAACCTATCTCCCACTCCCACCCCATCCCGTCTGTCCAGGTCTTCACAGAGCACCATCTGCTTCCTTACTCTGTATCCTTGTATACAGTGTTTCATCTGCCTGAAATACTTACTCTATCTCACCAAATTCCTGCCTTTCTCTCATCCCTGTCATTTTCCATCAAGTGTCTGTGTCTTCTCTTAGAGGCCTTTTATTAACAGTTTCATGCTTATATGTCCTAACTCTCTTAACTACAATGATAATTGTAACTTCATGCATCCTTATTGCATTCCTTATGTTTTTTTTTTCCCCAATGTAAATCTCCAGTATGAATTTTCAGTATGTGCTTAAAATACATCATTCAAATTTTGGCAACTCTTGAAATATTTTACCCACTCCTGTACTCCCTATTCTCATTCCTGCCAAACACAAACAGATAGAACACATAGTATGTGCATGCATGCTTAGGATCTCAGTCATGGCTGACTCTTTTTGACCCCCATGGACTGTAGGCTGCCAAGATCCTCTGTCCATGGGATTTTTTCAAGCAACAGTCCTGGAGTGGGTTGCCATTTCCTCCTTCAGGGGATCTTCCCAACCCAGAGGTGGAATCAACAATGCCTCTCGCAAAAGCTCAAGTGGACAGATATTCTGAACAAATGCTTTTTCATGAAAGGATCAATGGTGTATTATGCACTACAGAGATGAAGGATCTGAGTACAGTCTGGTTTTTAACTAGCAACAGGAAAATTATAAACTGAATCATTATGTCCAACGGAATGTCTGTTCATTTGCTACTGACTCAGGCTATTCCTGGAGATTCTCGTGTAGCTGTCGTTTTTATCTACATTTGGTTTTCAGAACTGACACAAGGAAACTTGAGGCGTACAATCCTTTGACTTCAAAGCTCCCACTCAGGGTGGGAAGCATCGTTCCCTGACGTTAAGGGTGACACAATCACTTTCATCACCGGACTGAATAATCAGCCTTACTCCAGGGCCAACTTTTGCCACAAAGCTCCCTGCACCCATTATGTCAGACTACAGTTTAGCAACTTGAGAGATTGTGGCCCACTTGCACATAAGGCATTCATATTCTTCTCAGGCTTTAGTTCAAATGATAATCTTAGTTTTTTAAATGCCATTTATATTTCTGTTCTGGGCACTTTAGAAACACTGAGACCTACAAAATGTTGTAATTGTTTTCATGCTAAATTATTATTTTTAATACAAGTTTTCCTAGAGAGAATATCATAGCCATAGAAAAAACAGAACTGTATCCCAAGCATTTGAAATTGAAATAAAAGTTTAAATTTTTTAGTCTGACAAAATAGAAAAAATGATAGAACACTGGTCTTAGACACGTACATTTACCTACAAATAGCAATTAAAGTAATAAGAGGATTTTCCAGATATTGCATTGTAGTCATAATTTTGGATTATACAAATATAGGTATTGCTTTTAAACAGTTACTTCCAAATATCTGATGAGCAAAACTTCTCAAGCCATTTCTGGACGTTATGATAAGTGCTTGTGTTTTAACATTTTTTAGTTTCTCTGTACTGTTACAATCTTTTGCAGGAGCCTAAATCGCTAAGAAAATGGTTTCTGTTACTTTCCTGTCAGTTAAGTCTGCTGCCTACAAACTCATTAGATCTTTGATACAGGGTTGAATACATAACCTAGAATTACGACATACAGTCAGTCTCCTCATGATGGCATGGTAGAGGCATAGTTTTCTTTGCACAGGTCTTTCTAAAGGGCTTGCTTATGGATTCGTTGGTTGCATTTTCCAGCATGATAGTAGGTCTCTCGTGGCTATGGAAGGTATTGCAGCTTTTTCTCTGCAACAAATGCAAGAATTCCTATCAGCCTGCAGCCTGTATATCATCCATATGATATAGAAGCATTTGATATATTAAGGACTTTCCATTTGAAAACCCAGAGCATTATTATAAACCCATATTAAATTATAGACACTGAACTAAGTAGTAACTATAGTAATATTATACACGCAAGTGAAGAAACCATTTAGGACGAATGGATGAATGTTTTGGTGGTAACATAAAATATATAAAAATCTCAAAATAATAATAGCATATCTTTGGGAGTATTGAAGCTAACTGATTTAAAAATAACATAATTGGGGTTGAATTAATGTATAGATCAAGTTTGTCACTACCATATGTTGTGGTGAAGACAATATTAATAATAATATTATCATAGCAATAATAAAAATAACAATTTATAAAAATTCTCTTTTCCATCAGTATTATCATTACCAAAATCATCAGTATCATCACCACAACCAAACTGATGAAGCCATTTATTCAATAAATATAAGAAAATCTTAATATTTAGATATTCTTAATGTCTCATATTAAGTTCCTTCAGAGTGAACATCAGACTCTAAATTGTTACATGCTTTGACTGATAGTGATCAGAACCAGCTAGCTAACAGCATAAAAGGACAATGAAGGGAGGAATCATGAAGACATTTAAATTTTGCCTGGGATTTTAGCTTATAATTTAGATCTCCTTGTGCTCACCTTGTCTTCTGCTTGGCAGGCATATTCTTTACCACTGAGCTACCAGGGAAGTCTTCTAAATATAAGCCATGGTATTTGGTGATAGCTATATTTTTATAGGTATTGAGTTTTGGAGTTAGTGAGGAACCTTAAGTTTGTCTATTCTAGACTCCTAAATTTTGGAGAAAGTTCAATGGCCTGGTCATAGTAGATGTTTATAAATAATATTTGGTTAGGAATCCACATTCACTTATTTCCAGGCCTATAATCTGACCATCAATTAAAATAAATTTGGGAAATTAGTAAAATCTAGTTAGTAGCTGATGACTTTGGTTTAATTTGTACACTAGAAAACAACTTCTCAACTTTTACAAAATTAAGTCCCCAGGGAATCTTGTTTTTATTGTTCTGTTGCTCTTCCTACTTACTTTCTCTTTCTCATTTTAGCTTTTTTCTCCCTACTCTGGGCATAGTAGTCTCTGTATTTTCAAGACTATTGAGATGATGATATTAATTTGCTTATTCAATGACCCTTCAATCTCAGCATCAGATTTTTTAAAAGTAGGTTTTGAAGTAAACCATTTAGGACGAATGGATGAATGTTTTGGTGGTAACATAAAATATATAAAAATCTCAAAATAATAATAGCATATCTTTGGGAGTATTGAAGCTAACTGATTTAAAAATAACATAATTGGGGTTGAATTAATGTATAGATCAAGTTTGTCACTACCATATGTTGTGGTGAAGACAATATTAATAATAATATTATCATAGCAATAATAAAAATAACAATTTATAAAAATTCTCTTTTCCATCAGTATTATCATTACCAAAATCATCAGTATCATCACCACAACCAAACTGATGAAGCCATTTATTCAATAAATATAAGAAAATCTTAATATTTAGATATTCTTAATGTCTCATATTAAGTTCCTTCAGAGTGAACATCAGACTCTAAATTGTTACATGCTTTGACTGATAGTGATCAGAACCAGCTAGCTAACAGCATAAAAGGACAATGAAGGGAGGAATCATGAAGACATTTAAATTTTGCCTGGGATTTTAGCTTATAATTTAGATCTCCTTGTGCTCACCTTGTCTTCTGCTTGGCAGGCATATTCTTTACCACTGAGCTACCAGGGAAGTCTTCTAAATATAAGCCATGGTATTTGGTGATAGCTATATTTTTATAGGTATTGAGTTTTGGAGTTAGTGAGGAACCTTAAGTTTGTCTATTCTAGACTCCTAAATTTTGGAGAAAGTTCAATGGCCTGGTCATAGTAGATGTTTATAAATAATATTTGGTTAGGAATCCACATTCACTTATTTCCAGGCCTATAATCTGACCATCAATTAAAATAAATTTGGGAAATTAGTAAAATCTAGTTAGTAGCTGATGACTTTGGTTTAATTTGTACACTAGAAAACAACTTCTCAACTTTTACAAAATTAAGTCCCCAGGGAATCTTGTTTTTATTGTTCTGTTGCTCTTCCTACTTACTTTCTCTTTCTCATTTTAGCTTTTTTCTCCCTACTCTGGGCATAGTAGTCTCTGTATTTTCAAGACTATTGAGATGATGATATTAATTTGCTTATTCAATGACCCTTCAATCTCAGGCATTTGGGCAGAAGAAAGAGACAGCAGGAAGCATTCAAGAGCAAGGATATCCTCTGTATGTCTGGGTGACCAGTGAGCTGAGAGCTCTGATAGGATTTTAAAGCCCCATAGTCAGTACTCTGAAAAGATACAACATCTGAATTCTTTAGACATTGTCATTTCAAGTTGAAATGACATTTCAAGATTTCCATTGTCATTTATATTGAAAATATGTGCATATTTACTTTCCAGCTAATAGGTTATTAAAATGGCTATTCAAAAATATGCTCTGCTAATTAAGTTTAAATGGTGCCAACTAAGGATGACCTTTCCTCTTTCTCCAGCCCCATCAATAAGAAAGAAGGTATTTAAAAACTTGACTGATAGGGTCTATAATCTTTGAAAATATGAATTTTTACTATTGTAATTCTTTTAATTTATAAACTAAACATATAAAGGTTTATCGTAGCTTCTATAGAGGTTTTATAATAAACACAGGCAAAGTCGCATGCTAAATCACTTCAGTCATGACCAACTCTTTGCAGACTCATGGACTCTAGCTCACTAGCCTCCTCTGTCCATGGCATTCTCCAGGAAAGAATAATGGAGGGGATTACAACGGCCTCCTCCAGGAGATCTTCCTGACCCACAGACTGAATTGACATTTCTTATGTTTTCTGCATTGCCAGGCTGGTTCTTTACTACTAGGGCCATCTGGGAAGCCCACACACAAAGTTAGATCATTCAAAAATTTTTATGTTCATCAGATTTAAAGGATATTTTCTCCTCTTAGCTTCATGTAAAACAGTCTTTATATCCCTTTTATTCACCACATTGTGCAGAAATTGTATTGACTGCTGTTTTGAATCAATCACTACCATGTTAGAAAACAGATGCTATATATGAACAATATTCGGGAAATTAGCACTAGAAAACAAACTTCTCAACTTTTACAAAATTAAGTCCCCAGGGAATCTTGTTTTTATTGTTCTGTTGCTCTTCCTACTTACTTTCTCTTTCTCATTTTAGCTTTTTTCTCCCTACTCTGGGCATAGTAGTCTCTGTATTTTCAAGACTATTGAGATGATGATATTAATTTGCTTATTCAATGACCCTTCAATCTCAGGCATTTGGGCAGAAGAAAGAGACAGCAGGAAGCATTCAAGAGCAAGGATATCCTCTGTATGTCTGGGTGACCAGTGAGCTGAGAGCTCTGATAGGATTTTAAAGCCCCATAGTCAGTACTCTGAAAAGATACAACATCTGAATTCTTTAGACATTGTCATTTCAAGTTGAAATGACATTTCAAGATTTCCATTGTCATTTATATTGAAAATATGTGCATATTTACTTTCCAGCTAATAGGTTATTAAAATGGCTATTCAAAAATATGCTCTGCTAATTAAGTTTAAATGGTGCCAACTAAGGATGACCTTTCCTCTTTCTCCAGCCCCATCAATAAGAAAGAAGGTATTTAAAAACTTGACTGATAGGGTCTATAATCTTTGAAAATATGAATTTTTACTATTGTAATTCTTTTAATTTATAAACTAAACATATAAAGGTTTATCGTAGCTTCTATAGAGGTTTTATAATAAACACAGGCAAAGTCGCATGCTAAATCACTTCAGTCATGACCAACTCTTTGCAGACTCATGGACTCTAGCTCACTAGCCTCCTCTGTCCATGGCATTCTCCAGGAAAGAATAATGGAGGGGATTACAACGGCCTCCTCCAGGAGATCTTCCTGACCCACAGACTGAATTGACATTTCTTATGTTTTCTGCATTGCCAGGCTGGTTCTTTACTACTAGGGCCATCTGGGAAGCCCACACACAAAGTTAGATCATTCAAAAATTTTTATGTTCATCAGATTTAAAGGATATTTTTCTCCTCTTAGCTTCATGTAAAAACAGTCTTTATATCCCTTTTATTCACCACATTGTGCAGAAATTGTATTGACTGCTGTTTTGAATCAATCACTACCATGTTAGAAAACAGATGCTATATATGAACAATATTCAAATTTAATATTTTGGATAGTCCTCATTTTATTTAAAAGTTGATATGTAGGAAAGTTATAATTAGAATATTAGGAAAAAGGACTATCTTATAATTAGGGTTGAGCTGCCCTTTAAATTCATTTCCACAGTATTCGCATATATTCATTAACTTCAGATATAATTGGAAGGCACATAATTAATACAGTGGTTCTGAATGTTTATCAAATTACCAGCAGTCATCATAGGTTCTTGATGATGCTCGGCAATATGGTGCATGGACATCAATAAAATACTAATTACTAATTGTGATGACTCCACAGGCCTGAAAAACAGCATCTCTGTTTAAATTAAATTAAATTAGTTTTATTGACTTAACTATTGAAAGATGAGCTGTTTCAAGGTCCAAAAAATTTGAACTGACATTTTAAATACCTTATTGTTGTTCAGTCACTAAGTGGTGAACAATTATTTGCAACACCATGGAGTGCAGTACATGAGGCTTCCTTGTTCTTCACTTCCCAGAATTGTGTGTTGAGTCGCTGATGCCGTCCAACCATCTACTGTGATAATTAATGCTGATTCTTCTCAAGGTTGGAACAACAAACAAAAGATGCTAAGGATACTAGGTCACATGAATTAGCACATGCTTACTTACAAGATGCCATGCAGGGAGAGAACTGATAAAGCGTATTCAAGCATTTTTATTTTAGCTGTTAATTTAAAAAAATTAAAGCACATGGAAATGTAGAAGCTGTGATCTTTCAAGAATTGCTAATTTCAAGGAAAACTTTCTTACTGATTAACTGATCTGTTCAGGTAGTGTAAATTACTACACAGCAGCAACATTGCCCTGAACAATACTGGTAACAGTAGAATAGCACCCATATTACTATATGTTTTTAAACTTAGAGGCTTGTTCACTGCTTCCTTACAATGTACTAGCCTGTCCTTAAGTATCTGCTGTCCCGGCCCTGCCCTACAGGTTTATATTGTAAAGTAACATCTAAGATCTTTTTCTCTTTCGCAAGATAGGATAGGCTATTCTGATGTTAATACTAGTGAAGAATTTGATTCCATTTACTCTGCAAATGTCATAGGGAGATGCTAGGAAAAAGAATCTTCAAAACATATATGTTGTGTTGAGGATGTTTATTTGTTTGTTTTATTTTCAGTGGAATCTGTATCTTTTAGAATGATTAGAATATCAAATTATAATTTGCTCCAAAGTGCTACAAAAGTAGTTTTCTTCTAACTACATTCTGTCCTTGAATCCATACATGTGTATTTTCAGAATAACACAATTGCCTTTGCTATTTTACTGAACAATAACATGATTTTAAGCCTATAGCATATTTCCTTTAGAAACTGTCGTGTGATTTTTCAGTCATCATAGGTTCTTGATGATGCTCGGCAATATGGTGCATGGACATCAATAAAATACTAATTACTAATTGTGATGACTCCACAGGCCTGAAAAACAGCATCTCTGTTTAAATTAAATTAAATTAGTTTTATTGACTTAACTATTGAAAGATGAGCTGTTTCAAGGTCCAAAAAATTTGAACTGACATTTTAAATACCTTATTGTTGTTCAGTCACTAAGTGGTGAACAATTATTTGCAACACCATGGAGTGCAGTACATGAGGCTTCCTTGTTCTTCACTTCCCAGAATTGTGTGTTGAGTCGCTGATGCCGTCCAACCATCTACTGTGATAATTAATGCTGATTCTTCTCAAGGTTGGAACAACAAACAAAAGATGCTAAGGATACTAGGTCACATGAATTAGCACATGCTTACTTACAAGATGCCATGCAGGGAGAGAACTGATAAAGCGTATTCAAGCATTTTTATTTTAGCTGTTAATTTAAAAAAATTAAAGCACATGGAAATGTAGAAGCTGTGATCTTTCAAGAATTGCTAATTTCAAGGAAAACTTTCTTACTGATTAACTGATCTGTTCAGGTAGTGTAAATTACTACACAGCAGCAACATTGCCCTGAACAATACTGGTAACAGTAGAATAGCACCCATATTACTATATGTTTTAAACTTAGAGGCTTGTTCACTGCTTCCTTACAATGTACTAGCCTGTCCTTAAGTATCTGCTGTCCCGGCCCTGCCCTACAGGTTTATATTGTAAAGTAACATCTAAGATCTTTTTCTCTTTCGCAAGATAGGATAGGCTATTCTGATGTTAATACTAGTGAAGAATTTGATTCCATTTACTCTGCAAATGTCATAGGGAGATGCTAGGAAAAAGAATCTTCAAAACATATATGTTGTGTTGAGGATGTTTATTTGTTTGTTTTATTTTCAGTGGAATCTGTATCTTTTAGAATGATTAGAATATCAAATTATAATTTGCTCCAAAGTGCTACAAAAGTAGTTTTCTTCTAACTACATTCTGTCCTTGAATCCATACATGTGTATTTTCAGAATAACACAATTGCCTTTGCTATTTTACTGAACAATAACATGATTTTAAGCCTATAGCATATTTCCTTTAGAAACTGTCGTGTGATTTTTTTAAAAGGTAAGTCCTGGTACAAAATATCTCCTGCAGAAGCCCAGCAAAGAATTTAGATATAAATATTAATTATTGTCAAAAATATCTCCATAAATAAAATAATATAATAAAAATATCAAACTGGAGAACTTGACTCCAGAGCCTTTTTTCTCAACTGTTCTGTTCAGGTCTAATTACATTTTCATGACAACAATAGTAACACCCAGACTAATACTTATGGGAATAGTAAAAGCTAACATTTGTCAAATGCCTACAGTTTCCTGGGCCTTTTCTCTAAATACTTTATCTAAAGGCCTATAACTTCTTTTTTTGGTTAATTTTAACAAAACTATGTGAGGTATAGTGATAATAAAATATATAAAAGATATAAAATTTGCCTAAAGTCACATTCATAGAAAATGGCAATGGCATTCACAGATTTTGCTGTTTTTTTTTTTTTTGACAGAACATTGACCTCAGCTGGGTGGGTAGATGTCTAAAGTTATTTCATTTTGGTCCAAGACTTCACATTTTGCTAAACAAGAAACTTACATGTAAATTTTCACTGTAGAAAGTCATCAATTTAAATTATCTCCGATACCTCTATATATTTTTAAATATACCATAATATTTTCCATGCCTATTCTTTAATTTTGAAAATATTTGGCAACTCACTTCTGTGCTATTATGATAAGACACCTAAGAATGGGAATAAAGGTTAAAGATGATTGGAGAACAGTTCAGTGCAACAGAAGCAAAAAGGATGAATAGAAGGTTGTGACCTGCAGAAGCCTTGGAAGTCCCTGTGAAAACTATCAAAATGTAACCACAATTTGGAAGGAATACATTTAAATCATCAAACAAAAATAATAAGGGTACTTCTGGTTCAAGAAATGGATTAGCAAAACCATGAGTGCAGGGATATGTTGTGTTGAGGATGTTTATTTGTTTGTTTTATTTTCAGTGGAATCTGTATCTTTTAGAATGATTAGAATATCAAATTATAATTTGCTCCAAAGTGCTACAAAAGTAGTTTTCTTCTAACTACATTCTGTCCTTGAATCCATACATGTGTATTTTCAGAATAACACAATTGCCTTTGCTATTTTACTGAACAATAACATGATTTTAAGCCTATAGCATATTTCCTTTAGAAACTGTCGTGTGATTTTTTTAAAAGGTAAGTCCTGGTACAAAATATCTCCTGCAGAAGCCCAGCAAAGAATTTAGATATAAATATTAATTATTGTCAAAAATATCTCCATAAATAAAATAATATAATAAAAATATCAAACTGGAGAACTTGACTCCAGAGCCTTTTTTCTCAACTGTTCTGTTCAGGTCTAATTACATTTTCATGACAACAATAGTAACACCCAGACTAATACTTATGGGAATAGTAAAAGCTAACATTTGTCAAATGCCTACAGTTTCCTGGGCCTTTTCTCTAAATACTTTATCTAAAGGCCTATAACTTCTTTTTTTGGTTAATTTTTAACAAAACTATGTGAGGTATAGTGATAATAAAATATATAAAAGATATAAAATTTGCCTAAAGTCACATTCATAGAAAATGGCAATGGCATTCACAGATTTTGCTGTTTTTTTTTTTTTTTTTTGACAGAACATTGACCTCAGCTGGGTGGGTAGATGTCTAAAGTTATTTCATTTTGGTCCAAGACTTCACATTTTGCTAAACAAGAAACTTACATGTAAATTTTCACTGTAGAAAGTCATCAATTTAAATTATCTCCGATACCTCTATATATTTTTAAATATACCATAATATTTTCCATGCCTATTCTTTAATTTTGAAAATATTTGGCAACTCACTTCTGTGCTATTATGATAAGACACCTAAGAATGGGAATAAAGGTTAAAGATGATTGGAGAACAGTTCAGTGCAACAGAAGCAAAAAGGATGAATAGAAGGTTGTGACCTGCAGAAGCCTTGGAAGTCCCTGTGAAAACTATCAAAATGTAACCACAATTTGGAAGGAATACATTTAAATCATCAAACAAAAATAATAAGGGTACTTCTGGTTCAAGAAATGGATTAGCAAAACCATGAGTGCAGGGATATATTGCACTTATTGATCAATGAGGAGACCAGTCTGACATCTGTTAAATATATTGATGAATGGCGCTGAATTATAAAGACCTCAAATATATTAGCGTTTTAGGCAAGAGGAGATCATTGGGAATTCTTGGATCATTGATGAGAAAGGTGACTGAAGAGATATTTCCAAAATTATATATGCAATTTGCATTGGAAGAGAGTGGGAAAGAAAACAGAGACCCCAGACAATGGTCAATAAAGTATGACAATTTAATGATTCTTTCTACTTGAGAGAATCATTAAAGTTCAAGCGGTCCCATAACACACATACAAAATAATAAAATGGATTTCTATTAAGGCCAAGTCCTAGAGCCAACGAAAGGATCATATCAAAAAAAGAGAAAAGATCATATCTTTAGTGTATCACTGTATAATTATGTGTTCCACTAAAATGCAAGGATTAGTCTAATTAGTGTTACTCATAGAAAGGAAAATATAACATATAATTATGTATTTTTCAGCTTTTGATTATTTCAGTATTTTATTCTAATTGAACAATCATGTCAAAAATTTGATACCCAAATTTAGATTTAGTACTTTTGTGCTGGTTTGTTTTTGCAGATGAAGAATAGTTTTTGGTTTGTTTTTTTTTTTTTCTTTTTTAATTAATTTATTTATTTACTTTGGGCGGGGGTCGGGTTGGAGAGGGAGGGGGGGGGGCGGGCCACTTCTTTTGGTTTTTGATTTCTCTATTTTCATTCGTCTTCGTTCTTTGGTTCCTGTGGGCCTCCCATCGCAGTGGCGTCTGTCGTTAGGGGGCTTGATACCTCTATATATTTTTAAATATACCATAATATTTTCCATGCCTATTCTTTAATTTTGAAAATATTTGGCAACTCACTTCTGTGCTATTATGATAAGACACCTAAGAATGGGAATAAAGGTTAAAGATGATTGGAGAACAGTTCAGTGCAACAGAAGCAAAAAGGATGAATAGAAGGTTGTGACCTGCAGAAGCCTTGGAAGTCCCTGTGAAAACTATCAAAATGTAACCACAATTTGGAAGGAATACATTTAAATCATCAAACAAAAATAATAAGGGTACTTCTGGTTCAAGAAATGGATTAGCAAAACCATGAGTGCAGGGATATATTGCACTTATTGATCAATGAGGAGACCAGTCTGACATCTGTTAAATATATTGATGAATGGCGCTGAATTATAAAGACCTCAAATATATTAGCGTTTTAGGCAAGAGGAGATCATTGGGAATTCTTGGATCATTGATGAGAAAGGTGACTGAAGAGATATTTCCAAAATTATATATGCAATTTGCATTGGAAGAGAGTGGGAAAGAAAACAGAGACCCCAGACAATGGTCAATAAAGTATGACAATTTAATGATTCTTTCTACTTGAGAGAATCATTAAAGTTCAAGCGGTCCCATAACACACATACAAAATAATAAAATGGATTTCTATTAAGGCCAAGTCCTAGAGCCAACGAAAGGATCATATCAAAAAAAGAGAAAAGATCATATCTTTAGTGTATCACTGTATAATTATGTGTTCCACTAAAATGCAAGGATTAGTCTAATTAGTGTTACTCATAGAAAGGAAAATATAACATATAATTATGTATTTTTCAGCTTTTGATTATTTCAGTATTTTATTCTAATTGAACAATCATGTCAAAAATTTGATACCCAAATTTAGATTTAGTACTTTTGTGCTGGTTTGTTTTTGCAGATGAAGAATAGTTTTTGGTTTGTTTTTTTTTTTTCTTTTTTAATTAATTTATTTATTTACTTTGGGCGGGGGTCGGGTTGGAGAGGGAGGGGAGTGGGCGGGCCACTTCTTTTGGTCTTTGATTTCTCTATTTTCATTCGTCTTCGTTCTTTGGTTCCTGTGGGCCTCCCATCGCAGTGGCGTCTGTCGTTGCAGAGCACCGGCTCTGGGCGCATGTGCTCCAGAGCTCCGGCTCGGTGATTGGACACATCAGTCCAGCCGCTCCGCGGCACGTGGGATCTTCCCAGGCCAGGGCTCGAACCGGCGCCCCTTGCACTGCAAGGCGGTGTCCTTACCCATTGGACCACTAGGGGAAGCCCTTGGTTTTGTTTTATTTTGTTTTTTTCTTTGCAAAAGTTTACAATTCAGACTTTGAAATGTATGATTTTTTCCAGTCTAATTTTGCCTCTACAACATCCAATCTGTAGTGAAATTTTAGGAAAGTTTTAGTAATCTCTTTTTCTTTAAAAGATGAAATATTTAGTCACCTAGAACATGAAGGGAAACCACAGTGCTCTTTCTCTAATGAGAAGCAGAAATTCAACCACACTGGTCAGAAGCAGCTAAAGGAGCAAGTTCCCTCTTCTTTTCTGAAGAAGCTGTTGACTGACACTAACTTCACTTGCCTTAATAAAAAATCATGGAGATGTGTTTTCCAGGGATTCTCAACTTGCTGTTTCATTAATTCTTTTTTTTTTTTTTTATAAAGATTTATTTATTTATTTTGGGTGGGGGTCCGGTTGGGGAGGGAGGGGAGCAGGCGGGCCACTTCTATTGGTCTTTCGTTTCTCTATTTTCATCCGTCTTTGTTCTTTGGCTCCTGTGGGCCTCCCATCGTGGTGGCGTTTGTCGTTGCAGAGCGCTGGCTCTGGGTGCGTGAGCTCCAGAGCTCGGCTCGGTAATTGGACACATCAGTCCAGCCGCTCCGCGGCACGTGGGATCTTCCCAGGCCAGGGCTCGAACCGGCGCCCCCTGCACTGCAAGGCGGTGTCCTTACCCACTGGACCACCAGGGGAAGCCCCTGTTTCATTAATTCTAATTTTTATTTGATGGGTTCCTAGGCACTGGTGCTTCTGCTCCATATTACTGCTTTCTCTTTGGTGTGCCAGTGATGTTAACCACTCAAAGCTTTATACCACATGATTATTGATGGATGCTCATGGAAATAAATCAGTTCATCAGACCTGTAGCAACTGGATACTCAACATCAATTTTCTCTCTGTGAAAAAACTAATGGGTTTGGTAACAGAGTGACTGAGAAGCAATGGAAGAAGATTTGCAGTTTATTTTTCTCATTCAACCCAGTGATTTCCATTAAAGTATGTGTCACAGTATTGACAGATAGTGTTTCATATAAATTGACTTTATCATAATATTGTGTGTGTACTCAAAGTTCTATTGATGATGTAATAATTTGTTTTGATGTGAACTATATAAGAAAAATAGTAATAAGATTTCCTTACTACATAAACTTGAATCAAAAAAAAATACAGACTCACCAATAATTATTTATAATTGAGCAGTTGTAGGTAGTTAGTTTCTATATTAAATAAGATCAAGGAACTTTTACAAAATCCTGGTGTGGTAGATTTCTTGCTAACCACAAATGCATTTATATTCACTCTGAGAACAAAGCTCAACCTTCTCCCAACTTCTCTTGCAGTGAAGAGGAATAATATGGCTAAATTCTAGCTAATAGAATGAGGTAGAATATAATATATGCTGATAAGCTTCCCAGAGATTCCCATCAATGTCCCCTACCCCTTTAATCATGAGCTTGGAAGATATGCTTTAAAGATAGTGGATCCAAAATACTGAAGAAACTCAAGCCTTTAATTGCCACTGGGATTTGAACTGCCTACCAATGAAAAAGATTCATTGAGAACTTTCCATGAACAAGATTTTATATAGTAAACCACCGTGGTTTTGCAGTTTATATGCTGAGACAATGAGTTTAATCTAAGGTACAATACTTACAAAGAAGAGCTGGAAAAGACTTAAGAATGGAGAAAAACTTCAGTAGTTACTAAGGTTATATTCTGCATCAGTCTGGAAAATAGGTAAATCACAAAATGGAAATTGGATTTAAAGTAAAGTGTTATTTATGGCACATCTGATTTTAAGTATACAGATTGATTGAATTCCAATAAAGAGTATGTACTTCTTTATTATTGAATGTTTTTCACTGTAGTCAATATCTAAGAATGAAACAAAGAATGAGAAAGTAGGAAGGAAGGCATGAAGAAAAGAAGGCAAGAAAGAAGGAAGTAAAAGAGGTGAAGAAGGAAGGAAGGAAAGAGATGGGGAAGGAGGGAGAAAAATTACAGTGACACTGAGGAAGATAGAACTTCATTTTCTTCTTTCAATCTGTTTATCATAATTTATCAGAAACTTCTGTAGGAATATAAATTAAGGGAAGTCTTTGTTGTCAAATTTCTGGTATGAATGCTTGATATTTTTTAAAATATTAATATAAAACTTAAAATTTATGTTTTCGTGCCTCTACATATGAAATCAGCTTGAGAGTTTCTGTTGAAGTGAGAAACATCAAACTCTTCATAGAGTCGGCATATAAACACCAAATTTTCAGGTAAAGACAGCAGAGTAGACAAGCATATCTAGTTTCACATCATTTGAGGTCTCAGGAAATAAAGAATCTATGGGCATCTACTTATTTTAAGTCATATAAGGTCAAGAAACATTTAAAACAGAGAGGAAGAAAAAAACAAAAACAAGAAAAGTTTGAACTTCGAAAACAGAGGAAGCATTAGTCAACTCAGGGTCAGCTTCACGAGTGGACAATGAGTACAGTCATGCAAGTCCCCACACACAGTCATTTCTTGCAGTTGGTTTAATGTGCTGCCTTTTTGATTTTTAGGCAAGGATTTCCTCTTCGTTTTGTGTTATGGCTTGAATATTGTGAAACTGGACTTAAATATATGATTTGACAAATCTAAGAAAATTGAATTGTAAGCCAAAAGTATGGGAAAATATGAACCAAATACATGTATGTTACAAATCCTCAAATGGTTGAGGTACTAGGATCAACAGAGCTAAAAGGTTTTGCAGTTTATATGCTGAGACAATGAGTTTAATCTAAGGTACAATACTTACAAAGAAGAGCTGGAAAAGACTTAAGAATGGAGAAAACTTCAGTAGTTACTAAGGTTATATTCTGCATCAGTCTGGAAAATAGGTAAATCACAAAATGGAAATTGGATTTAAAGTAAAGTGTTATTTATGGCACATCTGATTTTAAGTATACAGATTGATTGAATTCCAATAAAGAGTATGTACTTCTTTATTATTGAATGTTTTTCACTGTAGTCAATATCTAAGAATGAAACAAAGAATGAGAAAGTAGGAAGGAAGGCATGAAGAAAAGAAGGCAAGAAAGAAGGAAGTAAAAGAGGTGAAGAAGGAAGGAAGGAAAGAGATGGGGAAGGAGGGAGAAAAATTACAGTGACACTGAGGAAGATAGAACTTCATTTTCTTCTTTCAATCTGTTTATCATAATTTATCAGAAACTTCTGTAGGAATATAAATTAAGGGAAGTCTTTGTTGTCAAATTTCTGGTATGAATGCTTGATATTTTTTAAAATATTAATATAAAACTTAAAATTTATGTTTTCGTGCCTCTACATATGAAATCAGCTTGAGAGTTTCTGTTGAAGTGAGAAACATCAAACTCTTCATAGAGTCGGCATATAAACACCAAATTTTCAGGTAAAGACAGCAGAGTAGACAAGCATATCTAGTTTCACATCATTTGAGGTCTCAGGAAATAAAGAATCTATGGGCATCTACTTATTTTAAGTCATATAAGGTCAAGAAACATTTAAAACAGAGAGGAAGAAAAAAACAAAAACAAGAAAAGTTTGAACTTCGAAAACAGAGGAAGCATTAGTCAACTCAGGGTCAGCTTCACGAGTGGACAATGAGTACAGTCATGCAAGTCCCCACACACAGTCATTTCTTGCAGTTGGTTTAATGTGCTGCTGTCACTATCTTGAAATTTTTTATGATTTTTAGGCAAGGATTTCCTCTTCGTTTTGTGTTATGGCTTGAATATTGTGAAACTGGACTTAAATATATGATTTGACAAATCTAAGAAAATTGAATTGTAAGCCAAAAGTATGGGAAAATATGAACCAAATACATGTATGTTACAAATCCTCAAATGGTTGAGGTACTAGGATCAACAGAGCTAAAAGGTTGTTGATTTGAGGAGTTTTAAAATAATGAAATATATAGAAAGTTTATTAAAGAAGCAGCCAGACCTATCTCCACTCAAGGCAGACATCTCTCCAGTAGATACTCCTTTCTCACCTACTATATGATTTAGTTTCTGGAGAATAAGGAAAAAGAAGATCTCTGGACTTAGAAAATTAGCAAGATAGTATAAAGAAATCAGAGAAGTATCAAAACTGAAAGAATGTGCCAGTTTTTAATTCATTGCCTTCAGTGCTGAATCCATACTCTAAAGCCATTATAAATGGAGCTGAACTCTTAATATTTATTCTTTGCAGCAGACACAATTTCAGACTTATCGGTAGAGGGCATCATGGGGACACTGGAAGAGAAAGGACTTCTTCTGGTCCTAAGGTGCTTCCGTCTGCTTCATGTTTATCTCTTATAGTACAATTATCAATGCCTCCCATAAGACAGACATCACCCAGTGATGATCATGGACAATCAAGTTTTAGCAGCACCACAGTGAATAGCTTTTCAGCAAGTTTCAGCACCATCCCCTCAGATGGATTCCAATTGAGTTCATTGTAGAAATGCTCAGAGGTCATTTTATTGCTTTACGCCTCTGTACCTTAGAGGAATATTTCCTCTTAGACTCTCCAGGCCTCAGTTTCTTGCATCAGTACCTGGAAGGAATGCAAACTAACTTGCCTATACTGAGTGTCATTTCTCTGCCCACCAGCCTCATCACCTACATCCTAGAGGTGTGTTTTCTGTTTGTCCAGCAACCGTAAACTAGCTTTGGTGTAGACCACACCAATCTTACCCCTGTCCAGTAGGTCTGTCAGCATTCACGAGTGGACAATGAGTACAGTCATGCAAGTCCCCACACACAGTCATTTCTTGCAGTTGGTTTAATGCTGCTGTCACTATCTTGAAATTTTTTATGATTTTTAGGCAAGGATTTCCTCTTCGTTTTGTGTTATGGCTTGAATATTGTGAAACTGGACTTAAATATATGATTTGACAAATCTAAGAAAATTGAATTGTAAGCCAAAAGTATGGGAAAATATGAACCAAATACATGTATGTTACAAATCCTCAAATGGTTGAGGTACTAGGATCAACAGAGCTAAAAGGTTGTTGATTTGAGGAGTTTTAAAATAATGAAATATATAGAAAGTTTATTAAAGAAGCAGCCAGACCTATCTCCACTCAAGGCAGACATCTCTCCAGTAGATACTCCTTTCTCACCTACTATATGATTTAGTTTCTGGAGAATAAGGAAAAAGAAGATCTCTGGACTTAGAAAATTAGCAAGATAGTATAAAGAAATCAGAGAAGTATCAAAACTGAAAGAATGTGCCAGTTTTTAATTCATTGCCTTCAGTGCTGAATCCATACTCTAAAGCCATTATAAATGGAGCTGAACTCTTAATATTTATTCTTTGCAGCAGACACAATTTCAGACTTATCGGTAGAGGGCATCATGGGGACACTGGAAGAGAAAGGACTTCTTCTGGTCCTAAGGTGCTTCCGTCTGCTTCATGTTTATCTCTTATAGTACAATTATCAATGCCTCCCATAAGACAGACATCACCCAGTGATGATCATGGACAATCAAGTTTTAGCAGCACCACAGTGAATAGCTTTTCAGCAAGTTTCAGCACCATCCCCTCAGATGGATTCCAATTGAGTTCATTGTAGAAATGCTCAGAGGTCATTTTATTGCTTTACGCCTCTGTACCTTAGAGGAATATTTCCTCTTAGACTCTCCAGGCCTCAGTTTCTTGCATCAGTACCTGGAAGGAATGCAAACTAACTTGCCTATACTGAGTGTCATTTCTCTGCCCACCAGCCTCATCACCTACATCCTAGAGGTGTGTTTTCTGTTTGTCCAGCAACCGTAAACTAGCTTTGGTGTAGACCACACCAATTTTACCACTGTCCAGTAGGTCTGTAAGCACACCTTTTCCAATGAGACCTGAACTTCAACATTTATAATGGGACCTCATATATAAGCATGTTTCCTTCTTTGCAATTCTCCTTCTGCTAAAGGGTATTCTTCAGAATTTTCTTGACCCTTTATAGGTAATAATTCTTTGTATATAGCATTCTCCATTCAAATTACTATGTGATTTCTGTCTCCTAATTAGGCTATATTGACACAGCAGGATGAAGTATCTAATTAAGTATTTTACTATCTGAGCTATCCAGACAGAGGTCTCCACAATTCCCCAATTGCTAAGAAATATATCCTTTCTATACAGATAGGAAATTGCCAGATTCTCCAAGGGGATATCTAATGAGGCCAAGAGACACAAAAAGCCTAATAGCTAAGCTCCCCTAGATAAATAGGCCAACCACATCACAGGAGGCAAGTTACTGCCAAGAGCCGGGAATTTAAAGTCAGCTTTCCACTCTTCATTTTAAATAGAAGCAGATAATACAGGATTACTAGATATCTGAGGAAAATCTCTAATAGGAAAAAGATAAATCAAGGAAAAAACTATTTGAATGAAATAGAAATTATGTGAAGAGTATAAAGAGTATAAAAGCTAAGAAAAGGCAAATAGGCATTAATAATATCAGGGATTTAAAAGATTATATTACAACCATAAAAATAACTTACTAGATAAAAGATAAAACAACATTCTTATAATTGAGCTTTAGGAAATTGAAGCAAAGAAGGCATATTTAATAAATGTAATAAATATACTGGAATACAAAATTGTAGAAATATCATTGAAAGAGAATAAAATGAGCAAAACAGAGAAAAATAAGTAGAGATGATATGATAACCAGAGGTCTCTTTCAGGAAACCTCATATCTGAAAAAGAGAACAGAGAAAACAGAGTAATTTATACATAAGATAATTCAAACAAATGTCTAAAATATTAGAACATATTTTAACATGCCTAGCACAATATTTGGAAGTAAAACCACATTAAGACATGTGAAATTCCAGACCACTGTGGACAAAGAAAAAAAATTCAATTAAATTTAAGGGACAAAAACGTTATGTGCAAGTAAGGAAGCAAAATGATTTCAGATTTCTCATTGTTAACTATGGAATACAAAGGCAACAGGACATTACTTTCAAAATGCTGAATCAAAATTATTTTCAATCTTGAATATCATTTGAAACTAACCAGTCAAATGTCTGGAAAGAAGAAATCATTTTGATTTAGCATTATCAAATATATTTTATTCACTTTGCCCTTTTTAAGCTGGTTCTGGCAAATATTCTTTACTAAAACAAATAAGTCAAAGAGGGAAGAAGCCACCTTACTAGAGATCTGGTGGGTATCCCCAGGAAACTGTTCATAGAAATCTCAAGATGACAACTTCAAATGGCGAAGAGGACAACCAGTCCAGACTAAGTGAGCCCCAATTTCAGGGGACATCATTAGACAGATGAAAGTAATGGAGCACCTGAGGGACCTCCATGAATTTAGAAGAGATTTAGACATGAATGGTGTATTAGAAAGTGTTCATTGAATGTGGACCTAATGAAACTTAAAAGCCTACGTCAGATAATTAAATCAGCTTTCCACTCTTCATTTTAAATAGAAGCAGATAATACAGGATTACTAGATATCTGAGGAAAATCTCTAATAGGAAAAAGATAAATCAAGGAAAAAACTATTTGAATGAAATAGAAATTATGTGAAGAGTATAAAGAGTATAAAAGCTAAGAAAAGGCAAATAGGCATTAATAATATCAGGGATTTAAAAGATTATATTACAACCATAAAAATAACTTACTAGATAAAAGATAAAACAACATTCTTATAATTGAGCTTTAGGAAATTGAAGCAAAGAAGGCATATTTAATAAATGTAATAAATATACTGGAATACAAAATTGTAGAAATATCATTGAAAGAGAATAAAATGAGCAAAACAGAGAAAAATAAGTAGAGATGATATGATAACCAGAGGTCTCTTTCAGGAAACCTCATATCTGAAAAAGAGAACAGAGAAAACAGAGTAATTTATACATAAGATAATTCAAACAAATGTCTAAAATATTAGAACATATTTTAACATGCCTAGCACAATATTTGGAAGTAAAACCACATTAAGACATGTGAAATTCCAGACCACTGTGGACAAAGAAAAAAAATTCAATTAAATTTAAGGGACAAAAACGTTATGTGCAAGTAAGGAAGCAAAATGATTTCAGATTTCTCATTGTTAACTATGGAATACAAAGGCAACAGGACATTACTTTCAAAATGCTGAATCAAAATTATTTTCAATCTTGAATATCATTTGAAACTAACCAGTCAAATGTCTGGAAAGAAGAAATCATTTTGATTTAGCATTATCAAATATATTTTATTCACTTTGCCCTTTTTAAGCTGGTTCTGGCAAATATTCTTTACTAAAACAAATAAGTCAAAGAGGGAAGAAGCCACCTTACTAGAGATCTGGTGGGTATCCCCAGGAAACTGTTCATAGAAATCTCAAGATGACAACTTCAAATGGCGAAGAGGACAACCAGTCCAGACTAAGTGAGCCCCAATTTCAGGGGACATCATTAGACAGATGAAAGTAATGGAGCACCTGAGGGACCTCCATGAATTTAGAAGAGATTTAGACATGAATGGTGTATTAGAAAGTGTTCATTGAATGTGGGACCTAATGAAACTTAAAAGCTTTTCTACAGCAAAAGAAACTACAAAAAAGATGAACAGACAACCCACACAATGGGAGAAAACAATAGCAAATGAAACAACAGGCAAAGAATTAATCTCCAAAATCTACAAGCAACTCAGATAACTCAGCACCGGAAAAAGTGAACAACCCAATCAAAAATTTGTGAAAAGTCCTAAACAGATACCTCTCCAAAGAGGGCATACAGATGGCCAAAAAACATATGAAATGATGCTCAACCTCACTTATTATTAGAGAAATGCAAATCAAAACTACAATGAGATATCACCTCACACCCGTCAGAATGGCCGTCATCAATAAATTGACAGGCAATAAATGCTGGAGAGGGTGCAGAGAAAAGAAAACACTCTTGCATTGCTGGTGGGAATGTAAATTGATACAGCCACTATGGAAGACAGTATGAAGATTCCTTAACAAACTAAAAATAGAAGCACTATATGACCCAGCAATCTCACTATTAGACTTTTACCCTGATGAAATCAAAACTGAAAGAGGCACCTGTACCCCAATGTTCATTGCAACTCTCTATACAATAGCTAGAACATGGAAGCAACCTAGATGTCCATCGATGAATGAATGGATACAGAAGCTCTGGTACATATATACAATGGAATAATACTCAGCTGTAAAAAGAAATGCAAAAGAATCAATTCTAATGAGGTGGCTGAATTTAGAACCTATCCTAAAAAGTGAAGTAAGTCAAAAAGAGAATAACAAGTACAACATACTAACACACATATATGGAATCTAGTAGGATGGTAATGATAACATACACAATAAAGTGATGGAAAAACAGACATGAAGCATAGACATATGGACATTGTGGGGAATGAACAGTGGGTGGGAGGCATAAAGGAAATAGTATGAAAACCTATACTATCATATGTGGAAAAAATAGCTATTATCATTGTACTGTGGGAAAAGGGAATCCTGCAGGGGCACTGTACAATGGCCTGGAGGGGTGGGATGGGGGGATAAACATATGACTAATCTGGGAACATACATATCTGTAACCAACAAAACTCTGTACAAGTAAAAAGTAAGATAAAAATTAAAAAAAAGAGAAAGTGTCCATTGAGAACTCAGCAGATAAACCATTAGCAGCAACAACAACAAAACTTGGAATGAAAAGACTAATAAGAAAGAAAAATAGTGAAAAATAAAAATAATCAGTTTACCTCTTTGCTAGGTATGCATTACATGTTTTTCATAGATTAAACACTTATCTAACCAAAACTTCTGATGACTTGAATGGTAAGCATCTACCTGCCATTTCAGTGACCCAACAGATACCTCTCCAAAGAGGGCATACAGATGGCCAAAAACATATGAAATGATGCAATAAAAAATGTCAAAACTACAATGAGATATCACCTCACACCCGTCAGAATGGCCGTCATCAATAAATTGACAGGCAATAAATGCTGGAGAGGGTGCAGAGAAAAGAAAACACTCTTGCATTGCTGGTGGGAATGTAAATTGATACAGCCACTATGGAAGACAGTATGAAGATTCCTTAACAAACTAAAAATAGAAGCACTATATGACCCAGCAATCTCACTATTAGACTTTTACCCTGATGAAATCAAAACTGAAAGAGGCACCTGTACCCCAATGTTCATTGCAACTCTCTATACAATAGCTAGAACATGGAAGCAACCTAGATGTCCATCGATGAATGAATGGATACAGAAGCTCTGGTACATATATACAATGGAATAATACTCAGCTGTAAAAAGAAATGCAAAAGAATCAATTCTAATGAGGTGGCTGAATTTAGAACCTATCCTAAAAAGTGAAGTAAGTCAAAAAGAGAATAACAAGTACAACATACTAACACACATATATGGAATCTAGTAGGATGGTAATGATAACATACACAATAAAGTGATGGAAAAACAGACATGAAGCATAGACATATGGACATTGTGGGGAATGAACAGTGGGTGGGAGGCATAAAGGAAATAGTATGAAAACCTATACTATCATATGTGGAAAAAATAGCTATTATCATTGTACTGTGGGAAAAGGGAATCCTGCAGGGGCACTGTACAATGGCCTGGAGGGGTGGGATGGGGGGATAAACATATGACTAATCTGGGAACATACATATCTGTAACCAACAAAACTCTGTACAAGTAAAAAGTAAGATAAAAATTAAAAAAAAGAGAAAGTGTCCATTGAGAACTCAGCAGATAAACCATTAGCAGCAACAACAACAAAACTTGGAATGAAAAGACTAATAAGAAAGAAAAATAGTGAAAAATAAAAATAATCAGTTTACCTCTTTGCTAGGTATGCATTACATGTTTTTTCATAGATTAAACACTTATCTAACCAAAACTTCCCTGATGACTTGAATGGTAAAGCATCTACCTGCCATGCAGGAGACCTAGGTTCAATCCATGAGTTAGGAAGATCGCCTGAAGAAAACAGTAACCCACTCCAGCATTCTAGCCTGAAGACGTTCATTGGCAAAGGACCCTGGTGGGCTACAGTCTATGACGTTGCAAAGAATCAGACACAACTCAGCAACTAACACTTAAACCTCAAACCGAACTCCTATGTAACTGAATTGGAAGGAGGATGGCATTTAAGTAGGTGATGAGGAAGGAAGCAGAGAGTTAAATTTTTGTCTTCTATGTTGAGAAATCAATACCGTTTAAACCCAAAAAGTCAAAATACAATCATATAATTAGCCTTGAAGGGGTAAATTAAAAAATGGGGAGTTAATTGGAAGAAAAATTTAGAAGACTGGAAATTAGGAAGTGGATCACAGAAAACACTGTTTTTCATTAGAAGTCCTGTGGAATTATTTTTCTCTTTAAATTGTATGTATACATAACTGCCATTAAACACAGTTTAAAAATATTAATATCACTATTGTAATGGGTTAAATGTGAAAGCATTGTCCAAATTGCCTTTCAGTTCATTTCACTTTTTTCATAAATTATGTATCAGCAATTTGAAAAATCAAAGCACTGATTATACTGATGAACTAGTATGAAATGCAGTAAAAAATGAGAGAAAAAATACAATGTGTGATCCAGGAACACTTTTGCTATTTACTCTAAACATACCTTCTCTATTATTCAAGTATGGTTTTTCTATCATTCTGCAAGAACTTTCGGTTCCTTATAATGTTACCTATAATGCTAGAAAAGTACTTCCTTACTTATTACTCCCTAGGACATATTCACTTTTTTTTTTTTTTTTTTTAAGATTTATTTATTTATTTATTTTGAGCAGGGATCGGGTTGGGGAGGGAGGGGAGCAGGCGGGCCACTTCCATTGGTCTTTCATTTCTCTATTTTCATCCGTCCTTGCTCTTTGGCTCCTGTGGGCCTCCCATCGCGGTGGCGTCTGTTGTCGCAGAGCACCGTCTCTGGGCGCATGCGCTCCAGAGCTCTGGCTCGGTAATTGGACACATCAGTCCAGCCGCTCCGCGGCACGTGGGATCTTCCCAGGCCAGGGCACGAACCGGCGCCCCTTGCACTGCAAGGCGGTGTCCCTACCCACTGGACCACCATGGGAAGCCCCACATATTCACTTTTAAAAGAATTTCACTTTCTGTAACAAACGTCTCCTTCAATTTATTACTAGTGAAGTCTAACAGCTCAGTAAAACATATGTTATCTTCAAGAGGGTATTACTTTCAAAAAAGATTGCATTTCTTAATTGCTTTAGTTTTGAATCAAATGTGGATGTGTTGCAGGCACTATGCTGCAGCTTATTCCAATTTTTATTTTTATTAATTCTCACTAAGAGACAGTATCTTAGGTAGATCAGAGACCTTTTACAGTCACAGTGTAGTCCCCTAAGAGTCGTGACTCTCAGACTTAGACAATAAAGTATCGTGCTCTCGAGTATAGTCAAACCAAGAGTAGCTTTATTAATCATAGTACATATAATAATCAGAATCAAGACTCAATTAATTAGAATCAGAATTCAAATAACTAAAATCAGAGCTCAATCAGAAGAAAGCACAGATAATCAGAACTCAATCAAAAGCAAGTACAAATTCTTACCCCAGAGCTGGAGAGTCTCGATCTCACATCGGGCACAGCCAATCTCCTTGAGCGAGCCTCCTGCACAATCTTACCTGACCCTTTTTATATTCTCTTAACTAGTAATCTCAAGACATAAAAGTGGTTATTACAAGAGCTTTTGTGCTCTGCACTAACACCTAGGTAAACACCTTTTTCAATGTTTGTCCTCGAGGGAAACAAAAGATAATAGTTTAAGCCTGCAAACAGCTAGTTTTACAAGGGAGGGTATTTCAGGCCCAGGCTTCCTTTTGGTAACAATACTAGATACTTAGTCATCCTCGGAAGAGGTCTCGGAGAGGCGGGGCTGCAGGCAGCGCTTATGGCTAGTGTGAAAAGGTACCTGTCCACTTGGCCCGGGTATCATTCCTTGATCTTTCCTGTGAGAAGTGAACATGGAACCATCGCCTTGTACTAATGACCACCCTGTGGGAGCATTTGACATACCCACTAAGTAAGAGCAGAGGGGTCTTCTTCCCCGCGTAGTGGCATTTCCTGCAAATAACCTAACTTCTCTTCCTCATCACTTGCACCATCAGAACTGTTCTCATAATTAGGGTCCCAATATCTGTCAGTGAAGATGCTTTTGCTTGCCCATGACAGATGGTATTTCCTAAATAGGAACCATAAAGATTCCTTAAGAGTTAAGTTTAGTTATATTTTCATGCCCATTAGACAAATCAGTGAATAATAATTCTGTGGGCATAGTTGATACTGTTGTTGTTTAGTCACTCAGTCATGTCCAACTCTTTTGCAGCCCCATGGACGGTAGCCCACAAGGTTCCTCTGTCCATGGGATTTCCCAGGCAAGTATACTGGAGTGGGTTTGCCATTTCCTTCTCCATGGGATCTTTCCAACCCAGGAATCGAACCTGCATTTCCTACATTGGCAGGTAGATTTTTTACCATTGCACCACCTGGGAAGTCCCTACCAGCACATTATTTGTGAATCTCTGAAATCACTGCTCTAGTGATCTATTTAGATTTCATCTCTAAACCTATCAAATTAGGTGCTTTACAATGTTGTGTTAGCATGTTTTGCTGTACAAGGAATCGAATCAGCCATATGTATAAATATATCTGCTCCCTCTTGAACCACCCCCTCATGTCACCCATCTAGGTCACCACAGAGCAGTTAGCTGAGCTCCCTGGGCTAACTCCTGACTGCCAGTGCCAACTTTCAAATTCAAAATCTAGCACATGTGCGACTCCAAGCTGTACACATAGTTCCACATTTTGGTCCTGCCCCTTAACACTGGTAATGTGTATCTTGTTTTGAAGTCCAAAGATAATTTTTTTTTAATAATCTCACTTTAATTTTCTCTGTCAATGTGTACATTTATAATAGGACTATACATATCCAAAGCATGCGCTTACTTAGCTAGCTACACATAAGTTTGATGTAAATGTTTTAATGTATTATTTACAGCCTTCAGAAAAGTGTACTGATTTATTGATGACTTGTTTATGAGTGTTCATTTCCTTTACTAGCAACAATAATTATAGTATCTGACAGTTACCATATTTAATAATATTTCTAACATGACTGAGCAGTCAACCCTCAGCATGGTTCCGATTTATAAAATTACATATTGAACAATTATATTATTATCTTTGATTCAAATAAAGGGTAATATAATGTAATGTAGGGTTATTGTTGCCAAAACTTGATCTCTGTTCAAAATGGTGAATAGAAACTTGGAGACAGAATTTTGGGTGAAATGAAAAAGAGTAGATTTTATTGCTTTGCCAGGCAAAGGGGGACACAGTAGACTTGCACCCTGACGACAGTGTGAGCCATGGGCATAGGGAGGAGTTTTATAGTGTTCAAGAACCCGTGTATGGATGATTATGGATGGATGATCTTATCCAGCTTATGGATGATTCATGGATTGGTTGGCATCAAGGTGAAGCTTCAATCATCATCAGTCTTCTGGTTTCAACCACTCTTAAGGTCTATGTTCTTGTGGTCAGCAGTTTTCATCTGGATGTGGTCTACTTCCTGAAAAAACAACTTAAGAATGTGTGTCAGGCTTTACATATGTGTGTTTATATATACATATATATGTGTGTGTGTGTGTGTGTGTGTATATATATGTGTGTGTGTGTGTGTGTATGTGTATCTTTCAAGGAACTGAGAATTTGGCGATTTTGCTTTATGGTAGAATTATAGCCATAATTTGACCCATTCCTTGACTCAAAGGCTACTTTTTGTTTCTACATCTTCATATTTCTCAATCATTAACTCTTGAGTCAGTCTTTTACTTCAAAAGACAAGTACATGAGGGCTTGTGCATGGTTTCAGTCGGGAAATTAAATTCCAGAAACAGAACCTTAAGCATACTGGTTTGGAACGATTACTGAGGAGGATGTTCTTAATATAATACACACGTTATGAAAGTTGGAGATATGTCCACCTTTGAGATTTTCCTAAAAAAAACCCAGTTGTCTTCCCTGGTGATCCAGTGGGTAAAGGGTCCGCTTTGCAGTGCAAGGGGCACTGATTCGATCCCTGGCCCGGGAAGATCGCACTTACTGCAGAGCGGTCGGATGGGTGTGTCCAATTAGGAGTCAGCACTCTGGAGCGCATGGGCCCAGAGCCTGGCTTCTTCTATGGGAGGCCCACACAGGCCAAAGAATAAGGATGGATGAAAATAAATAATTAAAAAAAAAAAAAAACAATAAAAGAGGCCAAAATTTTAAAAATAAAACAAATATCTTTAAAAACAAAAAAAATAGTTACTTTTGAAATGGTCCTTCCAAGAAAGTTGCTGGGAGTATGGCTAGAAAAGAGGCAATGCTAAAGTGTAGGGAGCTACTTATGATTCCCTGGATACAGCTGCTTATTTCTTTACTAGTTCTGCTATCAAGGCTGCAAATATGCTTAAATTATCAGTTGGAAGGTGTGTTCACTTTCTAAGCTGCCTGAAAATGTCATGATTTTTTTTTTTTTTTTTTAATGAAGAAAATATGTGAGTTGTTCCTTTAAGTCACATTTACCTATTTTTTTTTTTTTTCTTGTTAATTCAAAAAGACAGGTCTCTAACTTTTGGTATTTAAAGCCTCTCTTTTATCAGTTCATGATTTTTTTTTTTTCATATCACACATTTTTTTGTTATCTATAATGCTTTATTCAGGTTTTTTTTTTTTTTCTATTTTACTCATTCTCTTCTCCTTCAGCCCATGTATTGATCCTCAGTCATTCTCAAAGGTAAATTATATGATATCTGAAACTTCTTGGCAGCAGAGACAGCTTTTTTAAAATCTCCAAGAGCAGCACTTTAAATTTTAGAGGCTTCCCTGCTTCTTTCTGAGTAACTGTAAATCTGACTGATGCCAGTTTTAGACTGCTAGGGTTAAAGCAACTTGGAAGATTGCACTCATTAAGTACTTTTGATGAGAATGGAGTTTTCTTAGATGCATTTTCACAGTAGATAACTTGAAATGTACTCTCACAGCAAAAGTAAGTATTATTCTCTTTTTTGGGATGAAAAATATTGAGGAACCTTAAGCATACTGGTTTGGAACGATTACTGAGGAGGATGTTCTTAATATAATACACACGTTATGAAAGTTGGAGATATGTCCACCTTTGAGATTTTCCTAAAAAAAACCCAGTTGTCTTCCCTGGTGATCCAGTGGGTAAAGGGTCCGCTTTGCAGTGCAAGGGGCACTGATTCGATCCCTGGCCCGGGAAGATCGCACTTACTGCAGAGCGGTCGGATGGGTGTGTCCAATTAGGAGTCAGCACTCTGGAGCGCATGGGCCCAGAGCCTGGCTTCTTCTATGGGAGGCCCACACAGGCCAAAGAATAAGGATGGATGAAAATAAATAATTAAAAAAAAAAAAAAACAATAAAAGAGGCCAAAATTTTAAAAATAAAACAAATATCTTTAAAAACAAAAAAAATAGTTACTTTTGAAATGGTCCTTCCAAGAAAGTTGCTGGGAGTATGGCTAGAAAAGAGGCAATGCTAAAGTGTAGTGAGCTACTTATGATTCCCTGGATACAGCTGCTTATTTCTTTACTAGTTCTGCTATCAAGGCTGCAAATATGCTTAAATTATCAGTTGGAAGGTGTGTTCACTTTCTAAGCTGCCTGAAAATGTCATGATTTTTTTTTTTTTTTTTTAATGAAGAAAATATGTGAGTTGTTCCTTTAAGTCACATTTACCTATTTTTTTTTTTTTTCTTGTTAATTCAAAAAGACAGGTCTCTAACTTTTGGTATTTAAAGCCTCTCTTTTATCAGTTCATGATTTTTTTTTTTTCATATCACACATTTTTTTGTTATCTATAATGCTTTATTCAGGTTTTTTTTTTTTTTCTATTTTACTCATTCTCTTCTCCTTCAGCCCATGTATTGATCCTCAGTCATTCTCAAAGGTAAATTATATGATATCTGAAACTTCTTGGCAGCAGAGACAGCTTTTTTAAAATCTCCAAGAGCAGCACTTTAAATTTTAGAGGCTTCCCTGCTTCTTTCTGAGTAACTGTAAATCTGACTGATGCCAGTTTTAGACTGCTAGGGTTAAAGCAACTTGGAAGATTGCACTCATTAAGTACTTTTGATGAGAATGGAGTTTTCTTAGATGCATTTTCACAGTAGATAACTTGAAATGTACTCTAACAGCAAAAAGTAAGTATTATTCTCTAGAGGGAATAAATTATTTATGGTGGAAGAATATTGAAAAATATTGCAGGAAAATTGGTAAAAAAGAAAATATGGGGGAGGGAGTGGAGAGGGATAGAGAGACAGAAAATGATGACACATTCGGGTATCAAATTGAGTCTAGAGTAGAGTTTGATTCTGGGGAATTCTCTCTAATTCTTTGGGCTTTAATATTTCAACACATAGAACTAGCAAACTTTGTTAATTAGCAAAGTTTCCTCTGATTCAAGAAATCTATAAGTTTTATAATTTCAGGAACTACTTTTAGGAAAATTTGTGTAGATTCTTTACTTGGAATGATGAAAATGGTTAACTATATTTTCTTACAGAAATGCATTTTGTTAGTGTTAAAAATAAAATGAGAAAATTAAATTTTTGTTTAATACAGCAGTTTCTCAGTTAACATATTTGTGTAAAGAGGCATCCATAGAGGTCCCCCAAGAATTCATTAAAAGAGAAAGACAAAATATACTTCAAGATACTAATATTTTTTGCAATAATGCTTAATGCCAAAGAGTCTAAAGAATATTGGCTTGGTTTACATTTCAGGTGCTTATTGTCAAAAAAAAAAAATCATTAAATATTTGAAAACTGCTTTTAGTTGAAAAACTGATGGTGGGATAATTTAAGTAGATAAATACTCCTAGTTCTTTGGGATTAGAAAATGCCTGAATGCAAAAATAGATTTAATAGGAAACTGATGCCAAATAATTTTATAGACTAGTATTGAAATGATGAACAACTGCTGATGTCTTTATATAACTTATGACATTTATAATTCAAAATATTTCATGTGAATTTGAACTCTGAAACATTAAGAAGTCTCACAGGAAAAATTGTTGTTTTACACCCAAACTGCAATACAGCTCTTCCTGGAGCCAACTTTACTTAAGAGGCTTCCCTGCTTCTTTCTGAGTAACTGTAAATCTGACTGATGCCAGTTTTAGACTGCTAGGGTTAAAGCAACTTGGAAGATTGCACTCATTAAGTACTTTTGATGAGAATGGAGTTTTCTTAGATGCATTTTCACAGTAGATAACTTGAAATGTACTCTAACAGCAAAAGTAAGTATTATTCTCTAGAGGGAATAAATTATTTATGGTGGAAGAATATTGAAAAATATTGCAGGAAAATTGGTAAAAAAGAAAATATGGGGAGGGAGTGAGAGGGATAGAGAGACAGAAAATGATGACACATTCGGGTATCAAATTGAGTCTAGAGTAGAGTTTGATTCTGGGGAATTCTCTCTAATTCTTTGGGCTTTAATATTTCAACACATAGAACTAGCAAACTTTGTTAATTAGCAAAGTTTCCTCTGATTCAAGAAATCTATAAGTTTTATAATTTCAGGAACTACTTTTAGGAAAATTTGTGTAGATTCTTTACTTGGAATGATGAAAATGGTTAACTATATTTTCTTACAGAAATGCATTTTGTTAGTGTTAAAAATAAAATGAGAAAATTAAATTTTTGTTTAATACAGCAGTTTCTCAGTTAACATATTTGTGTAAAGAGGCATCCATAGAGGTCCCCCAAGAATTCATTAAAAGAGAAAGACAAAATATACTTCAAGATACTAATATTTTTTGCAATAATGCTTAATGCCAAAGAGTCTAAAGAATATTGGCTTGGTTTACATTTCAGGTGCTTATTGTCAAAAAAAAAAATCATTAAATATTTGAAAACTGCTTTTAGTTGAAAAACTGATGGTGGGATAATTTAAGTAGATAAATACTCCTAGTTCTTTGGGATTAGAAAATGCCTGAATGCAAAAATAGATTTAATAGGAAACTGATGCCAAATAATTTTATAGACTAGTATTGAAATGATGAACAACTGCTGATGTCTTTATATAACTTATGACATTTATAATTCAAAATATTTCATGTGAATTTGAACTCTGAAACATTAAGAAGTCTCACAGGAAATCCAAACTTGTTGTTTTACACCCAAACTGCATAGACCTACAGCTCTTCCTGGAGCCAACTTTACTTAAGCCAGTACTGATGGCTCAGATGGTGTAGAATCTGCCTGCAGTGCTGGAGACCTGGGTTCAATCCCTGGGCTGGGATGATGCCCTGAAAAAGGAAATGGCAACCTATTCCAGTATTCTTGTCCAGAAAATCCCATGGATGGAGGAGCCTTACAGACTACCATCAATAGGAACACAGAGTCAGACACTGCCATAAGACTTGCACAAACACTCAATTAGGATTATATTTTGTTTAGATTTAAAGTTCATGTTTGCTGAATTGAACTGTAGACATTATCTCTGAGATACAAATGTGACCTCTAAAATCTTAAGCAACTTACTTGAGGTCATGCAGCTAGTACATCATCAAAGGAAGGATATGAACGGAAGCATCTTTCTTCAGAGTCCAAGCTCTTAGCCATTGGGCTGCACTACATCTGACATATACATGGAAGAAATGGAGCTTCAGTTTTTTCTGCATATATACCGCATTATTGAAGTATAGTTTGGTTATGGATAATTTTATAAAACAGGGAAGCCCAGATGGCTCAGCAGGTAAAGAATCCACCTGCAATGCAGGAGCTGCAGGAGACACAGATTCTATCCCTGTGTTTGAAAGATCTCCTGGAGGAGGAAATGGCCACCGATTCCAATATTCTTGCCTGAAGAAGTCCATGAACACAGGAGCTGGGAGGACTACCATCCAAAGTGTCACAAAGAATTTTACATAAACTAATTATGTATCAGGTGATATTTTGTTTCATAATAGAAACTCAAAAGCTCAGAAAATATGGCACACATGCTGAAGATCATTTAAACCAGAATTTTTTTTTTCCTTTTCTTTTTTAAGGTAAAGTTTAAAATCAACCAAAATTTAAGTGAAATGGAAGAATAAGGCAGGCTAAGTGGTATTCATATTGTCCAGTGTTTACCCATGGTTGAAGACTTCAGGATGGGTCCTACAAATGTGTAAGATGTGTCCCTTGAGAAACAGAGAAAGCGAAAGGGTAATTTTGTTCTTCAGTTTAGAACAGGGAGGAAATGGAGTGAGGTATTCAACATAAAAGAGGGGAAAATGAGAGAGGAAAAGGATAATTGATGGCAGAATTTCCAAAAGCATGCATCGACTTGCAGAACCCAGGCTCCTGGATTATATTTCTAAAGGACTACCACCAGGAAAGAAGAGAATAATGTGTGAGAACTGATGAGATAAATGGGGGAAAATTCTGAATTGTGGATACTCAATGTGGGTGACTGTTTAATTAGTTAAAGCAATATCTTTTATTCTGTGAAATTGTCATGACAGTGTATTAGATCATCCTTTATAAATGAAGAAAACTCTCTCAATGCATGTGTAATATCTCTCTTACAAATGGAAAATCTTTCCATTGTACCTGATTCTAATTAAACCAAAAAGTTTAATCATAACCAATCAGAGAACCAACAGAAAAAGGAACATCAAATTTCCTCTTGATGGTTGCTTTGAGAAATGTAAGGATGTGAACTATCAAATAATAGATCTGCTGACATAGGCATCACTTTGTTTCTATGATTACACTAAGAAGGTTAAGTAAGGTCTTCACTTTATTTGATAATTACTGGCAGTAGACATGGCATAGCTATTAAAAAGTCAGAAAGGTTATTCATTAAATCTGACATCCTTATGGAGTATTAAGAGTATTTTCACCTTATTTTTAAAGTTCATTTGTCTGGTATAAAAGGGTTTAAAATACATTGCTTAATCATATTTTCAATGACAAATAATTCATGTTCTACAACAGAAAACAATCTTTCTCATTTTCCTTGATCTAACTATGAGAGTATTTATGTACTGTAATGGAGTTGGGCTTAATGCTATTTCATCCATTTATGTATATGGCTCAAAAGCTCAGAAAATATGGCACACATGCTGAAGATCATTTAAACCAGAATTTTTTTTTTCCTTTTCTTTTTTAAGGTAAAGTTTAAAATCAACCAAAATTTAAGTGAAATGGAAGAATAAGGCAGGCTAAGTGGTATTCATATTGTCCAGTGTTTACCCATGGTTGAAGACTTCAGGATGGGTCCTACAAATGTGTAAGATGTGTCCCTTGAGAAACAGAGAAAGCGAAAGGGTAATTTTGTTCTTCAGTTTAGAACAGGGAGGAAATGGAGTGAGGTATTCAACATAAAAGAGGGGAAAATGAGAGAGGAAAAGGATAATTGATGGCAGAATTTCCAAAAGCATGCATCGACTTGCAGAACCCAGGCTCCTGGATTATATTTCTAAAGGACTACCACCAGGAAAGAAGAGAATAATGTGTGAGAACTGATGAGATAAATGGGGGAAAATTCTGAATTGTGGATACTCAATGTGGGTGACTGTTTAATTAGTTAAAGCAATATCTTTTATTCTGTGAAATTGTCATGACAGTGTATTAGATCATCCTTTATAAATGAAGAAAACTCTCTCAATGCATGTGTAATATCTCTCTTACAAATGGAAAATCTTTCCATTGTACCTGATTCTAATTAAACCAAAAAGTTTAATCATAACCAATCAGAGAACCAACAGAAAAAGGAACATCAAATTTCCTCTTGATGGTTGCTTTGAGAAATGTAAGGATGTGAACTATCAAATAATAGATCTGCTGACATAGGCATCACTTTGTTTCTATGATTACACTAAGAAGGTTAAGTAAGGTCTTCACTTTATTTGATAATTACTGGCAGTAGACATGGCATAGCTATTAAAAAGTCAGAAAGGTTATTCATTAAATCTGACATCCTTATGGAGTATTAAGAGTATTTTCACCTTATTTTTAAAGTTCATTTGTCTGGTATAAAAGGGTTTAAAAATACATTGCTTAATCATATTTTCAATGACAAATAATTCATGTTCTACAACAGAAAACAATCTTTCTCATTTTTCCTTGATCTAACTATGAGAGTATTTATGTACTGTAAATCAGAGGAGAGGTATAAAGCAGTTAAGATCTGAGCAGAGTGGAGTAAGTGCACTTTCATCCTTGGTGCCTGCACTGCAGGGCACAACAGACTCATACAATGTCACCCTTGGATAGTGCCCTTCATTAGTGGTCTAGCAGAACTAGAACTCTGAAAACAATGCTGTCTAGTGCCAAAACCACAATCCATTGTCCTGGAGACAGACATAAGCCAGAGGTGATAAACTATGGACTGAGCACCATCATATCATTGTTCTCCAGGTTTTTTCCTAGTTGAATATTGAGATCATAATAAAGAGCACTAGAAAAAGTCATTGGGAATTCTTTGTGTAAAACACATAGATAAGAGGAGTTGGTGTGATTGGTCAGTGAACTAAATGTTATAGAGCTACCCTGGGGCTTTGAGAGGTCTCTACTTATCCTGTATATTGAGGCTGGAGATTCTGATGGTGATACCTCTAAACACATGCATCCTCTTCTAGATTCCATCTGTGTTTCCTTGCACTAAAATCCAATGTGTCTTTTCCTCTTGGCCCTAACCAATTATACCACAAGTGTTTAAAGTGCTAAATTTGCAGTCAGAACACTAAATGTATAGCCTTTTTCTCTACAATGGAATAAGGAGGTAACATGAGAAAAATCCTTAAAAGAAACATCATTGCTTCAATTTTTTCTGTATAAAATGCAACTAATAGTAACTGAATCCCTTACCTACCTCATAAATATGATGTAAATAAAATACTGTATGCAAAATATTTTTAATTGAATATATGATAAAGTTGTTAGCTGAACTCATTTATGCACCCTGTAAGGTTGAGAATTTCAAAGATCATAAATCAAAAGGTCTTTGTATACAGAGAGGAGGGCAGGTAGATATTCATCTTGTTCACTATTTATAATGTGTGCAATTTGTTTACATGGCTATCTTTGTTTTTGGAAGAAAAGATACAGTATAAATTTTAAGAAAGAAAAAGGTCTCAATGTAACATCAGACAGCTGTATTTTTTAGAAAAATAATAAGAATCTACTCATAAAACATAGTCTTATAGTTTGGAATTAGGAATCTAAGGGCATAAATTATGGGTTTCATCAATAAATTTAGATTTAAGGTCATGTGTGCCCTATAGCTCTTATACAATAATGTCCTATTACCTCACTGGGAGATAATTTCCATTGAGCTGAAAAGTGGGCATAATATTGGGTTGACAAAAAAGTTCATTCAGGTTTTTTCATAAAATAAAAACCTGAATGAATTTTTTGGCCAAACCAATACAATTTGGGTCAAGGTTTTTTCAGTCTTAGAATCACTAGAGCTACTGGCATATATAGTACAGATACTGTAGTCAAAATCATTGGTATGTTTATTGAGAAACCATTATGGAATATGTTAAAAAATAGATTATTTAGGACCAAGTTGTGATTTTGAGGCATGCAGCATATGAGATAATAAGACCAAATATATTGACTCTGTGTGACAGCATCTTCTAAATGCTTTGCATGTATTAACTCAGTCTTCATAGCCTCCTGAGAGATAGTGCATTAGTTTCCTCTTGCTGCTCTAACAAATTGCCATGATCTTAACTGCCTAAAGCCACACAAATTTATTCTTTTGTTAGTTCTAGAGGGAGACAATTTAAGTGAGTTATATTAGGTTAAAATCAACATGCCAGCAAAGCCTCTTTTTGGAGGCTTTAAAAGAGAATCTTTTCTTTGTTCCTTCCAGCTTCTAGAGGGCCCTGCACTCCTTGGCTTCTGAGTAAATCACCCTGATATCTGTCTCCAGGGTCACATCACCTTTTTCTCTTCCCTAGTCAAATCGCCCTCTTCTAAGAATGCTTACGATTGCATTGTGTGTGTGCTCAGTTGTGTCAGTTGTCTCTGACTCTTTGTGACCCACTGGACTGTAGCCCACTAGTCTCCTTTGTACGTGTAATTTCCCAGGCAAGCACACTAAAGTAGGTTGCCATTTCTTTCTCTAATGGGTCATTCCAACCCAGGGACTGAACACAAGTCTCTAAAATCTCTTGCGTTACAGGCAGATTCTTGACCACTGAGCCATGCGGGTAGCTCAAACACAATTGCATTGGAGCTACCCAAATAATTCAGTATAATCTTCCATCTCAATATTCTTAATCATATTCACATTCACCATTTAAATTAGCATATTTTTAGGCTCTTAGGATACAGATGTCAACAGATGTGAGTGAATATTATTCTGTTACCTATAGGTAACTATATGAATAAATGAAAAAAAGAGATTAAGTAACTTATATAAGGCTATTTGGCTAGGGAAATGGTACAGCCTGAGGTCAAATATGCTTAAGTCTCAAGTTCTTGAGTCCTTTGCCCTTCTGCCTTTTTGCTAACTGAAAGAGAATAAAGCTCGAAATATGAATCCTTGGTTGACTCATTGCAACTTTGCTCCTACCCAGGGATTCTATGTCACAATACTGGGTGCAGCATGAAATGGGCTCTCTGAGAGTGGGTGAGTTAGCTTATATTTTCTCTCTGTTCTCATTAATATGTACATCAACAGTCCCAGACTCCTTTGGCAACTCAAATGTCTCCCAAACTCTTATATCCTTGCTAATATGGAGCCACCAAACCAGACTTCTTGTGACGCTTTTCCTACAGAAAGTAAATGTTTGTGTCACTGTTATAACAAGAGCGGTGTGTTCTCTGTTCTCCACAGTGGTGCTTCTCCAACATTTGTGTGTGTCTAGATCACTTGGGGATTTAGTAGAAAGGGGACTGCTGGACCCACAGCAGACCTAGATAATCAGCATTTCCCAATGTGGAGCCCAGCCAGGGATGTTTGAACAAATTTTCTGATTATTCTGACACACACCTAATTATGAACATCACCCTAGGATTATGTCTTGATGCATCATCAAAAAGCATTTATTCACCATTTTGTTTTTCAAAGGACATTTACCAACATTTTTGAAGATATTTTCTGTTATCACAATTAAGGTGGTGCTGTTGTTATCTACTGGGTGGAGGCCAGGGGTGTCACAAAACACCCTACAATGCACTAAACAGCCAAACAACAAATAATTACCCAGCCTCAAATAAATTTGTTCTGAAAGGATGTGGGGAGATGAGGAAATCTTATTTTTTTTAACCTCAATCCAGTCTTCCTCTGTTCAAATATGTTTCTTCACATCAAAACTGCATTCAGCTTTACTTTTGAAGTTAAAATGAGGAGAAAACAGGTTGCATAAAGACTGAGATACTTTCTATATGTATAGGGCTGGGAGATAGTATAATTTCTATGTTAATATTTTAAAAACATTTTATAAAGAGTAATATAGCATTCTACTGCCCCGCCTCAAAAGCAAACGAAAGAACTCCAGAAAATAGTTGAACAATCCATGTTTCTCTAGTCATGGTTCACTGGGACTGTGAATGGTGTTCAGTCTTTGTTATGATTATCATCAGATTGAGTAAGCATTTGCCAATTTTTATAACTATTAGTCATTAATAGAATCAGTTCAGTCCAGTTCAGTCAGTCAGTCCTGCCTGACTCTTTATGACCCCATGGACTGTGGCATGCCAGGCTCCTCTATCCTTCACCATCTCCCAGAGCTTTCTCAAACTCATGTCCATTAGCTCATTAATAGTTCAACTCGATGTTCAGTCTTGATTCTGTGTACTCCTTACAAGTGGTGTGGCCATGGGCAAGTTAATTAATCTCTCCTATCTTTAGTTCCCTCAATTATAAAATGGGCACCCATTTCATGAAATCTATTGTCACACAGATTTTTGTATCTATACATCATAAGAGACTGATGTGGGTACAGCACTCCTCCTGCTTCATGGGAAGGTTCTTTTACTGAGAACTTACTATGAGAACTGAGTGCACATATGCATCCCAGCAATGTATTTAGCATTTTATATACAGTCTTCCTCCACCTCACACACATTTTTTAAATAACAAATCTAAAGACAATATCTTTTTTTATTCTAAAAGGGACTACACAGGTTCTTGCCTTAGGAGGTGGAAGAAAAAACCATAACAGTGAGAAAATTAATCTCTGAGCTGCCAAATTTCTGGTTGATAGGACAGGAAAAGATGTGATTATATGTCCTTTGCCAGTTATACTGTTCAAAGATGAGACTCTCTGTCACGATTATTTTTATTTGAATAGCAGAGAGTTTAAGTAAGAATAATAGATCTGTTAATTAAATTATTCACAAAAATTACATTATTGATTTAGAGGTTGGGGCACTGAATATACAAGAGCCATAGAACAGAAAAGCTCAATGCTTTCTCAGTTTTAATGTTCTGGTGGAAAAAAAAAGATTGTTTTTGGAACTAAAGATAAAAATCACATCAGATTCTGGGAATATATGAAAACCAAAAAAAGGCCTTGGATTTCACATTGAATGTGATACTGACTGAGATAATTTCTTCCAAGTTACAAAGGTCTGGATTGCATACAGTTTTGGGGGTAGGTTTCAACTGCCCGTATATTACTGATGAGTAATTGAGATTTAACAATTGTGTAATAAATTTGACCATAAACACATAATTTTCTGTGATAGGTTAGAGAACCCAACTGAATTTTACCTAACCTTCAAACCAAGATCCTAATCACCTTTCTGTACTATATTCAGGTGCAATGAGGAATGCAGTGGAAATAAACTTGATTCCCTCAGCAGTATTTTGCTCATCCAAAGGTGGGCTATACTTAGGAAAATTTAGTGTAGTTTATAGTTAGAAGTGTCACGTTAATTGAATGATATCTTTCGTTGTGGGATTCACTTGCATGTTACTATCTCCTTACATGGTCCTACTCACATACTGTGTTTCAAATAAAAGAAAACAGAATTAGTAATTTGCAAAAGTAATTATAATGCTTAGGTTTTAGTAGTGTCTACCAAGTTTCAGGTATCATTATAGATATAATATATATTATATTATATAATAATATAATAATATAATTATTATAATAATATAATTATATAATAATTATATAATATATAATTGCATATAGATAGATAGATAGATAGATATTTTCAGGAGCCCTGCAAGGCAGTATTATTATTTTTTTCATCAGAGATAACTTGTATTTTCTCCAAATTTCCACATATAGTAGCAGAGTGATGATCCAAATCTAGGTTATATAGGTTGCAAAGAATAAGAACAGAATGTTTTGGATTTTGAAATAGAAATGTTTTATAAAATTTGGTATATTTTAGTCAATGTCACTATTTGCAAATCTGAGGCCCCAAACAATAAGAGGATATGATTTTGTTATTAATATTAACAAAGGAAAATGAAAATTTGAAAATTAAACATCAAATTTCATGTTTTTAAGATTATGATGCTTATACTTCTTAAGCTATCAAAGCTTAAATCTGCACTGAGACTTTTGGCCTGATTATATTACTATGTTACTGCCTATCATTATTCAGAGTAATCTATTGATAATCAAGCATTGCTCATGACATAAGTAAAATTCAAAAAGAGTAAAAGAAAAGTGGTAGGATATTCCTGGGACTTCTCTGGTAGCTCAGTGATAAACAATCTGGCTACAAATGCAGGGAATGTGGGTTTGATTCCTGGGTACAGAAGATCTCCTGAAAATGAAAGGACAACCCACTCTAGTATTCTTGCCTAAGAAATCCCATGGACAGAGGAGTCTGTAGGCTGCTACAGTCCTTGTAGTCTTAGAGAGTCAGACACAGCTTAGTGACTGAAAAACAGCAAAGCCCATACCTAGGGTGGACAAGTAGACTGGCCACTTAACTTATCCAAAGATTATACCCTGCATATGATCATTATTTTGACTGTCCACTTTAATCATTTTATTTTCAGGCATAGCATCGGTTGTTGTTGTTTTAATGGGGGTAATATTAAGTTATACATATGACACATACTTTTTATTGTTTTAGATTCATAGAAAATCTGGATACCTGCAATATGCAACTTAAAAAACATGCTGAAGTGCAATTCATTCTTTCCAAAAAGATGCCACAGGCAGAGCTATTAAAAATCTCTAACTCTACATGCTACACCTGTTTGTAGTAAGGTAGACCGTTAAAAGGAAATTTACTACATGTGAGTTGAATTGCAGACAAATACTATTTAAAATATAAGCAATTAAATTGAAAACTACTCATTTTACTTAGAGTATTCTGCCATATGACATTTAGTCTATAAGCATAAAATTTAAATTCTGTTTAAATTTTTATAGTTAAGCAATAATTTCCTGGAATGCAATTGAAAGCAAAATTTATGAATGGGAAAACAGACTTGGTGGAAGATAATTACTTAAAAAAATACTCTGCAATTTAAAGTGGAAATTGTGTTCAGAGTTTTGCAGTGGATTTCAGTGAACCTTAAGTACTCTTAACATGAACATTTAAGAAATCCTGTCTCTATTTTATACACTTGGACCTGAAGAAGAACAGAAAAATAATTCAAAGGAAAAATTTAAAATAATAGTTTTACTAACAAATTTTCTTTGCGTCTGGCATCTCTTCAAAGTAAAAGATATATTTATCTCTTTATACAGGCACTATCATAGTTATGATATATTGAACAAGTAAAATATTTATTGACAATAATATTTTTTGTAAAACCTTCATCCAATTCTCTGCACCCAGTCTCCCATCAAATCAGTTTAAAGTGAATTTTGTTCAACTTTTTTAAAGGTATAAAATTATCCTCTTAATTATGATGTTTTATATGAGAAAAACTTGTTGTGACGATGGAAACTAAGGAATCCTAGGGATCGAGTAGGAACATCTGATCTCCTAAATGACCATTACCTCATTTACACAGTATTCACCGCATATGTTAATCTACATTCAACATCCTCTTTGCTCTGTCTTCTGCATAGACATTTCTTTAATATGTTGAAATACCTGGGGTGTGTATTTCTCTCTTTCTTCTCTTTGCAATTAAAGACAATCTCAAACTTGTCCGCTTTAGAAAATTTTACCACTTTCTCTAACATGAGACCTGGTTAAACACCTCTTACTGGAAATGTCCTGACAATATGTTAACAATATGATAACAATATTACACTGAGTTATAAACATGTTCTGATGTTTTGAATTAAAACGAAATGCCCTCTAAAATGAAAAAAAGTCTTTGAAGATGAAGGTTATTTATATTAGAAACATGAGTGGCATATCATAATATTTGACATTTTGAAGAAGTTTAGAATTTTAAGACTAATAGCATTTTTTTCTCCTATGAATGTTGTTGTGTGGCCCATGCAATTGATAATATACAAATAGGTATATATAGACAGATAGATTCCTATTTAAACTTCCCACATGGAACTAGTGGTAAAGAATCTACCTACCAAATCAGTAGGCACAAGAGAGACAGGTTCCATTCCTTTGTTTGGGAAGATCCTCTGGAGTAGGAAATTGCAACTCAGTTCAGTATTTTGAAGTATTCTGAAGCTGAAGTTTGGCGATATGACTCATTGGAAAAGACTCTTTCTGGGGGAACATTAAATTGTAACAAAAAAAAAATAATTCAAAGGAAAAATTTAAAATAATAGTTTTACTAACAAATTTTCTTTGCGTCTGGCATCTCTTCAAAGTAAAAGATATATTTATCTCTTTATACAGGCACTATCATAGTTATGATATATTGAACAAGTAAAATATTTATTGACAATAATATTTTTTGTAAAACCTTCATCCAATTCTCTGCACCCAGTCTCCCATCAAATCAGTTTAAAGTGAATTTTGTTCAACTTTTTTAAAGGTATAAAATTATCCTCTTAATTATGATGTTTTATATGAGAAAAACTTGTTGTGACGATGGAAACTAAGGAATCCTAGGGATCGAGTAGGAACATCTGATCTCCTAAATGACCATTACCTCATTTACACAGTATTCACCGCATATGTTAATCTACATTCAACATCCTCTTTGCTCTGTCTTCTGCATAGACATTTCTTTAATATGTTGAAATACCTGGGGTGTGTATTTCTCTCTTTCTTCTCTTTGCAATTAAAGACAATCTCAAACTTGTCCGCTTTAGAAAATTTTACCACTTTCTCTAACATGAGACCTGGTTAAACACCTCTTACTGGAAATGTCCTGACAATATGTTAACAATATGATAACAATATTACACTGAGTTATAAACATGTTCTGATGTTTTGAATTAAAACGAAATGCCCTCTAAAATGAAAAAAAGTCTTTGAAGATGAAGGTTATTTATATTAGAAACATGAGTGGCATATCATAATATTTGACATTTTGAAGAAGTTTAGAATTTTAAGACTAATAGCATTTTTTTCTCCTATGAATGTTGTTGTGTGGCCCATGCAATTGATAATATACAAATAGGTATATATAGACAGATAGATTCCTATTTAAACTTCCCACATGGAACTAGTGGTAAAGAATCTACCTACCAAATCAGTAGGCACAAGAGAGACAGGTTCCATTCCTTTGTTTGGGAAGATCCTCTGGAGTAGGAAATTGCAACTCAGTTCAGTATTTTGAAGTATTCTGAAGCTGAAGTTTCAATATTTTGGCCACCTCATGCAAAGATATGACTCATTGGAAAAGACTCTGATGTTGGGAAAAATCAAAGGCAAAAGTAGAAGGGGACGACAGAGGCCAAAATGATTGCATGGCATCACTAAGTCAATGAGCATGAGTCTGAGCAGGTTCCTAGAGATGGTGATGGACAGGGAAGCCTGTCATGCGGAGGTCCATGGGATTGCAAAGAGTCAGACACGGCTGAGACTGAACCGAACTGACCTCAGTATTCTTGTTTGGAAAATTCCACAGACAGAAGAATCTGGTGGGTATAGTTCATGGGACTGCAGAGAGGTAGACACAACTGAGTGATTAACCAGCACCATATAGATAGAAACCTATTTACATGTTAACAATTGCATAGGTAATACATATATATATATATATATATATATATATATATACAACTATATATCCACATAGATACATTCAAATACATATATATATATATATATATATACATACATACATATGCATACATCTCTGTGTGTGTGTGTATAAAATCACATGTGCACATGTTTCTTATAACCTGAATATTGACTGGTTATATCAGGTTACTTAGCATATCCTTGGTCTTTGTTTGGTCTCCAAATGATAGAAGAAATCAGTGATATGGTTGAAACTCAATTTTAACATGTTAAATAATTTTTAAATGCACCATGACTGCACATAAAAATTGAATGCTCACCTAGATGAGCATTATATCAATTATTATTTTGAGACTAATGAACATATTTATTCAGAAGAGTGACATATGTGAGCAACTGCCATTCACTATAAAATTAATGAAACAAAAAATTTCCTGTTGCAATCTAATGCTTTTTAAACTCAATGTAGATAATGATATTCCAGTTTTTAAGTGCAACATGCTCTATCAAATTCCAGCATACATATATCCCTGTTGTCCATCAGTAATTGAATATTTTGATCCCTTCAAATTTCATGTGAACAGGAAAATGAAAAGAATGAATATGACAGTTGATACAGTGTCTCTGGAGGGTCCAAACTTTCCATTTTCATAAGCACTTATTTTCTGATACCTCATGAAGTTTAAAGTGCTTTCTAAAACTTGTGTTATTATTTGGAAAGCCTGTCCTGGTAATAAATGTACAAATCAGATCTCCATAAATCCCATTGTAAAGGAGGTAAAGGATATCTCTCTTAATGCCCTGTGCCTCATAATGTGGAAATTAAGGTTGTCTTTCAGGTAGACTGAGAGGAGAAAATTATTATTAGATGTATCCAGTGAAGTAAGATCTTTCAATGCAAATGAAAACAGTTAAGGTTTATTTGTTGTATTCTTCCATCTGTGTGTAAGTCTCCTTGGGCGAATGGATATTTTAGAAAATACTGTGTTTCTTTTCATGTTGGACTTACAAAATTAAAGCGTGAGCAAGGAATGATTTGTTTCCATATGCAACTATTTGGATATTTGCACTAAAATGGCAATGAATATTGCTCAGTATATAAGGTACACTGAAGTCCAATCTGGTGTTAAAAAAAAAAAAAATTCTGCTGTTGTTTAAAAAAAAGGTTGCTATTTCAGCACTGCTCCACAAAGTTAATCAAGTGTTCAACTTGTTCCTTCATCACATAGACCATGATCCTCTTCAATATCACTGAGAATGAATGCAGTCAGGTTCTCAAGTGAGCCCACAGCAAGGAAAAGAGAGAATGGTTTACTTTATTAATATTGTGTGCCCATTTTCAATGACAAGTTTTTATTTCTCCCTCTACCCATCTGAGCAAATTCTCAGACACCAGGTAAGCATTACATGATTCAATTCAGTCTCCTTCTGTCTATCTGGTGTTAGCAGCATATATCACAAATTAAAGACTCAGTTCCATGGGCCTTACCCTGCCACAAAAAAAAAGAAACAATCACAAATCCAATATGTCACCTGTATTTCTGACCAACTGGGTATAGACTGCATATTTCTATAGTCTCCTCCATGGGTTTCATTCATTTGCTACAGTGGCTCACAGGAACATTTTACTTACTGTATTATTGGTTAATTACAAAAGGATGCCACATGAAAGAGATTATCAGACAGTTGATACAGTGTCTCTGGAGGGTCCAAACTTTCCATTTTCATAAGCACTTATTTTCTGATACCTCATGAAGTTTAAAGTGCTTTCTAAAACTTGTGTTATTATTTGGAAAGCCTGTCCTGGTAATAAATGTACAAATCAGATCTCCATAAATCCCATTGTAAAGGAGGTAAAGGATATCTCTCTTAATGCCCTGTGCCTCATAATGTGGAAATTAAGGTTGTCTTTCAGGTAGACTGAGAGGAGAAAATTATTATTAGATGTATCCAGTGAAGTAAGATCTTTCAATGCAAATGAAAACAGTTAAGGTTTATTTGTTGTATTCTTCCATCTGTGTGTAAGTCTCCTTGGGCGAATGGATATTTTAGAAAATACTGTGTTTCTTTTCATGTTGGACTTACAAAATTAAAGCGTGAGCAAGGAATGATTTGTTTCCATATGCAACTATTTGGATATTTGCACTAAAATGGCAATGAATATTGCTCAGTATATAAGGTACACTGAAGTCCAATCTGGTGTTAAAAAAAAAAAAAATTCTGCTGTTGTTTAAAAAAAAGGTTGCTATTTCAGCACTGCTCCACAAAGTTAATCAAGTGTTCAACTTGTTCCTTCATCACATAGACCATGATCCTCTTCAATATCACTGAGAATGAATGCAGTCAGGTTCTCAAGTGAGCCCACAGCAAGGAAAAGAGAGAATGGTTTACTTTATTAATATTGTGTGCCCATTTTCAATGACAAGTTTTTATTTCTCCCTCTACCCATCTGAGCAAATTCTCAGACACCAGGTAAGCATTACATGATTCAATTCAGTCTCCTTCTGTCTATCTGGTGTTAGCAGCATATATCACAAATTAAAGACTCAGTTCCATGGGCCTTACCCTGCCACAAAAAAAAAGAAACAATCACAAATCCAATATGTCACCTGTATTTCTGACCAACTGGGTATAGACTGCATATTTCTATAGTCTCCTCCATGGGTTTCATTCATTTGCTACAGTGGCTCACAGGAACATTTTACTTACTGTATTATTGGTTAATTACAAAAGGATGCCACATGAAAGAGATTCATGGCATAAAATAAAGGATAAGTAGCCTCCATGCTGTCTTCAAACAGACCACTCTCCCAGAATCTCCATGTATTCATTCACACAAAGCTCTCTAAACCCCATCCTTTGTGGTTTTTATGAAAGCTTCATTGCATAGGCATGCTTGATTAAATCATCGACACTGGTCATTGATTCAACCTCCAGCCTCTTTCTTTTCACTAGCCCTCAGGAGGATAGGAGCAAAATTCCAAGTCTCCAATCCCTGGGATTTCCCAGATGGAACAGTGATAGAAAAATTTGCCTGCCAACACAGGAGACAAAGATTCCCTGGAGTAGGGAATAGCAACCTGCTCCAGTGTTTTTGTCTGGAAATTCCCATGGACAGAGGAACCTGGTGGGCTATAGACCCATGGGGGTGCAAAGTGTCAGACACAACTGAGCAACTGAGCACACAGCTGATCCCTTGGTCAGTTCTCCTAGTAACCAGTCCCCTTCCTTGTGTATGGGGTGCAAGCCATCTCATTAATATAAGAAGAGACACTTCTTTTGCTCTCCTCACTTATGAAATGCTAAAGATTTCAGGAGCTCTGTGCCAGGAATGGGATCAAAGATCAAATACATACTTTTACTATAGATCACAGTGTTGCACTCATACATGATATTTTAAAGCCAAGGCCTAGAAGTGAGCGTGTGATTTCTGTCCACCCTCAAATGGCCTAAATTCATTTATGAGACTGCTCATAACTACAAGGAAAATTGTGAAATACAGGCTCTGGCTTTGTGCTGAGCTTAAACCTTTGATGGGAGGCATTAATTAAAACAGAAGAAACAGAGAATGTATGCTGGGAGATAGGCAGGTGTATCTCTCTTCGGATGTCTTCGTTTTACAATTCTCTGATTCTTTTTTAAGTTTTAGTTTGTTCCCACTCAGAATTACTTAGAAGAGAGTACAGAATATCACTATAAAATGGAATTATCTTCATTTCATTGTCTACAGATTTGGCTCCCCCAAAAAAAATCACAAATCCAATATGTCACCTGTATTTCTGACCAACTGGGTATAGACTGCATATTTCTATAGTCTCCTCCATGGGTTTCATTCATTTGCTACAGTGGCTCACAGGAACATTTTACTTACTGTATTATTGGTTAATTACAAAAGGATGCCACATGAAAGAGATTCATGGCATAAAATAAAGGATAAGTAGCCTCCATGCTGTCTTCAAACAGACCACTCTCCCAGAATCTCCATGTATTCATTCACACAAAGCTCTCTAAACCCCATCCTTTGTGGTTTTTATGAAAGCTTCATTGCATAGGCATGCTTGATTAAATCATCGACACTGGTCATTGATTCAACCTCCAGCCTCTTTCTTTTCACTAGCCCTCAGGAGGATAGGAGCAAAATTCCAAGTCTCCAATCCCTGGGATTTCCCAGATGGAACAGTGATAGAAAAATTTGCCTGCCAACACAGGAGACAAAGATTCCCTGGAGTAGGGAATAGCAACCTGCTCCAGTGTTTTTGTCTGGAAATTCCCATGGACAGAGGAACCTGGTGGGCTATAGACCCATGGGGGTGCAAAGTGTCAGACACAACTGAGCAACTGAGCACACAGCTGATCCCTTGGTCAGTTCTCCTAGTAACCAGTCCCCTTCCTTGTGTATGGGGTGCAAGCCATCTCATTAATATAAGAAGAGACACTTCTTTTGCTCTCCTCACTTATGAAATGCTAAAGATTTCAGGAGCTCTGTGCCAGGAATGGGATCAAAGATCAAATACATACTTTTACTATAGATCACAGTGTTGCACTCATACATGATATTTTAAAGCCAAGGCCTAGAAGTGAGCGTGTGATTTCTGTCCACCCTCAAATGGCCTAAATTCATTTATGAGACTGCTCATAACTACAAGGAAAATTGTGAAATACAGGCTCTGGCTTTGTGCTGAGCTTAAACCTTTGATGGGAGGCATTAATTAAAACAGAAGAAACAGAGAATGTATGCTGGGAGATAGGCAGGTGTATCTCTCTTTCGGATGTCTTGCAAAGGTTTTACAATTCTCTGATTCTTTTTTTTTAAGTTTTAGTTTGTTCCCACTCAGAATTACTTAGAAGAGAGTACAGAATATCACTATAAAATGGATTCAGAATGTTATCATTTGATTCTGCTATATTCAGTAGTATAAAACACTGTTTCTAACTATGTCTATGTGGCCTTTCATGAATTAAACCTTAGAAAGCAGCCACAGTTAGCTACCTGTAAGAGTTACCAAGTTCAATGTCAGTCATCTTTTCTAAAATGATCTTTTATACTTCCTATCATTGACCTGAAATAAATGGACTGTCCAATATTTCTTCAGTGCAGATGGGTTTATTTGGAATCAGCAGAGAACTGCCATTCAGGGTCAACAACTACATTTTGCCTTGTACAAGTTCCCGTGCAACAAAGAAAAATGCTTTCATAGATTGGTAACAATTTGGGGAGAGGGTGGTATCTATGGCTTTTCATCGACTGAGTCCTCTATAGGAAAGAAGAGGAGTTCACTTATTCTGGTTGCTTTTGTGACAGTTCATAAGAACCTCCCTTTCTGATCCCCAAATCTATTTGATGTTTCTGTTTATTAATTTTATATTTCCCCCTGTTGATCAATATTTTTCTCTGAAAGCATATCTGATCAAAAATCATGCTTTCTAGTTTAAGAGGCTTTTTGTCTATCAATGACAGGAAGGAATGTTCTTAGATGTAATGTCCCATGCTGAAGGGAAAGCACCAATTGGAAACCTCTTAAGATCAAGCTCCAGTAACAAGTAAAGGTAGGAGAAAAGAGACTTAGGCACTTTTTGTCATGAAGTCCATATATGATCAAGATCATAGACACTGGAGGTTGTCTGAAGAACTATGCCATCATGATATTTTAAAGCCAAGGCCTAGAAGTGAGCGTGTGATTTCTGTCCACCCTCAAATGGCCTAAATTCATTTATGAGACTGCTCATAACTACAAGGAAAATTGTGAAATACAGGCTCTGGCTTTGTGCTGAGCTTAAACCTTTGATGGGAGGCATTAATTAAAACAGAAGAAACAGAGAATGTATGCTGGGAGATAGGCAGGTGTATCTCTCTTCGGATGTCTTGCAAAGGTTTTACAATTCTCTGATTCTTTTTTTAAGTTTTAGTTTGTTCCCACTCAGAATTACTTAGAAGAGAGTACAGAATATCACTATAAAATGGATTCAGAATGTTATCATTTGATTCTGCTATATTCAGTAGTATAAAACACTGTTTCTAACTATGTCTATGTGGCCTTTCATGAATTAAACCTTAGAAAGCAGCCACAGTTAGCTACCTGTAAGAGTTACCAAGTTCAATGTCAGTCATCTTTTCTAAAATGATCTTTTATACTTCCTATCATTGACCTGAAATAAATGGACTGTCCAATATTTCTTCAGTGCAGATGGGTTTATTTGGAATCAGCAGAGAACTGCCATTCAGGGTCAACAACTACATTTTGCCTTGTACAAGTTCCCGTGCAACAAAGAAAAATGCTTTCATAGATTGGTAACAATTTGGGGAGAGGGTGGTATCTATGGCTTTTCATCGACTGAGTCCTCTATAGGAAAGAAGAGGAGTTCACTTATTCTGGTTGCTTTTGTGACAGTTCATAAGAACCTCCCTTTCTGATCCCCAAATCTATTTGATGTTTCTGTTTATTAATTTTATATTTCCCCCTGTTGATCAATATTTTTCTCTGAAAGCATATCTGATCAAAAATCATGCTTTCTAGTTTAAGAGGCTTTTTGTCTATCAATGACAGGAAGGAATGTTCTTAGATGTAATGTCCCATGCTGAAGGGAAAGCACCAATTGGAAACCTCTTAAGATCAAGCTCCAGTAACAAGTAAAGGTAGGAGAAAAGAGACTTAGGCACTTTTTGTCATGAAGTCCATATATGATCAAGATCATAGACACTGGAGGTTGTCTGAAGAACTATGCCATCATGAGAGCTTTAGTGACAAACCCTCAATAGGCCTAGTCTATATATCTTGAGAAATCTGTCTCACCAAATATAATCTACCTCAATTCTGGAAAATCTTTATTTTTCAGGTCTTTGGATTTTATGTAGGTCCATTCAGGACTCCACGTTTTCTTCAGGTGTTTCACATGAATCCAAGAGCTTATTCTTTGGAGCTTGGCAAAGAAGAGTTGGTTAAAAGTACCTTAAAGGGGCCTTTACATTGAAGTTGATCTGAGTTCTTCTGGGGATATCTTTTCCAATAGAGGAAATATCCAGATTACAAGATGAGGTGCTTAAGATCTTGTCTCCCAAGAGCTTGTGATGAAGAGATGGCTCTACAAAAGCATAATCATCTTTAATAAAAGGAATTAGGCCTTTGCAATACTAGAACACTTATTTTATCAATTTTGGGTCAAAAGAAGAAGGAGAGAAGTACCTGGTCATCCTGCAACTATGGAGAGTGAGAGTTTATGAGTCCCAAAAGGAATGGTTCTGAGATTTAGAAGGCAATGCTTTGGGCCAAGGTGTTTGGAAAACTTCAAAATTTTTGGACAATCATGTCTTAATAATTCCATTAGGGTGTTGACTAAACCAGAAAATTGAGGTTGATAAGTAGAGTGATGGTATTATGAAACCAGCCTAATGGCACAAACTTGTCAACACACCTATAAAGTGGATTCCCAGACACTGTGAGGTTCATAAGCACTTCCCCAGGTAAGGATAATCTTTTCCAAAATGCTATAGTCACAGAAGAAGTAATAGTTTGTCTTATAGGCATGGCGTTAGTCCACTTTGAAAATATACAGACCATGACTAAAGCATATTTGTACTCTTCAGACAGAAGAGGTTATGTGAAATCTACTTGCCATAACCTGAACAGTCCATTAGGTAGTTTAAAAGGTCTGGGAGCACTATGAACAGGCTTCTTGGGTTGTATTTGCGTAAGTGGGAAAAGTGAGGTAGGCTTATTTTGTGGTTCTGTTAATGTTTCCCTACCAATATTAGTGAAGGTGATCATATTATCAGTAGACCAAGTTTAATGCATGTACAGTGGTAATGAGGGGGGATTTGAGACCTCAGTAAGACTCTAATTGCTATTATTGTCAAAGCCATAATAAGAGTTCAGCAAGGTCATGAGAATGGGACTTTAATCCGGTAGGATAAGTGTCTTGTAAAACGAGGAACAGACAACAGAAATCCCTCTCCCGTGCACACAGAGAAAAAGCCAAGGGCACAATGAGAAGGTGGCTATCTACAGACGAAGAAAAGAGTGCCTTTCCTCCCAAAACTAACCTTGAAGGCATCTCTGTCTTGAACTTCTACCCTCCAGAACTGTCTCTAATTTTCCAATAGAGGAAATATCCAGATTACAAGATGAGGTGCTTAAGATCTTGTCTCCCAAGAGCTTGTGATGAAGAGATGGCTCTACAAAAGCATAATCATCTTTAATAAAAGGAATTAGGCCTTTGCAATACTAGAACACTTATTTTATCAATTTTGGGTCAAAAGAAGAAGGAGAGAAGTACCTGGTCATCCTGCAACTATGGAGAGTGAGAGTTTATGAGTCCCAAAAGGAATGGTTCTGAGATTTAGAAGGCAATGCTTTGGGCCAAGGTGTTTGGAAAACTTCAAAATTTTTGGACAATCATGTCTTAATAATTCCATTAGGGTGTTGACTAAACCAGAAAATTGAGGTTGATAAGTAGAGTGATGGTATTATGAAACCAGCCTAATGGCACAAACTTGTCAACACACCTATAAAGTGGATTCCCAGACACTGTGAGGTTCATAAGCACTTCCCCAGGTAAGGATAATCTTTTCCAAAATGCTATAGTCACAGAAGAAGTAATAGTTTGTCTTATAGGCATGGCGTTAGTCCACTTTGAAAATATACAGACCATGACTAAAGCATATTTGTACTCTTCAGACAGAAGAGGTTATGTGAAATCTACTTGCCATAACCTGAACAGTCCATTAGGTAGTTTAAAAGGTCTGGGAGCACTATGAACAGGCTTCTTGGGTTGTATTTGCGTAAGTGGGAAAAGTGAGGTAGGCTTATTTTGTGGTTCTGTTAATGTTTCCCTACCAATATTAGTGAAGGTGATCATATTATCAGTAGACCAAGTTTAATGCATGTACAGTGGTAATGAGGGGGGATTTGAGACCTCAGTAAGACTCTAATTGCTATTATTGTCAAAGCCATAATAAGAGTTCAGCAAGGTCATGAGAATGGGACTTTAATCCGGTAGGATAAGTGTCTTGTAAAACGAGGAACAGACAACAGAAATCCCTCTCCCGTGCACACAGAGAAAAAGCCAAGGGCACAATGAGAAGGTGGCTATCTACAGACGAAGAAAAGAGCGCCTTTCCTCCCAAAACTAACCTTGAAGGCATCTCTGTCTTGAACTTCTACCCTCCAGAACTGCCAAAAAGTAAATTTTTACTCTGAAGGCCATTCAGTCTGTAATATTTTTATAGCAGCCTAAACAAATGGATGGGCTTCCCAAGTGGCTAAGTGGTAAAGAATCTCCTCCAAGCAGGAGATGCAGATTCAGTCCTTGAGTTGGGAAAATCCTTTGAAGAAGGTAATGGCAACCCACTCCAGTTACAATAGTTACAATACATAGCGTGCAGAATCAGACATGATAGCAGCTGAACAACCATAACAAGCAGATGAATATATTCGCTACATATTTTTTCCCTTTTAAGTATATTGGAGTTTACTCGTGATGCTAGGTACTTTCAACTGTGCATGCTAAGGGGGAACATGGCTCATAGATATTCTTTTTTCTACTCGATCTGTTTCTGCATTTAGAACTTCTCTAATTATGGAACTAAGCCCTCAACTCTTTGGATGAACAGACTGAATGTACAACTGGCCCACATATCCCCAAGCTTTTTAAATGCCATATGCTATGTGTAAATTCTTGGATAATAGTGACCCACTTTAGACTTCCCCTACCCTCCACTCAGAGGTTGACTCATGTGTGATAACTTGGATGGTCCTCAATGTAAATGCCAGCTGGCATGTCCAAGAAAAAAACAGAGAAGATTTTAATATGAGATGAAAGAATATTAATGAGAACTTAAAATAGAAAGGTTTAGTCAGAATTGTAGTGAAATTCATGTTCCATATTTGATAAAGAGATGATTTTCAAAGCTAACCTCAACTTTGAGTTTCACCAATATTAGTGAGGTCATATTATCAGTAGACCAAGTTTAATGCATGTACAGTGGTAATGAGGGGGGATTTGAGACCTCAGTAAGACTCTAATTGCTATTATTGTCAAAGCCATAATAAGAGTTCAGCAAGGTCATGAGAATGGGACTTTAATCCGGTAGGATAAGTGTCTTGTAAAACGAGGAACAGACAACAGAAATCCCTCTCCCGTGCACACAGAGAAAAAGCCAAGGGCACAATGAGAAGGTGGCTATCTACAGACGAAGAAAAGAGCGCCTTTCCTCCCAAAACTAACCTTGAAGGCATCTCTGTCTTGAACTTCTACCCTCCAGAACTGCCAAAAAGTAAATTTTTACTCTGAAGGCCATTCAGTCTGTAATATTTTTATAGCAGCCTAAACAAATGGATGGGCTTCCCAAGTGGCTAAGTGGTAAAGAATCTCCTCCAAGCAGGAGATGCAGATTCAGTCCTTGAGTTGGGAAAATCCTTTGAAGAAGGTAATGGCAACCCACTCCAGTTACAATAGTTACAATACATAGCGTGCAGAATCAGACATGATAGCAGCTGAACAACCATAACAAGCAGATGAATATATTCGCTACATATTTTTTCCCTTTTAAGTATATTGGAGTTTACTCGTGATGCTAGGTACTTTCAACTGTGCATGCTAAAGGGGAACATGGCTCATAGATATTCTTTTTTCTACTCGATCTGTTTCTGCATTTAGAACTTCTCTAATTATGGAACTAAGCCCTCAACTCTTTGGATGAACAGACTGAATGTACAACTGGCCCACATATCCCCAAGCTTTTTAAATGCCATATGCTATGTGTAAATTCTTGGATAATAGTGACCCACTTTAGACTTCCCCTACCCTCCACTCAGAGGTTGACTCATGTGTGATAACTTGGATGGTCCTCAATGTAAATGCCAGCTGGCATGTCCAAGAAAAAAACAGAGAAGATTTTAATATGAGATGAAAGAATATTAATGAGAACTTAAAATAGAAAGGTTTAGTCAGAATTGTAGTGAAATTCATGTTCCATATTTGATAAAGAGATGATTTTCAAAGCTAACCTCAACTTTGAGTTTCCTAGTATTTGTTCTAATATACTTAGTTCTACTCACTTTTTTCCCTTCTACTAGAAAAGCCTTTTGGATAGAGAACACAATGTCCCGTATGTTGTATTTGTCCTTAAATAGAGAACCTCAGGTTAAATTCCCTTAGGACACTTCTCTCAAGATTTTTATTAAGGCATATTTACCAAGACTGTGACTACCTAATCTGGGCATTCCTTTGAAATGTAATATACATGATCTGGAAGATGCAGGGCAGGAAATAGATGGAGGGCCTCTGCTGAGTATACACAATTAGGCCGGGCTGGGACTGTGCACACTTAATTGTTAAGGGCTGCAGGATATGGTTTCTAAAGGTTTTATTTACATACCACTGCTAAAGATGAATAAAATAATTTTTAAATATGTCTAAGAGGATCTAGAAGAGCAATCTGCAATAAAGTAATTCAGTAAAACATGCATATTCTAAGAATGATAGTGTTTATAAGTCAATTAAGGTCAGATTTTGATTCTGTAAGAGTTCAGGTCACCTTGAATTTGCATCCATCTGAGTTAGTCTTTGTTAACTTTTGTTCCTTTAAGTTATTATTTTTCAAAGAGCTCTGGATTGCAGGGGCTTCCCAGGTGGTGCTAGTGGTAAAGAACCTGCTTGCCAGTGCAAGAGACATAGGAGACATGGGTTCAATCCCTGGGTCAGGAAGATTCCCCGGAGGATGGCATGGGAACCCACTTCAGAATTCTTGGGAATCCCATGAACAAAGGAGCCTGGCAGGCTACAGTCCATGGGATTTCAAAAAGTCAGGCATGACTGAATAACATTTTCATTCTCATTTTGGATTTCAGAATTATATAAGGAGTTATAAATCTCCAATATGGTCACAATCCAAATTTATGAAGAAGAAGCTGAGACAAAGTGAGTAAGGAAATCCGTTCAGGATTTCACAGCTGCTACCTAATGAAGGCATGATTCAGATTCCAGGAGCTCAGATTTACTAAGTTGTCTCAGTGAAATGAATAACAGAGCAGGAAATTCCACTTTCTTTAATGAGTTAAGAAAGGTGTCTTGGAATAGGAGACATTTGATTTTTGCACTGTTGGATTTTTATAAATGTGCTGCTTACTCTATGCTTCTCCTCACCTAGTCAATTAGATACAGTTATCAAGGGAAAGCAGCTCAAGCATGACCTTTGGATGAGTTTGGCTAGGGGCAGACATTTGGAAATGGACCAGAAAGGGAGGAAAAACCAGACTGTAGGTGCTAAGTGTTACATTAAGAGTTGGAAATGCAGGCACTAATCTGGAAATAACAGGAAAATACACTGAATGATGAAATGGTATGGCAGAGTTGTGAGGGATAATGTGTTAACAATATATGAAATGTGAATAAGATAGGAATCTTTTTATGTGTGTGTGTATATATATATATATATATATATATATATATAAACATTTTTTATATGTGTATCTTCCATGTGCTTGTGTGCTCAGTCACTCAGTTGTGTCCAATTTGGTGATCCCATGGACTGTAGCCCACCAGGCTCCTCTGTCCTTGGGATTTCCCAGGCAAGAATACTGGAAGGCGCTGACAGGGAATTTCCCCAACCCAAGGATCGAACCCACCTCTCCTCTAGCTCCTGCACTGGAAGGTGTATTCTTTAATGCTGAGCCACCTGGGAAGCCCCTATAACTTTCATGACTAAGCCAAAATAGTTATTATTGCTCCCCATCAAATACTGCCTTCTAAATCATTACATAAATTTACATGAACTCTTGCTCCTACTTTTAACAAGTCAAATTGGTACTAGATCTGTATTTATTAAAATATGACATGTCTCTGTCCTTATCAATTATAGCATAATCTGTGATTCAAACTCTGGTACAAACATAGCTTATATTTGAAGTTTAAAAGTTTCAAACTGCTTTGAGAGAGATTTTCAAAATTCTAATCAGCATTTGGTATTTAGTTCATATTTTAATTAGTTTAAGGATTTACTGTTAAAAATGTTAGAAATGACCCTATTATAGGAAAATGTCAGAGGTAGTTGGTTACCTCACAAGCTTCCAAGTTGTTATCATGTGATATAAACACAACTGACTGGATTGATCTGAGGATCCTCTCTGAAGATACCACTTGCTGAATAAGAATACAATGCCTTGAATTAACTAAAAAACATCATGTTCCTAAGGGAGAAAAAGGGGAGGCGGAGTATATAAATCAAATAGAAGATATTCCTTTTCAGTGATTTGAAATAAATTGAGATTGAGTGCAGAAAAGGAGTCAGGCAAAATAAGGTGTCAAAATCTATAATGAAATATCAAAATTGTAGAAGGAACTAATAAAAAAGTGTTAGCTGCAGGTTACAAATTGTTGTTGCCTTTGTTATCAATATATGAGAGAATTAGCTACAGTAGCACTCAAATATCACCAGTATAATTAAAGTTCCATCAGGGTGCCTATTATAAAGCCAAGTTTTTAATGCTCAGCCATATAACTTGGCTCAAGGATGACATTTAGGGTACAGCTGAAGGCTAAGAAATCTTAGTATCGAAGTGAGATATCTTGGATAAAAAGGTACATAGTCCCTTTGTATATCTACCTATTTATGTGTATTACTCTATGTGTATAAATATTCTAAAAGATAAAGCAAAACAATTAGCTTGAACAGTTTTCAAAAGTTAATTTGATGTGACAGCTTGAGGAATTTTACTCATTTAATCAGTCGTCTTCCATTTGTTTATGAGCTACTGCTTCTGATTTTTTTAACCAGAAACCTTTTGTATGTGTTTGTGTGTGTGACACCATTTCTCTTAAAAATTAAGTTCATTTACATAAGTCTGTCTTGCATAGTTTTTAGTCATGCTATATCAAGTTTTGCATTTATCTTTTATTGTCTTTCACTTTCCTGCTAACGCTGAAGGATGTTTTAGGGTTTAAACCTTAAATTGTCAGGGCTGTTTAATTTATTTTAAAGGTATAGACAATGGGTTAATCATTCCCAAAAGCTGACAGATCTTTGATAGATCTTCAACAGACACATTCTGAGTCTAGTTTGTTTGTAATTCATTAAAGGCTTTTTGCTTAATTCCAAATTCATTTTATTTAGTTCATATTTTAATTAGTTTAAGGATTTACTGTTAAAAATGTTAGAAATGACCCTATTATAGGAAAATGTCAGAGGTAGTTGGTTACCTCACAAGCTTCCAAGTTGTTATCATGTGATATAAACACAACTGACTGGATTGATCTGAGGATCCTCTCTGAAGATACCACTTGCTGAATAAGAATACAATGCCTTGAATTAACTAAAAAACATCATGTTCCTAAGGGAGAAAAAGGGGAGGCGGAGTATATAAATCAAATAGAAGATATTCCTTTTCAGTGATTTGAAATAAATTGAGATTGAGTGCAGAAAAGGAGTCAGGCAAAATAAGGTGTCAAAATCTATAATGAAATATCAAAATTGTAGAAGGAACTAATAAAAAAGTGTTAGCTGCAGGTTACAAATTGTTGTTGCCTTTGTTATCAATATATGAGAGAATTAGCTACAGTAGCACTCAAATATCACCAGTATAATTAAAGTTCCATCAGGGTGCCTATTATAAAGCCAAGTTTTTAATGCTCAGCCATATAACTTGGCTCAAGGATGACATTTAGGGTACAGCTGAAGGCTAAGAAATCTTAGTATCGAAGTGAGATATCTTGGATAAAAAGGTACATAGTCCCTTTGTATATCTACCTATTTATGTGTATTACTCTATGTGTATAAATATTCTAAAAGATAAAGCAAAACAATTAGCTTGAACAGTTTTCAAAAGTTAATTTGATGTGACAGCTTGAGGAATTTTACTCATTTAATCAGTCGTCTTCCATTTGTTTATGAGCTACTGCTTCTGATTTTTTTAACCAGAAACCTTTTGTATGTGTTTGTGTGTGTGACCCCATTTCTCTTAAAAATTAAGTTCATTTACATAAGTCTGTCTTGCATAGTTTTTAGTCATGCTATATCAAGTTTTGCATTTATCTTTTATTGTCTTTCACTTTCCTGCTAACGCTGAAGGATGTTTTAGGGTTTAAACCTTAAATTGTCAGGGCTGTTTAATTTATTTTAAAGGTATAGACAATGGGTTAATCATTCCCAAAAGCTGACAGATCTTTGATAGATCTTCAACAGACACATTCTGAGTCTAGTTTGTTTGTAATTCATTAAAGGCTTTTTTGCTTAATTCCAAATTCATTTTTATGTTTCTACTTTTTATTATTTTTCTTTATTTTACTGATTAAAATACAAGAAGTGCCTGGGACATGAAAAATATTAACTTTGTGATAAAAAAATTTTTATGGGCATATAAAATAAGGAAGATCACTATGCTAAGTAATTTTTTGTCCTGAGTACTTTCATATTTGTCTGATCTCTCAGCTCCTCCAAGATGGTATTTAAGAGTAAGACATTTTTTTATGAAACATTCTTAGGAAAATCGTGTGTTTTGCAAAGCTAAGCTTCTTGATTATGTTGAAATTCAAGTACAAGCTAAATATAATTCCCAGATGAGCATATTTATGCATATCATTCATTATTAACTTCTGTACAATGTTAGATAAAAAGCATCTCCAGGCATCCTGGCATGAATTAAAAATATGGATGCCACCATGCTACTGATTATTGTTCTACATGGTTACACTTTAATATGCATAGTAATGAAAAATAAATATTCTAAGAATCCATCAATGATACACAGTATTCTTCTGAAAATGCTAAGATATATTTTGCAAAAAATTCATACTATATTATCTACTATTCTGTGAAAAAATGTGTCTATTTCAAATATGGTTCCCTATCATATTATTATGTAGAGATGGATATTTGTCTCTTTGTCTTCTCTTTGAGAAGTCCTAAATATATTGTTTGACAGAGAATTATATTTGAAATAGATATATTTTTTCATGGGCTAGTGGATAATAGTGTATGAATTTTGTACAAAATATATCTTAGCATTTTCAGAAGAATGATGGAGTACTCTCAGGCTTTTGACCTATGTTGGAATAGCAACAAGACGTTTATAGGACAGAATGTGTCCCATTATTATTAATAATAGCTTCTATTACAAATCATCCGTACTTCCACTGTATTTTGCATTTATCTTTTGTTGTCTTTCACTTTCCTGCTAACGCTGAAGGATGTTTTAGGGTTTAAACCTTAAATTGTCAGGGCTGTTTAATTTATTTTAAAGGTATAGACAATGGGTTAATCATTCCCAAAAGCTGACAGATCTTTGATAGATCTTCAACAGACACATTCTGAGTCTAGTTTGTTTGTAATTCATTAAAGGCTTTTTTGCTTAATTCCAAATTCATTTTATGTTTCTACTTTTTATTATTTTTCTTTATTTTACTGATTAAAATACAAGAAGTGCCTGGGACATGAAAAATATTAACTTTGTGATAAAAAAATTTTTATGGGCATATAAAATAAGGAAGATCACTATGCTAAGTAATTTTTTGTCCTGAGTACTTTCATATTTGTCTGATCTCTCAGCTCCTCCAAGATGGTATTTAAGAGTAAGACATTTTTTTATGAAACATTCTTAGGAAAATCGTGTGTTTTGCAAAGCTAAGCTTCTTGATTATGTTGAAATTCAAGTACAAGCTAAATATAATTCCCAGATGAGCATATTTATGCATATCATTCATTATTAACTTCTGTACAATGTTAGAAAAAAAGCATCTCCAGGCATCCTGGCATGAATTAAAAATATGGATGCCACCATGCTACTGATTATTGTTCTACATGGTTACACTTTAATATGCATAGTAATGAAAATAAATATTCTAAGAATCCATCAATGATACACAGTATTCTTCTGAAAATGCTAAGATATATTTTGCAAAAAATTCATACTATATTATCTACTATTCTGTGAAAAAATGTGTCTATTTCAAATATGGTTCCCTATCATATTATTATGTAGAGATGGATATTTGTCTCTTTGTCTTCTCTTTGAGAAGTCCTAAATATATTGTTTGACAGAGAATTATATTTGAAATAGATATATTTTTTCATGGGCTAGTGGATAATAGTGTATGAATTTTGTACAAAATATATCTTAGCATTTTCAGAAGAATGATGGAGTACTCTCAGGCTTTTGACCTATGTTGGAATAGCAACAAGACGTTTATAGGACAGAATGTGTCCCATTATTATTAATAATAGCTTCTATTACAAATCACATCCCTGTATGAACGTTTAGCACATGCTGTCTCTAATTTTTACAGAAGAGTCCTTTTTGCTAAACAACCTTAATAATTTCAATCATGATACTATTTTCGAAAATGTCAGTGTTGCAAGCCACTATTCCAGGTGCGGGAGAACCCAAGTGATAGTAAAATGATTTGAGAGCTCTGTGACCTCAAAGATCCTATCATCTAACTAAGGATATTCATTGCAGACAAAAAGGATGTTTACAAATTCAAAGTTTGTCTTCTTATGATGTCTTAAACATTTTAGTGGCCTCTAGCTAATCATTTCTCCCTGGGTCTAGATGATGTCACAGAGATGGGAATTGCAGCCCACTCCAGTATTCTTGCCGGGAAAATCCCAATGAAAAAGGAACATGGCCGACTGTAGTTTAGGGGGTCACAGAGTTGGATATGATCAAGTGAATCAGCATGGACACACGACTAATCATGTCACTTTTATTTGTCAAAAATGCAGTTTACAGAATATGTATACGTGTAGAAATTCTTACGTAAACTCAAAAATAATTTCTTTTATTAATTTTAATATAATCAATACATGGAACTATGTTAACCCAAATGAAAAATGATAACTCTGTCCAACAATATAAAAGTTTAAAGTTTCCATATAACCTTCTTAGAGAAAAGAAGGCACCAGCATTTTTAATCTGAAATTAGAGTTGCTAAGATAAAGAATCATTACTGGGAAGGAATCATTTCTAAATACAAGCAACTTTATTTCCAGTCAGAACATAATCACTATTTCCAAGCTACATTGGGCTGAATTTCCTGCTAACAAATGTGGTAATATAGAACTCTATGAAAATTAATGTTCCATTGAGAGCTCCAAAAATGATCTCCTCAAAAAATAATATTGGTGCATTAAAATAAAGAATTACACATTAAGTTTCAAGTTAAAACTCATAGAATTAATGCAAAAATGGGCTGTGACATATCTACCTTACTTTTTTAAAAGAATTTTTAAACTGTTGGGTGATGTTTAGAGAAAACTATATCAAGGTTCAGATCATAGTGAGTCTCACATCTCAGAAATCCTCAGAGGTATTTCAAACAGATAAAACAAAGTTTTGTTTTATTATCATCTTAAAGAATTTCACAAAGAGTATTTAGCTCCCATTATTGGTAGAAGGCAACCATTTTTACTGTTATTCATTATCTTATACATATTCTTAATTTAAGCTTCCATGTCATTATCTACTCAGTTTGATTACACATTTTTTGCATCTTCTTTCTTTTATTGAAATAACTTTTAGAAAATGACAGTTTCTATCAATGGGCACAACAAATCAGCAGAGATAATTAGTGGAAAACAGTAAGATTAAACTAAAAAAGCATTGGTTTCTTAATTGGTTAAGAGCAAAAAATGTCAATAACTTACTTTTCTTTGTTTTAGATACCATCATATCTTTTTTTCTTCTTTTTTCCTTTATTTTCATTTTAAAGACATATTAGATTATGTTAGGAATGTTCTTTGCAGTTTGGGAATGAGCCAGAGAGATATAAAATCTGAAAAATAAGTTCTTTCTACACTACTCACTACCCAATTTTATTTTATTTTATGTGTGTATGTATAAATGTATACACACATACATATATATTATTATACACACACACATATATATATACACATATATAATATATACATACATACATAATTGTTCTATCATATATAGAATATATAGAATGGATAAACAATAAGGTACTACTGAATACCACAGGAAATTCTATTCAATATCTTGTGATAAACAATAATGGGAAATAATATGAAAAGGATGTATACATATATATGTTATATGTTTTATATACACATATTTATGTATATATATACATATATATAATGATGTAATCTGAATCAGTTTGCTATATAGCAGAAATTAACACAGTATTGTTAATCAACTGTTTCAATAAAATATGCTTTGAAAAAAGAAGAAACTTGTAAAATAGTGAATGTCCCATGTTAAAGACACAAGTTCTAATTATTATACAAGTATCCACAAGAGGAGTAGATAAAGAACCAGCTGTGCTGGTACATAACCTACAGCATTGTAAGCTGCTGAGGTGTAGTATGGTTTCTTCTGAAGGACCAGTGTTTATTCTCCATCTATGGGCTTTGCTAGGCTCAGTGACCAGTGCCTATTCTGATTAATTGATGTCCCACTTTGGCTGGTTGATGCCCACCTATACAAGTAGTTATATATTTTTAATATCACCCCTAATCTGCTGAGTGACCTGTGGGCAAACTAATCCTCTCTCAATTTCAGTAGTTAAATAAGAAATTTGATCTGTATAGTCTCCCAAGTCTCTTTTGGCCATTACAGTCAATCATTTGGTGTTTAGCTATACATATGATAAGCAGGAGTCAAGATGCAGAATGAGAATACCAGAGAGTGAGTTTTTCAAAAAATCACACAACTCAACCACTGGTCTAGAAGACTCAGTATCTTTTGCAATTTAAATAGAAATTAAGAACATATTATGGAGATAATTTTCTATATTAGACAAGGTGGGACTATTCAGAGATGGGAGACAGCTGGCTTTGTAAATGCAATCCTGTAGTGTGGAAAGATTAATGTTAAATACAATCTTCTCTTACAAACTCGCTCCAGGTTTCTTGAATAGAACTGCAGAGCTAGAATTCTCAAAATTTTAAGGCTACATTTGTGTTTGTATTTTTTTAGTGCAAAGGTAGATAGAAATTGAGTCCAGTTATTGAATATAAAAACACATCAGTAGTGTAAGCAGACTAAACAAATACTAGTATTTTTAAAATTTCTGTCATAGAGTATCATTCTTCAGTTCATAAACACATAAGATACAGCATCTACTACATCACAGGCATTTTATTAGCTCGTGGGAACACAAACTACTTATACTCAAAGATTTTATTCAGAGCCTACTTCTAGAAAAATCTAGTTTAAATTACTCTCTCTGTGTGTGTATGTGAATCTGTGTGTGTATGTGAGCACACAGGCACACGTATACATGTGCACATGGTAATGTATTGGGACAAGGGTTGGAGGTAACATTTCAGACAGCTAGAACATTACATATGGAAGCATGGAGTTGGAGAATATGGGAATTCTAGCAATTCCTAATAATTTACAGGATGATTAAAGAATGCTACATATATAGAGAGTGGTAAGGGAATATTCTCTGGTGAATGTCGCAAGCAAGAAAATAAACAGCTTCTATGGCCCATTTAAAAGACCTTGTACTTGTTTAGTGACCAGTGCCTATTCTGATTAATTGATGTCCCACTTTGGCTGGTTGATGCCCACCTATACAAGTAGTTATATATTTTTAATATCACCCCTAATCTGCTGAGTGACCTGTGGGCAAACTAATCCTCTCTCAATTTCAGTAGTTAAATAAGAAATTTGATCTGTATAGTCTCCCAAGTCTCTTTTGGCCATTACAGTCAATCATTTGGTGTTTAGCTATACATATGATAAGCAGGAGTCAAGATGCAGAATGAGAATACCAGAGAGTGAGTTTTTCAAAAAATCACACAACTCAACCACTGGTCTAGAAGACTCAGTATCTTTTGCAATTTAAATAGAAATTAAGAACATATTATGGAGATAATTTTCTATATTAGACAAGGTGGGACTATTCAGAGATGGGAGACAGCTGGCTTTGTAAATGCAATCCTGTAGTGTGGAAAGATTAATGTTAAATACAATCTTCTCTTACAAACTCGCTCCAGGTTTCTTGAATAGAACTGCAGAGCTAGAATTCTCAAAATTTTAAGGCTACATTTGTGTTTGTATTTTTTTAGTGCAAAGGTAGATAGAAATTGAGTCCAGTTATTGAATATAAAAACACATCAGTAGTGTAAGCAGACTAAACAAATACTAGTATTTTTAAAATTTCTGTCATAGAGTATCATTCTTCAGTTCATAAACACATAAGATACAGCATCTACTACATCACAGGCATTTTATTAGCTCGTGGAACACAAACTACTTATACTCAAAGATTTTATTCAGAGCCTACTTCTAGAAAAATCTAGTTTAAATTACTCTCTCTGTGTGTGTATGTGAATCTGTGTGTGTATGTGAGCACACAGGCACACGTATACATGTGCACATGGTAATGTATTGGGACAAGGGTTGGAGGTAACATTTCAGACAGCTAGAACATTACATATGGAAGCATGGAGTTGGAGAATATGGGAATTCTAGCAATTCCTAATAATTTACAGGATGATTAAAGAATGCTACATATATAGAGAGTGGTAAGGGAATATTCTCTGGTGAATGTCGCAAGCAAGAAAATAAACAGCTTCTATGGCCCATTTAAAAGACCTTGTACTTGTTTATGAAGGTTGTTAGGAACACAGTGTGAAAAGGATATTCCAATCTGAGGCAATCACTTGGGTACACATGCTATTGCTTAAAGAAGTTTTGCATATTATTTCAAAAGAGTGTAAATTCACTGATCCTTTCTTCTGCTTAATCTAGTCTGTTGTCGAACTCCTCGTTGACTTCTCAATTCAGTTCTTGTCTTCTCAGATCTATGAGTTTTGTTTGTTTTTTTGTATTTTCTATTTCTTTGTTGAAAGTCTCAGTTATTCATGCTTTGCTCTCTTGGCCTCAGTGGACATCTTTGTAAATTTTACTTTGATTTCTTTAATGAGTCAGTCACTGATCTCCATTTCATTAGGACTGATTTCTAAATAGTTACCTTTTTCTTTTGTTAAGATGCCCCCTTGTTTATTTTCCTTGACAGTTTTCGTTTCTGTGCATTGTAGAAGAGAGTCACCTCTTGTAGTATTGACAGGATAGCCTGGTGTAGGAAACAAATCTCGTGAATCAATTTGACTGGAGGTCCTGGTTGCCTCTCAAACCTTTAACTTTGTCCACATCCCCATCTTTGCTCTTAGTTCTGTGTATACCAATGCTCAGAATCCTGGCAGATTACTAAATGCTTTCTTTCCATCTTCCTAATGCAGGTTAATTGGAAGCCCAATCTTCATGTAGCAACTGGGAAAAGCCAGAACATTAAATAGCCAGTCTAGCCCCTATCGAGGAAAAACTGGAACTGGGGGTTTGCTTACTCCTCTGTGCTAAGCCAGGAATAGTTGCTAGAAATGCATGTGGCTTAATATAATCACCTCTTTATTTTGTATGATCCTTGCAGACTAGTGGGCACCAAGAGCCATCAGTGTCCAGTCAGGTGATTTAACAGCCACTTCCTCTGGTGGAAACCACGAAATGATGCTACATATGGAAGCATGGAGTTGGAGAATATGGGAATTCTAGCAATTCCTAATAATTTACAGGATGATTAAAGAATGCTACATATATAGAGAGTGGTAAGGGAATATTCTCTGGTGAATGTCGCAAGCAAGAAAATAAACAGCTTCTATGGCCCATTTAAAAGACCTTGTACTTGTTTATGAAGGTTGTTAGGAACACAGTGTGAAAAGGATATTCCAATCTGAGGCAATCACTTGGGTACACATGCTATTGCTTAAAGAAGTTTTGCATATTATTTCAAAAGAGTGTAAATTCACTGATCCTTTCTTCTGCTTAATCTAGTCTGTTGTCGAACTCCTCGTTGACTTCTCAATTCAGTTCTTGTCTTCTCAGATCTATGAGTTTTGTTTGTTTTTTTGTATTTTCTATTTCTTTGTTGAAAGTCTCAGTTATTCATGCTTTGCTCTCTTGGCCTCAGTGGACATCTTTGTAAATTTTACTTTGATTTCTTTAATGAGTCAGTCACTGATCTCCATTTCATTAGGACTGATTTCTAAATAGTTACCTTTTTCTTTTGTTAAGATGCCCCCTTGTTTATTTTCCTTGACAGTTTTCGTTTCTGTGCATTGTAGAAGAGAGTCACCTCTTGTAGTATTGACAGGATAGCCTGGTGTAGGAAACAAATCTCGTGAATCAATTTGACTGGAGGTCCTGGTTGCCTCTCAAACCTTTAACTTTGTCCACATCCCCATCTTTGCTCTTAGTTCTGTGTATACCAATGCTCAGAATCCTGGCAGATTACTAAATGCTTTCTTTCCATCTTCCTAATGCAGGTTAATTGGAAGCCCAATCTTCATGTAGCAACTGGGAAAAGCCAGAACATTAAATAGCCAGTCTAGCCCCTATCGAGGAAAAACTGGAACTGGGGGTTTGCTTACTCCCTCTGTGCTAAGCCAGGGGAATAGTTGCTAGAAATGCATGTGGCTTAATATAATCACCTCTTTATTTTGTATGATCCTTGCAGACTAGTGGTCACCAAGAGCCATCAGTGTCCAGTCAGGTGATTTAACAGCCACTTCCTCTGGTGGAAACCACGAAATGATGCTATATATGTGGACAAACTCCTTCCAGAAAGAAGCTGGAGACTTGACTTTATTGTTGGAGAAGTCTAGAGGGAGGCAGCAGAGAACAGGCTCACCCACTTCTTCAGACTCTTAAGAAGATCCCATTCAGATTTTCCATACAGCGTGATTAGAAACTCAGATTTGGCAGCAGCTACAAAAGTATGCAGCCATTTCTTTCCAGAAAGAAACTGTGCAGTGGTTAGTTTTACCTGTGCCTGCTACACTGAACTCAAATATGTAGCTCTAGAAATCATTCCTGCACCTATTTGAAACTGCCTCTTTGCTCTTGCTCTGTGTCTGGGTGAAAGCAAACCCCACTGCCTGTCTGAGATGGGCTGTTTGGGTACCCATCCTGCAGGGGGCAGATGTAAATGTTAAGGCATCAGATGGACAAGTTCCTTCTAGGGTGAAGCTGGAAATTTGGTTTCGCTGTGAGAGTAAACCAAAGGAAGGATGTGCATAAGTGTCTTTTTCTCTTTGTGGCTTCACAGAAGATCTCAAACAGCAGTACCTAGACACAGGCTAATTACAAGCTGGATTCTCAGAATAGTTAGTGAAGTACATAGACAGGTACAACTAGGGAAAAACTGGGAGATGAGCATTTTTGTCTACTCCATCTGTACGAAGCTTTGGGGGAGGAAAGCATGGGGAATGCTCACCTGCTCCTATAACAAATTTATTTTTCTTTAGTCCCATGGGACTTACGAATGCAAGCCCCTTTGGCTATCAGTGCTGAGTGATTTGGGGCCCCATTTGGGTGGCAGCCTATAAAGTTGGGAAGCTATACATACGGTCCAAATCCTTAGCTTCTCAGGAAGGAGCTGAGAGTTGGGGTTTCCTACACATTGTAACACACCGTGCCTACATGGGCATTATAGACAGGATGTGCCTCAGCCATTTCTACTTGTCTCCATGCCAGTATTTTCCCAGCTGTTAAATGTGGGAGAGTGAGTCAAATATAGCTGCTGATTTCTCTCAGAGGGGAAATTTTTCCAGATATAGCTCTATATCCTGTTGTTCACTGCAGAAGAGAAGCTCAGGGACTCCCCTGTGGTGTCATCTTGTCATATAATCACCCTTCTTTCCCTTTCTTTCAATGCAATTGGGAAAATGTGGAATAACCCTCCTTTATTTAAGTAGATTTTCCATGGAAATAGGCAAAAAAAGGAAGAATATTTTATGCCTAC